>CM022303.1:55192510-55809122 GCA_011799875.1 Thinopyrum elongatum
TAACAAAAGTTTTATAATTTTATTACCTAAAGAAAAAAAGAATCACTGAAAAACAGTAAGTATTTAGCTGTAAGTAGAAATAAAATATAAATAAGGCAAAAAGAAAATAAAAATCTGTAAAAAATATAAAAAATGCCACCTCTGGGCCACCACGGCCTGAATACGACTAAACCCAACCAGTTTGTTGGGCCAGGATCAGGCCCGCAGCAGGCCCAATAGCCCACAGGCAAGGAGTGACAGATTAGGCCCGAAAGCCTGCAGTTGAGAGAAAGCTCGAGAGGGTGGGCGCAACACGGCTTAAAAACCACTCTCGAGCTCTCTCAGCTAGCGAGGTGGGTCTAAACCATAGTGCCATTAGTTTTCAATTTGAATAGTTTTTAATTTGCATTTTTTGAAATTTGTGTGAATCACTAGTTTGTGAATAACTTTAATATGAAAATAGATTTTTGAGTGATTATTTTCCTGCTATTTAATATTACTGTGTTTTATCATTATATTCAATTTGGTAATTTTTAGCTTATTTGAAATGTCTATTTTAATCAAAAATAGATTTTGTTATTTTAGTTTGCTATTAAAGTTTCCAACAAAAAAAACTTTATGAAAATTCTTTTTGCTATTAATGATTTGAACAAAAAAAACTTTGATAATTTTAGTTGATAAATTTTATTTAATTTTAGTTTCAAAAATACTAGAGGTTTATAAAAGCTTTTTAGTTGAATCCTTTTGCTTTTAGAGTTTCATAAAAGTTTTCTAGTTCATTCTTTTTGCTATTAGAGTTTCATTAAAGTTTTCTAGTTCATTCTTTAGTTCATTATTTTTGCTATTAGAGTTTCATAAAGTTTTCTAGTTCATTCTTTTTGCTATGTTCATTCTTTGAGCTAAATGACCCTGAAATTGAAAAGCACTTCAAATGAACTCTGAAGAGGATGAAAGTTGGCATGGTATCATCATTTCACCCACATAGCAAATGCTAACAAGTTGAGAGGGTTACGGCAAAAACTGGATGCACTTCGTGTACAAAATGGACAATCTCTTCGAAGTATCAGGGTTTCGGACGAAAACTCATATGTTACAAAGGGATTTCATTTTTTTTAACTTATTTGAAACTCCAGACTTTTTGTGTGTTCAAAATGACACCATTCAAAGCCACATCATCAATTTCAACCCTTTCTGACTTCATTTGTTATTTTATGCATTTACTGATTTTTTGAGCTAATGACCCTGAAATTGAAAAGCACTACAAATGAACTCTGAAGAGGTTGAAAGTTGGCATGGTATCATCATTTCACCCACATAGCATGTGCTAAAAATTTGAGAGGGTTACGGCAAAAATTGGATGCACTTCGTGTACAAAATGGACAATCTCTTTCAAAGTATCAGGGTTTCGGATGGAAACTCATCTGTTACAAAGTGATTTCATTTTTTTAACTTATTTGAACTCCAGACTTTTTATGTGTTCAAAATGCACCATTCAAAGCCACATCATCAATTTTCAACCCTTTCTGACTTCATTTGTTATTTTTCATGCATTTACTGTTTTTTTGAGCTATATGACCCTGAAATTGAAAAGCACTACAAATAAATTCTGAAGAGGTTGAAAGTTGGCATGGTATCATCATTTCACCCACATAGCATGTGCTAAAAAGTTGAGAGGGTTACGGCAAAAACTTGATGCACTTCGTGTACAAGATGGACAATCTCTTTCGAAGTATCAGGATTTCGGATGAAAACTCATCTGTTACAAAGGGATTTCATTTTTTTGAACTTATTTGAACTCCAGACTTTGTGTGTGTTCAAAATGCACCATTCAAAGCCTCATCATCAATTTTTCTTCGCTTGTGTCCTTTGCTTCTTGCGCCGTAACCATGGATAATCTTCATCGTTTAACAGGGTGCTTGCACTAGTAGAAAAAGGGCGTTTGGTCCCGGTTCCAGAGGGCCTTTAGTCCCGGTTCTGGAACCGGGACTAAAGGTCCCCCCCTTTAGTCCCGGTTCTGTTATGAACCGGGACTAAAGGCCCTCCACGTGGCCGCTGGCTGGGCGGGGGCTGGAGGACCTTTAGTCCCGGTTGGTGTTACCAACCGGGACTAAAGGTGGAGCCTTTGGTCCCGGTTGGTAGCACCAACCGGGACTAAAGGAATTTTTTCAAAAAAAAATTTCAAATTTTCAATTCTTTGAATTATTTGACAATTTAATCTCTAATCACCCCTCCTCACTGCTTCAGAATTTAATCTCTAATCTCTAATCAGCACACATTCCAAATCGTCTAACTTCCCGGCCGGTCACCCATCCTCTCACTACTCCAGCCCCAGCACGCTTAACTTTCAGGTTCTATTCCCCCTAGTTTCCAAGTCTGCACTTGTTGTTTTTCTGACAATACTAAGCTATCAATCATGTCATCCTTAGGTCTTGATGTCACATGATTTAATTTTTTGAATTCCAAACAATTATTAAAATAAACAACAATGATTAATTTAAAAACTAAAAAATACTTCAAAAAAATGGAAAAAATTAAAAATTCTCAAAAAACAAAAAAAATCAAAAAATCCAAAATAATACAATAATTTCAAAATAAAATAAGTAATAATAATAATGAATTTCAATGAAAATAAAATAAGTAATATTATTATTATTATTATTCCGTTTATTCATTTAATATGGCATAATTAATATCTTTAAATCTGTAAATCGAAATTCGAAAAATAATATATCCATTATTATCAAAAAAATGTGACCATGATGTCACACGCTTCACCGTTTGAGTTTGAAAGTATTATTCTAAAAAACAATAATTATTTAGTAGTTTGACCACTGTTTGACCACTCTTTGACCAGAGTTTGACCACATTTCATTTTTTTAAACTTATATTAACTGAAGAATTTTTGTGTGTTCAATATGAACAATTCAAAGCCACATCCTCAAATTTCAATCGTTTCTGACTTCATTTGCTATTTTTCATGCATTTAATGATTCTTTTGAGCTAAATTAGCCCGAAATTGAAAGCACTACAAATGAACTCTGAAAAGGTTGAAACTTGGCATGGTATCATCATTTCACCCAAATAGCTTGTGCTAAAAAGTTGAGAGGGTTATGGCAAAAACTGGATGCACTTTGTGTACAAACTGGACCATCTCTTCGAAGTAACAGGGTTTCAGACGAAAACTCAGCTGTTACAAAGACATTTCATTTTTTTATTCTTATTTCAACTCCAGAATTTTTGTGTGTTCAATATGAACCATTCAAAGCCACATCCTTAAATTTCAACCTTTTTTGACTTTGTTTGCTATTTTTTCATGCATTTAATGATTTTTTGAGCTAAATTATCCTGGAATTGAAAAGCACTACAAATGAACTCTGAAACCTTAAACCCGGGACTTAAAACGTCCTAAACTCTATTCTAAACAGTAAACATTAAAGGGTCAAACTCTAAAACATAACCCTAAACTTAGAAATCTAAACCCTAGCCCTAAACCCTAAAAACGTCTAAAACGTTCAAAAACTATATTTTCCCTTTGGAATTTGATGATTTTAAAAATTTGTCGAAAAGGAAAACTTGTTGTTTCATCGGACAAAATTTTTTTCTGCAAATTTTGATATATTATTTGTATTTTTATGAATTACAATGATTTAGTTATGATTTTTCTAACACTAATGTGGTAAAGGGGTTTAGGGTTTAGGGCCCCCCCTTTAGTCCCGGTTGTATCTCCAACCGGGACTAATGATAGACTTTTAGTCCCGGTTGAAGACACCAACCGGGACTAAAGGGCTAGGAAAAAAAATTTGAAGAAAAAAATATTTTGAAAAAAATATTTGAATTTTTTTTTCAGTCCTGGTTGGTATCTCCAACCGGGACTAAAGGGGGGGGGGCCTTTAGTCCCAGTTGGAGATACCAACCGGGACTAAAGGGGCTGGCACCGTTCGAGGCCGGTCGCAGACCCTTTAGTCCCGGTTGGTGTCTCCAACCGGGACTAAAGGTCCCGTTCGAACCGGGACTGATGCCTGCGCCTCACGAACCGGGACTAATGCCACCTTTGGTCCCGGTTCGTGAGTGAACCGGGATTAATGCCCTTATCCTGCCTCAACCAAAGCCCTATTTTCTACTAGTGTTGGGCCAGCCTTGACTTTGAAGGGAGGAATTTCATGAAACTTTTCATAATCTTCAGACATGTCTGTCTTGCCCTCCAATCCCATGATGTCTCTTTTTCCTGAAAGAACTATGTGGCGCTTTGGCTCATCGTATGATGTATTCGCTTCCTTATCTTTTCTTTTTCTCAGTTTGGTAGACGTGTCCTTCACATAGAAAACCTGCACCACATCATTGGCTAGGACGAAAGGTTCGTCTGTGTACCCAAGATTGTTCAGATCCACTGTTGTCATTCCATACTGTGGGTCTACCTGTACCCCGCCTCCTGACAGATTGACCCATTTGCACTGAAACAAAGGGACCTTAAAATCATGTCCGTAGTCAAGTTCCCATATGTCCACTGTGTAACCATAATATGTGTCCTTTCCCCTCTTGGTTGCTGGATCAAAGCGGACACTGCTGTTTTGGTTGGTGCACTTTTGATCTTGGGCGATCGTGTAAAATGTATTCCCATTTATCTCGTACCCTTTGTAAGTCAATACAGTCAAAGATGGTCCCCTGGCCAACGAGTACAGCTCATCAGAAACAGTGTTGTCACCCCTGAGACGTGTTTGCAACCAACTGCCGAAAGTCCTGATGTGTTCACATGTAATCCAGTCATCACACTGCTCCGGGTGTTTGGAGCGCAGAATGTTCTTGTGTTCATCGACATACGGGGTCACCAAGGTAGAGTTCTGTAGAACTGTGTAGTGTGCTTGAGACCAAGAATGCCCGTCCCTACATATTATTGAGTCCCCTCCTAGCATGCCTTTTTCAGTCAGTCTCCCCTCATACCGCGATTGAGGGAGACCAATCTTCTTAAGGTCAGGAATGAAGTCAACACAAAACCCAATGACATCCTCTGTTTGATGGCCCATCGAGATGCTTCCTTCTGGCCTAGCGCGGTTACGGACATATTTCTTTAGGACTCCCATGAACCTCTCATACTGCTTTGGAGGCATGCCATATTTTTCGTGCACACGTTGCTGGTCCTCTCGTGCCTCTGGTGTATCTTTTGTCTTCCCATACACGCCCAAGAAGCCTAGCCGGTTCACGCAAAGATTCTTCGTCACGTGCATCACGTCGATTGAAGAGCGGACCTCTAGGTCTTTCCAGTAGGGTAGGTCCCAAAATATAGATTTCTTCTTCCACATGGGTGCGCGTCCCTCAGCGTCATTCGGAACAGATAGTCTGCCGGGACCCTTTCCAAAGATTACTTGTAAATCATTGACCATAGCAAGTACGTGATCACCGGTATGGATGGCAGGCTTCTTCCGGTGATCTACCTCGCCTTTGAAATGCTTGCCTTTCTTTCGACATTGATGGTTGGTCGGAAGAAATCGACGATGCCCCAGGTACACTTTCTTCCTGCATTTGTCCAGGTATATACTTTCGGTGTCATCTAAACAGTGCGTGCATGCATGGTATCCCTTGTTTGTCTATGCTGAAAGGTTACTGAGAGCAGGCCAATCATTGATGGTTACAAACAGCAACGCATGCAGGTCAAATTCCTGCTGTTTGTGCTCATCCCACACACGTACACCGTTTCGATTCCACAGCTGTAAAAGTTCTTCAACTAATGGCCTTAGGTACACATCAATGTCGTTGCCGGGTTGCTTAGGGCCTTGGATGAGAACTGGCATCATAATGAACTTCCGCTTCATGCATGGCCAAGGTGGAAGGTTATAGATACATAGAGTCATGGGCCAGGTGCTGTGATTGTTGCTCTGCTCCCCAAAAGGATTAATGCCATCCGCGCTTAAACCAAACCATACGTTCCTTGCATCACCTGCAAATTCATCCCAATACTTTCTCTCGATTTTTCTCCACTGCGACCTGTCAGCGGGTGCTCTCAACTTCCCGTCTTTCTTACGGTCCTCTCTGTGCCATCGCAACAACTTGGCATGCTCTTTATTTCTGAACAGACGTTTCAACCGTGGTATTATAGGAGCTGGTATTATAGGAGCATACCACATCACCTTGGCAGGAACCCTCTTCCTGGGGCGCTCGCCATCAACATCACCAGGGTCATCTCGTCTGATCTTATACGGCAATGCACCGCATACCGGGCATGCGTTCAAATCCTCGTACGCACCGCGGTAGAGGATGCAGTCATTAGGGCATGCATGTATCTTCTGCACCTCCAATCCTAGAGGGCATACAACCTTCTTTGCTACGTACGTACTATCGGGCAATTCGTTATCCTTTGGAAGCTTCTTCTTCAATATTTTCAGTAGCTTCTCAAATCCTTTGTCAGGTACACCATTCTCTGCCTTCCACTGCAGCAATTCCAGTGTGGTACCGAGCTTTGTGTTGCCATCTTCGAAATTTGGGTACAACCCTTTTTTGTGATCCTCTAACATGCGATCGAACTTCAGCTTCTCCTTTTCACTTTCGCATTGTCTCTTTGCATCAACAATGACCCGGCGAAGATCATCATCGGGCACATCGTCTGGTTGCTCTTGATCTTCAGCTTCCCCTGTTGCAGCATCACCGTATTCAGGGGGCACATAGCTGTCATCATCCTCTTCTTCTTCGCTATCTTCCATCATAACACCTCTTTCTCCGTGCTTGGTCCAAACATTATAGTGTGGCATTAAACCCTTATAAAGCAAGTGGGTGTGAAGGGTTTTCGAGTCAGAGTAAGACTTCGTATTCCCACATATAGGGCATGGATAACACATAAAACCATTCTGCTTGTTTGCCTCAGCCACTTCGAGAAAATTATGCACGCCCTTAATGTACTTGGAGGTGCGTCTGTCACCGTACATCCATTGAAGGTTCATCTGCGTGCATTATATATAATTAAGTGTGTCAAAAACTATTACAGAACATCATGAATACATAAGTGACCAAATTAATTAATAGAAGTTCATCATCACATTAAAACCAAAGTACATACATAGTTCTCATTGAACAACATATAGCTCTCCAGAGCATCTAATTAAACCATACATTAAAACTATGTAAAACATTTCAATGCAACAACAAATGCGATCATAATCGCAACTAAGGTGACAATTGATCCAACGGCATAATGATACCAAGCCTCGGTATGAATGGCATATTTTTTCATCTTTCTAATCTTCAAGCGCATTTTATCCATCTTGATCTTGTGATCATCGACGACATCCGCAACATGCAACTCCAATATCATCTTCTCCTCCTCAAATTTTTTTCAATTTTTCCTTCAAGTAATTGTTTTCTTCTTCAACTAAATTTAACCTCTCGACAATAGGGTCGGTTGGAATTTCCGGTTCACATACCTCCTAGATAAAAGAATCTATGTCACGTTGGTCGTCATAATTGTCATAAACACTAAATGAACCAAATAGTTATAAGAGATAATATATACCACATCCGAATCATAGACAGCACGAGGGCCGACGGAGGCGGATACCAAAACCATCGCACTATATAATAACAAACAATAAGAAAAATAAGAAAATTACACAAGTATCTATCTTAATCATACAAGTAAGAACTTTTTTCTTTTACAAAGAAGATAAGACCAAGAGGCTCACCACAGTGGTGCCGGCGACGAGATCGGCGCGGGCGATCGACGGGGGTGAGGATGGGATGGACCGCCAAACCTAGACAAATCTCGAGGAAAATGAAGCTTGGACAAGGAGCTTCGAGAGGAGAAAGCTTAAGTGTGGCTCGGGCATTTCATCGAACACCTCATGTGCATAGGAGGTGAGCTAGAGCACCACAAAGCTCTCCCACGGCCACCCCAAAAAACAGAGCACTCCACTGCTCTGCTCGCGGGCGAGGTATATATAGGCATCTCATTGGTCCTGGTTCGTGGCTGGAACCGGGACTAAAGGGGCCAGGAGCGAGGCCCATTGGTCCCAGTTCGTGGCTGGAACAGGGACCAAAGGGGCCAGACGAACCGGGACCAATGCCCCACGAGGCCCGACCGGCCCCCTGGCCTCACGAACCGGGATCGATGCCCCCTTTGGTCCCGGTTCGTTAGTGAACCGGGATTAATGGGCTGGCCCTACCTGGACCAAAGCCCTTTTTTCTACTAGTGTTGCACCTGGGCCATTGGGCCACTAGCAAACCAGTGGCCACACTAGAGTGGAGCGGTGGGTGGGTGGGCTTAAAGAGCAGAGAAGGAAACCGAAAAGGCATGGGCCATTGGGCCACTAGCAACTACTAAATAGTTAGTTTAGTACCTGCCCTTGATCAAAGCACTAGTACTTACCCCACTGGCATTGCCTCCAACGTTCAATACCACAGGTCCTGGGTTCGAGACCCAGGCCACCCTTTTTTTGTTTTTATTTTTTTATTTTATGCAGTTAAGTACAAAACCAGTGAAGAGATAAATGAACAACTGATTCATTGCAGTTTTCATTTTGAATTCAGTGAATAAAGACACTGATTCTGCACTGAACTCTAACAGTTTTCATTTTGAATTCAGTGAGTCAAGCCATTGAATGAGTACAAATATTACAAGTGCAGCAGCACTGAATCATCTGAACTCTAACAATTTCAAAGAGTCTCATTGTAGTTTTTGCCAAAAAATTACAAGTGCAACAACACTGAATCATCTCAACTCCAACAGTTTCAAAGAGTCTCATTGTAGTTTTTACCAAAAAATTACAAGTGCAACAGCACTGAATCATCTCAACTCCAACAGTTTCAAACAGCACCGAATCATCTCAACTTATCAAACATGTTCACTCTCTTCAGCTTCTTGGGCACATGTCCACTTGGCCCTGCTTGCTTCCTCTGCTCAGCTCTTATTCTCTTGGCCTCTTCTTGCTGTTTCTTCCTTGCTTCTTGATCTTCTTTTCTCTTCAGTGCTGCCATAGTTCTCTTTGCTTCTTGATCTTCTTTTCTCTTCAGTGCTGCCTCTGCTTTACCTGCCATTGCTTCAAGGGCTCTGGCCTCCTTCTCTTCTTGCAATGCAGCTTTTCTTGCTGCTGCAGCTTCCAGCCTTGCTGGAGATTCCACAGCTTTCTTCTCTTGTGCTGCTCTTCTTCTTCTTTCTGACTTCTCTGCTTTCATCCTTACAATTTCTTGCCTTTTTGCTTCTGCCTCCTCTGCTTTCTTCTCTGCCATCTCATTCATGGCCTCAAGTGCTGCATCTCTCCTGGCTGCCATCTGTCTTTCCCTCTTTTCATCTTCAGCAACTTCATGGTCTGGTTGTCTTCATTTGTAGCTGTTGTTGTCTGTGCTGAAGTGTGAGAACTTGCTGCCAGTGAGATGAATGATGAATCTGGCAAAATGCTTTCAGTATCTTCTCTAGGAACAGGTATGGATTTTTGCATCCTATGAAGCATTGTAAATCCAAAGTCCTGCACCTGTACAAAACAATCATCACATGCTAGCATCAGTACAACAAAAAAGGAATGGGCCTGAAAAATACAACTAAAAAAAGGAAGGGACAAAAGTGGAGAATTTGCCTGAAAAACAATTGGTGTATCTGCTCCATCATCTTGTGTGACAATGACCTCCTCATGTGTATCTTGGCCATCAACATGGACCTCCTCATGTGTAACTTGGCTGTGACACCCTGATTTTTGCCAACTTTTTTCTTTTCAAAATTTGACTTGACTTTATTTGAATTTGAATGGATTTCAAATTCTTTCACATGGACTTGGTCATTTTTGAATCTTTGCCAAGTGGTTCCTAGCCTCATCATCTTGCAAATGTTCTGCCAGGAACCTCAAGTACTCAAATTTCCATTCAAATCATTTTCAAAAGCTTTTTTTCTTTTAATTGGGAAATTAGGGCATTGGCATAGGTTGTGAAGCAACCTATAGTTTTGATGCTCCTAAACTTCTCAATTAATTCCTAAAAATCCCTTGGACCATATCTCCACCAAATCTTAAAAAACATTCCTTGGTCATGTTCAAATATTTTGCTTAAAAATCCATTTTCCTCTCTGTCCAGAACCAGCCATTGTGAAGGAAGTGCATTTTTGGTTTGTCCAATTGCTACCAAATTTTTACAGCAATGAGACAACACCAAATGAGCACTCTCCACAAATTTTCAGCTCTCCAAGAATTATCTTTTGATCAGTACTTCCATTTGCAGATTCAGGCCAGTTTTGTGCATTTCACATGAGCTACCCTCAAACTTCAACCAAATGAGCTCAAACTTGGTCAGCTTGTCGTTCATTCAACAAGAATCACACAAGACAAGCTCATTGGCTCCCCCTCATCTTCTCCTAAGCTCCAGAAGCCCCTCCATGTTTCTGTCAGAAACTGTTGTTGATGAAACCTCTCAGCACAGACCACTTCAAGCCAAACCAGAGCCTCAGGTGATGTGAATGGACCATGGTCGACACGCCAGACAAGGTCGCCAGGGCAACGTGGCCGTGGAGCGCAAGATGGCGTGGTGAGCACGGGTCTGGCATGGCTGTCGCCGCGCGCTGCGCAGCACCCGTGCCCGAGCCATCGCGTCCCTCTGCTCCCTCGCCACTATGGCTTGTCCACGCGTGCTGACTAGCTCCCTGGCTGCCGCGTAGCCCCTCAGGTCTCCTCACCTGTGCCGAAGAGGCCCTTGCCGACCGCCGCGTCACCGCCGCCATGTTCGGCCCGTGACCACACTGTACGTGCGGGGCGTCCTCTTCTCCCCGCCTCGTCCTCTCCGCATTGAATGCTCCCTCTGCCCTCTCCGGTCTCGTCGCCGCTCGCGTCCAGCCAGCGAGGCGTACGAGCGCCATCGCCATGGCCCGCATCGCCATTGTTCGGGAGAGATCGCCGCTCGGCTCCCCCGCCTATAAAAGCCCCTCCCCGGCCTCCCAGAGTTCCTCACCCCTCTCCTCCTCCACCCAAGCCCCTCCTGGCAGCCCCAATCGAAGCATAGAGGCCCCTGGCCTCGAGCTCGACCGGAGCTCCGCCGCCCGCCCTCTCTTCCTCCTACCCTCTCTGATCCACCTCTGCCTCCACCACGACCACCAGTGAGCTCAGTGAGGTCCCGTGGAGCTCCCCGACCCATCGCCGTGGCCAATCCTCGCCGGAATAGACGAGTTCGCTGACGCCCGAAAGTGCCGGCCGCCGGAGAAGAAGGGGGCGACGCCGTCGCTGCATCCCCGGCCACGCCACGGGTACGAGGCGAACCGCCTCTCCGAGCTCCCTCCATCCCGCCCATCGCCAGCCCCTCCCGCCGACCAGATCGCCGGCGCTGCTCGCCGGAGTGCCGCCTCCCCCTCGGCCTCCTCTTCCTCCTCTGTTTCGTTTGAAACGAAGGGGTAAGTGGCCCTGGGCCAGTGCATTGTCGACGTGGGCCGGCCCAGTTACTCCGTTTGTTTTATTTGATTTTTAAACAAAACTGATTTAACAGAGACCTTTGACTGTTAATAACTTTTAACAGAAAGGTCCAATTCAAATGATTCTTTTTGCATTGGGTCCACACCTCAATGCTCTATTTATCCACCAAGTTTCACATTTTTATTTTACTCACAGAATTTCTGGAACATTAAACAGTGTTGCTTGATATTTTTCTTTGCTGTTTTTGATTATTTTCAGAAGGTGAAAACCTTGGAGTTGAAGAACCAGAGTTTTTGAACAACTCAGCAGACCAAGGCAAGCCAGGATAACCATGTTTTGAAGCATGTCATAGCATTGCATTTTCATATGCATTTTGCATATTAAATTTAACCCCAAATAATTCCAAGTAAATTAATAGATGGCTAAGATGACCAACTAAGTTCACATGAGTTGATAACCTGCTGAATGTTTAACGAAACTTAGTTGGTTGATCGAGAGTCACCTGTCCGGGTTAAAACGTGCAGCCACATTTGCCGGTATGGGACGGCCTTGACTTGGGCTGGCTGCGTGCTCTTTCACCGGTACCTCCAAAGAGGGAGGGTTATGCGTGCGTGCTACCCTGATCAGGTAGACGACGATAACTCTGTGAGCCCAGTTGAGTTATTTGCCGGCGTCCCCGTTTGGGACAGTTAGTTTGGCCACAACGGTGGCAGGTGTCTTGAGGACACGGGGCCACCCAGGGCTTGACTCCAAGAGGGAGTGTGATGGCCGGTGGTACGATGGAAGAGTCACGGGTCAGACAGGTTTCGTCGGAACGTCGTTGGTCCACCCGAATGGGAGTACGAGGCCATGAGTTCCGTGGTGTGGGTAAAGTGTACAACCTCTGCAGAGTGTTAAATCTATTCGAATAGCCGTGTCCACGGAATTGGACAGCCCATCCAGACCTCTGTAGGAGATCAACCGTAATAATGATACTGATGAAAGAACTTGTCTTATGTGCGGAAGTACTCAGTGAGGTGGAGTACTCCGTGGGTTGTGAAGCAACCCGGATATGAGTAAGTTGATGACCGTGATCTCAGCATTTAAGACTCAACATGTTCATTGCCATGCTATTACTTGCTGCATTATTTGGTTGTCATGTGCTTGCGAGTACATTCAAAGTACTCACCTGGCGTATCATGCCAGATGCAGGAGAAGACTAAGACGCAGGTCTTGGAGGTTCGTGTTATAATGCCTAGGATGTGTCCACAGCAGTGTCCCTGTGGATGGAGTTGCTGCCATATTCTGCTACGCTTTAGCTTTCCGCTGTAGTATCGCTAAGTTATGCCGAGGCCCATCATGTTTGATAAATAATGTACATACTGTATAGCACTTGTTGTGCTCTGGCCTCGAGGGTCTTGTAAGCTTGTACTCTTTATTATCAATAAAAGTCAGCTATGTTTCTGTTGCCAAGATGTTGAGTGTTTCCAGAAGACAATGATCTCTGGGCTGGGAACACTGGCATTCCGGTTCTATGAGCCAGGGTGCCACAGCGCTTGGTATCAGAGCCGTGCTGACTGTAGGACACCCTAGGTAACACGCGCTAGAACTGCGAGTAGTATAGGACCTTGAGTGTGCATATTGCTTGTTGCATTTGTTTGCGCATATCATGCATCGTGCATCCTTATATTACTAACTCTTTTCATGGTGAGTGTAGATGGCACCGGTTCCATTCCATTTCACCTATGAGCCAGAGCCCCACTCTTTCTCAGCTCTGCTTCGCTGTGTCTGGCTTCGGCTGTATCCCTACGGAGAAGACCCGGTGTACCAGGTGTATCGGGATCAGCTGGCGGAGTCAGTGGATGAGTACCATGCAGTGGCCTACTTGACCGCGACCTCGGATATTGGAAGCTCTTCTCGCTCTGCTAAGGGTGGAGTAGCTTCTACTCCGGAGTTGGCGATCCAGTTTGCTGCCATGGAGGCCATCACCGACTTGCGCTATCACGAGGTCCAGATGCAGACACACCCAGGTTTCTTCCATTACCCCACCCTGTCCCCTACGACAGGGCGAGTCATTTTCTCACCCACCGATCCGGAGGTTGATCGTGCCGCCGGTGTGTTATCCCAGTATATTCACGCCAGTTACCGCATGATCATATCCTTGGCTATGGAGCTTAATCGTGTGCAGGAGGCACTTGCTGCAGTTACTCCTGCACCCCATCCTGTAGTTCCACCAGTGTATTCGCCACCAGTTCCACCCCCACATAATTTTAGCGTGCCTTCCAGTTCCTCTGGGCTATCAGGCATATCGTCTGATAGCCGACGTGAGACCCCAGCTGAGTGGGCCTCGCTCCTCGCCACTCCTGCTCCGCCGATGCTGACGCGACGCGCTTCCTTTTCTGCGGAAGGGGAGACGTCTCGTCAGCGTCGTCGTGTTTCCTTTGACCCAGTAACCCACATCATCAGTTCTGACTCAGACTCAGACTCAGGGTCTGATGATGACTCTTCAGAAGAGCAGTGTCCGTGCCATCGACGCCACTAGACTAGAGTTGGAGTAATTATGCATGCATCGTTGCATTTGTCAACTGTCGTTTGAGCAGTTTATCATGTTATCCACTACTAGCTTGCCATGTATTATGCTGGGATGTCTTGTATAATTATGTTGTTATTCGCCGTTGCTTAATGATTTCTTTTGGGTGTCACATAATTATATTTTACCCTTATGGATCTTGCTCATCGATTCGGTATTTGCTTTGGGAACAAAATTTAGATGAAGAGAGGCAGTGGCAGTCAAGGCAGTGATGGAACCCCAGTCCGTCGCTCAGCCAGACAGGCAGGGCAAGAGCCCGAAGACTTACCGCCTCCACCACCACAAGCACCTACAACTGAACAAATCATGAGGATGTTTGAAGAGAAGAGGAACCAGGACTTTATGGAGTTCCTCAGAACTATGCAGACAGTGGTTGGTCGAAACAATGGTAACGGGGTGCACTCTAAGCTGACAGATATTCAGCGGACCAAACCGCCTAGCTTTGGCCGGGCCGTTGATCCTATTGAGGCAGATGACTGGCTTAGAACAATGGAGAAGAAACTGGAAATTGCCCGCTGCGATGAAGCGGACAAGGTTCCATTTGTTACCCACTATCTTGAAGGTCCCGCCGCAATCTGGTGGGATAATACTAAGCTAACGTGGCCAACCGGAGAAGAAATCACTTGGGAGCGATTCAAGGAATTGTTCCGCAAATACCATATCCCCACGGGAATTATGAAGATCAAGCAGAAGGAATTTCTGTCCCTCACACAAGGGAGTATGACTGTGGCAGAATACTTGAACAAGTTCAATAACTTGGCTCGATACTCACCTCACGATGTGGATACGGAGGAAAGGAAGATAGACCGCTTCCTCGGGGGACTGAATCATGCCCTCCGGTGCCAGTTATGTATGTTGGATTTTGCTGATTTCCAGACACTGGTGAAAAAGGCCTACATCGCCGAACGTGAACACAAGCTTGTAAACAATGAGCATAAAAGAAAATTCGAGCCAAAGAAGGATAATAAGGAACCATATGCTCAGAAGTTGCGCAGTTGGCAACCTGTCCCAACAGAGAGCAAGCCTGCGTGGAACAACAACGGTAACAACAACAAGCTCGGCACCCAGACTAAAGCCCTCGGCAAGCATCCTGTTGTGGAAGACTGTCGCCACAACAATACTTGCTTCACCTGCGGACAGAGCGGGCACTATGCTAAACAGTGTCCTGCCAATGCTGGAAAGCAGCCAACAGACCCCAAGTCGCAGGTTAACCACCTTGGACGCCGCAATGTCCATCACGGATGCGTCCATCACATCTCGGCCGAGGAAGTATGCGAAGCCCCCGACATCGTACTTGGTATGTTTACTGTTAATGACATACCTGCACTTATTTTGTTTGACTCCGGGGCTTCCCATTCGTTCATTTCTCGGAGTTTTGCCAACTCGCATAATCTTTCCCCATCGGTTTTGGACAAAATCATGGTGATACAATCCCCCGGTTCCATGCTCAGAACCAATATTGTATATAGGGGCCTAGAAATCTCCATTCATGGAGTACAATTTCTAGCCACCTTGGTTGCTATCGATTCCCCAGGATTGGATATAATTCTGGGAATGGATTGGTTAACCCCGCACCAGGTGTGCATTAACTGTGCCACCAGAACGGTAACGTTGGTAAACCCCGCTGGACAGATGATCCAATTCCTAGCCAGTCGAATGATAACTAGAAAAGGCTCAGCATATCACACCACTGCCACTGATATGAACTTGATTCCGGTGGTATGTGAATTTCCGGACATGTTTTCGGAGGAATTACCAGGAATGCCGCCAGATAGAGAACTGGAGTTTGCCATTGAAATAGTTCCTGGCACAGCCCCCATATACAAGAAGTATTATCGAATGCCAGGTCCGGAGCTGGCCGAGTTGAAAAAGCAGCTGGACGAGTTGCTTCAGAAGGGATACATTCGTCCCAGCATTTCACCATGGGGATCACCAGTACTGTTTGTGAAGAAGAAAGATGGGAGTCTACGGATGTGCGTAGACTATCGACAGCTCAATGAGGTAACTATCAAGAATAAGTACCCGCTGCCGCGAATTGATGATCTATTTGATCAATTAAGTGGAGCCCGGGTATTTTCAAAGATTGATCTTCGGACGGGATATCACCAATTGAAGATCCACAAAGAAGATATCCCCAAAACAGCATTTACTACTCGCTATGGACTGTATGAATTCACAGTCATGGCGTTCGGGCTGACAAATGCTCCCGCATACTTTATGAACATGATGAACAAAGTTTTCATGGACTTCCTGGATAAGTTCATGGTAGTGTTCATCGACGATATACTCATATACTCTAAGGATGAAGAGGAGCATAAGCAACACCTTCGAGCTGTTCTGGAAAGATTCAGAATCCATCAATTATACGCCAAATTCAGCAATTGCGAATTTTGGCTCAAGGAGGTGGGATTTCTTGGGCACATCTTGTCGGAAAATGGTATAGCCATTGACCCTGGCAAGGTTACGGCTGTCTTAAATTGGAAGACACCAGCTACGGTGACAGAAATCCGTAGTTTCCTTGGATTGGCGGGATACTACCGCCGCTTCATTGAAGGCTTCTCAAAAATAGCCAAGCCTATGACAGAGCTATTAAAGAAGAACCAGAAGTTTATCTGGACCACTGAGTGTGAGGACAGCTTCAAGGAATTGAAGACAAGGCTGACAACAGCCCCTGTTCTAGTCCTCCCTGATATTTATAAGAGTTTTGACATTTACTGCGATGCGTCCAGACGTGGGATTGGATGTGTACTTATGCAAGAAGGAAAGGTTGTGGCTTATGCATCACGACAGCTACGACCTCATGAGGAAAATTATCCCACTCATGACCTGGAGCTAGCCGCAGTAGTGCATGCCTTGAAAATCTGGAGACACTATTTGATTGGTCAAAGGTGTGACGTATATACAGACCACAAGAGTCTTAAGTATATCTTCACGCAACCCGACCTGAACCTCAGGCAACGCAGATGGCTTGAGCTTGTCAAAGATTATGATGTTGGTATCAACTATCATCCAGGCAAGGCGAACGTAGTTGCAGACGCTTTGAGCAGGAAGCAAGCCGTCGTAAATGCTCTAGTGGAGGGTATGAACCAAAGTTTACGCGAAGAGTTTGCTAAACTTAACTTGATACTATGTGGTCCTATGACTCCAAACATGTTGGAGATTAAGCCAACCTTGATGGAGGAAATCCAAGAAGCCCAAAAGACGGATGAAGGAATCCGAGAAATTAAAGGATTGATTCAGAAAGGGAAGGACAAGTCCTTTCGGGAGGATGAACAAGGAACCGTATGGTTCAAGAATCGAATTTGTGTGCCCGACCGAAATAACTTGAGGCAGCAGATACTTAAGGAAGCACATGAATCTGCCTACTCAATTCATCCAAGTGGTACTAAGATGTACCAAGACTTAAAGGAGACATTTTGGTGGCCTGGAATGAAGAACGACATTGCATATTATGTCGCATGTTGCGATGTTTGCAACAAAGTAAAGGCAGAACACTAAAAACCAGCCGGACTGCTGCAACCGTTACCAGTACCCCAATGGAAATGGGATGATATATGCATGGATTTTATCGTGGGACTACCTAAGTCCGCAAAAGGTAATGACGCAATCTGGGTCATAGTGGACACATTTACAAAAGTGGCTCACTTCATCCCCGTGAAGACCACTTACACGGCCAATCAACTGGCACAGCTATATATGTCCCGAATCGTAAGTCTGCATGGGGTACCTAAGACTATCACTTCAGATAGAGGTTCCCTCTTTACCTCAGCATTCTGGTATCGGCTACATCAAGCTTTGGGCACTGTGCTGAAGCACAACACAGTGTATCATCCTCAAACAGATGGACAGACCGAGCGAGTAAATCAAATATTGGAAGATATGCTTCGGTCATGTACACTTTCTCATGGACCCAAGTGGGAGGATAGTCTGCCATACGCAGAATTCTCCTACAACAACAGCTACCAAGCCAGTCTCAAGATGTCACCTTTCGAGGCTTTGTACGGACGGAAGTGCCGCACACCACTGAACTGGTCTCAGACAGGAGACAGTCGTATCTTTGGGACAGACTTGATGCTCGAAGCAGAAAGACAGGTCAAGGACATAAAAGAGCGCTTGCGAGCAGCCAAATCACGCCAAAAGAGCTATTACGACCCGAAGCATCGGGAAGTAACCTTTGAACCAGGAGATTATGCTTATCTAAGGGTGACTCCTATGAAGGGAGTAAAAAGGTTTGAAACCCGAGGGAAGTTAGCCCCGAGATATATTGGTCCTTTCCTAGTGACTGCTAGGAAAGGGAGAGTTGCTTACCAGCTAGAGCTGCCACCAGCACTGTCGGATGTGCATGATGTGTTTCACATCTCACAGCTAAGAAAATGCAATGCACCCCCAGCTAAACAAGCAGACATGAGTGAATTGGAATTGGCAAAGGACCTGACATACGAGGAAAAGCCAGTTAAGATCTTGGATGTGATGGAGAGAATCACGAGAAGCAAGACAATAAGGTTCTATAAGGTGCTGTGGGAACACCACACGGAAGAAGAGGCTACTTGGGAGAGAGAAGACTTCCTAAGATCTGCCTATTCCTATTTGTTCCCTGAGCAACCGAATCTCGAGGACGAGATTCATTCTAAGGGGGTAGGTTTGTGACACCCTGATTTTTGCCAACTTTTTCTTTTCAAAATTTGACTTGACTTTATTTGAATTTGAATGGATTTCAAATTCTTTCACATGGACTTGGTCATTTTTGAATCTTTGCCAAGTGGTTCCTAGCCTCATCATCTTGCAAATGTTCTACCAGGAACCTCAAGTACTCAAATTTCCATTCAAATCATTTTCAAAAGCTTTTTTTCTTTTAATTGGGAAATTAGGGCATTGGCATAGGTTGTGAAGCAACCTATAGTTTTGATGCTCCTAAACTTCTCAATTAATTCCTAAAAATCCCTTGGACCATATCTCCACCAAATCTTCAAAAACATTCCTTGGTCATGTTCAAATATTTTGCTTAAAAATCCATTTTCCTCTCTGTCCAGAACCAGCCATTGTGAAGGAAGTGCATTTTTGGTTTGTCCAATTGCTACCAAATTTTTACAGCAATGAGACAACACCAAATGAGCACTCTCCACAAATTTTTAGCTCTCCAAGAATTATCTTTTGATCAGTACTTCCATTTGCAGATTCAGGCCAGTTTTGTGCATTTCACATGAGCTACCCTCAAACTTCAACCGAATGAGCTCAAACTTGGTCAGCTTGTCGTTCATTCAACCAGAATCACACCAGACAAGCTCATTGGCTCCCCCTCATCTTCTCCTAAGCTCCAGAAGCCCCTCCATGTTTCTATCAGAAACTGTTGTTGATGAAACCTCTCAGCATAGACCACTTCAAGCCAAACCAGAGCCTCAGGTGATGTGAATGGACCATGGTCGACACGCCAGACAAGGTCGCCAGGGCAATGTGGCCGTGGAGCGCAAGATGGCGTGGTGAGCACGGGCCTGGCATGGCTGTCGCCGCGCGCTGCGCAGCACCCGTGCCCGAGCCATCGCGTCCCTCTGCTCCCTCGCCACTATGGCTTGTACACGCGTGCCAACTAGGTCCCTGGCTGCCGCGTAGCCCCTCGGGTCACCTCACCTGTGCCGAAGAGGCCCTCGCCGACCGCCGCTTCACCGCCGCCATGTTCGGCCCATGACCACACTGTACGTGCGACGCGTCCTCTTCTCCCCGCCTCGTCCTCTCCGCATTGAATGCTCCCTCTGCCCTCTCCGGTCTCGTCGCCGCTCGCGTCCAGCCAGCGAGGCGTACGAGCGCCGTCGCCATGGCCCGCATCGCCATTGTTCGGGAGAGATCGCCGCTCGGCTCCCCCGCCTATAAAAGCCCCTCCCCGGCCTCCCAGAGTTCCTCACCCCTCTCCTCCTCCACCCAAGCCCCTCCTAGCAGCCCCAATCGAAGCACAGAGGCCCCTGGCCTCGAGCTCGACCGGAGCTCCGCCGCCCGCCCTCTCTTCCTCCTACCCTCTCTGATCCACCTCCGCCTCCACCACGACCACCAGTGAGCTCAGTGAGGTCCCGTGGAGCTCCCCGACCCATCGCCGTAGCCAATCCTCGCCGGAATAGACGAGTTCGCTGACGCCCGAAAGTGCCGGCCGCCGGAGAAGAAGGGGGCGACGCCGTCGCTGCATCCCCGGCCACGCCACGGGTACGAGGCGAACCGCCTCTCCGAGCTCCCTCCATCCCACCCATCGCCAGCCCCTCCCGCCGACCAGATCGCCGGCGCTGCTCGCCGGAGTGCCGCCTCCCCCTCGGCCTGCTCTTCCTCCTCTGTTTCGTTTCAAACGAAGGGGTAAGTGGCCTTGGGCCAGTGCATTGTCGACGTGGGCCGGCCCAGTTACTCCGTTTGTTTTATTTGATTTTTAAACAAAACTGAATTAACAGAGACCTTTGACTGTTAATAACTTTTAACAGAAAGGTCCAATTCAAATGATTCTTTTTGCATTGGGTCCACACCTCAATGCTCTATTTTTCCACCAAGTTTCACATTTTTATTTTACTCACAGAATTTCTGGAACATTAAACAGTGTTGCTTGATATTTTTCTTTGCTGTTTTTGATTATTTTCAGAAGGTGAAAACCTTGCAGTTGAAGAACCAGAGTTTTTGAACAACTCAGCAGACCAAGGCAAGCCAGGATAACCATGTTTTGAAGCATGTCATAGCATTGCATTTTCATATGCATTTTGCATATTAAATTTAACCCCAAATAATTCCAAGTAAATTAATAGATGGCTAAGATGACCAACTAAGTTCACATGAGTTGATAACCTGTTGAATGTTTAACGAAACTTAGTTGGTTGATCGAGAGTCACCTGTCCGGGTTAAAACGTGCAGCCACATTTGCCGGTATGGGACGGCCTTGACTTGGGCTGGCTGCGTGCTCTTTCACCGGTACCTCCAAAGAGGGAGGGTTATGCATGTGTGCTACCCTGATCAGGTAGACGACGATAACTCTGTGAGCCCAGTTGAGTTATTTGCCGGCGTCCCCGTTTGGGACAGTTAGTTTGGCCACGACGGTGGCAGGTGTCTTGAGGACACGGGGCCACCCAGGGCTTGACTCCAAGAGGGAGTGTGATGGCCGGTGGTACGATGGAAGAGTCACGGGTCAGACAGGTTTCGTCGGAACGTCGTTGGTCCACCCGAATGGGAGTACGAGGCCATGAGTTCCGTGGTGTGGGTAAAGTGTACAACCTCTGCAGAGTGTTAAATCTATTCGAATAGCCGTGTCCACGGAATTGGACAGCCCGTCCAGACCTCTGTAGGAGATCAACCGTAATAATGATACTGATGAAAGAACTTGTCTTATGTGCGGAAGTACTCAGTGAGGTGGAGTACTCCGTGGGTTGTGAAGCAACCCGGATATGAGTAAGTTGATGACCGTGATCTCAGCATTTAAGACTCAACATGTTCATTGCCATGCTATTACTTGCTGCATTATTTGGTTGTCATGTGCTTGCGAGTACATCCAAAGTACTCACCTGGCGTATCATGCCAGATGCAGGAGAAGACTAAGACGCAGGTCTTGGAGGTTCGTGTTATAATGCCTAGGATGTGTCCACAGCAGTGTCCCTGTGGATGGAGTTGCTGCCATATTCCGCTACGCTTTAGCTTTCCGCTGTAGTATCGCTAAGTTATGCCGAGGCCCATCATGTTTGATAAATAATGTACATATTGTATAGCACTTGTTGTGCTCTGGCCTCGAGGGTCTTGTAAGCTTGTACTCTTTATTATCAATAAAAGTCAACTATGTTTCTGTTGCCAAGATGTTGAGTGTTTCTAGAAGACAATGATCTCTAGGCTGGGAACACTGGCATTCCGGTTCTATGAGCCAGGGTGCCACATTGGCCATCAACATGGACCTCCTCCTGTGTAACTTGACCATCATCTTGTATGACATGAACCTCCTCCTGTGTACCTTGGCCATCATCTTGTTGTGGCAAAACAAGTTCATCATTTGACACATCATCAGGAATGGCCCTTGGACCCCTTCTTGTTGTTCTCTCTACTAGATTTGGCAAAATGCCAGCCTTTCTTTGATTACATCCTTTGATGTTGTGGCCTGGTTCATGGCAGTATGAACATGTTATTGTGATTCCATGTCTGCTCATCACCTTGGTTCCATCTTTCTTTTTAATCTCATAAGGCTGCTTTCTCCTACTCTTGTTTGAAGGCCTCCCTACTTTTTTTTCATAGACAGGTGGCTTGATTTCACAACCATTCATCTTCTGCCACTCACACCTATCTTTGCAAGGCTTGATAATGGGTTTGTATGCTAGCTTGAATGCTTCTATACTGTAACAGGAGTGCACCAAACTCTCAGGATCAATCCTCTCATGCCTGCAGCATGCAATTGCATGGTGA
Source organism: Thinopyrum elongatum (assembly GCA_011799875.1). NCBI lineage: Eukaryota > Viridiplantae > Streptophyta > Magnoliopsida > Poales > Poaceae > Thinopyrum > Thinopyrum elongatum. Next base: position 55,214,828 of record CM022303.1, read on the forward strand.
CATGGAACTCCACTAAGATCCCACCTTTTGCATGTACAGCTTTCTTCCTTCATGTCAACAATGTATGTCCTATTCCTGTTGTCAACCTGAAAGATGCCATCACCAGCCCCTGAAACCATGCATGTAGCTGACAGCTCTATATTCTTCTCAATTCTTTTCCTAAATTTTGGGCATATTGAGCCAGGCCAGGTCTCTACCTCCTTTCTTTTGTTGTAGAATCTGACCATGAGCTGTGTTTTGATCTTGTCAAGCATTGATCTGAGATGCATCTCCCTAGCCTCAAGAATATATTTGTTGAAAACCTCACAATTGTTGTTCAGAAGGATATCACACTTGACCAATTCTCTTTGGAAGCCCCTAACCCAAGTGTTGGGTGGTAGCTGCTCAAGCCATTTGTATGCTTCTAGGCTGATGGCCTTCATTTCCTCCATGCTTTCAGCCCACAGTTCTGGTGTTGTGCTCCTTGCACACTTCCACAACTGGTTCTTAAGAACGTCTCCTTTGTGTGTTTGCTGAAAATTCTGCCATATATGCCTAACACAGTGTCTGTGCTCTGCATCAGGAAAGTGCTGCCTCACTCCCTTGATCAGCCCCTTTTGCTTGTCTGACATTATAGTCCATGGCTCTGTGTTTAGAATTCCCAAGTCACTCTTCAGATTTGACAGAAACCATTTCCATGTGTCAGTGTTCTCTACCTCAACAACTGCAAAAGCTAGAGGGTAAATGCAGTCATTAGGATCCATGCCAACAACACACAGCATAACACCTCCATACTTTGTCTTCAGGTGGCATCCATCCAAACAAATGACAGGCCTACAGGCTTGCATGAAACCCCTTTTGCAGGCATCCAGAGAGAAATAACAACTTCCAAATATGCCATCACTGACACCCACATAGAAAGAACTGCCTGGGTTTGATCTTCTGAATTCTTGTGCATAATCCCACATGTTGTTGTACTGCTCCAACTCATCTCCTTCAATGACTTTCTTCACTAGCCTCTTAGCCCTACTGAGCTTGCTCCTTGTTGCTGTCATGTTCCAATCTTTCTGATCCACCCTTGCAAAAAATTTCATATTCATGTTTTCATCTGCTCTGAAAGAATCAACATATTTTCCAGCCATAAAAGGGGCAGTGAATGACTTAACACACCATTTATTTATGCATGTATGCTTTGGGTTGTATTTCTTGATCATGAAGCAGTTGATTCTCCCATCAAATGATGCAGACAAGGTCCAAGGGCACCCATCTTCACAAATGGCATTGAGTCTTTTCCGATCATTTCTGGGGCATTTAATGTCAACTCTCTCCTGACAGCTGTACTCTCTGATAGCTTTCCTCAGGAACTCAACAGATCCAAAGGTCTGGCCAACTTGAAACTGTGGTTTAGTCAGGTCTTCCTCTCTAAAACTTTTGAAATTCAGCTTCACCTTATCTTCATCAGAAGAAGGCAGACACATATCCACATCTTCAGTAGGATCATCATGTTCTTCTTGCACTGCTTCACCTTTACCATTCTCACAATCAACATTTCTGTCAAATAATTCATCATCATCTTCAAGATCAATGTCTGAATCAACAAGCTGAGGATGGTATTCTTCATCTGAACCATGGATTACTAAATCACCAACTACATCTACTGCATCCATGTTCAAAAACCTACAGGATTTTCTGGCCCTAAACCCAAACTGAGATGAAAGGTAAGTAGTTCCTGGCTGGGGTGGACTTGGTATGAAATCATCTTCTTCTGACTCTGCTCCACTTCTGACTCTGCTTCATCTTGCTCATGCTCTTGATCATGCTCATGCTCTTGATCATGCTGAGGCAGCTCCTATTCCACTTGAGGGAGCTCAGCCTGCTCCTGTTCCACTAGAGTGAGCTCAGCCTGCTCCTCTTGCTGCTGTTGTGCCTGCTCCTCTAGCTGCTGGTGTGCCTTCTCCTTCTTTGGCCTAATGCCACTGAACCTGGCAATTGGAGGATCCTCATCATCAGAGTGAACATGAACAAGAGAAATATATGATCTCATGCTCTCAATCATGATCAAGGAAAATCTATTGGAAGTGGTTGCCATTCAGAGCACAATCCTTCATGTTTTCTGTCATAGTGTTGTCCCCTATCTTAATCTCTCTTAATCCATTACTATACACTTTCAATCCAGGAACACACCAATAAGCCCTGATCCTGCCCTCAAACTCATATCCAATTTCCTCCACTAGACTGGCAACAACATTAGGTGTCCAATTATCTATGTCAGAGTAATCATACCAAATGGAGTGACCTTTGTGATAATCCCTATGCTTGCCAGCACAAAGAAAATAGCCACCATGTATGACCTCAATAGAGAAGTGGTTGTTTAAGGGTCCTGCAAAACAATCAAAGTGAAAAAAGTTCAGACATTTCAGACAAAGGCAAGTACAGAGAGGTTCAGACAGTACAGAATTCAGACTTTTTCAGAAAGAAAAGCAGAGATTCCTGGCCTCCAATTAACAAATGTATGATTTTATAGGTCATAAAGCAACCATTTTTGGTAAATCAGAGCTAATGTAATTGCAAATTAAAACAATTCTGCACACCAAGTCAACTCTGACACTAAAATCAATCTTTACTGCTTAAACCCTAGGCCCCTGGACCCATGACAAATTGGGGGAGAAAGAACCCTAACCACTCCAGATCTCTGCAAACACTACAACAACTGCGAACCCCCCATCCTAACACAGGACGCAGCCCTATTTTTGGCCTGCCACTAAGTTCATCAAGAACTGCTAAAACCCTACCACCCACACCCAATCCATCAGAAAGTACAACAAAAGCCCAAACCCTAGCTCATACGCGCAATTGATCCCACCAGGAACTCTTTACCGGAGCTAAATTATATAGATCGAGCACCGGAGCTGCTGGCGACGGCGACATACCGTACAGGGGCGGCGAGGCATCATCACGACGACGCGAAGGAGCAAGAGGGACGTCGCGCAGGCCCCTCCCGAACGGCGCGGACGGCGGCGGCTCAGCGTCCGACGACGTGCTCATGGAGCCGTCGTTGACGCCGACGAGCTCAGAGGACCTCGGCAACGACGACGAGCAAAGAGGGTGCGGGAGGAGAGGGAGACAGCGAGCGGGTGCGGGAGGAGAGGGAGACAGCGAGCTGGTGCGGTCCGACCAGGTGGGCTGGTTTAATGGTCATGGCGTTTTTGCAAAAAAAAAAAACCGGATCGACTAGTATTCACCCTAGGATCGACCAGGTGTCGGTCAAAGCGAGCTGGCGGCCGCTGACTCGGCCAAGTCAGCAAATACATACACGAAATCGTACAAATGGACCAAAGTGAACCCCTCGCGCAAGTACGTGGACCGTAGTTAGGGTATTTTGAAGTAGTGGTACCAAACTGTCACCCGGCTCAAGTTTGGTGACGTACAGTGAATTTTTCTCATCCCTATAACCCTAGCGCAGCGAGCATCTCTCTGCTCGATCCCCCCTCAGCTCTCCCTCGCTCTCTGCTGTGCGCCGCCACCACGAGACAGAGGCACATTCCGGCCACCTTCCTCGACGCCTGAACCTCCCTCCGACAGTCGCCGTCGTGACTTTGTCCTTCCCACCGCCTGCCGCGTCTCTCCCTCTGCCCGCGTCCGGCCGCCTCGCCCCACCTCTTGCACGCCCTCTGCTGCATCTATGGTCGCCGATGCACCGACCATTACCACCATTAGCCGCCCCCTTCCTCTTGCCACGCCTGAGCTCCGTCCCGAGCTACCCTATTGATACCCAGGAAAATTGGAAGATGTATATAAATTGGTGTGATTTATTGTAAGGGAACGATGTGGGACAATTTTCCAGCAAAAGGCAGCCTGCCTGGTAGGTTGTTGCGTCCGTGTTCTACACAGGAGGTCCCAGGCTCGAATCCGGCATGTATTTTTTGCCGAAAGAGGACCTAGGCAGGACGATGGTACATATCCTGCGGGTTAATTACGTAGAATAGCAGGGTTCTTTTTAAACAACATTGCGATGGTGAACCCGACAAATTCAATAGCCGATTTATTAGTAGGTAAAGATAATAAGGGGCAACGGCAACAGATGACGGCGGCACGAAGAGGATCAGAGAATAAAATATTGGTAGTTAACCTGAACTATGTTATTGATTGATTAACCATCTGAAGACGTGCAGGTAACTCGATCCATTTTGTGTGGTTGAACAACAGAGCAGACATTCTAACGCCAGCGTGACTGGGGCGGCGAGATGAGCTCGTGGAGCGATGTGGCTTGAGTAGAGGGAGGCGGCGGCCTCGGCTCTCGCGCCTCCGGTGGCTCTTCACGCTCAGCCCGGCGGCTGGATTCCCGCGCATTGACGCACTCGACCTGCAGCCGGAGATGCCCAAATCTCCCCTCCGTGCCCGTCGCCCCCACCAGCGCTGTCGTGGGAGGTTCCACCTGCCGAGACAAGGAGGACGCCCGATCAGGGGCTGTCTAGGTCGTGGCCCGAGAAGAGGACGGCGAGGCAGAGACAGGAGAGGAAGGCAGGCAGGGGAGATGCGGTCGAGGCCAAGGGACCGACGAAGTTGGATCTGGTCGAAAGGGAAGGGAGTGTTTTTTTCCAGAGGAAGGGACGGGAGGTTAGAGAAGAAGGCGAGGGGTGGTGGGCGCACGACCCGGTCAAAATTGGAGTCACCCGGCGAAATCGATTGGCCTCGATCGCTCCTGGGCGACCCCAGCGAGCTTAGTGATATAGGAGATTATAATTAACATCTTTCATTCAAAATGCACACAAAATGTGGTCAATTATAATTAACATCTTACACTATGAATGCACAAGGGATGACTTAAAATTATAAAATATAATTATACTATCGGTATAATGCCTCCACATATTTTGCATCAAGCACTAATGATCACTATTAAAAAAGATGGGCACAACAACGCGCACCATCGATGATCTAATAAAAAGGTAAAACTCTCAGCCCTCGGCCACACCTTCCTCACACAAGGGTAGTACGAAGGTAGTCATGAGTGTCAGACTGATGTATCCAGAATTCCAGAGACCTCAAATTGTATACCATATATAATCACAGTCTTCTGCATCCCTTTATGATTTTCGACCTCAGACGGGAAAAAGAAGATTTTCGACCTCGGAAGGGAAAAATGCCAAAGATCTTCATCTCCAACAAATTCACGAATCAAGAAGCTGAGCCAATGAAGCAGCGGTGCTAGGGTCTAGGGAGGTGACGATCTTCCAGGCCAGCAACACGGTGCATGGGTGCATGTGATCATCTATTAGTCGTGTTAAGATAACATGTACTGATTTTTTAGAGACAAGACATCCTGCCCGACTTTATAAATAAAGCCATAACCGGCAACGTTAAGCAACAGACATCATCCAAGTACGACAGTTATTACAGACCAGCTCAAACGACCAACCGTCTAGAGAGGCAAAGTACAAAGAAAACCAGGCACGCAGGCCCAACGAACGAAAGGAGCACCAGCAGGCAAAAGAGACTAATGCAGGGGCGGAGGCTGATCGCGGGGAAGCAGGCTGGAGGCGGTGTTATGGATCTTGACGGTTAGAGCATCAATGGCATCGGCGTCGGCTTCCTTAGCGAGCGGTTTCCATAGCTGCAGGAAGGCAATCATTTTCAACAAGCAATCAGCCGGTCTGTTTGGAAAGAAATGTTCAATGGTGAACTTGTTACAGGTGGTCCATAAAGATCAACACTGAGCAGCAAAAGCAATCCAGAAAATATGAAGAGAAAAACTTAGCTGGCACACATTGAAACATGATGTGCTCCGTATCTTCAATCTCTCCACAAAGAGAACAAGCCGCAATAGCTGTTCCATTACGCTTAAGGATTTGATCGCTGGTTGGAAGGTGATTACGAATGGCCTACCACATGAAGACCTTAATCTTAAGAGGGATGCGCGCCCTCCAAACCCCTTTAAACTTGGTCGAGCGATGTCCCTGCACTATCCTAGAGTACAAGGATTTGACAGAGAACTTCCAGAAGCAGAGTGGGGCCAGACCATGCAGTCGTTGGTCGACGAGAGCCTAGGGAAAAGGGCAACAAGCTCTTGCCATTTAACCAACTCTGGAGGGGACAACGAACGGCAAAAGTCAAAGTCCTAGTTATTAGCAGAGAGCTCCCTAATGGAGATCTCTGGGTTAGAGCAATAGGAAAAGAGGTCCGGGAAGGAGTGGTTATGGTGTCCCTCTCCGTGCCACCAATCCAACCAGAAATGAACAGTAGCACCATTGCCAACCAGGAATTTAACGTGGCTACGAAATTCATCTCTCACTTTGATAATGGAACACCAAAACTGGGACCCTCCCCCCCCCCCCCCCCCCACCCCCCGCGGTAGGGTTTGCATTGTGAGGATCACAATGGAGGTAATATTGGGGTTTGAACAGCTCTCCCCAAAGAGATCCAGGATGGTCATTGTAGATCTTCCACCACCACTTCATGATGAGACATTTGTTCATAATAGATGTGTTAATAATACCCAGCCCCCCAAGGCATTTAGGCTTGCACATATGCTTCCACTGGACCTGACGGTATTTCTTTTTATTGTCAGCTTTGTTCCAGTAGAAAGCACTACGATGTTTATCGAAGCCAGAGTGGTTACTTTCAGAGAGGTGGTAGAAATCCATAGTTTACATGGGAAGGTTGGAAAGGCAAGCTTTAATCAGAATAACTTTTCCGCCCGGGGTATTATACTTTCCTCGCCACGGTGCCACACGAGTGGTAATCTTTTGCTCGATAGGAATGAAGTTTGAGGCTGTGAGCTTGAACGGGGATAAAGGGATCCCAAGGTACTTAATAGGAATGGAGCCAAGGCCACAGTTCAGAAAGTTGGCAATGCGCTTTTGCTCCACGGAAGGGCAGCCACAACTAGCACCTCACTCTTATTATTGTTGATTTTGAGATCAGACATGCTTCAAAACACAGAAGTAGGAGTTTAAGATTAGCAAGTTGAAGGTCGTTATTCTCCACGAGAATAATTGTGTCATCGGCATATTGAAGATCGGAGATGCCCTGGGGGCAGAGTCTGCTAACCACGCCCTTGATATGGCCCGTAGCTGCAGTGGAATTGAGGATATGGGAGAGGGCATCCGCCATAAAATTAAAGAGAAGGGGGGATATAGGATCCCCTTGGCAAAGGCCTCTACCGTTCGCAAACGAAGGGCCAACAACCCCATTGCTGTTAATGGCCGTGTGACCACCCTCTACCATTTGCATGATCTGATGGACGTAGCCAGGGTCAAAACCTTCAGCAATCAGGACTTGGCAAAGAAAAGACCAGCAAACGCAATCGTAAGCTTTCTCGAAACCGAGCTTGAGAATAACCGCCTCGCTCCCACTAGAGTGAACGCCGTGAATGATCTCTTGCAGTGAGAGGATCCCATCTAGAATGAACCTACCTTTAATAAAGGCAGTCTGAGGCCGACTAATAACTTTGTGAGCAATCGGAGAGAGCCGAGTCGCAAAAGCTTTAGGAGTTTACTTAAACATATTATTAATGAGGACAATAGGTATGAATTGACGAATATTTTCAGCCCCTTTAATTTTAGGGATGAGAGTCAACACCGCATAGTTTAGGCGTTTGTTGTCAACAGTGCCAAGACATAAGCCCATAATAATACTATAGATAAGCGGTTTAATAGTGCCCAGAATTTCTTAAAGAAGGACACCAAAAACCCATCTGGGCCAGGGGCCGAGTTAGATTTGGAGGAGAAGACAGCCACATCTATCTCCTCCTCTAATAGGGGCATCACCAGAGGGGCGCTATCCTCATCGGAGATGCGGTGTTCAGCCCCCAGGCCTGAGCAGCAAAAACTAAGCTTGAAGGCTGCTGACAACTAAGAAGGGAAGAGTAAAAATCGTAAATATGACGCGAGATAACCAAAAGTTCAGAAACAAAGGTGCCATCCACGTCCAAATGGGAAATGAGACAGCGTGCCTAAGCCTATTCGCCAGGGCATGAAAATAAGCAGAATTAGCGTCCCCTTTAAGGGTCCAATTAAGTCTGCCTCTCTGCCTCCAAAAAAGCTCCTCTTGCTTATGAATCGAGACCAACTTAGCTTTGAGATCATAGCACCATTGCCATCCCACAACATCAAGCCCAGACGCGTCCGCGACAGAGTCTAGTTCTCGGATTTTATCGGAAGGGAATGCTTAATCAGCATTGAATCAGAGTTCCTATTGGCCCCCCATCCTTTTAGTAATTGTCTAAGATTCTAAGAGCAGAAGCGCCAGTCATCTAACATGCCAAATGACGTGGGTCTCTCACGAACTAGGGAGAGCCACTTGGATGTGACTAAAGGAATGAAAAAATCAATTTCAAACCAGTTATTTTCAAAATGGAAACAGGAGTGGATTCGAGGGCAATTTTCGCCAGATTCCACCACGAGAGGGAGGGGGGGGGGGGGGTGATCAGAACCTGTCACTGGGATTTCGCAGCAATACACATTATTTGGGGATTTTGCAGAGCAAGGCGTACGTGGATGATCTAGGTATATGATTTCACACGAGGGATTTTACCTAGGTTCGGGCCCTCTGTTCTAGAGGTTATAACCTACTCCTGTTCTAGAGGTTATAACCTACTCCTGTTAGGTGTTTTATCAGGCCTCGTATGAGGAGTTGATTACAATGGTGTGTCAGGATTCTCTCAATCTTGTTCTTTAACTTGTCTAGATTCTCACCTAACCTCACCTTATATAGGGATGACAAGGCTAAGAGTACAACGACCAAGTTGGCCACATAGTAATAGTGGTGCAATGATGCCAACCGTTACCACTAGCGTTACTACGTAAGTTACAATTAAGCTAACTTGATGGCGCCATCTGTAATGCCGGCTATTATTATTTTTAAATGGAACACTGGGATTCCTTAAATCACACGGGTCCAGCCAACACGCTGGCCAAACGAACGTTTACATCGTCCGGGAGGTCCTCGGACCAGAACTCCTGACAAACTTGGCGTCTAGCACCATAAGCAGCTAGAGCATGAGCTAATTGATTACAAGCCCTCGGGGCAAACTTGAAAGACACCGTATTGAAATTTAGTCGTGCCAAGTCACGAATCTCCCGGAATAAGATGCCTTCAGGTGCCAAATCCGCCACATTTTCTGTTAACGCCTTGACTAGCACTTGAGAGTCAACATTTGTCATGCCCCAGTTTGACGCTGCCATAAGCGCCATTGCGCACCCCTCTGCTTCAGCCTGTACTGCAGATGCCACATAGCTTATCTGGCCTGCCCCAGATCCGCGTACATCCTCGGTGTAATCTCTGTAGCAAAGCCCCAGCCACCAGTTCCATTTACCTCGTAGTAGGCCCCATCGCAATTGATTTTCATACACTCCCCCACAGGTTTTATCCACTCCTGTATTACGCGGTGACAAACCTCTGTACGCGCTTGTCGACATAGTGCAAGTGAATCGAGAGCCCAATGATTGATTTCAGCTGTCAAGTTCTCTACTGGACAAACTCTCTCCCCTGCCTTTAGTTTATTTCTCCAGCTCCACCATCTCCACAACAGACAAACTACTAGCATCTTTTTATCTTCCGGCAGCCGTAGTGCCAGCTTTAATATCCCATGAACAGTCCATCCGGGTGGACGTGGAAGATCAGTCAGATGAGCTTCCAGAGCAAGCCCAGCGGGGTGACTTCCTGGAACGGGCTTGGGCCATCCCAGGCCGGCTGGGTCGAACCCTTGCTGTGGGCCTACCCCGGGGGATCCTGCTATCAGTAGCCCCCGAGTCCTTCAAGGTCTCGTCGTCAGTGCCGGCTCCTGGCTCGAGGAAGTTTTGTTTGAAGAACCAGCTGTGCGTGCCACCGAGTCGTCTACGGAGAGGCCTTGATGGGCTAAAAAAAAGAATACCTGAAAGGGTTAGTTATGAGTTGATTATAGTAAAGACTCGGTGATACCCAATATTCTCGTCAGGGAGATTGGCTTGTGGCCCACTGTGAGGCGTATCACAGATTCCGAGTGAGCTCGAAGAACGCCTGGACTTATCCGAGTCGACTGTTGCCAGCTATTGTCCTGAAGAGGAATGCTTTCATTTTTCAGCTTCGGGGCCAGTCTGCGGACCCAGGCATTTGGCTCTAGTACATAGGCCAACTTGTGCCGCTGGGGATGCCGAGTCCGCCCTTAGCTCACGCATTGCCGAGTGGTCTGAAACTCGAGGGAGCCGACCATCGACGCCCATGTCTGAGTGTGTGCATTCAGTGCACCTGGAGTCGCCTTTGAATTGTGCTATGAGCCGAATCCGACTCCTAGAGGGATCCGCCGACTACGAGAAGCACCGCCTGGCCCAGCAAAACTTGGTCAAAGTGTCCTTTGGACTGTGCCAGGCGCCTACACGGTCGAGCGGAATTTTGACCATAGTGTCACATCGAATGAGCGCATTTAATGCGGGCAGTTGAGTAGACAGGGCACCCAGGGTGGGCCAAAACCACTGTTCTGACCTAGTAATCTTTGTCACAAATTGAACTCGACATGAAAGTATTTCATGATCTGACCCTTTTAGAAACGCCAGATTCCGCGGCGTTGCTGCTACACATAGAAATACCGAGGTATGCCGCGTTTCTGCTCCACATGGAAACGCCGAGGTAGCTCGCGTTGGTACTCCACATAGAAAGGCCAAGGTCGTTGGCGTTTCTTCCCTATACGGAAACGCCACTTTTTTTGGCGTTTCATACGTGGTGAAACACGCCGCACTCGAAAGGAAGCATGCCGCATGCAGTGCACGCATGTACTCGAACGGAAACACCCGGACGCATGCAATGCACGCCTGCACTTCAATGGGAATACGCCGACCGCATGCAGTGCACGCATGCACTCCAACGGTTTAGTATATTTAACAATTAAGAAATAGGAAACACGAACTGCACATGTAGGCACACACGCACACCGGTCACCTTGATCTACAGCTACCCAAAAAATGGATCGCACATCAATAGATAATAACAAGAAAATGCGATGGTTCTAGATGGCACGGTAAAAGCGGCAGTGATCGCCAACCCGCATGCACACACACATGGATCGCAAAGGGATAAACAACCCGCATGTACAAGAAGTCAACACGGCAGGACGGCCCACAAACAGCACGAAAAAGATATGCGCATCAGCAGTCACGGAAAGAACGTTAAGAAAATTGGGAAGGAACGTTAAGGGTGTGGGTAAATGCTCGATCGAAGGTGTCTTTCTGATGCTATTAACTGGTTGGTCATGGTCGGTGCACCGAGCTGTTCTTACTGCTACGTGAGCTCGGTGCAAATGTATGGGAAATACTAGAAAACAGGCAACTGTAGCTGGCTGCCCATGCATCATTGTCAGCGGCTCAGTGCGCAGTCAAAAGGCAGAAAAAGGTAGGAGCAGCTGTGGCTGGCATCCCATGTGTCCGAGACCTGGTGAGCTAATTGAGTAGTACTACAAGCTACATCTGCGGTACCGTATGACGCTACAGAATGCCAGCTACAGCGGGCATTCTAGTGGCCGAAATCACTTTTCTGACCTTAACAGTGATCTTTGTCACAAAATAAACTTGACTTAAAAATATTTCATGATCTGATTTTTTTAGAAACGCCAGATCCCGCGGCGTTGCTGCGACACATAGAAACGCCGAACCAGGCCGCGTTGCTAGAAACGCCGACCTATACTGCGTTGCTGGAAACGCCATAGGCTTTGGCATTTCTGGCTGACATGAAAACGCCATAGGAAATGACGTTGCTTGCGTACATGGTTGGAACAACAGTGCCAACTATGCGAAGGGGTACACATGGACATGGTTCATGAGAAGGAGCAGCAGGGCAGGCATTCGAAAAGTGACTTGACCTGACGATGACGATGTTTGATGGGTGGTGGGCCAGATTGCATGCACCAACTTTTGGCTAATGACATACTGCCGCTGTAGCAACATGCACAGTGCGATGTGCTGTTGACACCCTGCGTTAATCTTGCAGGTAATGCATGTTTCGCAAATTAGTTCGCGGATCACCAATCAAATCTAATGAGTTAGTTCATTTGGCCGGATAAAAACAGATTGTTAAAATCTAAAAACAACTATAGAAGACTCTAAATTACAAGGAAACTATTAATACAGTTTATGGGCTTCATAATGTAAGAAATTTCTTAACTTTAATCCTCCAAAATCTTGAGCGAGCCAAGAGATTTCCCTGAAGTACTATATGACAAAATGTACTCCTAAAATAATCACGAGCGAAATGTAGTTGCTGATAGCCAGAAATGCAATATTTGGCAATCAAATTCGCAATATATTTTATTTTAGGAGGATAAGCTCTGGCCAAAATTTGGAACATGGTGCCGAACTAAAGGAGCAAATTAGTTTGGATCACTGATCAAAATCTAATGTGGTAGTTCGTTTGGCCGAGTAAAAAAAGATGGATAAAGAATAAAAACAACTAGAAGACTGTCTAATGAAGATTTTAGATGACAGAGTATAGTTTAACATGATTTGTGCCAAGAATAATTAGCAGTGGGTGGTGGGCATGTTGCTACAGTGACAGTATGTCATTAGCCAAAAGTTGCTGCATGCAATCTGGCCCACCACCGTTCAAACATCGGCATCGTCAGGTCAAGTCACTTTTCGAATGCCTACCCTGCTGCTTCTTCTCAGGAACCATGTCCATGTGTACCCCTTCGCATAGTTGGCACTGTTGTTCCAACCATATACGCCAGCAACGCCATTTCCTATGGCGTTTCCATGTCAGCAAGAAATGCCAAAGCATATGGCGTTTCCAGCAACGCAATATAGGTCGGCGTTTCCAGCAACGCGGCCTGGTTCGGTGTTTCTATGTGTCGCAGCAATACCACGGAATCTGGCGTTTCTAAAAGGGTCAGATCGTGAAATACTTTCAAGTCGAGTTCATTTTGTGACAAAGATCACTGTTAAGGTTAGAACATTGATTTCGGCCCATTCTAGTGGTGTTTCCTATTTCTTAATTGTTAAATATACTAAACCGTTGGAGTGCATGCCTACATGGGGTCGGCGTGTTCCCATTGGAGTGCATGCGTCCACTGCATGCGTCCGCGTGTTTCCGTTCGAATGCATGTGTGCACTGCATGCGGCGTGCTTCCCTTCCAGTGCATGCGTACACTACATGCGGCGTGCTTCCCTTCGAGTGCGGCGTGTTTCCCTTCGAGTACTACCACGTATGAAACGCCAAAATATGTGGCGTTTCCGTATAGGGCAGAAACGCCAAAGCCCTTGGCGTTTCTATGTGGAGTACCAACGCGAGATACCTCGGCGTTTCCATGTGGAGCAGAAACGCAGCATACCTCGGCGTTTCTATGTGTAGCAGCAACGCCGCAGAATCTGGCGTTTCTAGAAAGGTCGAATCATGAAATACTTTCATGTCGAGTTTAATTTGTGACAGAGATTGCTAATAAGGTCAGAACAGTGATTCCGGCCCCCGGGTACTGCTCCGAGATGATGATGCCTCGATCCCCGTGCAAGGCATGCACGGGATGGCTGCTGCCGCTACAGTTCACCAGATGGGGTGCGCGAGATGCCGAGCCGTGATGATGACACCTCGATTTCTGTGCCGGAAGCGTGTGGGGTAGCCGTTGATGCCGGGATTTGCTGTCACGTGGAGGGTGATTTGATGCCAACGGTAGTGCAATTTGATGCCAGCGATAGTGCACGGTTGGACCAAACGGTTCGCCTCTGCGGCCTATATAAGGGTGCACTGTGCGGGAGCGGTTTACTCTACCCCACTTCTTCCGCTTGCACTCTTGCCATTGCAACCACTGCGTAGCTTCCTCGGAGCGATCAATCTTTGTCGCCGCCCTTTCCCATGATGACGTCTAGCCCTGCGAAGAAGAAGGCCACTGCCGACACTGCTGACACCGCCATCCCCCTTTCTGATGGCTGGAAGAAGGGGGACGCTGCTGAAGAAGTACTCCCGCATGGGTCTGATCCCAGCATGGGAACTAAACAACTGTAGGGCACCAGACGAGGAGTTAGTGCCCGCTCTGCACGGGGATGAGTGGGTGCTCCACCTCACGTTCGTTGTGTGGGGTATGTCCTTACCCTTGCACAACTTCGTGCAAGGGCTCCTCTTCTTTTATGGCGTACAACTCCACCATCTCAACCCCAGTGGTGTCTTGCACATCGCGTGTTTCATCACGCTGTGAGAGTGCTTTTTGGACACCCATCCTCACTGGGGGCCGTGGAAGAGGATCTTCACGCTGAAGCCACGTCCAGTGAAGAAGGGCGATCGCTTGTCAATCTACGGAGGAGCCGGTATCCAAGTCATGTTGGGTGCCAACTACTTTCAGCTGAAGATCCTCTACACCATCAAGCAATGGAAGGAAGGATGGTTCTACATCCAAAATGAGCGCACGCCGACTGGTCACGAGGGGCTTCCCACCTACACTGAAGGGCCTCCGACGAGGTTGACCTGCTGGAAGTCCAAGCCTTCAAGGGAGGAGATGCATGACTTTGACTGGCTCATGAGGCTAATCCAGGAGCTCCAGGCCGAAGGCCTCACTGGGGTTGACCTCATCGCGCCCTAGCTGGATTGGTGCGTTCAGCCCTTTATGCCAAGGGCGCACTTGATGTTGCAGTAGCCGGGTGCCACCGACCCCGAGAGAGCCCAAGGATGTGCACTTCGAAACTATGCTATCGAACTTTGACCAAGGAGCGCAAGGAGCTCAACCGGGTGCCACACGTGCTGCCCTTCAGCACCAGCTATCCTCCTTCACATGTAAGTTATCTGCATCTTCCGATTGAAATTGCCATTATTTGCTTTATCTATTTTATTCTCTGTCTTGAATCCAATTCTTTTATTTGTAGACATTTTTATTTTCTTGGAGGTGTACGCGGGCTTGAGGGACCAGTGGACGACGTCTTTGGTGGAGCGGTGCTTCATCATACACATTGATTGTGACAAATCTCGATGGCATGGTGCCCTGGAGATTAGGCGTCTGATGTGCAATGATGGACTCGCGCAGGAGGGTGACCCTGTCTGGCGTCGTGGTGGCGTCGACGGCAGCTAGACCGGGCAAGGTCGATGCGGCAGTACAGCTCTGAAGATGGATTGGTGGCAGGTGACGGCGGCGGCCTCTGAGCATGCGCCGGACCGGTGGGTGCCCCATACCCGGCAGGCGTCCTGGTTGGGGCCTCAGGTCTTAGATATTAGGTTTGGCTGCGAGGTCTATTTCGTATTAGGCCCAGACTATCGGCATCCCTTCATCAACTGGCTAGGACTAGCGATAGATGTTGCCTAGACGGTGGCTTTAGTCTTACTGTCGTATTACTTTGTAAGGTCTTGTGTAAATAATTAATAAAGTGGCTGCATGCATCGTCCAGATGCAGAGGCCGGGGGTCTTCCTCCTTTTCGAAAAAAAGACATTTTTATCTCTTGATTCCATGCCACGTCTCCCCGAGGACGGTCCGATTCCCCAGATGCTTCTGGAGGAGGGAGACGTCCATGACGAGGGTTCCGAGGTTGGGGACGAGGCCGCGAAGCCAGATCGAGTTAAGGGCCTCGTGGACTCGGATGATGATGATGACGACGTGATGGAGGTTCCACCCCTAGGTGCCTTGATCCACAAGCGGAAATGGGGTGGTGAGGCATCCAGCTCTGGGACTTCACAGCCAGCGCTAGAGCCACCATAGGAGGAGCTGGATCTCAAGCGGCTGCACGCCTAGTTCGGTGGTTATGGGGTGCAGACCCTTGTGCCACCCTCCAGCCCGGCTATCTTCCAAGCTAGATGCACCCAGCTGCGCCTTGCCTGTGACCGGCTCAAGGAAGTTCCTGAAATGGCCCGGGATCTGGCCCAAGAAGGTTCTGGCTTGTTTCCTGGTACATCAGTTTTGTCTTGCTTTTTGTCCTTAAGTTAAAGTAGTCATTTGCTCAGGCCATAACCGACTCGTAATGCAGCGTTCAATCACCTCTGAGTGCCAAGGGCGGCGGCCAGCCTGAAAAGGCCGTGGCACTGGCTCCGAAACAGCCAAGGAGGCCAGGTCAAAGCGCTCCAGTGGCTCCACCCACGGTGAAGGCCCGGGAGTCAGATGCAGGAGCGAGAGCGGTTGTGCCCGCGATGGAAGAGGCTTCAACGGTGCAATAGTCGGTGATAGATCCACCTCAGGTAGCCGGCGACAATGTCGACGAGGTGAGAGAGCTGGCAGGTATGAATCCATCTCCCAAGGAGCCATTGAAGAAGGACATGTAGGGGAACGCGACAGAAAATAAAAAAATTCGATACAGCGAGCACGCTCAGGACCATTATAAAGACTGCATACAAGGTTTGATCTGATCCGTACCGACTCGAAGTGCAGCGGAAGAAGAGTCGGTGAAGATCGTCGGTGCAGATCCCCGCAGCTAGGATTTACAACCTCCCAACCGCGAGGATGTACTCCCTCGTCGGACAGCCCTTCGGGAGGTGGTCGGACAGTCCCTCGGACGATGTCACGGACAGCCGACTGCATACAAGGTTTGATCTGATCCGTACCGACTCGAAGTGCAGCGGAAAAAGAGTCGGTGGAGATCGTTGGTGCAGATCCCCGCAGCTAGGATTTACAACCTCCCAACCGCGAGGATGTACTCCCTCGTCGGACAGCCCTTCGGGAGGTGGTCGGACAGTCCCTCGGACGATGTCACGGACAGCCCTTCGGAAGGACCCTCGAAACTCGAACGGAAACTCGGACAGCCCTTCGGGAGGACAGTCGAACAACCCCTCGGGCAAAAGATCGAAACTACGACCTCTCTACGGGGTTGCACACATACGGTGTCAGCTATCCAGCAGGGCTTCGCCGTCCAGAACTAGTTCCTGCCAGAACCCAGATAGCCTTTCGGCTCTACGAAACTATTTCGCTGAGAGGAAGAGAGAAGCCAGACAAGTCATGGCATGTGTATAAGAGCAAGGATGAAGTTTTGGGCAGCCCCTTCACCCTCTATTTATCGGAAAGCCAAGGGGTAGGATGGTCACACAAAATACCAAAGTACCCCCACTTTATGTCACACATAAAGGCCATAAGAGGGAAAAGGGATGCCATGTGGAGCTCCATGGAGGAGCTCCACCCTTGGCCGGCCACCCCCTTGGGAGCCCCCCCATGAGGGGCTTCCTTGGCCCCCATGCCCTTCTAGAAGCCTTTTGAAAATATCCCAAAAGGTGACTTTTCAAAAAATATCCATAAAGTGATTTTTACTATTCAAGGAACGAATTTTCCGCGACCGTTAAATCCGAAAATATTTCTGTGGGTCTTAGAATAATTCCAGTACCCACACAAACGATTTTGGACACGTTCCAAAACAATTTCGGATTAGTGATTTTCATCTGGGAAAAACAACCAAATCGGTTCCGGCAGCTCCGAAACATTTCCGGTTTTTATCTCGGAAAATTCCCAGAAGTTTCCAGAATGATTCTGGTACCCTCCAAGAATTATCAGGCGTGCGTCGAAACCAATTTGACTTAACGGCATCCCCTGAAACAACTTTTCAGTTTCACCGAAACTCATCCGGTGACCTGTATCTTCGGAACTTTTCCGCTGTCTCCGAAACTTTTTTCGGAGATTTTCTCTCAGACTCCCTGTCTAGTATTCAACAGATAGATGACCCTTAAGCGTGTGACCCTATAGGTTCGGTTAAGTATAGATATGACCCGGAACCCCTTCCGATCAATGATCAACATCGGAGCTATGAACACCCATATTGACCCCTATACCTACACGAATGAATATTCGATTGAACCTCCAGTTGCCGTGTGCTATTCCTGTTGCTTCACGATATGTTACAAACACCCGAGGTGAGATTTATTGCATCCCCGTGGATCAACAATTTGTCCACTATGCATCCCCGTACATTGTTTTTCACATCAAAATCTACCACATCATTGTACTGTAATTCAGTCAATTACTGCCTGGTTGTGCATTACAGTACATTATAGTACATTTACATCATTGTTTTTAATGTCTGCTGATGTGCAGGAAATTCATCTGTTACTGGAATAACACCATCTGATATTGGCCCTAGCAGGTCCTGCTCAGCAGCAAAGATGAGGCAGTAGCAGTTCCTGCTCAGCAGCAAAGAGGAGACGACATCAGTACTAGGCGAGAAGCAACAAAGAAGATGGAAGCGCCAGCAGCAGGGGATGGTGGCCTGGCCGTAGCTGAGGAGGGAGAGGTGGAAAGTGAAGGGAGAGGGAGAGGTGGAGGGAGGAGGGAGCGGCGGAGGCAGGGGTGGATTCGACATTGACACGGGGCTGCGGCAGCGGCGGCGACGACGACGACATCGACATCGACACGGGGTTGCGACGGCGACGACGACGACGACGACATCGTCACGGTGCCGCGGCGGCGACTACGACATCAACACCATCAACACGGGCTTGTGGAGGAGCCGACGCTGATGACCTATACGCGTGGCGTATATTATATATATATATATTATTAATTATCTATTTTAGTTATGTATGATTGACTGTATGCATAACATGTATGTATTATGAAATGCATGTATGTGAGTACTATGAAATGTATGTCTAAACTGGAATAGGTAGATTTTTTTAAAAATTCTAATTAGTTACTAGTAGCATGGGGGTATTATAAGAAGTGCTACTACTATTCCGTTCATAGTAGCGTGGGTGTGGAATACCAGTAGCGTGTGGCACCAGTGCTACTGGTATGTCTGTTTAGCAGTAGCATGGGGTAAAACAAGCGCTACTGCTAAAAATTAGCTGTAGCGTCGTAGCAGTAGCGCAGGAACCTGCGCTACTGGTAGTCCAAAAACCGACGCTACTGCTATGGTTTTTCCTAGTAGTGCATGAGGGGCTTCCTTGGCCCCCAAGCCCTTCTAGAAGCCTTTTGGAAATGTCCCAAAAGGTGACTTTCCAAAAAATATCCATAAACTGATTTTCACTGTTTACGGAACCAATTTTCCGCCACCGTTAAATCCGAAAATATTTCTGTGGGTCTTAGAATAATTCCAGTACCCATACAAATGATTTTGGACGCGTTCCAAAATAATTTTGGATTAGTGATTTTCATCTGCGAAAAGCAACCAAATCGGTTCCGGCAGCTCCGGAACATTTTCGTTTTTTATCTCCCAAAATTCCCAGAAGTTTCCAGAATGATTCTGGTACCCTCCAAGAATTATCAGGTGTGTGCCGAAACCAATTTGACTTAATGGCATCCCCTGGAACAACTTTTCAGTTTCACCGAAACTCATCCGGTGACCTCTCTCTTCGGAACTTTTCCGCTGTCTCCGAAACTTTTTTTCGGAGATTTTCTCTCAGACTCCTTGTCTAGTATTCAGCAGATAGATGACCCTTAAGCGTGTGACCCTATAGGTTCGGTGAAGTATAGACATGACCCGGAACCCCTTCCGATCAATGATCAACATCGGAGCCGTGGACACCCATATTGACCCCTATACCCACAACCTCCAGTTGCCGTGTGCTATTCCTGTTGCTTCACGATATGTTACAAACGCCCAAGGTGAGATTTATTGCATCCCCGTGGATCAACAATTTGTCCACTATGCAAGTTACCTCGTTATCGATTTTGTTCTCTTTTCTTGTTTCCGTGTTCCGGCATTCCAGTGATCAAATCACAATGTGTCTGGCCAGACGATGATGGATACCGTAACACCGAGAGGGCCCGAGAATATCTCTCCATCGCCGGAGGAGCAAATCCCAATCTTGAGCTATCTTGTTACTTGCCATATTTTTCCATCAACCTGTAAGCCACCGTAATAGCCACCCAGTTACGGATGACGTTTAACAAACCCCAAAGTTCACGAATCAAGCATGAAGGAATTCGATACTCTCATGGTCTAAGGAATTAAGCAAACATATGAACTATCTCTGTGATATTAACCGTTAACTTGTGACGAGTGTATCTCATAGCATAACATCACTATTGGGTCGATTCAACACAAGTGTTCTACCAACATTGTGCCCTCAAAATTGCCGGCACAGACATGCCCATGATCAGGAAAACAGGATCGTCATGCAATACTTGAGCCAGTCTTAGAGGCATGACCGGAAATACATTTTACCGTTTATTATACCACACGTGCACGTGAGTTTTCCTCCAAGCCTCGTGGTTATTGTAGACTCGAGAATCATTGCAGTTATAGCATGAAACATAAACATTTATTACAAACTTGAAGATACAAAATAACTATTATTACTGCTTTAGGGCATATCTCCTACAGGACATCGACTGTCGTCATTGGTGGTCCACTCAACTTTCCTCCTCCTGTGTGGTTTCGATAACCCAGGAGGGGAAGGGTGATTCGACCATCACCAGCAGTCAAAAGGTTGATGAAGAACCGACTATCGCTGTAGATGGTCCACCCACTTCTCCTCCTCCCACATGGTATTGTTGACCCAAGAGGGAGAGAGTGACTGGATTGTCACCTTTAGTCGAGTAGTTCCTGAAGAGCTTGGTCAAACGACAGAGTCGGCAGCTAACAATTCCCCTGCACTCATTTTTTTTACATGTTGTCATATTTGGTGCAGATAAGGCCACGGAGAATGTCACCGCTGTATCTGCTGATGTTGAGGCCACTAGCCTGCCCGAGGCCAGCGAGCCCACTGTTGCCGCCGCCGCAGTCATGGTCGCCTCCCGTAGCCAGTCGGGACGACGGTGATGGTGATGACCACGTCAGCTGTTGTGGCTCCATCATCAGCAGTACTAGCCTCGGCACCGACTAGTCCGGTGCGGACCCCGCTCTTTCTGCTACCCAGCAGCAGAGCAGAGATGACGGCGGCACTCAAGGAAGCTGCGATGCGCATCGCCACCTTAAGCTCCAACCTAAAGGAGTTCCTGGGAGCAGCCAGGGTGTTGGTGGACTCAGCTCGGACGATAGCGGGCTCCGCCGACACACTCGAGGATTCTGCCAAGGTAAGGTTTTCTCCAGTCAGATCTTGCTATTTTTCTTTGCTTTTTTACACCGGGGGCACGAACAGTGCACCCGGCGGGTGTAGCCCCCTCGAGTCTCTAGTCAACTGTGGGAGTCGGCTGGAGACTTATTTCATCGCCTCAGGCTTTGTTTTATGCTCAACTGTTGTCTCAAGCCGGCGGGGACACCGATGCCCTTGTCATGAAGAATGCCACGCTCAAGAAGGAGCTGGCCGAGGAGAGAGTTCAGAACCAGGTGCTGGAAACTGATCTTTGGGCTGCCAGAAGTAAGTATCTGACCGGCCCACTTTTTTCTTGATTTTTCTTTTGCTGATTTAACTTTTTTCCTTTGCTGCAGCCGCCATCTCTGATCTGAGGGAGAATGGGAAGAACGTCATCGCAGTGCAGCAGTGGGTGAAGCTGCTCAAAGACCAGTGGCTCGAGTTCCAGAAGGACATCCGGGACGCCCGTGAATCCTTGGAGAAGGCCAAGCTACTACAACAAAGGCACCAGAAGTAGGCCGACCAGCGGGACGATCTGTAGAAGCAGTGTGACCATGTCTGCGCCAAGCTGACCGAGTCCAAGGAGTAGCATGAGTCGGTCATCACCGAGCTCCAGGACATCATCCGAGTCATGGAGGAGCGCGAGAAGTCCTGGATGGAGTAGCTGCAGGCAGCGAACGAGAAAATGCTCAATGAGTTTTCGCATTTCTTACCGGCTTCTTCAATTTTTGATATTGTTTGCCAGTGTCTTGATAGTGATCTGTGTTCAGATGTTTAGCCAAAACTGGAGGAGCAGGAAAGACAGGCCGTGCTTCATCAATAGTTAGTGTCTACTTCCGTCGTGAGAGCACCGGAGGCCTTCTGGTCTCCCGAGTCCATGGCCAATTGCATCGTGACGGTGGAGCATCGACTGGAGCAGACGGCGACCCTGGTGCATGACTTCAAGACAGTGGCTCAGGGCCTCTTCGACACATTGTGCCCTGAGAAGGAAGTGCCTTCAAGTATCTTCGCCCTCACCGACCACTTCCCCTCCAGCTCGGATGCGGTGTACGGGTGGATGAATTTGGCTGCCCGTGCAGGAGCCGAAGCTGCGTTGGCCTTCCTCCTGGCGCACCACCCCGACGTCGACCTTGATAAGATATCCTCCAGAGGCCCGCTTGATGCTGCAGGCAACATGGTTGATCCCCTGATGCTGCTTGATCAGGTCCGTCCTGCTGCCAGCTGAGTCATGAAGTATGTCCACCTATGGGAGCGCGTGGAGGCGGCTATAGGAGAAGAAAGTGAGGAACGACAATCAGTTTGAATTTGCCTTGGTATGCCGAGAGTAGCTGCAAAAACTCCTAATAGTTTGCTTAAGTACTTTGCAGTTGGATTTTCTTAAGCTTTTTCAGTTGTTTAAATTTGTTTCGGGGTGTAGTCATTTTTCGTGCGCAGGCTGATCGCCAGCTTTTGCTCTTGCCAACTGGATAGCCGGGTTGTGGATGTAGTTGGGGATGAACAGTGAGCCTTAGGTACCATATGCATTTACTTAGATATTTATGCAGAGAAGAAGTTAGAGGAATCAGGAAACGTGCCATTGGCGACACACTGGATGAGGTAGCCCCCGGGTGTTGCTCGAAGGAGTCAAACCACTCGGTTGTGCGAGATAGCCCCCGTGGGTTTCCCAAGGGAATCAAACCAGATTTGAGTTAGATCATAGAGAGAATAAACTGACTCGTGGTTAAGTGGAAATGATATAGCCCCCGAGTACTACTCCGGAGGGTCAATTTTTGTTCCATGATCAAACTAAAAAGTATTAAAAACAAATTTAAGTGAAGAAAGGACGCACCTAGGCGATGTTCCAGGTCATCTCAGTTTCCTCTCCGATCTTCATGTCGATCAGTCGGTATGCACCATTGTGTAGCACTTGGCTGACACGAAGTTTTTTCCATTGTCGGTGATGATGTTGTGAGGTATGCCAAATCGGTACATGATGCCCTTAATGAAGTTTATAGCAGTTGGTCCATCCAACTTCTTGATGGGCTTTGGTTTGATCCACTTGGTAAATTTATCCACCGATATGAGGAGGTGAGTGAATCCACCTTGAGCTGTTTTGAGCGGGCCCACCATGCTGACCCCCACACAGTGAAAGGCCAAGTTATGGGAATAGTCTTGAGTGATGTAGCCAACATGTGTGATTGACGAGCCAATTTCTGGCAGCCGTCACACTTGAGGATGAGATCTTCAGCGTCGGCAAGGGCTGCGAGCCAGAAAAACCCATGCCGGAATGCCTTGGCAACGAGTGCACATGATGATGCATGGTGGCCACAAGTTCCCTAGTGGATCTCCTCAAGAATCTGCCAGCCTTCTTCTAGAGAAATGCAGCACTGGAAAACTCCAATAATAGTATGCTTGTGTAGCTCGCCATTGATGATGGTATATGCTTGAGCACGACACACAATTTTGCGTGCTTTGGCTTCGTCTGTAGGGAGCTCCTTTTAGATGAGGTAGTCGAGGTACAGCTAGGTCCAGGTTGGAATAACGGCAAGGAGTGCTTCCGGAGCTGGATGAGAAGTTCTGGCTCCCTCGGACTCAACCACCATCTTTAGTTTGATGGATGGCTTATGAAGATGCTGCAGGAAAATGCCGGGTGGTATCTTCTGATGAATGGAACCAATCCTGGCGAGGGAGTCAACTGCTTCATTGTGTTTCCGATGGACATGGTGAAGCTCAAGGCCCTCGAATTGGTTTTCGAGTCGATGCACCGCATCATAGTAGGTGGTCATGGTTGGGTCCTTGGCATTGCAGCTCTTCATGACCTGCTGCACCACCAGATCTGAGTCTCCACCACACAGGAGCCAGCGGATGCCGAGTGAAACGGTGATTCTTAGGCCATGCAATAGTGCTTCATATTCTGCAACATTGTTTGATGCCGTGAAGTGTATTTGGTGCACATAATTGAGCTTGTCACCTTTGGGAGAGATGAGGATGACTCTAGCCTCTGAGCATCTTCGAGCCATTAAAGTACATGATCCAGAGTTCCGACTGCATCTGGGTAGGTAGGGACTGGGTTTTAGCCCATTCGACGATGAAGTTGGCTAGAGCCTGGGATTTGATGGCCTTGAGTGGCTTATGTATGATGTCATGAGCTGCCAGCTCAATGTCCCACTTTGCCACGTTAATCCAAATGGCATGGACAAATGGCAATAAGCCCCATACGGGGTGATAAAAGAAGTCTTTATTTCATCCGACTCTTTCATTTTGATCTGGTGATAGCCTGAATAGGCATCCAGAAAACATAGGCACTGGCAGTTGGCCATGAAATCGATCACCTGGTTGATGCAGGGCAGAGCAAATGGATCCTTGGGGCATGCCTTGTTCAGGAGTTGGTAGCTAACACACATGCGCCATGTGTTGTTTTTATTGGGAACCATGATCAGGTTCGCCAACCAGTCAAGTCGGCTTTTAGTAGCCGGGCGATTTCTTCCTCGATGGCTTTGTGCTTGTCTTCAGCAAAGTGACAAAGGGTCTATTTGACCGGCTTCATACCCTTGATGACGTTGAGGGAGTGCTCGATGAAGTTCCTTGGGACACCTGGCATATCAGCCGGTTTCCATGTGTAGATGTCCCAATTCTCACAGAGGAACTCGACAAGCATGCCTTCCTATTGGGCAGGAAGGTCAGTGGTGATCTGATCCATCTTGGACGTGTCCTCAGGATGGACCAGGACCTTCTTTATGTCCTTGGTCGACTGGAAGGAAGAATTGGTAGCCGGCTTCTTGCTGGGTGGCAGCTTCTCGGCGTCGACTGTCTTTTGTATCTCAGCTAGCTCCTCAGCTATGATTAGGGTCACAACAATGGCTGCATTTGGACATCAGAGTCGTGGGAGCGTTCAAAATTGCCTGAGACCATGATAACTCCATTGTGGCCCGACATCTTGAGCTTGAGGTAGATGGAATAGGGCCTAGCCATGAACTTGGTATAAGTCGGTCGGCCCAGGATGGCATGATAAGTGCTCTGAAAATTGACCTCCTCAAAATTGAGAGTCTTGACTCGGAAATTATCCTCGCCGCCGAAGATGACCTCCAGGGCAATCCGGACCAAGGGCTTGGCAGATTTGCCTAGCACAATCCCATGGAAGGTTCATCCTGCTGGGGAGAAGCCTAGACTCAGGGAAGCCCATCCACTTCAGGGTGGCAGCGTAGAGAGTGTTGATGCTTCTGCCTCCATCCATGAGTACCTTGCGATGCCGGACCCCGCCGACCTGTGGATCCATGACCAGGGCATGTCTGCCTAGATTTGGTACAAAAGCTGGACGATCGGAGTGATCAAGTATGACTAGAACTTCTGACCAGTCCATCCATTGTGGAATAGTCGGAATGATCGCGTTCACCTTGCGAGCGCGGAGCTTTCGATTCCTTTTGGAATCAAGGCCCTAGAATATGATGAGGATGCCCTTCTCCCTATGATAGGACTGCTCGCCACCACCTGCAGGCGGACCATTGTCGTTGTCATTGGCAACCAGCTTCTCTGACTAGAGGCGCTTCACGATGCTTCACCCCTGAGTGGAGTGTCCCGCCGACCTCTCCTTGGTGTTATGGAACTTGCAGGGCTGGTCCAGGATCTCGTCGAAGGATAGCTTTTATGACTTGCATTGCTGCCACTTATGATTTTGCTACCTGCCATTGCCACCGCACTGATCACCGCGCTCAGTGGCTACGACTAGGTCTGCCCCGCTCACACCATTGCCGCCACCCCCTTTCTGCTGTTGGTTGTGGTTGTTCCTCTGTTTGCAGTCAAAGCGGCCCTTCTGGCCCGAGGACTGGACATTTGTCTTGCCCCTGTCTCGGGGCACATGCACCTTCTGGCGCGTGGTCTCCTCATTGGTGGTGTACTTCTTGGCAATTTCCATGAGCTGGCCCATGGTTAGCACCTCCGTTTGGGCCAACTTGTGCCTTAGGAGCTCGTAGGTGACTCCCTGCATGAAGGCCTATATGGCCCGAGGCTCGAAAACACTCTCCATAGAGTTGCGAAGCCAGGTCCAGTGATTGATGTATTCACAGACTGACTCATCATCCTTCTGGATATAGTTCCAAAGGTCCTGCATGGTGCCGGGTGATGACCCACAAGTATAGGGGATCAATCGTAGTCCTTTGATAAGTAAGAGTGTCGAGCCCAACGAGGAGCAAAAGGATATGACAAGCGGTTTTCAGCAAGATATTTTCTGCAAGCACTGAAATTATCGGTAACAAGTAGTTTGATAGCAAGATAATTTGTAACGAGTGACAAGTAACAATAGTAACAAAGAGTGCAGCAAGATGGCCCAATCCTTTTGTTGCAAAGGACAGGCTGGAACAAACTCGTATAATAAGCAAAGCTAGGGTTTAAGCTTTCATCATGTTTGTTTGATTCATGTTCGCTACTTTGATAATTTGATATGTGGGTGGACCGGTGCTTGGGTGCTGTTCTTACTTGAATAAGCCTCCCACTTATGATTAACCCCTCTCGCAAGCATCCGCAACTATGAAAGAAGAATTAAGATAAATCTAATCATACCATTAAACATATGGATCCAAATCAGTCCCTTACGGAATAGCGCGTTAACTAGGGTTTAAGCTTCTGTCACTCTAACAACCCATCATCTAATTACTACTCCATAAGGCATTCCCTTAGGCCCAAACATGGTGAAGTGTCATGTAGTCAACGTTCACATGACACCACTAAGAGAATCAACAACATACATATCATCAAAATATCGAACGAATACCAAATTCAAATGATTACTTATGATAAGACTTCTCCCATGTCCTCAAGAACAAAAGTAACTACTCACACATCATGTTCATGCCCAAGATCAGAGGGGTATTGAATAGCATAATAGATCTGAACATATAATCTTCCACCAAATAAACCAACTAGCATTAACTACAAGATGTAATCAACACTACTAGCAACCCACAGGTACCAATCTGAGGTTTTGAGACAAAGATTGAATACAAGAGATGATCTAGGGTTTGAGATGAGATGGTGATATTGAAGATGTTAATGTAGATTGGTCCTCCCATGATGAGAGGATCGTTGATGATGTCAATGGCTTCGATTTCCCCCTCCTGGAGGGAAGTTTCCCTGGCGGAACCGCTCCGCCGGAGAGCAAAAGTGCTCCTGCCCAAGTTCCGCCTCAAGATGGCGGCACTCCATCCCAAAAGTCTTCTCCTTTTTTTATAGGGAAAACGGGCTTATATACCAGAAAATGGGCACCGGAGGCTGGCCAGGGGGCAGGGGGGTGGCGCACCCTGGTGCCTCGTTGGCACCTGGGTGGCCCCCTCTGGTACTTCTTTCTTCCAGTATTTTTTATTTATTCGAAAATAAATCTCCGTGAAATTTGAGATCATTTAGAGATGTGCAGAATAAGTATCTCTGATATAGCTTTTTCAGGTCCAGAATTCCAGCTATTGACAATCTCCCTCCTTGTGTAAATCTTGCATATTAAGAGAGAAAAGACATTAAAATTGCTCCACAAGGTGTTATATTGATTAAAAACACTATAAATAACAGTAGGAAAACATGATGCAAAATGGACGTATCACCGCGCCACACATACGTGCCCTTGAAGTCTTTTACGAAGGTGTCATGCAGGTCCTTCGGGTCATATATGTTGTCTTTGGGCAGGCTGTTGAGCCACGCCTGTGTTGAAACCCTCAAGTATCAAGAGAAGGCTATAGAGGGCGACACGCTCGTTGACCCCACCGATGTTGCATGCCACCAGGTAGTCGGCAAGCCAGGTGTCCGGCTTGGCGGTGCCATCATACTTGTTGATCCCATTGGCGATTTGGAATAGCGACAGGAATGACTCGGTCCGAATGCGCTAACTGAAGCACAAAGGACCAAGGGATCCCAAGCCAGTCAGTTGATCGACCTCATCGCCACAACACTCAGTCCGTGCCTTGGCCGCTCGGATCGCCTCAATATCCTCCCACACATCGCGCGGTCCTTCTGCCCGGCCACGAGGGGAACCAGGCCGGCGTCGCTCCACGCAGATCTAGTCGATGTCTTCAGGCGCGTCAGGGCACCGATTGGTGGAATGGCTTGGATGTGATGAGTCCACGGTGATAGGACAATTTTTAGCCCCCAAGGGCCATCACTGCGCGAACCTGGAGGCCAATTGGTCTGGTGATGATGTAACCGCATTCTGCTGCTCCACTACCATTTTTAACAAAGCAGCGAGCCAGAGATGATTCTCCGCCATGGGCCCATCCACAGGCAGTACGAATGAGTCGGTAAGCATCACAGCCGCTAAGAGGTTTTGAGCCAGAGTGCGGTATACGGGGATGCCATTCGACTCCCGGGTAACAAAAGAGTCATGAACCTCGCGACCCATTCGCATGGTCGACGAAGTGGGCCGGCACGGCCGCTGGCTCCTCTCGCAGGCTAGTGCCAATTGGAGTTCACACTATCGTGCCTCCAGAGCTGCCTTCTCCTGAGCAAGGCGCTCCTGCACAGTGAGAACGATGACTCGCGGGGCCTCGATGGCCTTCTTGGCATCTGAATCGCCACTGACGGGGGTGCGCAGTAGTGCCTATGATGCCGCCTTGGTCATGTACACCTCCACCACTGACGAAGAGCCGTATGAGCTCTCATATCCGCCAGATTCGGAATCCAGAACGGGCAGGATGGAGTCGGAATTGATCACCCTGACAAGCTGGGAAGCAACATTGCCAGCGCACGTCTTTGATGAAGATCCTAGGGGCCGCCTAGGGCTCGGTTTTGACTTTCGAAGTGGAGCCGAAAGCTGAAGGCACATTACACCGGAACTGCTGGCCACGAAGTGCATGCTCCCGACGGCGATTGCCGTGCCCTCAGGAAGCGTGGAAGAGGTAGGGTGCTATGCCATGTCGTCGGTGATAAAATGGAGCGTGCCGAAGTGCACGAGCTGCCGATTACCGGAGAAGATCTTGCCTGGATCACAACTCCATCATGCGATTGCCCCACAGTGGGCGCCAACTGTTGCGGGGATTTCACAGTAATACACATGATTTGTGGATTTTGTGGAGCAAGGCACACGTGTATGATCTAGGTACGTGATTTCACACGAGGGATTTTACCAAGGTTCGGGCCCTCTATACCAGAGGTAATACCCTACTCCTGCTAGGTGTTTTATCAGGCCTTGTATGGGGAGTTGATTACAATGGCGTGTCTGCATTCTCTCAATTCTATTCTTCAACTTGTCTAGATTCTCACCTAACCTTGCCTTATATAGGGATGACGACGCTGGGAGTACAACGACCAAGTGGGCCATGTAGTAATGACGGTGAAATGATGCAAGCCGTTACCACTAGCGTTACTAAGTCACAATGAAGCTACCTTGATGGCGCCATCTGTAACGCTAGCTCTAATATCCCATGAACGGTCCAACCGGGTGGATGTGGAGGATCAGTCGGATGAGGTTCCAGAGCCGGCCCAGCCGGGTGACTTCCTGGAATGGGCTTGGGACATCCCAGGCCTGCTGGGCAGAACCCTTGCTATGGGCCTACCCTGGGGATATCCCGCCGTCAGAACCAATATGAGCGCCGGTCGAGAGGGAGGCACGGGGAAACAAGAGTTCCCAGTCATAGAAAATGACAACGCGGTCAAGGACGCACTGCACCAGATCCAGCTGCCTATTAGACCAAATGAAGTGTGCCCCAGCACGGTGAAGCTCTCTCAGAGCAAGATTATTGAAGAAGTCATTAAAGGCTGTCACCCTAGACCACTGAATGTTGGGGTTATTCTTTTCACCAGGACCCCTGATTAGTTTAAAGTCCCCACCGATGATGATGGGATGTGTAGAAGTACTAATCTTAGTAGTGAGTTCGTCGAGGAAAATATGGGAGCGACCGTGGTCAGCCGGGCCATGCACATTCATAATTTCCCAAGTTTTCATGACATTCGTTTAGAGCACCACCATGCTAATGAAAAATTGTCCAGTTTTCGATGAAAGCACATAAAAAACTCATCCCTGGCCCTAGCCAGGACACCTTCAGAATGGCCAGCAGCAGGGATCCATTCCCAAGAGAACGAAGCCAGACCAACAATCGAGGTTAACTGATGGATGGTAAAGGATTGCTTGATCGTTTCTTGAAGACAAAAAGTCAATTTTATTATCATGAATCTACTCACGAAGTTGGTTCAGTGACCCCCATTGTCGAACCCACGCATATTCCAACATAGAATCTTCATTTTTGAACAAGCTTATGGATACATATACTAGATTGGCACGGCTGAAGCCCTTTGTGACGGCGCTTCCTAATTTTCTTGGCTAAGGACCCATGATGGCCACTACCATCTTGGGTCAAGGGAACGACAGGTACGCTGGACACAGGACCTCCATCCCGCATCACCAGAACAGGAATGACCACAACAGCTACTGTGGTAGCTGCGGCAAGTTCGTTAGCAGCACGAGTCTCCGCAAGTTTAGCTTGAGCCACCTCATTAGCTCGGATAAGTGACAAAAGAGAAGTAGGATCCCCACAAGTTTTATCAAGTTAATACATGAGTCGGTGAACACAGGAAGCAAGTGGGAATCGAACAAGGTATCAAGAACAAAATCAGAAGGTGGCCGCGTACCTTGAGGGTCGAGGTTCTTTTCCATGATGAGGTGCTCCATGCGCTTCAGGATGGGTTCGCCAGATTACTTGAGGCAGTTGTTCTTGTGCGTAGTGGACATCAGGGTCTTGATCAGAGGTGACTTGAGAGTTGGGGTAGCAGAGGCAGCTTCGTGTAGGGTAACGCAGCAAAAAACAAAAATATTCTGACCTACGCACCAGCCCAGGACCACTATGGAGACTGCATACAAGGTTTGATCATTTCGTTACCGACTCGTAGCGCAGCGGAAGTAGAGCCGATGACGATCGGCGGTGCAGATCCCCGCAGCTAGGATTTACAACCTCCCAACCGCGAGGATGTATACCCTCGTCTTCCCTTCGGACAGCCCTCCGAGAGGCGGTCGAACAGTCCCCCGGACGGTGTCGCGGACAGCCCTTCGGGAGGACCTTCGAAACTCGAACGGTCACTCGGACAGCCCTTCGGGAGGACTCACAGAACTTGGACCGTCACTTGGACAGCCCTTCGGGAGGCACTCTCGAAAAGCCCCTCGGGCACTAAGATCGAAACTACGACCTCTCTACAGAGTTGCACACATACGGTGTCATCTATCCGGCAGGGCTTCGCCGTCCAGAACTAGTTCCCACCGGAACCCAGACAGCCTTTCGGCTCTACGAAACTCTTTTCGTGGGAGGGAGAGAGAAGCCAGATCATTGCATGGCACTTGTATGTGAGAAGGGATGAGGATGAAGAGCTCCTCTCCACCTCCTTATATAGGCCAAGCCAAGGGGCGGAATTACCAAAATGCCCATGAGGTGAGCACACCACAAGGGCATAAAAGGAAAGCCTCCAAATAGTGTTGCCTGCATCACCATGCCTGCATCACTATGCCTGCATCACCATGCCTGCATCACTATGCTTGCATCATCCCCTAATAGTATTTCCACTATTTACAATAGTGTTTCCACTATTTTACAATAGTGTTTCCACTATATACATACAGTGTTTCCACTATTCAAAAAAGTATTTTCACTATTCATGAAACCATTTTACCAGCGTCCATTCGAACTGAAAATATTTATGTGGGCTTAGAACATTTCCAGTACCCACTGAAATAATTTTCAACGCGTTCTGGAACAATTCCAGATTAGTGATTTTCATCTGCGAAAAGCATCTGAAGTGGTTCCGGCAGCTCCGGAACATTTCCGGTTTTTCTTCCAGAAAATTCCCAAAAGTTTCCAGAACATTTCTAGCACCCTCCAAGAATTATCAGGCATGTGCCAAAACCAATTTGACTTTATGGTATCCTCTGAAACAACTTTTTAGTATCACCGGAACTCATCCGGTGACCTCTCTCTGCGGAACTTTTCCGCTGTCTGAAACTTTTTCGGTGTCCGAAACTTTTTCGGTGATTTTCTCTCAGACTCCCTGTCTAGTATTCAGCAGATAGATGACCCTTAAGCGTGTGACCCTATAGGTTCGGTGAAGTATAGACATGACACGGAACCCTTTCCGATCAATGATCAACATCGGAGCCATGGACACCCATATTGACCCCTATACCCACACGAATGAATATCCGAGTGAACCTCCAGTTGCCGTGTGCTATTCCTGTTGCTTCGCGATATGTTACAAATACCCGAGGTGATACATGTTGGCATTCCCGTGGATCAACAACTTGTCCACTATGCTAGTTACCTCGTTACCGGTATTGTTCTCTTTTCTCGTTACCGTGTTCCGGCATCCCCGTGATCAAATCACAAAGTGTCTGGCCAGACGATGATGGATACCATAACACCGAGAGGGCCCAGAGATATCTCTCCATCGTCGGAGGAGCAAATCCCAATCTTGAGCTATCAAGTTACTTAACATACTTTCCCATGAACCCGTAAGCCGCCGTAATAGCCATCCAGTTACGGATGACGTTTAACAAACCCCAAAGTTCATGAATCAAGCATGAAGAAACTCGATACTCTCATGGTCTGAGGAATCATGCAAACGTTAACCATCTCTGTGTTATTAACCATTAACTTGTGACAAATGTATCTCATAGCATAACATCAATCGGGTCGATTCAACACAAATGTTCTTCTAACACTGTGCCCTCAAAGTTGCTGGCATAGACATGCCCATGATCAGGAAAACAGAACCATCATGCAACACTTGAGCTAGTCTTAGAGGCCAGACTAGGAATACATTTTACCGTTTATTATCCCACACGTGCATATGAGTCTTCCTCCGAGCCTCGTTTTATTTGTAGACTCGAGAATCATTGCAATTATAGCATGGAACATAAACCTAATTATGAATAGGGAGATAATCAATAACATTTATTATTGCATCTAGGGCATATCTCCTACAGACTCCCACTTGCACTAGAGTCAATAATCTAGTTAATGCTAATGCACTTTACACCTGTGGCACACCTGTGTAAATATGCTTCGCATGTGGTATAGCCTGATGTCCAACGGATCTGACGACTTCAGCTCCGTGTGTCTCTTTGCATATCCTTCGCATTTTCATGCTTTCACAAAATTCATATTTTGTGTGGACTTGACTTTGTATGTATGTGAATCACAGGTCGAACCTGGATTCCTCAGACTGAGGTATGGAGCAACTACCTGCAGTAGTGTCCCATTGACAAAAGTCATCTTGGAACCATACTAAGTTCATGAATGAACTATATGATTCAACATCTTCTTTGTCGCTTAAAAAGCAGCAACATACTTCGCCTCTGTTATAGAATTCGCCACAGTATCTTGTTTGGAACAATTTCCAACTACCGTGCCACCATATTATGTATTACACAAAACCCTTTATTTAAATCGAAAATCGCTTGGAGCAATGATGAAGACTGTATCGATGTAACATTTTACAACGAACTCTTCATGATCTCCACTTGCGAGAAAACATGTCATCAGTGCTACTCTAGCATTCAATGACACTTTTCACTGTTGTCCTATGATCAGTACTTTTGATCACTTTGGTATCTATACTCGCAACACCTTGGGAGTATCGGACAAAACTGGTTGTTTTACATACCATGGAATACATGATTAATCCAAACACGAAGGTGTGAGGAATCTCCATCATGTATTTTGCTCATCAGTGTTTTTGGGACACCGAGTCTAGCAAAAACTCTTTCCATGTGACTTCGGCAAGAATCACTCCTTGGCATTTTAAATGCTAAAAAGTTTTAGCATCTTGTCAATATGTATTTATTGCTTAGCCCCATTAGGTAAATCTATCTCCATAGATCATTATGCCTAATATTGAGGCTATTTAGCCCAAGCACTTCATCGAAAAACTATTTTCAAATGAAGTCCTAATTCGTGTCAAGAATTTTATTTCCAATTAACAATGTGTCAAGCACACAAGGTTTTTAGAAATATTATTAGGCTCCCACTTACTTTCTTGAATTACAAGCATCTTCGTTACCCATTGATGAAGTCAAACTCCTTTGACCATTTCATCAAAACACGAAGATTCCGACTCCACTTTGCTCTCTTCTGTCCATCGCTGGAACTCTGAAGTTTGCACCCTTACTAGCATCCTCTGGACTCACAAAATACCTTGGACTGTAACACATGCAAGTCCTTGGTTTCATTTCCATCAGATGGAAATCCTTTTGTCATCCCTTGTTTCATATCTCATGATATGAAATTTGTATTAATTGCTAGTTCAACCCGAACTGAATTTAAGCATCGCTACGATGAAACAACCTCATCGTAGTCAACTCCTTGAACTTGTTATTTCAACAAGTCGAGCTTTATGGATAAAACATTTTATCCATATCAGTTTATAGTTCCATAAAAGTTCGTTAGACTCTAAGTCTTCTGAAGGGGTCATCAAGATATGATCTTGAATCATTTATATGGAAACTATCTCGGATTATATTGGCATTTAGCCAATCCCGGAGTCAGGGCCCATCAACGCTTCCTTGTGTATCGTAGGTATACTGTTGTCTAACAACAATATCTCGTCTGCGCACCTGAGAGGTTTGCACGAGCCTTGCCTACGTGGTTTAGCTGCAAGTTTGACCGAAGTCCATACATTTTATTGTAGAGACTTCCGTATCAGTCGCAGTAGGAAACACTGGAATTACTTCCAAGGTCTCTTTCCTTTGACCTGATGACGGAGATACTGGTTATCTCGTCGAGTTGCATTATTCTCCCACTCACCTTTTTGAAAGAACCATTTTCTTCAAAAAGCATACCGTTCTTTGTGGCAAACCTATTTGCCTCGGTATAGTGAGGGAGGAATACCCAATTGCTTGGGATAACCTACAAAGTAGCACTTGTCTGATTTGGAATAGGTTTGTAACCTTTTACACAAGCCCCATATTCCAAATGTTAAGAAAAGATATAACATGGTTGGGCGTACCATACCATGGTGTCATTTTAACAGACCCGATGGAGCTCTTTTCAGTGTAAAAGCCGCAGTCTCTAAAGCATCACTCTTTAAAAGGGATAATGGCAAATTTATTTATGCCATCTTTGATCTTACCATGTCATAAATGGTTCGATTACATCTTCACGGACTTTCCACTTGCAGTAGTGTTCCGGGAGGTGCAAGTTATGAAACCCCTTTCACAACTCATCAGACATTCGCTAAACTTGTAACTCAAATATTCTTTTCTGCAATCGAATTGTAGAAACATAATCTTCTTGTTACAATAACTTCTACTTCATATTTGAAAACCTTTTGAATGAATTCAAAAAATTCAGACTTACGTCTCATCAAGTAAATATCCATATATCTACTTGAGTCATTTCTGAAGATAGATAAATCCACTACTTGCAAAAACATTTATCGGACTACATACATCAAAATGTATGATCACCAATAAATTCTTTGCTCGTTCCTTATGGCCTGTGAACGGTATTTCAGTCACTTCACTTTTCGAAGGAAAATTGCAAGTGTCAGATGATTCAAAAATCAAACGACTTCAAAATCCATCATAATGGAATCTTTCATGCGGGTTTCTCCAATGTGACCAAATGCAGTGCCACACTTGTGTGGTATTCTTTTAGTCTTGCGACATTTAGCGTCAGTGTTATGGATGTATCATTTTACCATCAATATTCATAACATACATCCCATCTTGGATGGAAGTATGGCCCTTCATGTTATTCATAATACTGAACAACAATTGTTCTTTTATGAACAACTCTTTTGCAACAAACATTGTGTAATGGGCTAGAGTGTGTAAAACTCTAAAATGAATTATGAAAGTAAATCCAGAGGTAATATATTATTATCATTATTCATAACATGCATCTCATTCTCAATGAAAGTATGGCCCTTATGTTATTCATAACATAGAACATAAAAAGTTCTCTTATGAACAACCTTCTTGCAAGATTACTTTATGCAAAGGCTAGAGTTTGTAAAACTCTAAATGAATTATGAAAATAAATACAGACGGTAATACACCGATGGAAGTTATAGTAACATTTACTATGTTCCCTGTGTATACCTAAACCTCATTCCTGGCTAGTTTTTCAGGCCATAGTAGTTCTTACATCGAGTTGCAACAGAATGCAATCGAGCGGGTATCTCTATGATTAACTCATAATACCCAAGAATCAGTGATTAACAAATTAATCATAATTCCCAAGAACTATATCTTTGACTGGCCTTCTATACATCAAAAACTTGTATGACATTCATACATGAGCTGGATATTCAAGTCTTCTTTCTTTCTGCCATTATACTTCTAACAGTTTAACTTTTAGTATTTCTCCTACTCTCAGAAGAAGCACCCAACTTAAGAGTGGCGTTAGCCCCGGACTTCCTAGGTGTGAAAGTTTCACTAACACCCTTCGGACACTTCCTTTCTCTTTAAGTTGTTGTTTTATTCACCTTTCATCATATGACAGGCGTTCTTCTGGATCCCTCTCTTATCAGTCTAATGTATAGTAAACTCTTTTACTAATAGTTTGCAAATAAACATTGCTTTGGATATCTCATATCTTTTAGCCTTTGTCTGTCTCTGAAAATGATTTTCAGATTCCATGAATATCACATAACTATCCAAACTTTCGAAGTTGGGGTCTCATGGAAGCAAACATATTGCACTTGACTGAAACGGAATTCTAGCTTTTGGATCGAAGGACGAGAGTCACATGATCCATAGCATAAGCAAGAGAATACCGAAAGTATGCGATAGGACAAAGTCCTTCTCGGCACTCTTGAGGACAATCCTCACATTACGTTACCAACCGTAAAGTTTTAACCAGATATTTAACAGCTATTCAATTTTAATAGGGAAGGTGGAAATGCGAGCCATTATTCTACAACTATTATGCATATAACACTTAGACAATGTCCACAATTAATTGCACTGAGAATTAAACAAGTTAATTCAACAGTGCGCTCCCACTCAAATCAATATCTCTCATAATTGATTGTGAGTGATACAAGACCCGCATTTCCATTCAACGCCATTGAACGAGATGAACAATGATGGCGCGAACTTCAATCGGTAGGCAAACTTGCCGATCACATCTCTATGTGACTCTTGTTCATCTTTCGATGGGCGTGTTCCGAGCTCAGGGAGATCCTTCCAGAACGTCAAGACAACCAAGTGATCTTGCTGCGAGGTCTCAACTCACCCGCCTCACACATCCCTAATTGTTCGTACCTAGGGAGATCCTGTGATACCCCGAAAAGTTAGGTGCCGTGACGGTGCTACACTTGGGAGAACACTAACTACTTGATATTTTTTGTGAGAGATCAACCTAATAAAAAGCGACTACCGCGCAATCAAGAAGGGTGCATCATAAGGGATAAACATCTCAAGCAATTCATAAAAGCATGATATGTTATAGCCCTTTCTGACGGAGAAGTCTTGTATTTCTTCGTCTTCGGCATTCGCGTCGGTGTTCTCCTTCGCGAAGATTGCCACCACCTTGTTGATGCACCAGATAATATTGCTATCTTTATAGCTAATAAAATAATGCATTACAACAAGGTTGACACGCAGGTCATTAAAGTGCAATCATATGGCTCCAGCCATCATGCCGAATCATGACACGCAGGTCATGTTAATAAATTTATATTATATAGTTATCTCATACATAATCAAATTATTATGAGCACTGCTATACCACATCACATGCACATGCAAACCCTCCTGCAAAACAAAGTTAGACGCCTCTAATTGGTTCAAGCAAAAACTTGTTTTACGTGGCTTCTAAGGTTTCGAAACAAACCGAAGCTACCAAGGTCCATCATCAAGTATGATAATCCAAGTCGCTAGATTAACAATGCGGGGTGTATGAAGCACGAGATAATAAAATCTTGAACCCCATACTAAACTTCGTCATACGCATGACCCCCGTGCAGATCATATCTGCATTGCCCTTTTGTCTGCGAAATTTCATCTTTCTTTTTAACTACGGTGGAATTCAATGAACTGTTAGCACTTCGTTGATCAATCAGGATCGCGGATTGCCAGAACATTGAAACTCCACCATGCTGTTATCAAGATCAGAAATATGCAAATTCCAGGGAAGCAACAAGAACATCGGGTAACAGATTTCATCTGCTACCCACACAAATAATTTTCAGTAATAGAACTCATCTATTACCTAATTATATTGTGCAACACCCATACATCACTATGTATTCTAGATCGCAACCGGCATCTACGCATAGCACGGCTCTTGATGCCACTGTAGGGTAACGCAGCAAAAAACAAAAATATTCTGACCTACGCACCAGCCCAGGACCACTATGGAGACTGCATACAAGGTTTGATCATTTCGTTACCGACTCGTAGCGCAGCGGAAGTAGAGTCGATGACGATCGGCGGTGCAGATCCCCGCAGCTAGGATTTACAACCTCCCAACCGCGAGGATGTATACCCTCGTCTTCCCTTCGGACAGCCCTCCGAGAGGCGGTCGAACAGTCCCCCGGACGGTGTCGCGGACAGCCCTTCGGGAGGACCTTCGAAACTCGAACGGTCACTCGGACAGCCCTTCGGGAGGACTCACAGAACTTGGACCGTCACTTGGACAGCCCTTCGGGAGGCACTCTCGAATAGCCCCTCGGGCACTAAGATCGAAACTACGACCTCTCTACAGAGTTGCACACATACGGTGTCATCTATCCGGCAGGGCTTCGCCGTCCAGAACTAGTTCCCACCGGAACCTAGACAGCCTTTCGGCTCTACGAAACTCTTTTCGTGGGAGGGAGAGAGAAGCCAGATCATTGCATGGCACTTGTATGTGAGAAGGGATGAGGATGAAGAGCTCCTCTCCACCTCCTTATATAGGCCAAGCCAAGGGGCGGAATTACCAAAATGCCCATGAGGTGAGCACACCACAAGGGCATAAAAGGAAAGCCTCCAAATAGTGTTGCCTGCATCACCATGCCTGCATCACTATGCCTGCATCACCATGCCTGCATCACCATGCCTGCATCACTATGCCTGCATCATCCCCTAATAGTATTTCCACTATTTACAATAGTGTTTCCACTATATACATACAGCGTTTCCACTATTCAAAATAGTATTTTCACTATTCATGAAACCATTTTACCAGCGTCCATTCGAACTGAAAAATTTTATGTGGGCTTAGAACATTTCCAGTACCCACTAAAATAATTTTCAACGCGTTCTGGAACAATTCCAGATTAGTGATTTTCATCTGCGAAAAGCATCTGAAGTGGTTCCGGCAGCTCCGGAACATTTCCGGTTTTTCTTCCAGAAAATTCCCAAAAGTTTCCAGAACATTTCTAGCACCCTCCAAGAATTATCAGGCATGTGCCAAAACCCATTTGACTTTATGGTATCCTCTGAAACAACTTTTTAGTATCACCGGAACTCATCCGGTGACCTCTCTCTGCGGAACTTTTCCGCTATCTGAAACTTTTTCGGTGTCCGAAACTTTTTCGGTGATTTTCTCTCAGACTCCCTGTCTAGTATTCAGCAGATAGATGACCCTTAAGCGTGTGACCCTATAGGTTCGGTGAAGTATAGACATGACACGGAACCCTTTCCGATCAATGATCAACATCGGAGCCATGGACACCCATATTGACCCCTATACCCACACGAATGAATATCCGAGTGAACCTCCAGTTGCCGTGTGCTATTCCTGTTGCTTCGCGATATGTTACAAATACCCGAGGTGATACATGTTGGCATTCCCGTGGATCAACAACTTGTCCACTATGCTAGTTACCTCGTTACCGGTATTGTTCTCTTTTCTCGTTACCGTGTTCCGGCATCCCCGTGATCAAATCACAAAGTGTCTGGCCAGACGATGATGGATACCATAACACCGAGAGGGCCCAGAGATATCTCTCCATCGTCGGAGGAGCAAATCCCAATCTTGAGCTATCAAGTTACTTAACATACTTTCCCATGAACCTGTAAGCCGCCGTAATAGCCATCCAGTTACGGATGACGTTTAACAAACCCCAAAGTTCATGAATCAAGCATGAAGAAACTCGATACTCTCATGGTCTGAGGAATCATGCAAACGTTAACCATCTCTGTGTTATTAACCATTAACTTGTGACAAATGTATCTCATAGCATAACATCAATCGGGTCGATTCAACACAAATGTTCTTCTAACACTGTGCCCTCAAAGTTGCTGGCATAGACATGCCCATGATCAGGAAAACAGAACCATCATGCAACACTTGAGCTAGTCTTAGAGGCCAGACTAGGAATACATTTTACCGTTTATTATCCCACACGTGCATATGAGTCTTCCTCCGAGCCTCGTTTTATTTGTAGACTCGAGAATCATTGCAGTTATAGCATGGAACATAAACCTAATTATGAATAGGGAGATAATCAATAACATTTATTATTGCCTCTAGGGCATATCTCCTACAGACTCCCACTTGCACTAGAGTCAATAATCTAGTTAATGCTAATGCACTTTACACCTGTGGCACACCTGTGTAAATATGCTTCGCATGTGGTATAGCCTGATGTCCAACGGATCTGACGACTTCAGCTCCGTGTGTCTCTTTGCATATCCTTCGCATTTTCATGCTTTCACAAAATTCATATTTTGTGTGGACTTGACTTTGTATGTATGTGAATCACAGGTCGAACCTGGATTCCTCAGACTGAGGTATGGAGCAACTACCTGCAGTAGTGTCCCATTGACAAAAGTCATCTTGGAACCATACTAAGTTCATGAATGAACTATATGATTCAACATCTTCTTTGTCGCTTAAAAAGCAGCAACATACTTCGCCTCTGTTATAGAATTCGCCACAGTATCTTGTTTGGAACAATTTCCAACTACCGTGCCACCATATTATGTATTACACAAAACCCTTTATTTAAATCGAAAATCGCTTGGAGCAATGATGAAGACTGTATCGATGTAACATTTTACAACGAACTCTTCATGATCTCCACTTGCGAGAAAACATGTCATCAGTGCTACTCTAGCATTCAATGACACTTTTCACTGTTGTCCTATGATCAGTACTTTTGATCACTTTGGTATCTATACTCGCAACACCTTGGGAGTATCGGACAAAACTGGTTGTTTTACATACCATGGAATACATGATTAATCCAAACACGAAGGTGTGAGGAATCTCCATCATGTATTTTGCTCATCAGTGTTTTTGGGACACCGAGTCTAGCAAAAACTCTTTCCATGTGACTTCGGCAAGAATCACTCCTTGGCATTTTAAATGCTAAAAAGTTTTAGCATCTTGTCAATATGTATTTATTGCTTAGCCCCATTAGGTAAATCTATCTCCATAGATCATTATGCCTAATATTGAGGCTATTTAGCCCAAGCACTTCATCGAAAAACTATTTTCAAATGAAGTCCTAATTCGTGTCAAGAATTTTATTTCCAATTAACAATGTGTCAAGCACACAAGGTTTTTAGAAATATTATTAGGCTCCCACTTACTTTCTTGAATTACAAGCATCTTCGTTACCCATTGATGAAGTCAAGCTCCTTTGACCATTTCATCAAAACACGAAGATTCCGATTCCACTTTGCTCTCTTCTGTCCATCGCTGGAACTCTGAAGTTTGCACCCTTACTAGCATCCTCTGGACTCACAAAATACCTTGGACTGTAACACATGCAAGTCCTTGGTTTCATTTCCATCAGATGGAAATCCTTTTGTCATCCCTTGTTTCATATCTCATGATATGAAATTTGTATTAATTGCTAGTTCAACCCGAACTGACTTTAAGCATCGCTACGATGAAACAACCTCATCGTAGTCAACTCCTTGAACTTGTTATTTCAACAAGTCGAGCTTTATGGATAAAACATTTTATCCATATCAGTTTATAGTTCCATAAAAGTTCGTTAGACTCTAAGTCTTCTGAAGGGGTCATCAAGATATGATCTTGAATCATTTATATGGAAACTATCTCGGATTATATTGGCATTTAGCCAATCCCGGAGTCAGGGCCCATCAACGCTTCCTTGTGTATCATAGGTATACTGTTGTCTAACAACAATATCTCGTCTGCGCACCTGAGAGGTTTGCACGAGCCTTGCCTACGTGGTTCAGTTGCAAGTTCGACCGAAGTCCATACATTTTATTGTAGAGACTTCCGTATCAGTCGCAGTAGGAAACTCCGGAATCACTTCCAAGGTTCCTTTCCTTTGACCTGATGACGAAGATACTGGTTATCTCGTCGAGTTGCACTGTCCTCCCACTCACCTTTTGCAAGAACAATTCTCTTTAAAAGCATACCATTTTGTGGCAAAAACTTTTGCCTCGGTATAGTGGTGGGGGAATACCCAATGACTTGGGATAACCTACAAAGTAGCACTTGTCTGATTTGGAATAGGTTGGTAACCTTTTACACAAGCCCCATATTCCAAATGTTAAGAAAAGATATAACATGGTTGGGCGTACCATACCATGGTGT
The DNA here is from genome assembly GCA_011799875.1 of Thinopyrum elongatum. Lineage (NCBI taxonomy): Eukaryota > Viridiplantae > Streptophyta > Magnoliopsida > Poales > Poaceae > Thinopyrum > Thinopyrum elongatum. The sequence goes on from CM022303.1 coordinate 55,257,122, forward strand.
CATTTCAACAGACCCGATGGAGCTCTTTTCAGTGTAAAAGCCGCAGTCTCTAAAGCATCACTCTTTAAAAGGGATAATGGCAAATTTATTTATGCCATCTTTGATCTTACCATGTCATAAATGGTTCGATTACATCTTCACGGACTTTCCACTTGCAGTGGTGTTCCGGGAGGTGCAAGTTATGAAACCCCTTTCACAACTCATCAGACATTCGCTAAACTTGTAACTCAAATATTCTTTTCTGCAATCGAATTGTAGAAAGATAATCTTCTTGTTACAATAACTTCTACTTCATATTTGAAAACCTTTTGAATGAATTCAAAAAATTCAGACTTACGTCTCATCAAGTAAATATCCATATATCTACTTGAGTCATTTCTGAAGATAGATAAATCCACTACTTGCAAAAACATTTATCGGACTACATACATCAAAATGTATGATCACCAATAAATTCTTTGCTCGTTCCTTATGGCCTGTGAACGGTATTTCAGTCACTTCACTTTTCGAAGGAAAATTGCAAGTGTCAGATGATTCAAAAATCAAACGACTTCAAAATCCATCATAATGGAATCTTTCATGCGGGTTTCTCCAATGTGACCAAATGCAGTGCCACACTTGTGTGGTATTCTTTTAGTCTTGCGACATTTAGCGTCAGTGTTATGGATGTATCATTTTACCATCAATATTCATAACATACATCCCATCTTGGATGGAAGTATGGCCCTTCATGTTATTCATAATACTGAACAACAATTGTTCTTTTATGAACAACTCTTTTGCAACAAACATTGTGCAATGGGCTAGAGTGTGTAAAACTCTAAAATGAATTATGAAAGTAAATACAGAGGTAATATATTATTATCATTATTCATAACATGCATCTCATTCTCAATGAAAGTATGGCCCTTATGTTATTCATAACATCGAACATAAAAAGTTCTCTTATGAACAACCTTCTTGCAAGATTACTTTATGCAAAGGCTAGAGTTTGTAAAACTCTAAATGAATTATGAAAATAAATACAGACGGTAATACACCGATGGAAGTTATAGTAACATTTACTATGTTCCCTGTGTATACCTAAACCTCATTCCTGGCTAGTCTTTCAGGCCATAGTAGTTCTTACATCGAGTTGCAACAGAATGCAATCGAGCGGGTATCTCTATGATTAACTCACAATACCCAAGAATCAGTGATTAACAAATTAATCATAATTCCCAAGAACTATATCTTTGACTGGCCTTCTATACATCAAAAACTTGTATGACATTCATACATGAGCTGGATATTCAAGTCTTCTTTCTTTCTGCCATTATACTTCTAACAGTTTAACTTTTAGTATTTCTCCTACTCTCAGAAGAAGCACCCAACTTAAGAGTGGCGTTAGCCCCGGACTTCCTAGGTGTGAAAGTTTCACTAACACCCTTCGGACACTTCCTTTCTCTTTAAGTTGTTGTTTTATTCACCTTTCATCATATGACAGGCGTTCTTCTGGATCCCTCTCTTATCAGTCTAATGTATAGTAAACTCTTTTACTAATAGTTTGCAAATAAACATTGCTTTGGATATCTCATATCTTTTAGCCTTTGTCTGTCTCTGAAAATGATTTTCAGATTCCATGAATATCACATAACTATCCAAACTTTCGAAGTTGGGGTCTCATGGAAGCAAACATATTGCACTTGACTGAAACGGAATTCTAGCTTTTGGATCGAAGGACGAGAGTCACATGATCCATAGCATAAGCAAGAGAATATCGAAAGTATGCGATAGGACAAAGTCCTTCTCGGCACTCTTGAGGACAATCCTCACATTACGTTACCAACCGTAATGTTTTAACCAGATATTTAACAGCTATTCAATTTTAATAGGGAAGGTGGAAATGCGAGCCATTATTCTACAACTATTATGCATATAACACTTAGACAATGTCCACAATTAATTGCACTGAGAATTAAACAAGTTAATTCAACAGTGCGCTCCCACTCAAATCAATATCTCTCATAATTGATTGTGAGTGATACAAGACCCGCATTTCCATTCAACGCCATTGAACGAGATGAACAATGATGGCGCGAACTTCAATCGGTAGGCAAACTTGCCGATCACATCTCTATGTGACTCTTGTTCATCTTTCGATGGGCGTGTTCCGAGCTCAGGGAGATCCTTCCAGAACGTCAAGACAACCAAGTGATCTTGCTGCGAGGTCTCAACTCACCCGCCTCACACATCCCTAATCGTTCGTACCCAGGGAGATCCTGTGATACCCCGAAAAGTTAGGTGCCGTGACGGTGCTACACTTGGGAGAACACTAACTACTTGATATTTTTTGTGAGAGATCACCCTAATAAAAAGCGACTACCGCACAATCAAGAAGGGTGCATCATAAGGGATAAACATCTCAAGCAATTCATAAAAGCATGATATGGTATAGCCCTTTCTGACGGAGAAGTCTTGTATTTCTTCGTCTTCGGCATTCGCGTCGGTGTTCTCCTTCGCGAAGATTGCCACCACCTTGTTGATGCACCAGATAATATTGCTATCTCTATAGCTAATAAAATAATGCATTAGAACAAGGTTGACACGCAGGTCATTAAAGTGCAATCATATGGCTCCAGCCATCATGCCGAATCATGACACGCAGGTCATGTTAATAAATTTACATTATATAGTCATCTCATACATAATCAAATTATTATGAGCACTGCTATACCACATCACATGCACATGCAAACCCTCCTGCAAAACAAAGTTAGACGCCTCTAATTGGTTCAAGCAAAAACTTGTTTTACGTGGCTTCTAAGGTTTCGAAACAAACCGAAGCTACCAAGGTCCATCATCAAGTATGATAATCCAAGTCGCTAGATTAACAATGCGGGGTGTATGAAGCACGAGATAATAAAATCTTGAACCCCATACTAAACTTCGTCATACGCATGACCCCCGTGCAGATCATATCTGCATTGCCCTTTTGTCTGCGAAATTTCATCTTTCTTTTTAACTACGGTGGAATTCAATGAACTGTTAGCACTTCGTTGATCAATCAGGATCGCGGATTGCCAGAACATTGAAACTCCACCATGCTGTTATCAAGATCAGAAATATGCAAATTCCAGGGAAGCAACAAGAACATCGGGTAACAGATTTCATCTGCTACCCACACAAATAATTTTCAGTAATAGAACTCATCTAGTACCTAATTATATTGTGCAACACCCATACATCACTATGTATTCTAGATCGCAACCTGCATCTACGCATAGCACAGCTCTTGATGCCACTGTAGGGTAACGCAGCAAAAAACAAAAATATTCTGACCTACGCACCAGCCCAGGACCACTATGGAGACTGCATACAAGGTTTGATCATTTCGTTACCGACTCGTAGCGCAGCGGAAGTAGGGTCGATGACGATCGGCGGTGCAGATCCCCGCAGCTAGGATTTACAACCTCCCAACCGCGAGGATGTATACCCTCGTCTTCCCTTCGGACAGCCCTCCGAGAGGCGGTCAAACAGTCCCCCGGACGGTGTCGCGGACAGCCCTTCGGGAGGACCTTCGAAACTCGAACGGTCACTCGGACAGCCCTTCGGGAGGACTCACAGAACTTGGACCGTCACTTGGACAGCCCTTCGGGAGGCACTCTCGAACAGCCCCTCGAGCACTAAGATCGAAACTACGACCTCTCTACAGAGTTGCACACATACGGTGTCATCTATCCGGCAGGGCTTCGCCGTCCAGAACTAGTTCCCACCGGAACCCAGACAGCCTTTCGGCTCTACGAAACTCTTTTCGTGGGAGGGAGAGAGAAGCCAGATCATTGCATGGCACTTGTATGTGAGAAGGGATGAGGATGAAGAGCTCCTCTCCACCTCCTTATATAGGCCAAGCCAAGGGGCGGAATTACCAAAATGCCCATGAGGTGAGCACACCACAAGGGCATAAAAGGAAAGCCTCCAAATAGTGTTGCCTGCATCACTATGCCTGCATCACCATGCCTGCATCACTATGCCTGCATCACTATGCCTGCATCATCCCCTAATAGTATTTCCACTATTTACAATAGTGTTTCCACTATTTTACAATAGTGTTTCCACTATATACATACAGTGTTTCCACTATTCAAAATAGTATTTTCACTATTCATGAAACCATTTTACCAGCGTCCATTCGAACTGAAAATATTTATGTGGGCTTAGAACATTTCCAGTACCCACTAAAATAATTTTCAACGCGTTCTGGAACAATTCCAGATTAGTGATTTTCATCTGCGAAAAGCATCTGAAGTGGTTCCGGCAGCTCCGGAACATTTCCGGTTTTTCTTCCAGAAAATTCCCAAAAGTTTCCAGAACATTTCTAGCACCCTCCAAGAATTATCAGGCATGTGCCAAAACCAATTTGACTTTATGGTATCCTCTGAAACAACTTTTTAGTATCACCGGAACTCATCCGGTGACCTCTCTCTGCGGAACTTTTCCGCTGTCTGAAACTTTTTCGGTGTCCGAAACTTTTTCGGTGATTTTCTCTCAGACTCCCTGTCTAGTATTCAGCAGATAGATGACCCTTAAGCGTGTGACCCTATAGGTTCGGTGAAGTATAGACATGACACGGAACCCTTTCTGATCAATGATCAACATCGGAGCCATGGACACCCATATTGACCCCTATACCCACACGAATGAATATCCGAGTGAACCTCTAGTTGCCGTGTGCTATTCCTGTTGCTTCGCGATATGTTACAAATACCCGAGGTGATACATGTTGGCATTCCCGTGGATCAACAACTTGTCCACTATGCTAGTTACCTCGTTACCGGTATTGTTCTCTTTTCTCGTTACCGTGTTCCGGCATCCCCGTGATCAAATCACAAAGTGTCTGGCCAGACGATGATGGATACCATAACACCGAGAGGGCCCAGAGATATCTCTCCATCGTCGGAGGAGCAAATCCCAATCTTGAGCTATCAAGTTACTTAACATACTTTCCCATGAACCCGTAAGCCGCCGTAATAGCCATCCAGTTACGGATGACGTTTAACAAACCCCAAAGTTCATGAATCAAGCATGAAGAAACTCGATACTCTCATGGTCTGAGGAATCATGCAAACGTTAACCATCTCTGTGTTATTAACCATTAACTTGTGACAAATGTATCTCATAGCATAACATCAATCGGGTCGATTCAACACAAATGTTCTTCTAACACTGTGCCCTCAAAGTTGCTGGCATAGACATGCCCATGATCAGGAAAACAGAACCATCATGCAACACTTGAGCTAGTCTTAGACGCCAGACTAGGAATACATTTTACCGTTTATTATCCCACACGTGCATATGAGTCTTCCTCCGAGCCTCGTTTTATTTGTAGACTCGAGAATCATTGCAGTTATAGCATGGAACATAAACCTAATTATGAACAGGGAGATAATCAATAACATTTATTATTGCCTCTAGGGCATATCTCCTACACTTCGTTGGCGGTGCACATCTCTTCTTCCAGGTTCTTGGCCACTGTTGCCCTTTCTCTGATCTTCGCCACCGAGAACTCCCAGTTTGGGGAGCTAACCCAGCTCATATCCTCATGCAAGGCACGGGAGAGTGGGTGAGCCTTGAAGGGGGGAGGGGTGGCACACTTCCTGGACGGGGAGTCGATGATGCCGGAGAGCGAGGGGGAGGCCTGCGTTGCAGGGGGTTGGAGCAGATATCCGGTCCTCCTCATGTCCCATGTTGGAGCCATACTAGAAAACATCAGCGTTGCAGGCCGCGTCATGATTTGGGGCATGCTTGGGGTAGAGCGCCTGCATCTTGGGCTCGAGCGCCTGCCATTCTTCCTCAGTTAGAGGAGGGCCATCTATGTTGGACGGGTCGTCATCACCTTTGTGCTCGTCGCGCCGCTGGTCCCAAGGGTTCTGAGAGGAGGAAGCCTTAGGGTTTGCACCCCACTCCTTGGGCTCAACTTTGAGGTTGATGCGGTAGACCAGAGAGGCGGGGTATACCTCTAGGAAACCCTTGAGGTAGTTATGGTTTCTGCACCAAACTTGGGCACGAACTGAGCCCAGGCGACCAATGGAGGCATCATCCACTTGGATGGGTTTGCTAATCAGCTCACAGAAGGCAAGCATAGATGGAACATTCATCAACTCAGGCGGGACATCATCAACCAGGACCCAAGTCTCAATCAGAGAAGAATAAGACTTGAATTGGTACTTGGCCTCAACCACCTTAACCACCACCTCGTTCAAAGGCAATGTGAAGCTAGCACTTTTGGCACACATGCTCAAGCTCTCCTTGGAGGGAAAAACCATAGCGGACTCGGAGGAAGACAGCTGCTGGACTTGCCAGTCCCAGCCCTCCATGCCCCATTGACGGAGCTCATACTCAATGAGCTTGGTCGAGACCTTGGCGGATTGGACCTGAATCACCGTGGCATTGAGGACAGGACGAGGGGCCACAACCACCTCACTCTCACCTACCATCCCAAAATAGCCACAATCGGGGATGGCATTGCCATACATCTTGAAGGAGGGAGGCATAGAATGGTCCTTGCATTTCACCATCAGGTGTCCCTCCTTCCTGCAGATGAGGCAGAAGGGAGGAAACTTGCAGGGGCGCAGCTTCCTTTTGCCATTTTATTTTTATGTCTTGGCAGACAAGTTTTTGATTTCTTGTCCGGTAAGTATACGAATTAGAAACCGAGTCGGTTTGGGATTGTGATCGCGACACAATACCGCCTCTGGTCCTAATATATATATATATATAACATGCCGCTGCGGCCAAAGATACACCGAAAACACCTAGGGTTTTGCCTCATCTCGCAACTTGCACCGCCGTCGTAGTCTACACCATCCCAAACGCCGGCGTGCATCGACGCATGGGAGAGCAGGTCTCCGGAACCGTTCGTCTTTGCGATCCTGCACCGGGAGAGGACGAATTAGGTTTTTGGGAAGCGCTCTGCGCGACTGCTCAAATTCGTCATCAGGGGTCGTCTTCCGTCCAAATCGGGCGGTGCTACTCATCGTCGTCTTCATCGCCGTCAGCAGCAGATCGTCGCCAACATCGTCATCAACACCGTCGCACCCACAATAGCTAACGAACAGTACGTCCAACATCATCTGTTCATGTCTGTCTCTACAACTATTGTTTCGTGTTCGCTGCTGTTATGCATGTCTTGCTGTTCTTCTAGTTTGCTAGATTGTTGCATGCTAGTATCTGTTCTAGTCATGAATTATTTACTGGAATTAATCATGAACTTGCCTAATTTTCCAACAATCCAAAAACCTAATTGTAGGCAACTTCCTGAGTTAACTATGGCTGGATTCGCTGATGCACTGAGGCTGGATAAATTTACCGGTCTGCAGTTTAAGAGGTGGCAGGTGAAGACCACGCTCTGGCTTACTGCTCCGAAAGTTTTCCACGTTAGTGTTGGTGCTCCAGAGGGAATGTCTGACGAAGATCAGAGAAAATTCCAGGAAGCGAATACTATGTTTGTGGGATGCATTCTGAGTGTTCTTGCTGACCGTCTGTGTGATGTGTACATGCACATAGATGACGGAAAGACTCTGTGGGATGCACTGAATGCAAAATTCGGTGAAACAGATGCAGGCAGTGAACTGTACATCATGGAGAGTTTTCATGACTACAAGATGGTGAATAACCGTTCTGTGGTTGAACAAGCTCATGAGATACAGTGCATTGTGAAAGAACTTGAACTCCTTAAGTGTGTTCTACCCAACAAATTCGTGGCTGGGTGCATGATTGCAAAGTTGCCTCCTTCATGGAGGAATTTCGCCACAACTCTGAAACATAAGAGACAGGAGATATCAGTTGAAAATCTGATTGCATCTCTTGATGTTGAAGAAAAAGCTCGGGCTAAAGACACTACTGAGAAAGGAGGTGAGGTTTAGCCTACCACCAATATGGTACAGAGGTACCCACAGAACAAGAACAAAGGGAAGAACAAACCTGTTTTCAACAAGCCTACAAAGACTACTACCTTCAAGAAGAAGAAGTTCAACAAGGCTGAAGCTAGAGTGCTACGCCTGTGGGAAGCCCGGACACTTTTCCAAGGAATGCCCTGAACGTGCAGACCGCAGAGGGAAAATGAGCTCCAAGACTGTCAACATGGTGACCGCTAGCAATACCGATGGGTATGGTAATTTACCTATTGTACTTTCAGTATTTCAATCATCTTCGTGGTGGATTGATTCGGGTGCTAACGTTCATGTGTGTGCTGACGTCTCCCTGTTTACTTCTTATCAGGTCGCAAGGGATTCTTCCGTCCTAATGGGGAATGGGTCACATGCTTCTGTACGTGGCATTGGCACGGTGGATCTGAAGTTTACTTCGGGAAAGATCGTGCAACTAAGGAACGTGCAGCATGTCCCTACTATGAACAAGAATCTAGTTAGCGGCTCCCTTCTATGTCGAGATGGATTTAAGGTAGTTTTAGAGTCGAATAAAGTAATCATGTCAAGATTTGGACAATTTATAGGCAAAGGCTATGAGTGCGGAGGCTTGTTCCGCTTTTCCCTTTCAGATTTTTGCAATAAGTCAGTAAACCAAATTTGTGCTAGTGTTAATGATGATGCAAGTATCTGGCACTCTCGTTTATGTCATATTAATTTTGGTTTAATGTCTCGGCTATCCAGTATGAGTTTAATTCCGTATTTTACCGTTGCCAAAGGTTCTAAGTGCCATAGTTGTGTGCAATCGAAGCAACCTCGAAAGCCTCATAAGGCTGCCGAGGAGAGAAACTTGGCACCTCTAGAACTCATACATTCTGATCTTTGTGAGATGAATGGTGTGTTGACAAAAGGTGGAAAGAGATATTTCATGACTTTGATTGATGATGCGACTAGATTTTGCTTTGTTTATTTGTTGCAAACTAAAGATGAAGCATTAGACTACTTTAAAATCTATAAAGCTGAAGTTGAAAATCAACTAGAGAGAAAGATCAAGCGTCTTAGGTCCAATCGTGGTGGAGAGTATTTTCCCAAAGTATTTGATGAATTTTGTGAGGAACATGGTATTATTCATGAGAGGACGCCTCCCTATTCACCCCAATCAAATGGAGTTGCCGAGAGGAAAAACCGCATGTTGACTGATTTGGTGAATGCCATGTTAGACACTGCTGGTTTATCTAAGGCATGGTGGGGGAGGCTCTATTGACTTCATGTCATGTCCTGAATAGAGTTCCTAACAATAATAAGGAGAAAACCCCTTATGAGGAGTGGTTGGGAGAAAACCATCACTTTCTTATTTGCGCACTTGGGGATGTTTGGCAAAGGTCAATATTCCTATTCCTAAGAAACACAAACTTGGAGAAAAGATAGTGGATTGTGTCTTTCTAGGGTATGCTCAACGGAGCATTGCTTATAGATTTTTAGTGGTAAAATCTGAAGTACCTGATATGCATGTTGATACTATAATGGAATCTCGTGATGTAACATTTTTAGAGAACATATTTCCTATGAAAGATATGCATAGCATTGCTAGATTTTCTTCTGAGATAATTCCTGAATCTAGTACAACTGATGAATATTTTGAACAATCACATGAGGAAGTCCTTGAGAAGGATAACAATGAAGTTCCTATAAGGAACAAGAGACAAAGGATTGCAAAATCCTTTGGTGATGATTTCATTGTATACCTTGTGGACGACACACTAAAGACGATTGCAGAGGCATATGCATCTCCGGATGTAGATGATTGGAAAGAAGCTGTTCATAATGAGATGGACTCAATTCTTTCTAATGGAACTTGGGAACTAATTGATAGACCATATGGTTGTAAACCTGTGGGCTTTAAGTGGGTGTTCAAATAGAAGCTAAAGCCTGATGGTACTATTGATAAGTACAAGGCGCGGCTAGTGGCCAAGGGCTACACTCAGAAAGAAGGCGAAGATTACTTTGACACCTATTCACCCGTTGCTAGAATGACTGTGACGACCCGGCTTAATCGTGCACTAACCATACACGCAAATGCACACGATCAAGCCTAAGGACTCACTTGAACATATCACACCACAACTCTAAAACATAAATAAATTCATACAAGCTTTATATTACAAGCCAGGGCCTCGAGGGCTCGAATACATAGCTCGATGGCATACAAGTGTCAGCGGAAGCATCAGATATCTGGGTACAGATATATTACAGAAATGAAGATAAGCCTTTAGAAGGCAGGGCAAAATAAAACTCTACGATCGAAAGGCGTAGGCCTCCTGCCTAGGACCCTCCGAATCCTACTCCTGGTCGTCCGTCGACTCCTCGTAGTAGTACTCGCCGGGAGGGTAGTAGTAGTAGCCGTAGTCGTCGACGGGGGCAGCTACCTCAGGGGCTCCGTCATCTGGCGGCGACATAAGGATATGGGGGGAAAAAGAAAGTAAAGCAAACATGAGTACTCATCCGAAGTACTCAGCAAGCGAGGATCTACACTACATATGCAACATTTTCAAAGGGTGGCTGTATATGTGGACTGGGTTGCAGAAATGCCAGAGTAGAGGGGGAAAGCCTAGTCATATCGAAGACTAGCATCTTCAGCATCTTCAACAGTCTTGCAGCATTAGAAGAGAGCAGAATAACATAATGTAAAGTATAGCAGTGTCATCAACCTCGGCCAGAGATCCTTCCTCGACTCCCTGCAAGAAAGCAATCCCAGAGCCATACTATCCAGTTCTCATCTCAAGTTCTAGTTGTACCGATCGGGATACAACTCCTAGTGTCCGTTACCGTAGGACAGGCTATCGATAGATTAGTTCTTCCCTGCAGGGGTGCACCAAGTTACCCACCATGCTCGATTAACTCCGGCCAGACACACTTTTCTGGGTCATGCCCGGCCTCGGCCAAACGATACGCCGCAACCCGACCTAGGCTTAAAAGAGAGGTCAGCACGCCAGACTAAACCTATGCCCCCAGGGGTCTTGCGCCATCGCCCCGGGAGCTCCTGCACGTTATGGGGCCACCGAGAGCAGACCTAGCAACCCCTTATACAAGCGCGGTTGCGTTACCAGTCCAACTCGGCGTGCGCCACTCCTTACTGACGTCAAATAAGCTTCGGCTGATGTATACGACGCAGAACGCCCATACTATGCCCACGTGATGGTTAGTGCTATCAGGCCAGAGGCCCCTCGGATCAAATATCCAAACCGTTAGTGTGTTGGTAGTGCGGTAACGAGCAGAGACTCACGAAAGATGTGACCCCGTCGCCCCGTCTCGAGGACTTGCGGCAAGGGCTAAGAATGCTCGGCCACGCCTCGTGTTCAGCTCTCGGGCACCATCCAGGTCCACCTGACTCCACATCACTTCGCATCCATGCTCGCGCGGGTACCCCCCAGGGCCGACCCGTCCTTAGTATCATGGTTCAGTGTTCAGTCATAGTAACCAAAGTCTCCGTGTGTCTGACACCAAGGGGGAACCCTGAGGAATCACCCCCGATGGGATCCCACTCGATGCTATCATCAAGGTGAACGAAGGAGGAATCACCCTCGATTTTAATTTCATTATGGGGAAACCTGCTTTACAACAATATCCCATCCTACTAATTAGCTTGTAGTGAATGTGTTATGAATTGACAAAGAATGAATGTTTGACCCATCCCGTTATAAATGGAGAGTTATTTGTTAGTGTTTGAAGTAAAGAAATAAAGATGGATGCAAAATTGAAAGAAAGGAAAACAAATAAGACACCTTTATAGGAATTTTGACTGGACTAGACTGCAAGTCAACAAATAGATTAGCGGTTGGCACAGCTCAAGAAAAATAACTGACACTGTGCAAAATTTTATGGGGTACTTTTGTTTCGCTCGGATATAAGTATTATACCGAGTGTTTGTATGTATGTTGATACTTATAGTACTATGTTAAATTCATAATCGTATCTTACGAAGGTTTAGTAAGGGTAACAAATAAAAGTATGCAAGTTCAATTTTATAGCATTGTTTTTTGAATTTAATCCGGCATACACTTCAAAATATTCTAAAGATAGAAGTTCGGCACTTTGCATGTCCTTAGTGTGCAGCTTTACTATTACTTTCGTATGAATATGTGACTACAAAGTTATTTTTGTTAACACTTTTTGTGATAAATCAAATGGTACAAGTTCACTAATCTAAACGTTTTCTTATTAGTACTCAACTTAAATTGGTTCATTGTACGTTTTCTAGGATGTCATCTTTTACAAACAAAGGCCCCTGCATATTGCTTATTGACAAATATAGATAAATTATGCATGTTCTCACATTTTATACTTATATCTAAATGATCTTGTATATAATATGTTTCATGATGTAATATGCATAAAAACACATATGAACCACATACTTCAAGTAGAATAATATTGAATATCTAGAGCAGGCCATTACATTGTTAGCAAAAATATATTATGACGTTGCCCACGCATTGAGCGGGCCACTGTGCTAGTGTAACACCCCAAATTTTCATAATAAGTTTTTGCGAATAAAAATTTACTAGAAATAATTTTAACAATTAGATTGGGTCTTTTAATAATCTTAAAGTCTTTCCTGGCTTCTTTCTTTTCAAATTCTTCCTCTCCTTATAGGAAATTTTGGGAAATATAGTTGGTCTTGACAATATGACTCAATTCATTCATTACTTTTTAAAATTCAGTAAGAAATATTTTCTTAATAAAATAACGTCAAAAAGAATGCTTTTATTTCCATTTTCAAACCCTAAACAGCCTCTGTTGAACTAGAACTATTTTAAATAAATTTTATAAAAATGCCGCAAAATATTGTGAGATTCTCCGATGTCTAAAGATCACTTTTATGCAAAATCACATTCCAGTCTTTTGAAATTTTTGAGCACAGCATCTATCTTTCAATTATGTCCCATTCTTAGCTTATAACTACAACTATATTAAATATTGCTTGAACAATTCTCAAAATTTTCCACCTCATAGTACCTCTGTAGAAAACCTTAAGTCTAGGATCTCCCCAGATACTTCACTAAAGCTTTGATCCAGATCTAAAGTTCACCAAAAATTCCATTGCAAATTTATTCCTTTCTTCAAATCAACCCTACTACTTTCTCTTTCATACAAAGAAACATCATCCTGTTAATTTTTGTAGCCAACAAAATCTCCTAGCTCACCTTAGCATTTCATCAAACACCTTGTGTACATAATATTTTGTAACCTTCTAACCTTTCATTTAGTACTTAATCTTTTTGCTCAACCAGCTCTTTCATCGTACCTAGCATCCATAGAAATTTAACCCTGCCAAGTTACAACTCAGTTGGATAAACAGAACGCGAGAACAGCACTGGCGTGATCACCACAGTGGAATCGTGTGATCACCCCGCACAGAGCACCCATATGGCAGCCTCGGCATCCCCTTGGCGCCGCGCCCCTGCTGCCTCCCCCGCATATGTTCCACCTCTGCTAGCTTCACGAGGCAGCCACAACACTCACCAACAACTCGCTCGGCCTCTAGCGCCGACAAGCCGCCGGCGTCATTACCGCATCATCGCCGCGTTGGCTCTCTGCCACTCATCGCAACCACATGCCCCAGAGTACCCTGAGTTTATCCTCTCGCCCCTGTAGCTCCCTCCACGTCGCACCGACCTATCCACCACCCCTCACTGGCCTCAACCACCTCCCCCTTCTATCATTTAATGGCCAGTACTGTTGGTTGAATAACCTCCCCGATGAACCGCCTCTCTATTAACGTATGAGCTCACCCCCGAGACCATATCTTGCCACGAGAGGCATCCTAAAGCCCCTAGACCACCCCCGGTGCAGTCAATCGAACCAAAGCTGCTCTTCTTCTCTGTTTTCGGTGAGAGTAGCCGTCGCAACCCTTCTGTCGAATTCATAGGCACCAGAACCCCCTTCTCAAATCCACGAAGCCAGAAGACTTCTATGATCATCGCAAGCTCTGAACGCTCGCAAATTTATCCAGGGAACGCTGCAGACGAAAGCCCCAATTTGGTTCCGCCGGAGCTCCGCGGGAGGCCTCACCGCCGGAGACCTAGTGTTCGCCATCGACGATGCCGCACACCGATAAGCTCACCGTGATCACCTGAGCATGGTGGTGGGCTCAGCTCCTCGAGAGTCGCCGCCATTCACAGGCCATCGCCACCAGCAGGGGACTCCCTTGTCCCCGCGTGGGGTGGACCGGTCAAACCTAACTGGTTAGGTCAAGGGACCAACCATTAGTGACCCACAGACCGCGCCGGAGCTGTTTAAGTGAAGGCGCACTCTCAGAATACATTTTCGACGTAGACCTCTCTGGTAATTCTTTTAATTCTAAATAAAACCAGATTTTTACCAAACTTTGACTACCTGTCACTTTTAAACCACAAATTCTATTGAACTGATTCTTTTTCTGGTAATTTTTATTTTTCATCTAGTTTATTTTAGTATTTAATACAAAAAAATAAATAACTTTTATATATTGTTTTGAGTTTATGTGCTTTCTTTAATTATTTGAAAGTAGGGAATTGGAGGGAAAATAATTTTACCAAGGATTGAGGACTGTACTCTATTTTCCTACATGCTGAAGGCAAGCATCTTGAACATGTGATATGATGATTGAATAGTGGCTTGCCCTGCTAGAATTCTTATGCATGTTTGTGGAAATATGGAAGTATATGCATAGTATGGTATGGCATGTTGGAATGATGGTTGCTTAGTTCCGAGCTTGTTGAAAACAAGAATATAAATATTGTCCATGCTATGCTATCTGCTCTGGCTAACCTGCAGGAAATATTCTGTCACAAGTAAAAGTGACCGTGAATCAGGGATCACATTGTGCCATGAATGATTGATGTCGGCACGTTGGGACATGCCGGGTTGTGACCCTGTCTTGGTACTACTGTTAAGAGATCAAGTTTATTGTGCTAACCCACTACGGGAAACATAAGCCTCCTGAGTCAACCATAGATCAAGTCTTGTTACCGTTAACCCCCAAATTTGATTCGTGCTACCACATCTCCCTACTTCCGGTGAGGTATGGTTCAGTAAGTTGTCAACCCCTTTCCCGCACGAACCATATAGAGGGGCCAACATGGAGGCACCGACTAATCAGTGGGTAAATCCGGCCACTTGGTCGGAGGGGGTATGAGTTTTTTTGGTTGGGACCGAGAAGGGGTAGCACCCATGTGTGTTACGCGCGTTATAAATATGGTCATCTGCTCATTGCTACTCGAGGTTGGGCCCTCCCCGACTTAAGGTTTTACTTGTCCGAGGCTTTGGGTGATACCTGGCCTGAGGAATTTAAACTGGTGTGTGTTGGTCAGGTGTGTTTGCATCCCGAAGGTCATAATAAAAAGTCTCTCATTAACACTTCGGTGTTGGCAAAAGAAATCCTTTACTTGTGGTAAAGAGTACAACCTCTGCAGAGTCTGATCTACTAGAATAATTTTGTCCACAGTTAGGGATGATAGTTTGGAAGGGTCAAGTGTCGGTCTTCGGAGGAAATAACCAGCTAAATAATGAATTGTTCATTGTTATTATTATTTATGATATCATGAATATTATTGACACTGGTTTGGACTAACCCGTTACTCTTATATGAATTGTTGTGTATCTCTTGGGAAGGTTCAACCTCCTGGATACTCATTATACTTGTGTGTTTATTTTCTTTTGGATCTCCGGGCGATCTAATGCCAGAACATCTGCTTTTACATTTATTTAAGACCTTTCGTGACGTCGCGAAGACACCCGACTGGCTTGTGTGTTTATTTTCTTTTGGATCTTCAGGTGGTCTAACACCTGAACCTCCACTTCTACATTTATTTAAGACCTTTCGTGGGGTTGCGAAGACACCCGACTGGCTTGTGTGTTTATTTTCTTTTGGAACTTTGGGCGATCTAACGCCTGAACCTCCGCTTTTACATTTATTTAAGATCTTTCGTGGTGTCGCAAAGACACCCAACTGGCTTGTGTGTTTATTTTCTTTTGGATCTTCGGCCGGTCTTACGCCTGAACCTCCACTTTTACATTTATTTAAGACCTTTTGTGGCGTCGCGAAGACACCCGACTAGCTTGTGTGTTTATTTTCTTTTGGATCTTCGGGCGGTCTAACGCCTGAACCTCCGCTTTTACATTTATTTAAGACCTTTCGTGGCACCGCGAAGACATCCGACTGGCTTGTGTTTTTATTTTCTTTTGGCTCTTCGGGCAGTCTAACGCCCGAATTTCCGTCTTTATCAATTATTTAAGATTCTTCTGGGACAGTCTATACCACCTAATAATCAATGTTTACTATGTGAATGCTTGGACCAATGTTGCTAAGTGAATGTTTATACCTTAATTACTAACCCTTTTATTCCTTATGCATATACAACATTCTCGTGTAATTTCATCCTAGTAACACGCTGTGTATATTTTGATGGTTTGATCTTATGCTGCTATTATCAGATTGGTAATAGGAACGTTCGAAGGACGTGGCTGATCTTGCCTGACTTGCTTGGCATAACACCTAATTGAGATGAGTTGGATTTCCACCACAAACTTGAGACCCCATAAGATTTGGTTGCATTGTTGAATTATTTCTATCCCATGATTAAGAATGGAGTAGAAATCCAACTTTAACCTTGTCTCTTCGTTAAATTAATTGCTTGTTTTGGTTGACCTCATGCCATGTCATAATAATGTTTGACCTGTTTGAAGGTTTATTTGCATGCACTCTGTCGGCTTTCATTATATCCCTTGTTCATGATGTCTTGCAAGTACATTCAACGTACTCACTGGCTTGTCCCTGGCTATTGACTTGGTCAGGCTTGAAGAATCATGATTTCATGGAAGAGGAGTCAGCCTAGGAACCAGAGATAGTGGCCACATGAGCTAGGCGTTATCCTGGTCAGCCGTTCCTGTGGGAATGGAGCCCCAATCAAAGTTGGAGATCCGCGAACCGCTCCTGCCATCCACAATTAAAAACCACTATTGTAACCATTGGACCTTCATGGTCTTGTACCCAATTTTGTCATGGATTGGTAATCTGTATCAAGGGCGTGTCCACCAGTAAAAATGATCTTGGGGCTGGTAATGACACAAGGGTTTAATTTTTGGGATTTTGGTACCGGGAATTCGCCCCCCACAGCCTTGGTATCAGTGCCAGGCTGACCGTAGGCTAACCCTATCTTAGCCAGGTCACTATCCTTAGGTTGCCACACCGTCCAAGTCTTTTCCCTGTTCTTAGTCCATGCCCAGCCTACCCGATAGCCCGAACAATGGCCAGCCGACATCTTTTGATAATCGGTACCCAACCTATTAATCTAGCACATAGGCCATGTGCCTATGGCAGACACCTGCGTTGTCCCATCCGTAAATGTGTGATGGAAGACCTAGTTGGCCTATAAAAGATGATTTGCCTCAACCCAGCACAACACAACATTTCTTCCACCTAGGCACCCCAACCACCAAATGTCTGGTGCCGTTGTTGTCAAGGAAACCACCGTGCCGGAGCTTGATGGCTTCATCCGCGCTTTCCAATGTCACCCGACATGCCCTTGGTTTGGAAGAACCACCACGGTATTTGGTGTACCAAGCAAAGGTCCGCAATAACCTCACCCAGTATTGGGCCACCGTATCTGTCCATGGGAGGGCTTTATCACGAGAGCATTCTTACTAATTCATGGGAAGGATATCAGCCGGTGAGCACCAAGCCATTCAATATGCAGCCAGAGAAGCCATTGCCCAACTTCGCCGTCAGGTCCTAAGGACCTGTAACCGCTCAATCTTCTACTACCCCTCTCGATCCAGATATGGTGGAGAAGTACATATTGCCAACCCCAAGGGTGAGCAAAACCCTGCCTTGGAAAACTTGGTAAGGTATGTGGCCGCTCAGGAGTCACTGCTCACTCAGGTTGCCAAGGAACTCTATAGGACAAGGAGAGCCCTTGCAGAACTTCCACTAGTAGGAAATAGTGCAGAATGGCAAGCCATTCCACCAGCAGTCCCAGGGAATTCTTCGAGATTCTCTAAAAATAACCAACAGAATGGCCTGGCTCCATCTATTGGCTATTCTCGTCAAGTGTTTGAGGAGTACATAGCCAGGGCCAGAGCCAGGGAGTTTCGTCCAGAACCACATCAGCATCACCGTCGCACAAGCTCAGCTTCTGATTTAGCCAACACAAGTGTGGAAGACCAAGTAGGGAACCACTCCTCTCCAGACCTTTGCCCACCCAGCGACCATGTGGAATAGCCCATGGTGCTCTATTGCACCATTTAGTTTGCATGTTTTGTACTGGTAGTATTGTGTGGGGACTGCTTGTGTATAGAGGAGGTATAACATACGTATGTCTTAGGTAAATCGTTTTTGTGAATGTTCTGGTAATATTTTGTGAAATGTTTATTTAATTTAAGTATTGAGTGTTGCTAGTTTTCTTTATTTTCCTAAGGTTTAATATTTTGTTGAGTCGATCCGAAACTATAAGTGGAGTAAGATTCTAACCGGTGTGGTATAATGATAACCCTGGTTAAGTAATGCCCATTGCGAGTAACTCTTCCTCAATCCTCGTGCTCAAACAGCCGTGGCATATTTTATGCCTACGACCGCTGCTGTCTCCACCAAAGATTTGCTAACCACCTTGCGAACCATAACCAATCAAGTGGGCCCGGGACCCGCATGTCAGCCTCTTTGTCTTCTTCATCCTCGTCTATCCCAGGCAGCCAACAGCCTCCTCGGTGCCCTCTGCAGTGTGCTTCCCCACCCCGCACCAAGACAACGGCAAGGAGCTCATCGCCTCTAAGACTTGTCTCATTAGGGGACCGCCATCCTTTGCCTCGAATCGCACCCTATCCACTCATCCACCACCGTTCTTCCTCTTATCATCTCTACGTGCGAGATAGCTCAGTGAGCTCAAGCTCGACCCACGCCTATAAGAGCCACCTCTAACCCAAGCCAGTACCACTCAGCAACTGTAGTCACCCACATCCTCTCTCTCCCTCACTGTAGCCGCCATCATCTCATCACCAGATCCCATACCATGGCTCAACAGTCACCTCCATTCCTGTACCTGCAGCCACTAGGAAGTGACGCCGGACTAAGTGAGCAGTTTTCATCGCAGCACCTGTCAACCCTGGATCTGCAGCCAATCGTAGATGAGGGAAGGCTGTGATACATTCCTATCGTTAGAAGCTTGCCAAACCTCACCACCTTCACCGCCCCCAGCAACGCTATCAACTCACCAAATCTCGGCAACCTCGAATCTCCATCTCAGTAAAAGAAGCCTAGATGCGTAGGATGCCGGATCCTGAACCCTGTATTGATTCAATTGTAGCCGTGTAGCAGTCAAGTCAGAGTGTGTCTTATGTTTGAATAAGATTGTTTGAATTACTGTGTTGTTGTGCTAATTGATCATTGTTGTTTGCCTGTGTTAACAACATCTCTGTTGCGTCATCATAAACCTTAACAAATCTCGAGGATGAGATTTTCTTTAAGGAGGGTCGGCGTTGTAACACCCCAAATTTTCATAATAAGTTTTTGCAAATACAAATTTACAAGAAATAATTTTAACAATTAGATTGGGTCTTCCGTTTCAAATTCTGGCTTCTTTCTTTTCAAATTCTTCCTCTCCTTATAGAAAATTTTGGGAAATATTGTTGGTCTTGACAATATTAATCAATTCATTATTACTTTTTAAAATTCAGTAGGAAATATTTTCTTAATAAAATAACCTCAAAAGAGTGCTTTTATTTCCATTTTCAAACCCTAAATAGCCTCTGTTGAACTAGAACTATTTTTAAATAAATTTTATAAAAAACGACGCAAAATTTTGTGAGATTCCATGATGTCTAAAGATCACTTTTATGCAAAAACACATTCCAGTCTTTTGAAAATTTTGAGCACAACATCTATATTTCAATTCTGTCCCATTCTTAGCTTATAACTTTAACTATATTAAATATAGCTTGAATAATTCTCAAATTTTTCCACCTCATAGTATTTCTGTAGAAAACCTTAAGTCCGGAAAATCAGCTACGTTGCTTCATAGGAACTCCCCAGATAATTCACCAAAGCTTTGATCCAGATCTGATGTTCACCAAAAATTCCATTGCCAATTTATTCCATTCATCAAACCAACCCTACTACTTTCTCTTTCATACAAAGAAGCATCATCCTGTTAATTTTTGTAGCCAACAAAATCTCCTAGCTCACCTTGCATTTCATTAAACACCTAGTGTACATAGCAATATTTTGTAACCTTCTAAACTTTCATTTAGTACTTAATCTTTTTGCTCAACCAGCTCTTTCATCGTACCTATCATCCATGGAAATTTAACCCTACCAAGTTACAGCTTAGTTGGATCAACAGAACGCGAGAACAACACTAGCGTGATCACCACACTAGCACCATGTGATCACCCCGCGCAGAGCACCCATATGTCAGCCTCGGCATCCCCTTGGCGCCGTGCCCCTGCTGCCTCCCCCGCACGTGTTCCACCTGAGCTTACCCTCTCACCCCTGTAGATCCCTCCACGTTGCACCGACCTATCCACCACCCCTCACCGGCCTCAACCACCGCCCCTACTATCATTTAATGGCCGTTGCCGTTGGTTGGATAAGTTCCCGATGAACCACCTCTCTGGTATCACATGGGCTCACCCCCGAGACCATATCTTGCCACGAGAGGCATCCTAAAGCCCCTACACCACCCCCGGTGCAGTCAATCGAACCAAATCTGCTCTTCTTCTTCGTTTTCGGTGAGAGCAGCTACTGCAACCCTTCTGTCGAATTCATCACCACCAGAACCCCCTTCTCAAATCCACCAAGCCAGAAGACTTCTATGATCAACGCAAGCTCTGAACGCTCGCAAATTTATCCCGGGGAACGTCGCAGATGAAATCCCCAATTTGGTTCCGCCGGGGCTCCGCAGAAGGCCTCGCCGCCGGAGACCCCGTGTTCGCCATCGATGGTGCCGCACACCGATAGGCTCGCCGCGATCACCTGAGGACGGTGGTGGGCTCAGCTCCTTGAGAGTCACCATTGCTCGCCGGCCATTGCCGCTAGAAGGGGACTCCCTTGCCCCCGCGCGCGGGGGGGGGGGGGGGGGGGGGGGGTGATCTGTCAAACCTAACCGGTGGGGTCAAGGGACCCACCGTCAGTGACGCACAGACCACGCCGGAGCTGTTTAAGTGAAGGCGTACTCTTAGAATACGTTTTCGATGTAGACCTCTCTGGTAATTCTTTTAATTCTAAATAAAACCAGATTTTGACCCAACTTTGACAGTCTGTCACTTTTAAACCACATATCCTACTGAACTGATTCTTTTTTGGTAATTTTTATTTTTCATCTAGTTTATTTTAGCATTTATTACAAAAAATTTCAAACAACTTATATATACTGTTTTGAGTTTATGTGCTTTCTTTAATTATTTGAAAATAGGTAATTGGAGGGAAAATAATTTTACCAAGGATTGAGGAGTGTACTCTATTTTCCTACATGCTGAAGGCAAGCATCTTCAACATTTGATATGATGATTGCATAGCGGTTTGCCCAGCTAGAATTCTTATGCATGTTTGTGGTAATATGGAAGTATATGCATAGTATAGTATGGCATGTTTGAATGATGGTTGCTTAGTTTCGAGCTTGTTGAAAACAAGAATATAAATATTGTCCATGCTATGCTATCTGCTCTGGCTAATCTGCATGAAAGATTCTGTCACAAGTAAAAGTGACCGTGAATCAAGGATCACATTGTGACGTGGATGATTGATGTCGGCATGTTGGGACATGCCAGGTTGTGACCCTGTCTTGGTACTACTGTTTAGAGATCAAGTTTATTGTGCTAACCCACTGCAGGAAACATAAGCCTCCAGAGTCGACCATAGATCGAGTGTTGTTACCGTTAACCCCCAAACTTCATTTGTGCTACCACATCTGCCTACTTCAGGTAAGGTATGGTTCAGTAAGTTGTCAACCCCTTTCCCGCACACACCATACAGAGGGGCCAACGTGGAGGTACCAACTGATCAGTGGGTAAATCCGACCACTTGGTCCGATTGGGCATGAGTGTTTCCGGTTATGACCGAAGAGGAGTAGCACCCCTGTGTGTTACGCGCGTTATAAATATGGTCGCCTGCTCATTGCTACTCGAGGTTAGGACCTCCCCGACTTAAGGTTTTACTTGTCCGAGGCTTTGGGTGATTCCAGGCCCGGGGAATTGAAACTGGTTTGTGTTGGTCAGATGTGTTTGCATCCCAAATATCATAATTAAAAATCTCTCGTTAACACTCCGGTGTTGGCAAAAGAAATCCTTTACTTGTGGGTAAAGAGTACAACCTCTGCAGAGTCTAATCTATTCGAATAGCTGTGTCCACGATTAGGGACGATAGTTTGGAAGGGTCAAGTGTCGGTATTCGGAGGAAATAACCAAATAAATAATGAATTGTTCATTGTTATTATTATTGATGCTATCATGAATATTATTGACCCTGGTTTGGACTAACCCCTTGCTCTTATATGAATTGTTAAGTATCTCCTGGGAAGGTTCTACCTCCAGGATACTCATTATACTTGTGTGTTTATTTTCTTTTGGATCTTCGGGCGATCTAACGCCTGAACCTCCGCTTTTACATTTATTAAGACCTTTCATGGCGTCGCGAAGACACCCGACTAGCTTGTGTGTTTATTTTCTTTTGGATCTTTGGGCGGTTGTACGCCTGAACCTCTGCTTTTACATTTATTTAAGACCTTTTGTGGCGTCGCGAGGACACGCGACTGGCTTGTGTGTTTATTTTCTTTTGGATCTTTGGGCGGTCTAACGCCTGAACCTCCGCTTTTACATTTATTTATGACCTTTCGTGGTGTCGCGAAGACACCCGATTGGCCTGTGTGTTTATTTTATTTTGGGTCTTCGAGCGGTCTAATGCCCGAATTTCTGCCTTTAACAATTATTTAAGATTCTTCTAGGACGGTCTATACCAGCGAAGAATCAATGTTCGCTATGTGAATGCTTGGACCAATGTTGCTAAGTGAATGTTTTTACCTTAATTACTAACGCTTTTATTCCTTATGCCTATACAACATTCTCATGTAATTCCATCCTAGTAACAAACTATGTATATTTGATGGTTTGATGTTATGCTGCTATTATCAGATTGGTAATAGGAACGTTCGAAGGATGTAGCTGATCTTGCCTGAATTGCTTGTCATGACCCCTAATTGAGATGAGTTGGATTTCCACCACAAACTTGAGACCCCATAAGATTTGGTTGCATTGTTGAATTATTTCTAGCCCATGATTAAGAATCGGAGTAGAAATCCACCTTTAACCTTGTCTCTTCGTTAAATTAATTGCATGTTTTGGTTGACCTCATGCCACGCCATAATAATGTTTGACCTGTTTGAAGGTTTATTTGCATGCACTCTGCCGGCTTTCATTATATCCCTTGTTCAAGATGTCTTGCGAGTACATTCAACATACTCACTAGCTTGTCCCTGGCTATTAACTTGGTCAGGCTTGAAGAATCATGATTTCGAGGAAGAGGAATCATCCTAGGAACCAGAGATAGCGGCCACGTGAGCTAGGAGTTATCCCGGTCAGCCATTCCTGTTGGAATTGAGCCCCATCAGAGTTGGAGATCCACGAACCGCTTCCGCCATCCGCTGTTAAAAACCACTATTGTAACCATTGGAACTTCATGGTCTTGTACTCAATTCTTGCCATGGCTTGGTAATCTGTATCAAGGACGTGTCCACTAGTTAAAATGATCTTGGGGCTGGTAATGACACGAGGGGTTAATTTCTGGGATTTTGGTCCCGGGAATCTGGCCCCCACAGCCAGTTTTTGTAAAAGGGATTTAGAGGAAGGGCAACAAAATCCAGCTAAATCGGCAAATTGTAGTGTCCCTTGTTAATATATATGAGCAAACTATTATACAAGAAAATTTTAGTCAAATTTCCAAACATGAGTGTCATACATAGATAAAAAGACTACCAGAGTACGTAAGGATGTGCATATAAAGATAGGGATAGCTAGGCCTATAAACAAGGACGTACTCCCTCCTCAACATCCTCGTTGTTCAGTGTGACAACCAACGATGTCGGCGGTGGGCGGGTTACGCCGGTGTGCGTGGCCAAGGCCCGGAGCAAGATGACGAGCTCGCCACCTAGCATTAGAGCCTCCTCGTGCCGTTTCACGTGCTCATCACCGCCGGATGGGGCAACATACACAATCACCTCAACCCAAAGTTCGGCCAGTAGTTCCCAAACAGCCCCATAGTTTCGGTTGGTCTCGTCCACCAACACCTTTCCAAGCACTATCCCCTTCTGGACAATTGTCATGGTGTTGTCCTGGCAGTCCAAGTGTAGCTTATCATGGTTCATAATCATCATCTTCATGTACCGAGTGCTCACCGCCGCTAAGTAGTATTCCCAATTCCTGAACACCTCCTTGAGCGCGGTCTTCATCTCCGCAGACGCGAGCTCCGTGACTTCCCAGTCATCCGGCAGCAGCACCGGGTGGAAGGCCATGAGGTAAGTGCAGTAATTGGACAACCTCGTCGCCACTGCCGTATGGTGGTCAGTCGGCGAAGTCCCTCCTTTGCGATGTCCGGGATACGTCATCTCCAAGAGGCTGGTAGCAATGTGCCACGTTACGATGACCTCTGCGACGCTTCTAGTCGCGCAGAACCATGACAAGTGTGAGTACCCTTGCCTGGAGTATAGTATGTATTTTCCATTGCTAAGAGGGGCAGGGAAACCATCCCGTTCATGTTTAGTGTGTAACTCTACGCAATGTTTGATAAAGGCACACGCATAACAGATTAGTTCAACAGGAGATCAAATCAACTTCTGTTGTGCAGTTTCCAAATCACCCAGCATATCGCAGCGAGGCCAGTGATTTGAACACTCCTGCTCGTTGGGATCAATTGGGGAATCCTCCAAAAGTACTGGGAGAAGCGACCAGGCCTAGTCTTGGCCCCAATGGATAGACCCACAATGCTCCAAACATATTTCGCAGCCACACAATGAAAAAAAGATGATTAATGGTTTCATCATCAGAAGAAAACCTTCAGACAGTGGGACATATGACCATATATGTGTGTACTAGTGCAACAAAAAAAAAATCAGAGCATGTATTAATTGGAGTTCACTTAGATGAGATCGATGTTACAATTATTTGGGTGATCAAGCTACCCGATTAGTGGGAATATGTTTGAAATTTTGGAATGGCTGCATGCATCAATCGATGCAAAGGCTGGGGTTTCCCACTTTTCAATAAAAAAATGTGTAAAATCTTTTGTAAAAGGTTTAAAGGAAGGGCAACAAAAATCCAGTTAAATCGGCAAATTGTTGTAGCTTTGTTACAATGACTCAATGAGCAAAATACTATACGAGAATTCTTTAGTCAAAGCTCCATGCATTAGCGCCTTACATAAATAAAACGCAAGAGTACACAAGGATGTGCATATAAAGATAGAGATAGCTAGACCTATACACAATGACATACTCCCTCCACATCATCGACCAGCGTGACAACCAACGACGAGATAGCTAGACCTATACACAAGGACTTACTCCTTCAACATCATCGACCGGCGTGACAACCAACGACCCCGGAGGTGGCCGAGTTACGCCGGTGTGCGTGGCCAACGCCCAGAGCAAGGTGACGAGCTCGCCACCAAGCACTAGAGCCTCCTCGTGCCGTTTCACGTGCTCATCACCGCCAGATGGGGCAACATACACAATCAGCTCAACCCAAAGGTCGGCCAGTAGTTCCCAAATAGTCCCATAGTTTCGGTTGGTCTCGTCCACCAACACCTTTCCAAGCACTATCCCCTTCTGGACAATTGTCATGGTGTTGTCCCGGCAGTCCAAGTGTAGCTTATCATGGTTCATCGTCATCATCTTCTTGTACCGAGTGCTCTCCACCGCTAAGTAGTATTGCCAACTCCCGAGCACCTCCTTGAGACCGGTCTTCATCTCCTCATACACGCGCTCCGTGCCTTCCCGGTCATCCGGTAGCAGCTCTGGGTGGAAGACCACGAGGTAAGCACAGTACTTGGACAACCTCGTCGCCGTCGCCCAATGGTGGTTGGTCGGCAAGGTCCCTCCTTTGCGATGTCCTGGACACGTAATCTCCAAGAGGCTTGTGGCAATGTGCCAGGTGAAGATGACCTCTGCAACACTTTCACTCTCGCAGAACCATGACAAGTGTGAATACCGTTGCCTGGAGTATAGTATGGATTTACCATTGCTTAGAGGGTCGGAGCAACCATCACGGCCGTATGCCGCTGACTGGAAGTGTTCCATTATGGAGATCTTTGCTTGCTTCGGTAGAGACGTGGTCGGTAGAGTCATGGAGAGCCGGCTGGCCCTCAGCACGGAGAACTGCTTCAGGGTGATACGGCTAGGGTGGCTCAGCTTGCTATTGATCCAGGAGATGCGGCAGAGAGTCCGACGGTAGTTCTGGCTCATGCGCCAGCGCGGCCTCGCGGTGTAGCTGCACAGCAGCGACACCGTGAACCAGTTAGAGAACACAAAGACCATGTACTCCCACACTTCCTCGTAGACGAAAGCGATGAACAGGAGGTAGGTGATGGAGATGTCGATGACGGCGAAGAACGCCGCCGGTTTCCGGAGGAAATTCTTCCAGAGGCACTTGGTCAGCGTGAATATACCGGACGATATGGCATAGTTGTCGTCCCCGATGCTGTGGAAGGCCAGGAGCATGTCGCCGTTGCCGGCGAGGGCAATGGTCATAAGGCAGAGGACGAACACCACCACGGGGAACACGATGTAGTTGATCACGAAGAAATAGGGGCTCGCGAGCACCACGGGGTGGACGGAGTGGTAGTACTCACTCAGGAAACTGATCTCGTCCTTGAGCACCTGGAAGAGCGCCACCCCTGGGTCGACATCGCCGTCGTCGACTCTGCACAGGCCTTCGAAGATGAGGTCCCGGCAGTGCTCGGTTTCTTGCTTGGTCATGGCAGGCAGGAGCTCGAACCTAGGTCGCAGCAGCTTGAAGAGTGCGAAGGAGAGGCATAGCCTTTTGAGCCTTTTGAGCCTCGGTTTCTTCTCTTGCTCAACGAGCTCCCATATTTTCCCGACGGTGATGACGTGGTCGCCGTCGTTGTAGGTGGTTGTGAGCCTGTCGAGATCGAGCACGTAGCCATGCGGACCAGGCTTCAGCATAAGGTTCTCTTCTCCCATGACGACGTACTTGCACATCTTCAACCTCTCCGACGGAGTGGGCGCCTGGACGGCGGTGCCGGCATGTCGCGGGTCTTTTACCATTTCAGCCATGTAGGAGGAGAGTAGGCGAGCGTTCTTGCCGTAGGCCAAGGAACGCTTCCCTGTCTCGGTGAAGGCGACCCTCTGCACGAACTTGGCGGCGCAGAGAAGCCAGAGGACGCCGAACAACGCCACCCGCCCGACTCCCTTGAGGTTGAAGAAGACGAGGTAACCGAGCCAGGCGACGGCGTTGGCGTGGGTGATGATGTTAGAGTACCCCTGCTGCATGCCGGCGGTGACAAGGATCCCTTGCACCTTCTTGCGGAGGAGCTCCACGAGAAGCATCCACATGAGGATGAGCCGAGCCCGCACCGGGAGGTCGGCCACGATGTTGCCGGCGCTGGTGGTGTCGGGGGCGTTCTTGGCCTCGGAGAAGAGGTAGGACATGGCGGGGAGGAAGAGGTTGAGGGCGGAGTTGAGGATGGCGCGGGCGGTGGGGTTGAGGACGGCGCTGGTGTTGGAGAGGCTGCTGAAGAGGTTGAGGTTGAAGAAGACGGCGGCGAGGACGAGCATGAAGACGGAGGTGGCCACCATGGAGGACTCGTTGCTCTTGTTGATGTAGGAGGAGGTCAGGTTCTGGACGTAGTGGTCGATGCTCGGGGGGCACGTCGTCAACAGTGCACCACGAGTGTCGTCGAGGTACCCCATGGTGTATGGCATAGCCTACCTGACTTAGCTTTGGATGAATGGTTCAGGGTGGTCCGGCTCAGATATGTACCTGTCGTAAGGGGCACAACATACGAGCTGTCGATCGGAGAAGAAGAAGACAGCATCAGCATGATGTGCATGGGAGGGTTTTGCACTCATCATCATGACGTGAGTATTATTCGTACGTGTTGCTTTTTCTTACCAAACAAGAGCACTAATTCATATCGGCGTCCTATGAATTATAGCTAGCTAGCTAACTGGTCTTAAAGGCAGATCAAAAGAAGAAGGAAAAGCTGGTCTTAATGGAAAACGCATGTTCCCGGTGGGAGCAGGTTGCTCTATGTAGGCCACTACGGCTTACTCGTAATGTTAATCAGTTTTGAGAACATGAATATTAAGTCTCTTATTAGCCCTGGTAACTGCGACTTTTACCGAGTTTGTTCCTGTTTACGTGCTTGTATGTTGGTTGTGTACGTCTTCGATATAATGTCCGGAAGCGGGAAGCAGAATGCTTTTATGTTTGTATTATACCAAGATGCATAGCTAAGAACCAATAAAAGCTTTCAAAAAATAAAGTTAGGCTTCCACATCAATAGTTAGTTGCATAGTTTAAAAAAACGGACTGGTGAGTCTGTCGGGTTTTCACCGGCTGGACCGCCGGTTCACCGGTTCAATGTCTGGTTTTAAATCCGTATAATAATATATATTTAACAATAAATACTCCAATAAATAGATATAAACATGTGCAAAAACATGACAGAGTAATCAACCCTTGGCATCTCAATGGATAATATGACACGCAACTACAAAATAATACAATTAATAAGCTAGCAAGTACCAACCAGCGGTAGCACAAAGTCACTATTTGACGTTTCGGCCACAAAAAAAGGTCAGTATTTGACGAACAAATTTATGCGCCGATGCATCCATGGCTCCATCCAGCATCCAAGCACACAAAAATATGGCTAGGTACAACAGCCAACAAGCTTCAAGCAAACAAGCATCAATACTTCAATAGCAAATTAGCAAACTAGCAAAGCAGCTACACCAATCGGAATAGAGAACAGCAACAGCATAGAGCATATACACTAATTTCTAATTTTCTATCACATCACATGATCAACGGACAGCAGAAGCATCACAAATGGCGTACAGGAGTACAGGAGTACAAATGAAGGAGACAAGCCTCGCCCCATGCTATGGAGTGATCCAAGACATCAAATTGGCTCTGTCTGGGTTCACTTAGGCCAAAGTATCATTTGCTGGGAGGAAAAGCAATGCTCTGGCTCACGAGTTGGCGGTGGAGGCAAGGAAGAGAGGAGATGTCCTGATTACTGCTGGAGTCCCTGACAGGCTAAGAGATCTGATGCAGGCTGAGTTTAGCCCTACCACTTGAGTATTATTACTCTTTTTCTCAAAAAAAAAAACAAAAAAAAAACAAATGGAGTAAAGGAAAGAATCGGGACAGTGAAGAACATAGAAAATCGGGAGGAGACAACCGGACAACGGCGGCCACGGCGAACCCTGGACTCCTAGACTCAAGTGACACCAGCAGAGTCCACTGGAGAGCCTTGGACTCGAGTGTGTACGTGGTGCCTGTTCCCTCCACCGACAAGCGTTGGTTCCTTGACACGGGGCCGGCAACCACATGACCGGGAACCGCTCTGTCTTCCCGACGCTCGACGTGACGATCCGAGGTACGGTGAAATTTGGGGATGGCTGACTTGTAGACAACTAGGGTCACCGGACTGTGCTATTCGCGTGCAAAATCGTCGAGCACCGCGCCCAGACGGCGGTGCACTTCATCCCACGCATCCGCAGCAACATCGTGGGCATCGGCCAATTGTCGGAGATCGGCGTGAAGACGGTGGTCGACAGCGACAGGGACGTGATGAGCCTCTATGATCGCAGCTGGGTCCTACTGGTACAGGTTAGACAGATGAAAAAT
Organism: Thinopyrum elongatum; assembly: GCA_011799875.1. Lineage (NCBI taxonomy): Eukaryota > Viridiplantae > Streptophyta > Magnoliopsida > Poales > Poaceae > Thinopyrum > Thinopyrum elongatum. Next base: position 55,286,923 of record CM022303.1, read on the forward strand.
AGTCTGTACGCCATATCGTTCCCCCGGATGTCGGCGTATCGCACCAAGGAGCGCCTCGAGCATGCCCACGGTGACTTGTGCGGGCCGATCACTCCGGCAGGTAACCAGTACTTTCTGCTGCTGGTCGATGACTGTAGCAGGTTCATGTGGCTGGAGGTGATGCGAACGAAAGATGAGGCCCTGAAGTTCTTCAAGAAGATCAAGGCACTCGCAGACAACCGCCTAAACCTCAAGCTCAGTGCGTTTCGCATAGATCGCGGCGATGAGTTCAACTCCTGTGAGTTCTCCACCTACTGCAAGGAGCTGGGGATCATGCGCTACACCACCTTGTCGTACTCACCTCAACAGAACGACGTGGTGGAGAGGCAGAACCAGTCCATGATGGAGATGGCCCGCAACATGCTCAAGAGAATGGGCGTCCCGTCCATCTTCTGGGGAGAGGCGGTGAAGACAGCGGTACATGTGCTAAACAGGTCACCGACGTTCAACCTGAACGGAAGCACCTAGAGGTGTCATCCTTGTAATATAGTTTTATCTTCAAAAGAGAGGTTGAATTCCTTACATCTGCATCAACTGGCGCGCCTCATAATTATTTCTTAATTATTATTTGGTATTTATAAAAGCAACAAGTCTGAAGTCACATAAACCAAAGCAATAGAACGTTCTGCCATACCTCACGCATCACAAAGACTAGTGCTAGACATGTCGTCCAAATCGTGTAGAAGGGAGACATTGACGGCGGCGAAGGCGACCACTTGATGGCTATTATGTCGTCCAAGTCGTGTAGAAGAAGGAAGACGTTGACCGCGGCGAATGCGACCACTTGATGGCAATAGCGATCACTTCCTCGGCGCGACAGCGGTCACTTTCTCGATTGCTATGACAGCCACTTGATGAGTTGATGATGGCTGATATCCGCCCTTTTTTCCCCCTTCTATCATTGCTATCCATGGCCGGTCTAATTTTGCCTCAAGGCACGTCTTTCTTGGATAAATACGAGAGACATTTGTGAGGCCCGCCTCGGAATGGGGTGTGTAATGCTCGACCATTTACCTTGGCGGGAGCTAAACCGTCTCGGATGCATCATTTCGGCCCGTATGGCACATCTGTACTAGTTTCTGTATCCAATGACATGATGAGCACAACCTAAAAAGTCACGATCCAGGGTTGTCGGTCCAAGCTTGTGCTTTTTGAAAATTGGCTGATTGATTTTTATCAAGCAACCCCAAGTGTGGTAGGTAAGAGTGTTAGCTTTTGTTTTCCCATTGCTCCACGGGAGTAATCTCTTTATTTTTTGGGGAACTCCGTTTAGGACATAATAAGATGTCAATATGGTATTTTCCTACCATGCTTCGGATAAACCTGCAGTGTCTAACATAGTGTCAACCAAATAAGTTAGAGTACGCTTTGCTCTCATTAACCCATTTGACTAAGGTGAATGGGGAGGCGTCATGCCACGGATTATACCATGTTCCACACAGAATAAATTAAACTCATTAGAAAAGTACTCTCCATCACGATCTGACAAACCTTTTCAATCTTTCTTTCATGTTGATTGTCAACTTTTGTTTTATAGATTTTAAAATAGTGTAGAGCTTCGTCTTTAGCTTTCACGAGATATACATAACAATAATTAGTGGAATCATCCATCAGTGTCAATGTCATGCATTATTTCTTTCCACCTTTTGTCAACACATCACTCATCTCAGAAAATCTGAATGTATGTGACAGTGCCAAAGTTCCACTGATCTGCAGCCTTGTAAGGCTTGCGATATTGCTTAGCTTGCACACAAAGCTTGACATTTAGAGCCTTTGCCTACGGTGAATTTCAGGATTATATTCAAATTGGCAAGCTGCGTGACAAAGTCATGACCGGAAAACATCGGTTTCATTACCACTAGTGCAAATATTGTTCAAAACCTTATCACAAAAGTCAGATAGGGAGAGGCGGAACAGACCTCCGCACTAGCCTTTACCAACAAAAGCTTCACAATTAAGATAACATCGATATATGTGAATCATCAACTCAAGAAGATCCACCACAACAATTACATAGATTATCATAATCATGTACGACAACTCATATGATCTTGACATGGTAGCAGAGAGAGAGAGAGAGAGAGAGAGGGGGGGGGGGAAGAGAGATTGCTAGCTACTAATACTAAACCGCAATCCAGGGGTGGACTACTCACTCCAATCGGGAAGCATCGTGATTATGATCTTGACAATGATTGGATGTGAATCCCCTCCGAGAGTGCCTCTAGAGATGCGATCTATTTATGTTCTTTGTCTGTTTCACGATGAGGCTCCATGTGGTAGCGTCAAAAAATTACTAAATAAATAGGCAAAAATTTATAGGGAGAGACAAAACCCTCGGCAGGAGGGCGGTGAATGAAGCCCTAGGTGAGCCCCTAGCCTCCTGCGTGTTGGGAAACGTAGTATAAAAAAAAATCTTCCTATGATCAAGATCCCGGATCACTATGAAGATGCATTAAGAGGTTTAGATCTGATCGTTACCAACAATGAGTTGCGGCGGAAGAAGAGTTGGTGTAGATCGTTGATGAAATCACTCAAACCGTTCACGAACGATCCCTCAAACCGAAGACCGAAAGCATGGCCTCTATACGGATTGCACGCATACGGGCTTCACGATCCGGCAACGCTTCACCGTCCAGAGCTAGATGTCGCCGGAGAATTAGAGGAGGGAGAAGAGAACCACACGGGGCATCTCTATTATGAGGATTAGAGAGAATTAGATCTAGCTCTAATCTTGACAAGTCTAAATTAGAAATAGAACTAGAGAACTAGAGGAGGCTCCAAACTAGGGAACTTGTGTGTTGCTTTGGGGCTAAAACCTCTAATATATACTAGCACATATGCCCGTGCGTTGCAACGGGAGCAAACATCCCTCCCTTTTCTAGCACAACGCTCACATGGGCGGACAAGAATCACAAAATTCATTTTTTTTATACAAACAGAATATATGCATGCGTGGATTCATGCCTTGATGGTTATGGACGTGCTCGACATTTTTAAGAGATAAATGCCTATGTTATAAGGAAAAAAATGGCTACTTGTATGGTTGTTTGCCTCAAAAAATATTTTTTTTAACTTTGGTTAACCGTTCGGTTTTTCGGTATATACCATAAAAACCAAAATTTCAAACGATATGGAAAGATCATACCATACCAAAAACCAAAAACCATATAAAAACATAAAATTGGCTCAGTTTGGTTTGTTTTCTGCATGGTTTTTCAATTCGTTTTTAAAATGCACAGAGTGATCCTTTGATGACTTCATAAATCTCAAGATGATATTTGGGCTCAATCTTTTAAAGGTGCTTATAGGGATAGGATATATGTATATTTATTCATAGGAGAGTATGTGCATATTTTGTATGCGTTTGTGTTTGTACTGTGTTAAAAAACAATAAAAATTCTTGGTGGTCTTTCCATGTGCACGTAACGAAAATTAGAATGTTATGCAAAGAAAACAGTTAATAGGTGGCACTCAGAAAACGAAAATCATTGGTAGCCTTCCCACATGCACGTAACAAAGAGGGAAATCATGCCATCAGGTGCCCACCTGCACGTACCTGCCCCAATTCCTGTTTTGTTGCTCCCGATGGATGGAACGCATCAGCATACTCACAAGTTATGTGACGATCTTCTTTTTCATTCTTGCGTGTGCTGCTCTGCAGGCCACCGCCACGGGCTGAGAGCCCTGACCGCCCAGCTCTCGCTGATTTGTACCCCAATTCACTCTGCAACTGCCGCGTACGCGTGCTTCGTGAGGCTTTCTCTATAGGTTCCCTAGCCATTACGTCCGGATCAGATATAAATCTGCACGAACTCGTCTTTATCCCTTATTATTTGGAAGGGAAGTGAAGTTTCCCTCCCTTCCTTGGGTCTTCTCTTTGTTTCTTTAATTATTCCTTATTCGCACTTTTGTTGGGACTCTTTATTTCTTATTTGCGAGTGCAACCACAGAACCCACATCTTAACCTCCTTTTGTATTTCTCAAGGCACCTTGCTGATTGTCCGGACAAAACGTAGCGTATATAAACAGATGAGATTTGGCATAAAGGGGCGAGGTGGTACTATTCTATACACGTGAAAATTGCTGACCCTGGAAGCTGAGGAGGCCCATCAGCACATCATTGCGGCCCATTACAGTGACGTACGCAGGTGGTGGTGTGCGGCCCAAAGCCACGATACAAACTGTTTATTTGCACCAACGTTTATTCTAAATCAAAACTCCTAGCTAGCCCGGTTGATTACAAGGGCGGTTGCCGTTTTTGAGATCCTGAGTACGAATCATGGGCATGCTACTTTTTTTGCTCATTAAATTAGCGAGCGCAGTACGCTGAAAAAAATTATACGCATGAACAGATCCAAAAGTTACTACCACCTCGGATAGAAAAAAAACACCTAAGCGGGACGAAACCAAGAATATCACCTTGCTTTATTAGTTGGTATAGATATAGATAGGTGGAGAGGGGCCAAGGGGGCACCTCCTAGGGGGGAAGGTTTCCCCCTTTGGCCGGCCAAAGAGGAGGGGGAGTCCTCCAATTCGGCCTCCCTTAGCTTCCCAAGGAAGCTAAGGGGGTTTTAATATTTTCTTTAGCCCGTTGATATTAAATAAATTTTAAAAGCCTCCTAATCAATATTAGAGTCCTTTATTATTTATTAATGTCTCCGGAAACATTTTTCGCCTATATATCGATTCCCGGTATTCCCCGAAACACTTCCGGTAACTCCAAAACGCTTCCGGTTTGTTTCAAAACTGTTTCTTTCTGAAAACTATTCCGGTAATATTTTCTCATATCCCTCGCTCCACTAAGACTCAGCAGATTGTAATTCCATTAAGCGTGTGAACCTGTAGGTTCGGTAAAACATAGACATGAACAAAAAACCCTTTCGTTCAACGATCAATAACGGAACCGTGGACATCCATATTGACCAGTATGTTTACACGAATGATATTTGAGTGAACCTTTGGTTATCATATGATATTCCCTTTGCTTCGCGATACATTACAAAACCCGAGGTGAGATATATCGGTATCCTCATGAGACATTCGCATGCTCACTATACCGGTCTCCTCGTTACCGATTTTGTTCTTCTTTCTCGTTGTCGTATTCCGGCATCCCTGTGACATAGTCACCTATGTCTGGACAGATGATAATGGATGCCATCACACCGAGAGGGCCCTAAGAATATCTCTCCATCGCCGGAGGAGCAAATCCCACTCTTGAGCTATTTAGTCTCTCGTCATATGTTTCCGATGAACCTGTAAGTTGCCGGTATGATCACCCTGTTACGGATGACGTTGGAACAACCGCAAAGTGCAATGTCCGGTATGGAGTGACTCGACACTCTCATGATCTAAGGAATCATACATACGTTAACTCCTGTGTTATGAACTATAGACTTCAGATGATATAATCTCTAAGTATAACAAATAAACTTGTGTCGATTCAACACGAGTGTTCTACCAACATCATGCTCTCAAATGTAACTGGCACAGCCCCATGATCAGGAAAATAGAATCATCGAATTAACATTTGAGCTGGACCTAGAAGCAAGACTAGGAATCTGGTTTTACCGTTTATAATTCTACACGTTCTAACGAGTTTTCCTCTGAATAGCATATTCAAGAACTATTGCAGTTATAGCATAGAATATAAACATTAACTATAAACTTGGAAATTAATAATACAAATATTATTGCCTCTAGGGCATATTTCCAACACTGTACACCCTAAGGGGTGCTCCCCATGGTGCGCAAACTTCTGATGGGGCCTCCCTGGGTGCAGTTCTACGTGACTTCACGATCCTTGTAAATAATTGCGCCTATTTTTTCTTGCAATTTAATCGTTTTCGGAAAATTCCTGAAAACAACGACAACACAAGTAGAAGACTACTTTCTGGCACTTAGTAGTAGGTTAATCCCTGGTGTCTCTATTTTTTATCATGTTTTCCGACAGATTTCTTATTGATCACTTTGGGTTTTTGCCGGTTTTCACTCTCACTTTATTATATATTTGTCGAAAATGGCGAAATCATGGATATTTGCCTTGATTACATGATTTCATGCATTTGGAGGGAATTGAAGCCATAATTGAGAAGATTGATGAGTGGTGGTCAACTTTCCCAATTGACGTGAAGTCAAACAAGTGCCACAAAAGCCAAGCCGAGCACTAGTACGAGAGTGGGCGCTTGTACCAACCGGCGCCACCACCGCCTCATCAAAACCTCCAACATTCGTGAAGGCAACATACAGAGAAGAACAACAGAAGAGGAAGAAATCATCTTCAGACCAGAAGAGGAGAGATCCGGAAGGAATTGCTTCACTTAGATCCATCTCAAACTCCTCCACTAGCAAGATCCTCCATTCCACCATCGAGATCACCACCACTAGAGAGTGATTCCATCTTGTAAGATTAGGGTTTGTAAACTTGATTCATATCTTGACTCAGAGATCATGATTTGTATAATCACTCATCATGTCGTGGCAAACTACAGTATTATTGATATGGATTCCATTTACTTGATCTCCTTGTTTGGTTGTGATCCCTCTCTTATGTGTGAGTAGTCCACCGTGGGCATGGGAGATGTAAGGGAATGGTAAGATGTGATTCCGCAGCAACGTCATGAGCATCGGCCAGCTGTCGGAGATCGGCGTGAAGACGGTGGTCAACGGGGACGTGATGAGCCTTTACAGTCAGTGCCGGGACCTACTGGCATGGGCCAGACAGATGAAAAATGGCCTTTACGCCATGTGAATTCCCCGGATGTTGGCGTATCGCACCAAGGAACTCCTCGAGCTTGCCCATGGTGACTTGTGTTGGCCGAGCACTCCAGCAGGTAACCAGTACTTTCTGCTGGTGGTCGATGATTGTAGCAGGTTCCTAGGCTGGAGGCGATGCGAACGAAAGACGAGACCCTGAACTTCTTCAAAAAGATCAAGGCGCTCGTAGAGAACCGCCTAAACCTCAAGCTCAAGACGTTTCACACAGATCACAGCGGTGAGTTCAATTCATGCGAGTTCTCCACCTACTGCAAGTAGCTGGGGATCATGCGCTACACCACCACATCGTACTTACCTCAACAGAATGACGTGGTGGAGAGGCAGAACCAGTCCATGGTGGAGATGGCCCGCAGCATGCTCAAGAGAAGTCCCGTCCATATTCTGGGGAGCGGCGGTGAAGACGGCGGTACACGTGCTAAATAGGTCACCGACATGCAACCTGAACGGAAGCACACCGCATGAGGCCCTGTATGGTCTAAAGCCCAATGTGAAGTACCTCCGTACATTTGGGTGCCTGGCCCACGTGAAAAGGTGAGGCCCGATGTCAAGAAGCTGGACGACATATCGACTGTGATGGTTTTCGTGGGATACAAGGAGGGCTCCAAACACTACCAGGGAAAACCTAACAGTTGCACGGGTTTTTGGCCTATTATTAGCGCGGGGTGCCGCGCTACTGATACGGCGCTACAGCTAAAGGTTAGCAGTAGCGTGGGATTACACACGCTACTGCTATACGTACTTAGTAGTAGAGCGTTATGGAGAATGGAGATTATCCTGTCTCCAATTCTTGTGCTTCGCACAATGTTGCTTCCAAGTAGTTCCCTACGAGTGACCATACATTTTTTCCAATCTTTGATTGTCATGTCTTCATCGGTTTTAGAAATCCGATATGAACAGCAGTGATGCGTAGGATGACCTGGCCGTAAGCTCATAACATCAAAGCGACCTTTCGGAAACATCAGATGAGGCACACAATCCTTCGGGATTTTCTGTTGAAAAACATAGTAATAACTTCGTAGTTAGCAATGTAGTTTAGTTTTAGAAGAATTTATGCAAAAGATGCGTGAATGTCGTAATAGTAAAAAATCTTACCATACCATCTCCATGGAAGTTACCATTGTTCAGCACGTACACTAGTGACACGTATTGACCATAATGTGCAGGAGTTTGATAATAGATATTGTAATTTTCAGGATCATTAATAAATAAGATCAGATGATCTTTCTCCCGATAAGTTAATTCTGCGCCATCGGTGTAGTAGGTTCTGTCTACCATCTTCCGCACATTATTTGAAGAATGAAAATAAGCTGTCAACTATTTTGAAATAAACAATATAAATTACTTAATAACTATGTTTGAGAAACTCACATAGCAGTAGAATTGGAAGCGTATCAACAAGGACCCAAATGCCCATATTGTCTTCGTCGATGTCAGGATCACCAAGATCCATGGTGACAAGCATACCCTCATGAAAATCATACGTCTTGCAAAGTGCTTCCCAATTCGGGCAACCAAAATGGGATACGCTCTCAGAATTGTATAGATTTACAGGAAAATCATATCCATGATGGGTTCTTAGCTGAACTATCTTTGTTTCCATACCTTCATGATCTTCAAAATGCATCCTCTCCAAGACATAGCGTCTTGCATGGCATGGGATAAGCTATAGTCGAATTGTAAAAGATGAAAATTACACCTTGAAGAAGCAGAAGTCGTGCTTAATTACGAAAAAACACTTGTCGCTGTTGCGTACCGTTTCAACATCGAAGGTCTCCTGGAGCTTAATGCTGAAGCGCCTACCTTCTACCAGGTGAGGCCTGTCGCACAGACCCCGGTCGTCGCCGCACCAGTCGCACTCCGCCGGGAGACTTTCGTTGTCCGACGACGACATCGATGACATTTCCTATGTTCATAATTCAAAGATTAAACTTGTACAATTAAATATATGTACTACAAAAACTAAATTAGATCATTAGTATTCATCCCGGGTTGACTATCGGTCTGTCGGGATTCTCCTTCCTCTCTCATATATGGTGGACACTCCCTCACTGATTTTTTGACCGTCGATGATGGTCGCTACTCCTCCTTCCCCTAGTGCATTACAAAGGTCTAGCACAAAGAGAAGAAGGAGAAGCGACCCCCAAGACAACAGTCGGGATTCTTCATCTCTGATATATGGTGGACACTCCCTCACTGTTTTTTCACTGTCATGTATGGAGTCCCAACAGACTTAAAGTCAACCCAAAATGTCGTTTAATCCTCTTTCTAGCAAATCCAAGGCACTCGATAGTACACAACACTATATATCACATGTCTAAATCTCCATCATATTTGAAAGACCTACATTGAATATTATCAATAATACATCTCGAATAGTATCATACATATAACATCACTAATACAGCTAGAACCCTAGCGAATGACGGGTATCGGCACGGGTGGTGGACACCCAAAGAGAAGGAACCATCACAGGATCATAGCTCCAGTGAGATCCCTGAAGAACCTGCCAGGTATTGTCGAACCTGCCCTCTAACGCAACCATGTAGCGACGGACGTGCTCGTCCTCCTCGCTGACACGGTAACGTACCACCTCCGCGGGGGACAAAAGCCTCTGCACTGTCACTGGCCCACGAGACCGCCACCAAAGAAGGTCTGGGTCGATGACGGGCTGCCTCCTCACCAAGCTGCGCGCCCCGGAAGGTAGCACCTCCCAGTACCAGCCCGACGGAGCCCAGTCCCGGACATGGCCCCTATTATCAAGCAGGCCTCCTCCGCCGAGTCGACGACGAGGATGCGGGCCAGGCATCAACGACGTCGAGAACAAATGCTTAATTATGAAAAAAAAATTCATAAACACTTAGCAGCCCTAAAGTCAACCCGTTCCCACTAGTAGAAAACGGGCCTTTAGTCCCGGTTCCAGAGGGCCTTTAGTCCCGGTTCTGGAACCGGGACTAAAGGCCCCCCCCCCCCTTTAGTCCCGGTTCTGTTAGGAACCGGGACTAAAGGCCCTCCACGTGGCCACTGTCTGGAGCTCCACCTTTAGTCCCGGTTGGTGTTGGTTGGTAACACCAACCGGGACTAAAGGAAATTTTACGATTTTTTTTGAATTTTTTTTGATTGTTTTTCCCGATTTTCAAATTTCTGAATTATTTTACAATTTAATCTCTAATCACCCCTCATCACTGCTCAATTTAATCTATAATCTCTATTCTCTAATTACCCCTCATGATTCCAAATTGTCTAACTTCCCGGCCGGTCACCCATCCTGTCACTACTCCAGCCTGAGCACGCTTAACTTCCGAGTTCTATTCCCCCTAGTTTTCAAGTCTGCACTTGTTGTTTTCCTGACAATAGTAAGATGTCAATCCTATTAACCCTCAAGAGTTTAGCTTGAGCATGAAGTCACACGTTTCACTGTTTGAGTTTGAAACTATTATTCAAAAAAACAATAATTATTTAGTAACACTAATATTTCTTGAATAAGTAGTTTGACCATAGTTTGACCACAGTTTGACTAGATTTGACCAATATTCAAAAAAACTGAAATAATTATTTAGTAACACTAATATTCTTGAATAATTATTTAGTAACACTAATACTTCTTGAATAAGTAGTTTGACCATAGTTTGACCAGATTTAACAAAAAATCAAAAAAACTGAAATTTGAGCATAACTTTTTTTCCTTTTAGAATTTGAAGATTCTAAAAAGTTGCAAAACAGCCTACGGCCGTCAAAATCGGATGCGGATTTTCGTGCGGAACATTTTGATATATTATACGTTTTTTCCGACATCGTATGCAAAAGTTATAGCCGTTTTACTTTTTCATAACACTTTTTTGCAAAACATGTCCAAATTTAAGTTTTTTAATTTTCCTAACTAGTAGATGTAGTAATATAACTACATCTCGAAGGATTTTATTTTTTGAAGTTTTTATCATTTTCTTTTGTTTTTTTCAATACTGAAATGGCGATACACTGGGAGAGGGGGGGGGGGGGGGGGGGGGGGGGTAGAGTTTGAGACACGAACCCCTTTAGTCCCGGTTTGAGACACGCACCGGGACTAAAGGGCATCACACCCTTTAGTCCCGGTTCGTGTCTCAAACTGAGACTAAAGGTCTAATCTTTAGTCCCGGTTTGAGATACAAACCAGGACTAAAGGGCATCGCACCCTTTAGTCCCGGTTCGTATCTCAAACCGGGACTAAAGGTCTCATTTGAACTGGGACTAATGCTTTTAGCCGCTTGAACCGGGACTAATGCTCACATTAGTCTCGGTTCGTAATGCAACCGGGACTAATGTGTATATTGAGCTGTGACCAAAGCCCTGTTTTCTACTAGTGTCCAGATATCTAGCAATGACATAAAAAAATGCCCTATGTTTTGCCGGAATATCATTGAATTCCCATTTTGGCAAATCACAAGCACTCGATATGTCCTACATTGTAGCACGAGTCATGCTAAAATTCATGAAAAAAAATCGGCATGACCTTTGCTAAAAACAGGACATATCGAGCGCCTGAAATATGCCAGAACGGAAACGAATCAACATTCCGGCAAAACATAGGCCACTAGGAGGTACATTGCCAACAAGAACACCAAGACATCCTCTATATTCAGAATGCATCATCATCGACATCAATGACATGTTGACTAGCACTAGCATTTTCATCATCGAAATTTACAACACATTATCATCTATATCAACAACATGGGGATTTGCCTATTCTCACCTAGAGGTCTTAGGGGGTCGGCGATGGGGACGACTGCAGGGATGAGGTAGGGGAAAATACTTGATTTCTACATAAACAAAATATATTCTATCAACATGTATCTGAGTAGTATTAACAAATATGACATGTTCATTCTAGCAAATGAGTAAATAGTTTCAGTATCACTAGAAACTATCAACTATGTCTAAAAATAATATACTAAATCCCTAGTAATAATTCAGTTAACTAGAAACTATCAACTAAACCCTAGAAACTATCCTAAATCAAAGTGTTATATATGAACAGAGGCTTATATCAACTAAAAACTATCAACTATCTCTAAAAATAATATACTAAAACCCTAGTAATAATTCAGTTAACTAGAAACTATCAACTAAACCCTAGAAACTATACTAAATCAAAGTGTTATATATGAACAGAGGCTTATATCAACTAAAAACTATCAACTATGTCTAAATTTTTACTAATCAGTTAATCATACTAAATCAAAATTGTTATATATCAACTACAAACTATTAAGTAATCAAAATGTTGCATATCAACAAGAAAATATCAACTAGCCTACTAAATCAAAATGTAGCAGGGAGGAGGGGTTGTGGATGGAGGAGGGAGGAGGGAGAAGGAGGGGCGACTGGAGAAGGACGGAGGGCGGAGGAGGAAGGTGGAGCGAGGAGGGGCCGGCCGGCGGCGAATGGAGGAGTGGAGGGAGGACGGAGGAGGAGGGGCGGGGAGGAGGAAGGAGGGGGAGGATTACCGAGTCCAAGGAGGAGGGGGAGGTGACGGCGGCGCAGAGGGAGGAGGGGTATGCGACAGCGGCGGCGAGTGGTGGGGGGCAGAGAGGGAGCGACAGTGTGAGGGGGGAGTGAGGGGCCGGGAGTGAGGGAGAGAGAGGGAGCGCAAGGGGTGGATTAGGTGGGTTTAGCAGTAGCGCGGGTTGACGCCAAGCGCTACAGCTAAGTAGGATAGCAGTAGCGCGTGTTGAGGAAGGGCGCTACTACTATACCTAGCCTGTCGGGAACGGTGTGGCAATTATAGTAGTAGTGCGTTTTATCCGTGCCACGCTACTGATATGTGTTTAGTAGCAGCGTTGTTTTTGTACACGCGCTACAGCTAAGTAGCAGCAGCGCCTCCTTTTAAAAAGCGCTATTGGTAAGCTTCTGTGTATAAGGTTTTCCCTAGTAGTGAAAGCCTATGATGTGTATGACCATGTAATGCGCCGCCTGTGCGTCACCATGGACGTCATCTTTGAAGAAGACCGAAGGTGGAACTAGGAGGATGGAGGAGAAGTCTCCGACGGTGGCGACTACTTCGCCGTCGCCTACTCCACTGACATGGACGGTGCGGCGGCAGACATGGGACTGCCGCAGCAGGAATTCCTGCCATGGCAGGGATTTTACGGGGTACCTGACCTAATTCTCCTGCCATGGCAGGGAACGCGTCCGCTACACCGACAGAGGGGCAGGGGACTCCAGCTACGGAGGGGATCATCTTCGTCACCCCTCCCACAGGCGAATCGCACGACTCCGAGGGGGTGCCGCTGCGCTACCGTGGCATGCTGGATGTCACTGAGGCGGGCCATTGGCCAACCTTGAGTACAACGGGTTGTGCTTGCTGACGGCAAAAGAACCGTGTAGGTTGGAGGCGGTGCTATTGGACGAGGCGTGGCACCACACCATGGAAGAAGAGATGGTATCGATCCAGAGGAATGCCACCTGGAAGCTCTGCTCGCTCCTGCCTGGTCACTACGCTACCGGGTTGAAGTGGGTCTTCAAGGTGAAGAAAGATCCAGCCGGGCACGTCATCAAGCACAAAGCCCATCTGGTTGTAAAGGGCTATACATGGTGGTAGGGCATTGACTTTGATGAAAATTTTGCTCCAGTCGGACAGATGGAGACAGTACACTTATGCTTGATCTAGCCGCTCACTGTGAATGGCAGGTGCATCATATGGACATTAAGTCCGCGTTCCTCAATGGGAACCTTGCCGAAGAAGTGTACGTGCAACAGCCCGTATGTTGGAGGGCGACACAAACCTGACGGCGTGCTCTAACTGTGGAAGGCCCTCTACGGCCTCTGGCAGGCACCGCATGTGTGGTACTCAAAGCTGGACACGTCCCTCTTATCGCTGGGCTTTGAGCGGTGCCCGCACGAGCACGCTCTGCATCGGAGGGAGAACGAAGTGTCCTACCTCCTTGTTGGCATCTACGTAGATGACTTGGTGACCATCAGGATGCGCGTCAACAAGATCAAAGAATTCAAGGCGTAGATGCATGGGATTTTCAGCATGAGCGACCTCGGGCATCTCAGCTACTACCTCGGACTCGAGGCCACACAGCGCCCCGGCGAGATCACCTTATGCCAAGCAAGCTACGCGACAAAGGTCCTGGAGATCGCTTGCATAGAAAACTGCAACCCATGTCACATGCGCATGGAGAACATACTCAAGCTCCGTAAGGGCAGTGGAGGAGATGCAGTCGACGTGACGCACTACCACCGCATCATAGGAAGTCTCCGGTACCTGGTGAAATCGAGCCCTAGCATTGCCTATGCAGTGGGGTTGTGAGACGGCTCATGGAGGCACCATGGGCTCTGCACTGGGCCGTGATGATGCAAATTCTTCAAAAGATCCACGGTACGATTGGGTACGGATGCAGCTACAGGTCTGCCAAGTCACATCCCACCCTGGTCGGCTACAGCGACAATGGCCTTGTGTAACGTCCCGGATGTAACATTCCATAATTGTACCTCCAACTCTTGCCATTTTCAGCAATGCAATATGTTATATCATTCGTGGTTGGGTTTTTCCTCGTTTTGCATTTTTGTTCCATGTCATGCATTTCATCTCATGTCATCATGTGCATTGCATTTGCATTCGTGTTCGTCGCTTGCATCCGGTCATTTTCTCCGTTGTCCGTTTCGGAATCCGACACTCTCACATGCACCGGTCGCACCTCCCATATCTTGTTTCGTGAGCGGGAGAAAAACATTCTCGGAATGGGTCGAGAGTTAACGAGTGGTCTTGGTATATCACCGGTAGACCGCCTGTCAAATTTCGTTCCATTTGGAGGTCGTTTGATGCCCCAACGGTTAACCGCGTTAACCGCCAGACCCCTCTCTCTTTGCAGCCCAAAACCCCTCCACAACAGCCCACTAGCCCATCTAAACCCCCTCCATGCTCTTCGCCGTTGGATCACGATCGTGTGGGCGAAAACCGCACTGGAAAACTCCACTCCTAGCTCCCGTTACCTATATAAACACCCCTCCCCACGAAATTCCAGCAAACCCTAGCCTCGCATCGAAATCCGTGCCTCCATAGTGCTCCCGCCGCCTCCCACCGCGCGGGCCCGCGGAGCCCGGAGCAGGCCTGCCCGAGCCCATCTGGCGCCTCGCCGGACGCCGCCACCACTGCCCGTCCCGAGCGCCCGCGCCGTCGCCTTCCTCGCCGGGCGCCGCCCGCATCGCCACCACCACCACCACAGCGCTGCTCGCCGCCCGGATCCGCACCACCGCGCCGCTCGCCGCCCGTCTCCCCGCGCATCCACGCCGGTCGCCGCCCGCCGCGCCGCGCCGCCACCGCACCCGCACCGTGCCGACGCCAACTGCCCAGCGCCGCGCCCCTGTGCCGCCCAGTCGTCGTCACCGCGCCCAGATCTGGCACCCCTCGCCGCGGCTCCGCCCCATCCCCTCGTCTTCGTCGCCAGATCCGAGCTCCGCCGCACCGTCGCCACCCGTCGTCCTCGCGCATGAGCGCCTCGCCAGCGCCGGCCTGCTCGTGGGCCGCGCCACGCCTGAGGCCCAGCGAGCCTAGCCGCGCCGGCCTGCCTCCTCGCCCGACCTGGCCCAAGGGCCGCTGGTGAGCGAACCCCGCTATCCCCCGCCCCGTGCGCGATATAGTTATTTCGCGCTCAGTTTCGGTCCAGCAGATTCTGTCCCAGATCTGCTATGACATGTGTGCATATTTGACCTGTCATAACCTTATGCGTGTTGCTCCGATATGCGTGTATGATATGTCAAAATGTTCATCTCTGGATGCTACACGGGATGGTGTAGTTTGCATGCATGTTACTGTTCATATTGATGCCTTAATCATCGTGGCAAAAGTGCTAAGTGTTATAAACTGCGAAAGATTGCTGTAACTTGCCTATTTGTCTTTTTCATAGCATTTTGCGTGATTTTCTTTTGAGCATCATGTCAACATGTTTTAGGAGCATAATCATGCCATCTTTGTAGTGGTGCAATCCATTTATGTTAATATGCCCTGTGGTGACTAGCACAAGCTTGCAAAGTTGGGTACTTGCTGTTTCTGATTTCAGGCACGGTGATTTCTGCCGTCTGAAACTGTTATATTATGGTGCCATGCTTACGTGATGCTACTAGTGAATCTATGCATAATCTGGAGATTCTCAGTAAGCATGTTTTGCAGTTCTTGTTATTATCTATCCATCCATACCCTTGTTTGCAATTATAGCCAGATGTAGCTTGTAATTATCATGCTCAAAATTTGCTAAACAATGTTTCTGTCAGCCTGTTAATAGTAAGTTCAATTTTTGCCATGTGAATAGCTAGTGATCTATGCATCCTACTACCATGTTCTTGACATGAGTAGCTGCACAAATATGCCTTCTTACTGTTGGTTGTATTCCCATGCCATGATATGCTTTGTGGTGAGTTAACCAAGCTTATAAACATGCCTACTTATCACTGTTTCTGCAAGTCTGTGAATCTGTTATCATTTGCAATCTTGCCATGATGTTTTGAGCATGTTCTATTGGTTTCTAGCAGTAGCTCAGTAATCATGTTTTGTAGAGCTCTACATTTACTTCACTTCAATGCCTTTTGTTTTCATGTTGGGGTGCCGTAGCATATTTTTATGTTGCATCTTAAGTGCCATATTGCTGTTAAAGTCAGTTTTGCATTGTTATTGTTTTGCTGACCGTTTGTGTTGTGTGCATCCGTTCCTCGAGATCTTTATATCGATTTCGACTGAAATCTTTCAATCTACCCAGTGGCATGCTTGGATTACCAAGATGATGCCAAGTTCATCATTTCCCCTTCCGGAGCACCCATATGCATTGAACATCGTATCTTGCATCCCATGTCATGTCTTGCATCATGTTACTTGCGCATTGCACCGTGATTGATTGTTGTTCCGTTGCTTGTGTTCTTGCTTTGGGTAGAGCCAGGAGACGAGTTCGTGAACGAGGACCCTGTCGAGTACGTTCACGAGGAGCAAGATTTCGTTCCCACTGAGGATATTTCAGGCAAGACGATCATTACCCCCGATATCACTTCTATCTTTGCTTTCTAGTTGTTCGTTCTATCGCTATGTCACACTACCTACCACTTGTTTATATAGCCTCCCAAATTGCCATGTCAAGCCTCTAACCCACCTTCCTAGCAAACCGTTGTTTGGCAATGTTACCGCTTTTGCTTAGCCCCTCTTATAGCGTTGCTTGTTGTAGGTGCAGTGCAGGTTGTTCCATGTTGGAACATGGATATGTTGGGATATCACAATATCACTTATATTTAATTAATGTATCTATATACTTGGAAAAGGGTGGAAGGCTTGGCCTTTTGCTCGGTGTTTTGTTCCACTCTTGCCGCCTTAGTTTCCGTCATACCGGTGTTATGTTCCTTGATTTTGCGTTCCTTACACGGTTGGGGTTTATGGGCCCCCCTTGACAGCTTTGAATAAAATTCTTCCAGCAAGGCCCAACTTTGGTTTTACCATTTGCCTAATAACAACTAAAACTTGCATAGGGAGTAATTAACCCGAGGATTCTTAATCAACAACCCGGGCCAGTGCTCCTCATGAGTGTTGGTCCAACCTAGAGCCCCTTGCAGTGCCGCCGCGAGGAAACTCGAGGATTGGTTTTAGTTGTACGGACTGCTCATCCGTCGTGGCTTGAGATGAGATACGCGCGGCTACTATCAGGGTGTCGGCACGCCGGGAGGTCTTGCTGGTTTTGTTTTACCATTATCGAGATGTCTTGTGAACCAGGATTCCGAGCTTGATCGGTTTGTTCCGGGAGGAGGATTTTCCTCCGTTGATCATGAGAGCTTGTCATGGGCTAAGTTGGGACACCCCTGCAGGGTTTAAACTTTCGAGAGCCGTGCCCATGGTTATGAGGCAGATGGGAGTTTTTAATATCCGGTTGTAGTGAACTTGAAGCTAATCTCTTTAAAACACACCAACCGCGTGCGTAACCGTGATGGTCTCTTTTTGACGAGGTTCAGGAAGAGAACACGGTGGGGTTATATTTGAACGTAAGTAGTTCAGGATCACTTCTTGATCATTGCTAGCTTTCGACCATTGCGTTGATTCTCATATTATTCCTGTATTCGTAAGTTAGCCACCATACATATGCTTAGTGCTTGCTGCAACTTCACCACTTAACCATGCCATACCTATTTAAGCTTTGATAGTCTTGATACCGAGGGTGATATGATTGCTGAGTCCCCGTGGCTCACAGAATACTACAGACACAGTTGCAGGTACCGTTGAGTCTGAAGCAGGAGATGCCACTGAGCTCCAGTGGGAGTTTGACGAAGACCATGGTCGTTTCTATGTTACTTATCCGGACGATCAGTAGAGGACCTAGTCGAAGTATCCGGGGATAGTAGCAGGGTGGTGTTTTCTTTTTATCTAGTCCGTAGTCGGACTCTACTATATGTATGGATGTTTGTATGATTATTGTCATATTTATGCTATTCTGGGGCAAGTGTTGCCTGAATCTCGTATTCTATTTTTTCACTTGGTTTTATGAATTTGTATGCCACCTTGCTACGCGTCCGAAATGCGATTGTGCCCCAATCATGAGTTCATCACGTGATTGGGATAGAATTGCATCTTGGGCGTTACCAATTGGTATTCAGAGCCATACCGACTATAGGAGCCCCTGCTTGATCGAACCGCTGACGAGTCTAGAACAAAACTATTTTGAGTCTTAGTTATTTCGGAGAGTAGGAATTCTTTTTACTCCTTATCCCCTTCATCGTTCTGGTAAGGACTCGTGACGTAGGTGTTTTCCTCACTCTTCTATCCTTTTTAACTGAATTTTTTTTTAGGATCACGCGGGTATTGTGGAATCATTCCGATATCATTTTGACGGGGATTCTGTCTTGGTGACTCCTAACATTTAGGAGTTGTGGCAGTGTCCCGGGGAGTTGAGCTCCAAGGTGTTTTCGTCACAGTGTTTATCGTTTCAGTTCCGGAATACCAGAGGACGCCGACATCGAAAACGCTTCTATACTCTTTGTGGTGAGAGTAGTTTGACGACACCCAGTACTGGGGAGAGCGATCAGATGTATTGCCACAGCTAGTATATCAGATGTTTTCGAAGGTCTGAGGTACACAATTTCCGAAGGTCTCTTGGTTATGTGTTGAAGGATGGATACAGTTGGAGCGTAGGGCTTGTTAGTTGTGTGAGATATTTGTGCCTCCCTGTATCCCCAACACCGGATTGCATAACCAGTAAGTTTCGGGAGTTAATAGGTGGGAATTCAAGTAGCTCTAGGTTATCTTTCCGACAAATATTTGGTATGAGATTGGGGGAATCTCTACCATGTATTTGTTCTAGTTGTTACCTTGTTGTTTTATTCTTCAACCTCATTCCATGTGGCTTCTCATTCAGATGGTCGAATCATATTAACTTTGGAATGCATTCATTCAATCTCTGTTCGGATGTTAATTGTGAAGACTGTATTGCAAATATCTAGCCTTTGATTCAGCTTATCTATCATTTCTATGGTGGTTCTAACGGATGTCATCTTCTTTAGGATGGCTCCCACTATGCGTCTGCATCCGGAACGTACCGAAGGAGAGCAGTCGAACCCTCCGCCTCCTCCTCCGCCTCCGGAGGCAGGGCAAGCTTTGATGGCGGCCACCAACGCCAATACTCAGATGCTAATTCTGCTCATGCAAGAGCACAACCAAGGCCAAGGCAACCAAGGGAACCAAGGTCAAGGGCAATTCAACAATCAACCTCAGTTTGCTACAGTCAATCAGTTTCTCGCAAATCAGCCAAAGGCGTTCAGTGCTTGTGTCGAGGCCATGGATGCCGATGATTGGCTTGTGGACATCAACAAGCATTTTGAGTGCTGCAATGTCAGACCTGAGGACTACGTCAAGTTCGCTTCCTTCTAGCTCAAGGACCAGGCTGCAGATTGGTGGCAACAGTACAAAGACTCCAGTGGGGGTCGAGTGATCAGCTGGACCGACTTCTGCCATGACTTCCATGCTCATCATATTCCAACAAGTGTTGTCGAGAGCATGCGTGAGCAATTCCGTAATCTCAAGCAAGGCAACATGTCTGTGTATCAATATAACATCAAGTTTCAGAATCTTGCTTGCTATGCAAGGCAAGACGTCCCAGATGAGAAGAGTATGATCTACTACTTCAGGGGTGGCCTCAGAGAGGACCTTCAGCTAGCCCTCGTTCTTGTTGAGCCTACTCAGTTCGATCAGTTCTATAACATGGCTCTCAAGCAAGAAGCTGCCCAACTCAAGTGTGAGGCTTCAAAGAAGAGGCTCAGGGATGCAGTCCACTCTTCTTCTTCCTCTCAAGTGGTCTCAAAGCAACAGAAGTTTTGGCTTCCTCCACCTCCTCTGTTTCGTCCGCCTTCTTAGCAGAAGCACTCAGGTTGTCGTGGATCTTCCCACCCACCCAACCCAAGCTATCAGAACAAGTCTCAGTCTTAGGCTCCAAGGACAGGCGGTCCTCCTCCTCCATCGTTCCGTACACTTTCAGAGGTCACTTGTCACGAGTGTGGTATGAAAGGCCACTACTCCAACAAGTGCTTCAACCAGAGGCGCCTTTCGCCTCCTCCTCCTGTCAGATCAGCAAGCAATGCAGTTGTCAAGCACAATCCCAAGTATGCAAAGGTGAACATGTTGAATGCAGCTCAAGCGGAGGAATCTACTGATGTGATAATGGGTAATCTCTCAGTTAATGACATTCCTGCCAAAGTTTTATTCGATTCTGGTGCATCGCATTCTTTCATTTCAAGACCTTTTGTGGCTATGCATTATTTGGTTACTCAAGTGTTGCCGAGACCGATGTCTATTATTTCTCCGGCTTTGCAAATGTCCTCTCGAGTATTCGTTTCGGATGTCGGTGTCAAGATGGGCAATTATGCATTTCTGGCTTCCCCAATTGTTCTCGGCGATTCCGATATTGATCTCATTCTTGGCATGGATTGACTTTCTAAGCACAAGGCTTTTCTTGATTGTGCTGAAAAGGAGATTAAATTGACTCATCCGTCTGAAGATGTGATTATCTTTGCAGCTCGTGATGACACCATTTGGTTGTTCTCTCTCAATGAGAAAGGCGGGATCAACGCTATTTCTCAGATTCCAGTTGTTTGTGAGTATCAAGATGTCTTCCCAGAAAAGCTTCCGGGTATGCCTCCTCACTGGCCAGTTGAGTTCGTTATTGACCTTGAGGCCGGTATAGAACCCGTTTGCAAGCGCCCATACAAGCTTGGGCCAGAAGAGCTGAAAGAACTGAAGAAACAGCTCGATGAACAAGAACGTCTGGGTTTGATCAGACCAAGTTCTTCTCCTTGGGGATGTGGTGTTTTCTTTGTCCAGAAGAAAGATGGGACGGATCGACTTTGCGTTGATTACCGCCCATTGAACAAGAAGACAATCAAGAATAAATACCCACTTCCCAACATCAATGAATTGTTCAAGCAACTAAAAGGGGCAAAGGTGTTT
Source organism: Thinopyrum elongatum (assembly GCA_011799875.1). Lineage (NCBI taxonomy): Eukaryota > Viridiplantae > Streptophyta > Magnoliopsida > Poales > Poaceae > Thinopyrum > Thinopyrum elongatum. The sequence continues at coordinate 55,308,182 of CM022303.1, forward strand.
TCCAAGCTTGACCTCCGTATGGGGTATCACCAAATTCGCATTCGTGAAGAAGATATCCCAAAGACAGCTTTCAGAACGAGCTTTGGTTCTTATGAGTATACTGTCATGTCTTTCGGGCTTGCCAATGCCCCTCCTACCTTCTCGAGGATGATGAACTTCATCTTCAACCCCTACACCAATGAATTCGTCCTGGTGTATCTCGATGATATCCTGGTGTTCTCCAAGAATAAAAAGGATCATGCCAAGCATTTGCGATTGGTGCTCAACAAGCTCAGAGAGTATCAATTCTACGCAAAGTTCTCTAAATGCGAATTCTGGCTTGATGAAGTTCTTTACCTTGGTCACATCATCTTTGCCAAGGGCATTTCTGTCAATCCAAAAAAGGTTGCTGCAGTTGTCAACTAGGAGCCTCCTCAGAACGTCAAGTAGCTCCGCAGTTTCCTTGGGCTTGCAAGCTATTGCAGAAGGTTTGTGGAGAACTTCTCAAAAATTGCTAAGCCTCAGTCGAACCTCCTCCAAAAGAATTTCAAATACTCCTGGACTCCTGAGTGTGACGTTGCCTTCAATACTCTCAAAGAGAAATTCGTCACAGCTTCGGTCCTTACTCCTCCTGATGAGTCCAAGCCCTACCAAGTATTCAGTGATGCTTCGTTGCAAGGTCTCGGTGATGTGCTGATGCAAGAAAGGAAAGTTGTGGCCTATACTTCTCTATAGTTGAAGCCAAATGAGAAGAACTACCCCACTCACGATCTTGATTTGGCGGCAGTTGTCCATGCATTAATCACATGGAGACATCTCTTGTTGGGCAGGCAAGTGGACATTTTTACTGATCACAAGAGCCTCAAGTACATCTTCACTCAGCCCAACCTCAACCTCCGGAAAACTCGTTGGGTCGAAATGATTCAAGAGTACAATCCAAGCATTGAATATACTCCAGGCAAGACGAATGTGATTGCAGATGCATTGAGCAGAAAGGCATATTGCAACAGCTTAATTCTCAAGCCATTCCAGCCTGATATTTGTGACGCATTCCGCAAACTCAACCTCCAAGTTGTTCCTCAAGGTTTTCTTGCCAACCTTCAAGTTACTGCAACTTTGGAAGACCAAATTCGTGAGGCACAACTCCTTGATACCATGGTGAAGAAGGTGAAACATGGTGTTGCCAAGGGCTTATCCAAATACAAGTGCTATCACATTGATGAGAAGGGCACCTTATTCTTTGAGGACTCTCTAGTGATTCCTAAGGGTGATCTAAGGAAGGTCATAATGAATGAAGTGCACAATTCTCTTCTTTCCATCTATCCAGGCAGTTCCAAGATGTATCATGACCTCGAGCAGACGTCTGGTGGACACGAATGAAGCGAGAGATTGCTCAATTCGTGAAGGAATGTGATGTCTGCCGCAGAGTGAAAGCAGAACACTAGCGTCCAGCAGGACTCCTCCAACCTCTTGCTATTCCAGAATGGAAGTTTGATCATATCGAGATGGACTTTGTCACTGGCTTTCCCAAGTCCAAGCGAGGGAATGATGCTATCTTCGTTGTCATTGACAAGCTTACAAAAGTGGCTCATTTCCTTCCAGTCAAAGAATCTATCACGGCAGCTCAGTTGGCAGAGCTATACACCTCCAGAATTGTCTCGTTGCATGGGATTCCTCAATTGATCTCCTCAGACCGCGGAAGCATTTTCACTTCCATGTTCTGGGACTCCTTCCAGAAGGCCATGGGCACCAACATTCATTTCAGCATGGCCTTTCATCCTCAAACAAGTGGCCAAGTTGAAAGAGTCAATCAAATCCTTGAAGACATGCTAAGAGCTTGTGTCATCTCTTTCGGTATGAAGTGGGAAGATTGCCTCCCGTATGTCGAGTTCTCCTACAACAACAGCTACCAAGCAAGTTCAGGCAAGGCCCCTTTCGATATTCTATATGGCAGAAAGTGCCGTACTCCTATCAACTGGTCCGAGACGGGTGAACGCCAACTTCTTGGCAATGACTTGATCACAGAAGCTAAAGAAATGTGCAAAGTCATCAGTGAAAATCTCAAAGCCGCGCAATCGCGCCAGAAGAGTTACTATGATCGCAAGCACCGTGACTTGGTTTTCGATATTGGAGACCATGTCTATCTCCGAGTCTCTCCAATGAAAGGCACTCAACGCTTCGGTATCAAAGGGAAGCTTGCCCCAAGATATGTGGGTCCTTTCAAGATGATTGGCAAAAGAGGCGACCTTGCCTATCAACTTGAGCTCCCTTCCAACTTCTCAAATGTGCACGATGTGTTTCACGTGTCTCAACTTCGCAAGTGCTTCAAGAAGCCCGAGCACACTATCAACTTTGAAGAGATTGACCTCCTGGAGGACTTGTCTTATCATGAGCATCCCGTTGCCATTCTTGAAGAAACCGAGCGCAAAACTCGCAACAAGTCAATCAAGTTCCTGAAAGTTAAGTGGTCTCACCATTTCGACCGGGAAGCTACTTGGGAGCGCGAGGATTACCTCCGTACCGAATATCCGGAGTTCTTTCAGTCCTAGATCTCGGGACGAGATCCTCTTGTAGTGGGGGAGAGTTGTAACGTCCCGGATGTAACATTCCATAATTGTACCTCCAACTCTTGCCATTTTCGGCAATGCAATAAGTTATATGATCCGTGGTTGGGTTTTTCCTCATTTTGCATTTTTGTTCATGTCATGCATTTCATCTCATGTCATCATGTGCATTGCATTTGCATTTGTGTTCGTCGCTTGCATCCGGTCATTTTCTCTGTTGTCTGTTTCGGAATCCGACACTCTCACACGCACCCGCCGCACCTCCCAGATATTGTTTCGTGAGTGGGAGAAAAACGTTCTCGGAATGGGCCAAGAGTTGACGAGTGGTCTTGGTATATCACCGGTAGACCGCCTCTCAAATTTCGTTCCATTTGGAGGTCGTTTGATGCCCCAACTGTTAACCGCGTTAACCGCCGGACCCCTCTCTCTTTGCAGCCCAACACCCCTCCACAACAGCCCACTAGCCCATCTAAACCCCCTCCATGCTCTTCGCTGTTGGATCACGATCGTGTGGGTGAAAACCGCACTAAAAAACTCCACTCCTAGCTCCCGTTACCTATATAAACACCCCTCCCACCGAAATTCCAGCAAACCCTAGCCTCGCATCGAAATCCGCGCCTCCACAGTGCTCCCGCCGCCTCCCACCGCGCGGGTCTGCGGAGCCCGGAGTAGGCCTGCCCGAGCCCATCTGGGCCCGAGCACGCCGCCGCCCGCCCCTTGCCGGACGCCGCCACCGCAGCCCGTCCCGAGCGCCCGCGCCGCCGCCTTCCTCGTCGGGCGTCGCCCGGTTCGCCACCACCACCACAGCGCTGCTCACCGCCCGGATGCACACCACCGCGCCGCTCGCCGCCCATCTCCCCGTGCCTGCACGCCGGTCGCCGCCCGCCGCGCCGTGCCGCCACCGGACCTGCACCGCGCCGGCGCCAACCGCCCAGCGCCGCGCCCCCGCGCCGCCCAGTCGTTGTCGCCGCGCCCTGATCCGGCGCCCCTCGCCGTGGCTCCGCCCAGTCCCCTCGTCTCCGTCGCCGGAGCTGAGCTCCGCCACGCCGTCGCCGCCCGTCGTCCTCGCGCGCAAGCCCCTCGCCGGCGCCGGCCTGCTCGTGGGCCGCGCCACGCTCGAGGCCAGCGAGCCCAGTCGCGCCGGCCTGCTTCCTCGCCCGATCTGGCCCAAGGCCCGCTGGTGAGCGAACCCCTCTATCCCCCGCCCCGTGCGCGATATAGTTATTTCGCGCTCAGTTTCGGTCCAGCAGATTGTCTGTCCCAGATCTGCTATGTCATGTGTGCATATTTGACCTGTCATAACCTTGTGCGTGTTGCTCCGATTTGCGTGTATGATATGTCAAAATGTTCATCTCTGGATGCTCCACATGATGGTGTATTTTGCATGCATGTTACTGTTCATCTTGATGCCTTAATCATCGTGGCAAAAGTGCTAAGTGTTATAGACTGCGGAAGATTGCTGTAACTTGCCAAATTGTCTTTTTCATAGCATTTTCTGTGATTTTTTTTTGAGCATCATGTCAACATCTTTTAGGAGCATAATCATGCCATCTTTGCAGTGGTGCGATCCATTTATTTTGATATACCCTGTGGTGACTAGCACAAGCTTGCAAAGTAGGGTACTTGCTGTTTCTGAAACTGTTATATTATGATGCCATGCTTACATGATGCTACTAGTGAATATATTCATAATATGGAGATACTTAGTAAGCATATTTTGTAGTTCATGTTATGATCTATTTATCCATGTCCTTGTTTGCAATTATAGCCTGCTGTAGCTTGTAATTATCATACTCAAAAATTGCTAAACAATGTTTCTGTCAGACTATTAACAGTAAGTTCAATTTTTGCCACGTGCATAGCTAGTGATCTATGCATCCTACGACCATATTCTTGACATGAGTAGCTGCAAAAATATGCCTTTTACTGTTGGTTATATTCTCAGGCGATGATATGCTTTGTGGTGAGTTAACCAAGCTTGTAAACATCCCTACTTATCGCTGTTTCTGCCATGTCCTGTTATTCTCAACAAGTCTGAATCTTTTATCATTTACAATCTTGCCATGATGTTTTGAGCATGTTCTATTGGTTTCTAGCAGTAGCTCAGTAATCATGTTTTGTAGAGCTCTACATTTACTTCACTTCCATGCCTTATTTTTTCATGTTGGGGTGCTGTACCATATTTTTATGTTCCATCTTAAGTACCATATTGTTGTTAAAGTCAGTTTTGCATTGTTATTGTTTTGCTCACCGTTTGAGTTGTGTGCATCCGTTCCTCGTGATCTTTATATCCATTTCGACCGAAATCTTCCAATCTATCTAGTGGCATGCTTGGATTACCAAGATGGTGCCATGTTCATCATTTCCCCTTCTGGAACACCTATATGCATTGCACATCATATTTTGCTTCACATGTCATGTCTTGCATCATGTTACTTGCGCATTGCACCATGATTGATTGTTGTTCCGTTTCTTGTGTTCTTGCCGGGAGACGAGTTCGTGAACGAGGACCCTGTCGAGTATGTTCACGAGGAGCAAGCTTTCGTTCCCACTAAGGATATTTTAGGCAAGATGATCATTACCCCCGATATCACTTCTATCTTTGCTTGCTAGTTGTTCGTTATATCGCTATGTCACACTACCTACCACTTGTTTATATAGCCTCCCAAATTGCCATGTCAAGCCTCTAACCCACCTTCCTAGCAAACCGTTGTTTGGCTATGTTACCTCTTTTGCTCAGCCCCTCTTATAGCGTTGCTAGTTGCAGGTGCAGTGCAGGTTGTTCCATGTTGGAACATGGATATGTTGGGATATCACAATATCTCTTATATTTAATTAATGCATCTATATACTTGGCAAAGGGTGGAAGGCTTGGCCTTTTGCTCGGTGTTTTGTTCCACTCTTGCCGCCTTAGTTTCCGTCATACCGGTGTTATGTTCCTTGATTTTGCGTTCCTTACACGGTTGGGGTTTATGGGCCCCCCTTGACAGTTCGCTTTGAATAAAACTCTTCCAGCAAGGCCCAACTTTGGTTTTACCATTTGCCTAATAACAACTAAAACTTGCATAGGGAGTAATTAACCCGAGGATTCTTAATCAACAACCCGGGCCAGTGCTCCTCATGAGTGTTGGTCCAACCTAGAGCCCCTTGCAGCGCCGTCGTGAGGAAACTCGAGGATTGGTTTTAGTTGTACGGACTGCTCATCCGTCGTGGCCTGAGACGAGATACGCGCGGCTACTATCAGGGTGTCGGCACGCCGGGAGGTCTTGTTGGTTTTGTTTTACCATTGTCGAGATGTCTTGTGAACCGGGATTCCGAGCTTGATCGGGTTGTTCCAGGAGGAGGATTTTCCTCCGTTGATCGTGAGAGCTTGTCATGGGCTAAGTTGGGACACCCCTGCAGGGTTTAAACTTTCGAGAGCCGTGCCCGCGGTTATGAGGCAGATGGGAGTTTTTAATATCCGGTTGTAGTGAACTTTAAGCTAATCTCTTTAAAACACACCAACCGCGTGCGTAACCGTGATGGTCTCTTTTCGACGAGGTTCGGGAAGAGAACACGGTAGGGTTATGTTTCAACGTAAGTAGTTCAAGATCACTTCTTGATCATTGCTAGCTTCCGACCGTTGCGTAGATTCTCATCTTATTCCTGTATTTGTAAGTTAGCGACCATACATATGTTTAGTGCTTGCTGCAACTTCACCACTTAACCATGCCATACCTATTTAAGCTTTGATAGTCTTGATACCGAGGGTGATATGATTGCTGAGTCCCCGTGGCTCACGGAATACTACAAACACAGTTGTAGGTACCGTTGAGTCTGATGCAGGAGATGCCACTGAGCTCCAGTGGGAATTTGACGAAGACCGTGGTCGTTTCTATGTTACTTATCCGGACGATCAGTAGAGGACCTAGTCGGAGTATCCGGGGATAGTAGCAGGGTGGTGTTTTCTTTTTATCTAGTCCGTAGTCGGACTCTACTATATGTATGGATGATTGTATGATTGTTGTCATATTTATGCTATTCTGGGGCAAGTGTTGCCTGGATCTCGTATTCTATCTTTTCACTTGGTTGTATGAATTTGTATGCCACCTTGCTACGCGTCCGAAATGCGATTGTGCCCCAATCATGAGTTCATCTTGTGATTGGGATAGAATTGCATCTTGGGCGTTACACCTTGCTGGTGATCTCGACGACCGCCGGAGCACCTCTGGTGTGATTTTCTTCCTCAGCCCCAGCATTGTCACCTGGACCTCGCAGAAGCAGAAGATCGTCACACTCTCCTCCTACGAAGTGGAATACATCTTCACGGCGTCGGCTGCATGCTAAGGAATCTGGCTTAGTCGTCATCTAGGTGACATGACTAGCAAGGAGCCACAGCAGGTCAAGCTACTCGTGGGTAACAAGTCTGCAATTTCTCTAAGAAAAAAAACCCCATTCATCATGAGCAGAGCAAGCACATTGACCTGTGCTACCACTTCATTCGAGAATGCATTGAAAACGACAAGGTGGACGTTGATCACATCGGGACTGATGGTCAACTTGATGATGTTCTCATCAAGTATCTCGGGCGTGTCAAGTTCATTGAGATAATTTGAAAAAAAAAGGTCATTGCACTACCTGAATCGAGCACTTTGCTGAGTGCCCAGGTCACTCAGCAATGGGCGAAATCTGCTTGGCGAAGCTTTTGCTGAGTGCAACACTCGGCAAATGAGACTCGGCTGGAATTCTCCCGGCAAAGCCATGTTTGCGAAGTTTATTTTGTCAGGCACTCGGCAAAGTCTTTGCCGAGTGCAAAATACCGATACTCAGCAAAATAAAGTGCACAAACAGAACATAGCCAGTAACGACTATGCCACATGACAGCTGTATTTGCCAAGTGCAAACCTGTTTAGCAAAATTAAAAAATGGATATGCCGATGAGACGCCGGCCAGGCCGCCGCAGCACACCTCGCTACTGCACTCAGACCAACGTGCTGCGCAATGACACCTCACCACCGCACCATGGCAACTGCACCTCGTGTGACGCCCCTGGCTTAATCATGCACTAATCATACACGCAAATGCACACGATCAAGCCTAAGAACTCACTTGAAGATATCACAACACAACTCTAAAACATAAATAAAGTCATACAAGCTTTATACTAGAAGCCAGGGGCCTCGAGGGCTCGAATACATAAGCTCGCATACAAGCGTCAGCGGAAGCATCAGATATCTGAGTACAGATATAAAAGATAAACAGAAAGGCCTTGAAAAGGCGGGGCAAAAGAAAACACTACGATCGAAAAAGCGCAGGCCTCCTGCTTGGGACCCTCCGAACCTAATCCTGGTCGTCTCGCCAGCTCGTAGAAGTATCCATCCTCGGTGTAGTAGTAGAAGTCGTCGTCAGGGGCAGCTGTCTCAGGGGCTCCGTCATCTGGTTGCATCAAACGGATATGGGGAAAAAGTGGAAGCAAAGCAACCGCGAGTACTCATCCGAAGTACTCAGCAAGCAAGGATCTACACTACATATGCAACATTATCAAAGAAAAGGCTGTATATGTGGGCTGGGCTGCAGAAATATCAGAATAGAGAGGAGGCCTAGTCCTATCGTAGACTAGCATCTTCAGCGGTCTTGCGGCATCATCTTCAGCGGTCTTGCAGCATTAGAAGAGTACAGAATAGCATAATATAAAGTTGTAGTAGTCATAAGTATCAACCTCGCCCAGAGATCCTTTCTCGACTCCCTGCGAGAAAGCAATCCCAGAGCCCTAATATCCAAGTATCAACCTCGGCCAGAGATCCTTTCTCGACTCCCTGCGAGAAAGCAATCCCAGAGCAATACTATCCATTTCTAATCACAAGTATCCAGTTCTAGTTGTATCGATCGGGATACAACTCTGAGCGTCCGTTACCGAGGATCCGACCATGCATAGATGTTTTCTTCCCTGCAGGGGTGCATCAACTTACCCACCACGCTCGCTTAACTCCGGCCGGACACACTTTTCGGGGTCATGCCCGGCCTCGGCTAAACGACACGTCATAGTCCTACCTAGGCTCAGCAGAGAGGTCCCCGTCGGTCTATATCCTAAGCGCTCAGGGGTCTTGGGCCATCGCCCTGTGCACTCCCGGTCGTTGCGTGCAAGGTGAAGCCAGGCACCACCTCTCTCATGGGTGGCGCCGGTCCGTCCCGGCCGCAATGCTGAGCTGGACGTCTGACAGAGCTTTCGGAAGAAACGTACGACGTAGAGTGCCCAGAACTTATTCCCACGTGATGGTTAGTGCTATCGGGCCAGAGGCCCTCTCGGATCAAATATCCAAATCGTTAGTGTTTTGGTAGTGCGGTAACGAGCAGAGACTCACTATCGATGTGACCCCATCGCCCCGTCTCGAGAACTTGCGGCAAGGGCTAAGAATGCCCGGCCACGCCTCGTATTTATCTCTCGGCTACCGTCCAGGTCAATCCGTCTCCACATCATTCGCAGGTACCCCTCAGGGTCGACCCGCCTTTCCAACTAACAGTTGTAAAGTCCAAGTATCTGTGTGTCCATAACATCAGGGAATCCGAGGTATCACCCTCGTTGGATTCCTACTCGATGTATCCGTCAAGGTGAACTCGGAGGAATCACCCTCGATGGGTTCACACTTGAGGTGTTGCACGACAGCATCGTTATCGGAAGTGGTGAAGGAGGAATCACCCTCGAGGACCATGACCGAATAGCTACTCTACAGATTTAACATCAGAAGTGCTAAACGAGGTATCACCCTCGGCACTCGATAGTAACGCTGCAGTGTCGTACAACTAAGGGGGTGATGTGCGGTGCTGGGGCCTGGTTGTCGATCACGTTGATCGAGTCATCTGATAATCCAGCGGGGGCAACTGGGTCAAAGTGGGGTCTCTGCTGGGTCTCTATCCCGTCTATACTAAGCAGTTTAGGATAAGCAGGTAGGTATCAACAACAGTTATAAAAATAGGCTATGCATCAGAAATAGGATAAACAGCAGCAGCAGCAATTTCTAATGCAAGCATAAGAGAGAAAGAATAGGCAATATAGGTATGCTCAAGGGAGGGTGCTTGCCTGGTTGCTCGGCAGATGGAAGAGGAATCTCCGACGGTGAAGTAGCCGATCATCAGGGCATCGTCAGCGGTCTTGGGGTCTAACAGGAAGAAAGGGGGAGAAGAAACAAATAAATACACGGTGATAAAAAGCAGCTACATAAGCTTGGCATGGCAACACGTTGTTCGAGGAGTGCCCTAACGTGGTACTACGCAAGTTAGTGGGAGTGGGAAACTATCCGAGAGTGTTCTCCCAGCTCCGGGTGATTACCGGACAGATGGAACGGAGGGGAAAGTTTCATGTTCATCATGCTAGAGGCATGTGACAAGTATGAGGAGGGCATATTCGGATTCGTCTTATTTTTCTGATCGTTTTTCATAAAAAAGGTTTTTCGATCCGAGCTTCGGTTTAATTTCTACCAATTTCTAAAGTTTTATTGATTTTCTGGAATTAACTTTATTTAATTAAATCAACATTATCCAGAACAGTGTCTTGTGACGCCAGCATGATGTAGGTGTGATGTCAGCAGTCAATAGTGCATCTGACCAGTCAAACCTGGCTAGTGGGTCCCACTGGTCAGTGACTGTGCTAATTAACAGAGTTTAAACTAACTAACTAATCTAATTAACTGGTGGGCCCGCCCTGTCAGTGACTATTTAAAATTATTAACTTTTATTTAACTTTAAAAAGTTTTAATTAACGCGGGACCCACAAGTCAGTCTCACTGGTGAACAGTGCCCGCGCGCTGACCAGGTCAACCGGGCCCGCGGGGCCCAGCAGTCAGTGGCACAGAGCAGGCCATGTCAGCGCCAGCTCAGACACCGGCTACCGGAGTACGCCGGCGAGCTCAGGATTTGTCTGTGGGGCATCATTCGAGGCGGGGTTAGGCTCTTAGGATCGGCCACTTCACGGCGCATCCGGTGATGGTGGTGGTCGGAGTTGGAGAGGCCGGAATGGTCGCCGGTGACGACGTCGGGCGGCGAGGCTCTTGGGCATGCAACGGGTTCGACGCTACGGCGTGCTAGTGTGCAAATAAAGTGGCTGGGGAGGCTCTACGCGATGTTGCAAGCAAAATGGGCAGCAGCGCATGACCATTTGGTCGTCGGAGGCTCGCCGGCGATGAGCTCCGCGGCGGCGCGCTCGGGCGCGAGCGAGGCGACAGCCAAGCCTACGGGAAGAGGACGGGGAGAGGGGGAGAAGGTGTAGCAGCTCACAGTGGTCCTGCAGATGTGCAACAGTGGCTCGGGGAGATCAACGGAGACGAAGACGGCCGTGCAGGGAAGACGAGCTCGGGGAGGTCGTTGCGGTGGTTCCCGGCTTCAACGAGCGGCTCCAGGTGACGTAGCAGTCGACGGCGGAGCGCTCGGACTCGACGGCACGGCACGGGGACGACGATGGCCACGGGATCGATGGCAATGGCGGCGGCGACCTACAGGTGAGAGCGAGACAGAGAGAGGCGAGGTGAATTGGGGGCGAATGGGGTAGCTAGGGTTCGGCAGGGAGCGCGGGGCGACCTTATCCACGTCGGGGAGCCGCGAGATGGACGGCGCGTGGCAGCTCGCCGGTGTGTCAGCGCGCGCGGCCGACAGCGCGTGAGAGAAAGGGAAGGCCAGGGAATGGGCTGGGCTTCGACTACTGTAGACTAGAGCCACATACACAGTAGACTCTAGGCCTTTTCTATTTTTATTTTCTGTTTTCATTTATTCTTTTCTGTTGCATTTTCTTTTAACTAGCAATTGTATTTTGTAAAATATGAGACTTGCCAAATCTAATACTAGGCAATGACTGGCACTGCCACAAAAAGTTTGGAGGCAAAAAGAAAAGGTTAGGTATTATTAGAAATTGGAAAGACCAGTTTAATTGCTGTTGAACCTCTGAATTAATTTCCAGGGTCAATTTGGGAATTTTCTTAATGTTGGTTTTATTTTTATAATTGTTCTGGGATTATTTGAAATACTATGAACATTTTAATTTTGCAATTTGAAGAAATAATTATTTGACATGCAATTTGAATTGGAAAATGACTTTGATTTTGGACAAGTGGCAGATTAGCTTAGTGATCAAGATGACAAGGCAACTTAATTAGCTTAATGACAGGGCGAAGATCTAGGGTTGTTACAAATCTCCTCCTCTACAAGAAATCTCTTCCCGAGATTTAAGTGGGGAAGTAAAGAGTAACTCCGGGAGAGCTAACCCTTATAGGGTCGGTTATCTGGTGGACAACTCAGGGAATGTGGCAGAAGTATCTCTCGTGTTGAAACTTAATAAAACTTCGAGAGCAAAGTATGAAGGTACAATAAGAAGTTTCAAGCGAATGGACATCCGATCGATACCTGAACAGAGTGTGAAAAGGGGTTCAGAGCATCGGGAATGGATCATCTCTCAGAGGGTGGCTCGTGATAACACACAAGTCAAGAGCAAAGGATACTTCGGAATCAAGGATATACAGGAGAGTCAGGTTACGATCCTGTGGAACTGTGAGGGGTGTCGATCAAGAGTAGGGAGAACGGTGACATCTTTTCGGTCACGACAACAAGGTATGTCAGAGGATAGCCTGTCAGTTATGTCGGTAACATCGTCGGTACCAAGGGCGAGGGACGAAGAGAACCATTTTCCTGTTCGTTAAAACGAGGCGGACCAATAGGCAAAGTTCTCGCCCATCGGGGGTTACCGGAATGTCATCAACAATAGTAACATGGTCTCACTGACAAGTTTGTACATCAGGACTGCTTATATCATATAGATCACAAGAAAGGTTAAACAAACAATGGAAAGGAAAATGAAATTATCGGATTAAACAGACCAATGGAAAGGAAAATGTGTTTATACACAAGAATTAGGAGTGTAACTTTTCCCAAGGAAAAGTAGAGCATGATATACATGTCGGATCAACAAGTACATCACCATTTGGATAAAGGGGCAAGGGAATTCATGATGTTATCCACACAACAGTGTTTGGATAATTGACCAAGAAACATTTAGCAATGTGCTTCCAATGTTCTGGTTGATATTCGGAATACCACAGTCATGCTTCGAGGTAGCATTGGTATGATGTTTCAAGTAAAAGGTTGGATCTGAAGAGCACAAGAGTTACAAAGGAACAATTACAAGAATAGCAGGGAAATCAAGGTCAGAGCAAAACAAGACCAAGTCTGTGTTGGTAGGAAGTCAAGGATGGTGCCGATGACAACACAAATCATCGACGGGCAAGGATGGTATTTCGCTTCATGAATTTGATTGATATCCTAGAACAAGTCAGTATATTGATGGTGATCACGACTAATTTGTCGAGAGGCTCTATGAAGATGCCATCGAGCAGCAACGACATCAAGCAAAAGGAATGATGAAGTGGGGGCTATTGGAACCACGGATACGAAATCAAGCTTTTTGTTCGAGGTGAAATGATAAGATGAGGAAGATCGACGTAAGCTTCGCTCATCGTCGAAAAGTTGTGCTCCGGGAGTAAGGACCAGGTAGCACAGTTAAAATTAGCACGATAATGATATAGCCGATCAGGCTGAATGATGTGACGGAGTATCACTCCAATTAAGAATTTATAAGAGGTAGTGCAATGACACAATATCCTCGAGATAACATGAGTCAATACTTGAAGGTAGATCAAATTAGAGGTTGGACAGGTGAAATGACCTGCAGGAGATAGGTAGTTTAACTTGTCCGGGAAATGGAATTAAGGAGAGACTATGGTCGGAACCATGATTATAAATGATCAAACCACAGATACAAGATGAACTTATATCATGGGGTAATTATTTTTACGAGCAGCTTTCATGATAAGTTCTACATCGAGTCCATGGGCATGAACACAAAGGTTCAAGGTCGACTCCCACTTCTTCAATGCATAACCTTTCATTCAGTCCTCTTTTTCGAAGAATTTGTAGTGCGGAAGATTTATCTGGTGAAGCACCAGAAGAGTATGACTTGCATATCTTTTGAGTTCACACGGATTGGGGAAGGCATAGGTTCAACCCGTAGGGTTATCTTAGGAACATATACCACGAACTTCAGGAGTAAATAACTCAAGCTCGAGAGCAGAGCAAGGTTGACAAAGCAAAGAATATAATTTACCAAAGGCAATATGTATCAGGGGAAGAGCGCACAAAATTTTGAATATGAAGGACACTGCCGGATAATAATCCAACAAAGGACTCAGCGGTCCTCAATGGATCGGAGTTGAGTATCAGTACTAAATCAGAAGAAGGAAAGAATGCAAAGGCATCAGATTATAGAAACAGCTGAATAATTCGGCGTTCAAGCTGAAAGGAACTAGATGGACAATCAATTGCAACATGATTGGCCGAGATCCAACTCATGTCCAAAATGATGTCTGAGCCGGTAGGACGAATTCTGGAAAAGAACTGATGATTGCGAGTATTCGCACACAGGTTGAATCGATGAGGCCAGAATGATAGTGACAAGGGATATCAACAACGATTACTTGTTATATGGAATTACCCATAATGCAAGCATGTAAGAATTTCAAGAGCAATAGGGTGCAGAGGATTTTCGAAAGATCAATTAACAATGGGAAGAATGTTGCGAAGCACATGACCAACTAGGGATGAACGAATCCCTGATAAGTGTGAGGAATTATCCGCAGTGCGAAAGAAGCTGCACGGAAGTAGGCTCAAAGGATTCCCGGATTAACGAGGAGTATTACGGGGTATCTCGTACGTAAAGGAGTAACTGGGAATGAAGATACAAACGGCAAGGATGTATAGCTGTTCACAGTGATCATCGGTAGTAGGGAACTTGCAAAAGCAGTGGGCATAATGGTCTCGGGAAACTTCGAGGAGTATCTTCGGAGTCTTCTGATGATGACACGCCATCTTCTGAAATGAGGGGGGGCTCACCAGGAGAAAACGGTTACGAGAACCTAGTGTTGGAGTTAGCAAAATCTTTAACCCGAATAGAAGAGAGATCAGAGTCCCAGAGTATAGACGAGGAATAAAAGATCCTAGTACCACCCATTTGGCGACGTGGGCTCGTAAGCCACTCAGCCTTGTTAGTAAAATAGTTTTGGACCACTAGACTCAACTTCGGCCAAGGAGTTGGAAAGGGGGATTCCTACAGGCAGTCGGCTCTGATACCAACCTGTGACGCCCCCGGCTTAATCGTGCACTAACCATACACGCAAATGCACACGATCAAGCCTAAGGACTCACTTGAAGATATCACAACACAACTCTAAAACATAAATAAAGTCATACAAGCTTTATATTACAAGCCAGGGGCCTCGAGGGCTTGAATACATAAGCTCGCATACAAGCGTCAGAGGATGCATCAGATATCTGAGTACAAATATAAAAGATAAATAGAAAGACCTTGAAAAGGCGGGGCAAAAGAAAACACTACGATCGAAAAGGCGCAGGTCTCCTGCCTGGGACCCTCCGAACCTAATCCTGGTCGTCTCGCCAGCTCGTAGAAGTATCCATCCTCGATGTAGTAGTAGTAGTCGTCGTCAGGGGCAGCTGTCTCAGGGGCTCCGTCATCTGGTTGCATCAAACAGATATGGGGAAAAAGAGGAAGCAAAGCAACCGTGAGTACTCATCCGAAGTACTCAGCACACAAGGATCTGCACTACGTATGAAACATTATCAAAGAAAAGGCTGTATATGTGGACTGGGCAGTAGAAATGCCAGAATAGAGAGGAGGCCTAGTCCTATCATAGACTAGCATCTTCAGCGGTCCTGCGGCACCATCTTCAGCGGTCTTGCAGCATTAGAAGAGTACATAATAGCATAATATAAAGTAGTAGTAGTCATAAGTATCAACCTCGCCCAGAGATCCATTCTCGACTCCCTGCGAGAAAGCAATCCCAGAGCCCTAACATCCAAGTATCAACCTCGACCAGAGATCCTTTCTCGACTCCCTACGAGAAAGCAATCCCAGAGCCATACTATCCATTTCTCGTCACAAGTATCCAGTTCTAGTTGTATCGATCGGGATACAACTCCGAGCGTCCATTACCAAGGATCCGGCTATGCATTGATGTTTTCTTCCCTGCAGGGGTGCACCAACTTACCCACCACGCTCGCTTAACTCCGGCCGGACACACTTTTAGGGGTCATGCCCGGCCTCGGCTAAACGACACGCCGTAGTCCTACCTAGGCTCAGCAGAGAGGTCCCTGTCGGTCTATATCCTAAGCGCTCAGGGGTCTTGGGCCATCGTCCTGTGCACTCCGGGTCGTTGCGTGCAGGGTGAAGCCAGGCACCACCTCTCTCCTTGGTGGCGCTGGTCCGTCCCGGCCACGATGCTGAGCTGGACTTCTGACAAAGCTTTCGTAAGAAACGTACGACGCAGAGTGCCCATAACTTATTCTCGCGTGATGGTTAGTGCTATCGGGCCCGAGGCCCACTCGGATCAAATATCCAAATCGTTAGTGTTTTGGTAGTGCGGTAACGAGCAGAGACTCACGATCGATGTGACCCCATCGTCCCGTCTCGAGGACTTGCGGCCAGGGCTAAGAATGCCCGGCCACGCCTCGTATTTACCTCTCGGGTACCGTCCAGGTCAACCCGTCTCCACATCATTCGCAGGTACCCCTCAGGGTCGACCCGCCTTTCCAAGTAACAGTTGTAAAGTCCAAGTATCCGTGTGTCCATAACATCAGGGAATCCGAGGTATCACCCTTGTTGGATTCCTACTCGATGTATCCATCAAGGTGAACTCGGAGGAATCACCCTCGATGGGTTCACACTTGAGGTGTTGCACGACAGCGTCGTTATCGGAAGTGGTGAAGGAGGAATCACCCTCGAGGACCACGACCGAATAGCTACTCTACAGAGTTAACATCAGAAGTGCTAAACGAGGTATCACCCTCGGCACTCGATAGTAACGCTGCAGTGTCGTACAACTAAGGGGGTGATGTGCGGTGCCGGGGCCTGGTTGTCGATCACGTTGATCGAGTCATCTGATAATCCAGCAGGGACAACTGGGTCAAAGTGGGATCTCTGGTGGGTCTCTATCCAGTCTATACTAAGCAGTTTAGGATAAGCAGGTAGGTACCAACAGCAGTTACAAAAACAGGCTATGCATCCGAAATAGGATAAACAGCAGCAGCAATTTCGAATGCAAGCATAAGAGAGAAAGAATAGGTGATATAGGTATGCTTAAGGAAGGGTGCTTGCTTGGTTGCTCGGCAGATGGAAGAGGAATCTCCGACGGTGAAGTAGTCGATCATCAGGGCATCGTCAGCGGTCTCGGGGTCTAACAGGAAGAAAGGGGGAGAAGAAACAAATAAATACACGGTGATAAAAAGCAGCTACATAAGCTTGGCATGGCAACACGTTGTTCGAGGAGTGCCCTAACGTGGTACTGCGCAAGTTAGTGGGAGTGGGAAACTATCCGGGAGTGTTCTTCCAGCTCCGGGTGATTACCGGACAAATGAAACGTAGGGGAAAGTTTCATGTTCATCATGCTAGAGGCATGTGATAGGTATGAGGAGTGCAGCTGACTAGTCAAACCTGACCAGTGGGTCCCACTGGTCAGTGACTGTGCTAATTAACAGAGTTTAAACTAACTAACTAATCTAATTAACTCGTGGGCCCGCCCTGTCAGTGACTGTTTAAAATTATTAACTTTTATTTAACTTTAAAAAGTTTTAATTAACACGGGACCCACAAGTCAGTCTCACTGGTGAACAGTGCCCGCGCTGACCAGGTCAATCGGGCCCGCGGGGCCAAACAGTCAGCGGCACAGAGCAGGCCACGTCGGCGCCAGCTCGGACGCCGGCCACCGGAGTACGCCGGCGAGCTCGGGATTCGTCTGTGGGGCACCATTCGAGGCGGGGTTAGGCCCTTAGGATCGGCCACTTCACGGCGCATCCGGTGATGGTGGTGGTCGAAGTTGGAGAGGCCGGAATGGTAGTCGGCGACGACGTCGGGCGGCGGGGCTCTCGGGCATGCTACGGGTTCGACGCTACGGCGTGCTAGCGAGCGAATAAAGTGGCTGGGGGGGGGGGGGGTGCTCTACGCGATGTGGCAAGCAAAATGGGCAGCAGCGCATGACCATTTGGTCGTCGGAGGCTCGCCGGCGACGAGCTCTGCGACGGCGCGCTCGGGCGCGATCGAGGCGACGGCCACGGCTACGGGAAGAGGACGAGGAGAGGGGAGAAGGTGCAGTAGCTCACAGTGGTCCTGCAGATGTGTAACAGTTCGGGGGAGATCAACGGCGACGAATCGGCGCCGGAGACGAAGACGGCCGTGCAGGGAAGATGAGCTCGGGGAGGTCGTTGAGGTGGTTCCCGGCTCCAACGAGTGGCTCCAGGAGGCGTAGCAGTCGACGGCGGAGCGCTCGGACTCGACAGCACGGCACGGGGATGACGATGGCCATGGGATCGACGGCAATGGCGGCGGCGACCTACGGGTGAGAGCGAGACAGAGAGAGGCGAGGTGAATTGGGGGCGAATGGGGTAGCTAGGGTTCGGCAGGGAGCGCGGGGCGACCTTATCCACGTCGGGGAGCCGCGAGATGGACGGCGTGTGGCGGCTCGCCGGCATGTCAGCGTGCGCGGCCGACAGCGAGCGAGAGAAACAGAAGGCCAGGGAATGGGCTGGGCTACGGCTACTGTAGACTAGAGCCCACATACACAGTACACTCTAGGCCTTTTCTATTTTTATTTTTTTTTTGCATTTTCTTTTAGCTAGCAATTGTATTTTGTAAGATATGGGACTTGCCAAATCTAATACTAGGCAATGACTGGCACTGCCACAAAAAGTTTGGAGGCAAAAAGAAAAGGTTAGGTATTATTAGAAATTGGAAAGACCAGTTTAATTGCTGTTGGACCTCTGAATTAATTTTCAGGGGCAATTTGTGAATTTTCTTAATGTTGGTTTTATTTTTATAATTGTTCTGGGATTATTTGAAATACTATGAACATTTTAATTTTGCAATTTGAAGAAATAATTATTTGACATGCAATTTGAATTGGAAAATGACTTTGATTTTGGACAAGTGGCAGATTAGCTTAGTGATCAAGATGACAAGGCAACTTAATTAGCTTAATGACAGGGTTAAGATCTGAGGATGTTACACCTCGCCACCACGCTATGGCCGCGACAATGCGCCTCACCACAATGGGCTTCCACCGTCGACAATGACATCATCACGGCCGGCTTGTGCTCCCATGACATGAACATGATAGCCGAAGCCAGCTCCTTCCTCGGGACCTCTCGCACGCCCTGCTCGTGCTCATCCAAAAGAAGACCACGTCGGCCGGAGCCGGCATGATGAGAAGGGGTGGCTCAGGGAAGGAGACTGGCGGCGGCGGCTAGGGAAGAGCACATGCGGCGGTAGTAGCAGGAGCGGCTCAAGAAAGAGGACTAGCGATGACGGCTTGGGAAGAGGACATGCGGCGGCGGTTGGGCAAGAAGAGGAGAAGGGGCGGCTCGGTTAGGGAAGAAGCAATGTGGTGGCTGGGCAAGAACAGGACCAACACGATGGGTGGGGAGAGAGAGAGAGAGAGAGAGGTCTCGGTGGGTGCCAACCGTCCGATCTGAGAAAATCCAACGGGCACGACACGTGATTCATGGGAGGCTTGTGTTGACCAATCTTTGCCAAGTGTAAATAGCAGGACACTCGGCAAACATCTTTTTTTCTTCTTTTTCTTATTTCTTTCTTTATTTTGTTTTCTTCGCTACTTTTTCATCATTGGATATTGTTTGCCAAGTGTAACTAGCAGGACACCGGGCAAACACTAGGGCGCAACCGGCAAACAATCAACAGGGAATCCGCACCCCCCCGCCCCCCCAACCTACCCCCGGCACGCCCCAGGGAAAACATCGGCAAGAAAGGTGTATAGATATGCGTTTAATGTATTAAATGCCTAAAAATGCGCCAATTGAATTAAATATAGCAAATGAACCCGGAAAAATGACATGTAATGATGTATGTTGAGTGTAGAAAAAGTTTCAACGTCAACCGATGAAGCAACGGCCACTTCGCCTTCAAATCTGACCCGTTCCGTCTCAAAATCATTATTCTTCATTGGACATGGTTTGGTTTCTAAGCAGTGTAAGTCACCACTTTTGCAAAGCCTTCTCAATTTTTTACCACAGCCTGTAGAGATCATATAATAACACCATGTCAAGTTTCATGTTTTTTTCAACTTCGTTTGTATTTTTTGAAATTAAAAAACAATAAGCTCCATTTCCAGGGTCGGGTCTTGGCACCCTGATGTTTTAAATAAGACAAATAGGATTTTTCAACTTCTTTTCTTGTATGAGGCCTAAACATAGACTAAATAAGACAAATAGGATCTTTCAACCAATTTTTAGTAACTTTTCATGCACTTGCAGTTCAAATTTAAATTATATCCGTTAAATGCCTAGGAATACACTTAATGGCTTAAATATAGCAAACAAATCTGAAAAAATGCCAAATTTTGACATGGACTATGTGATGGTGTATTTTGAGTATAGAGAAAAGTTTCAAGGTCAAACAATGAAGCAACCGTCACTTTGCCTTCAAACCCGACCCGTTCCCTCATAAAACCATGATCCTTCCTCGGAGATGGTTCAGTTTGTAAGCAGTGTACGCAAGAATTTTTGCGAAACAATCTTAAACTTTTATCACAACCTGTAGGGATCATATAATGAAACCATGCCAAGTTTCATATATTTCAGACTTTGTTTGCATTATTTAGAATAAAAAAATAAACTCCATGTTTGGGGTCGAGTCTTGGCACCTTGATGTTTGGAATTCCTCTTCGTTTCTTTGATGAGGCCTAAACATAGACTTATTAAAATAAATAGGAATTTTCATCCCATTTTGTGCAAATTTTTCAGGCACTTGCAGTTCAAATTTAAATTATATCCATTAAATGCTAGAAATGCACTTAATGACTTAAATATAGCATATCAATTTGGAAAAAAAAATGACACGAAATATGTGATGGTGTATGTTGAGTGTTGAAAATGTTTCAAGATCAGACGATGAAGCAACCGTCACTTCGTCTTCAAAGCCGACCCGTTCCTTCTCAAAACAACAATTCTTCCTCAAAGTTTTTTTCTGTTTCTAAGCAGTGTATGTCACAACTTTTACGAAACCTTCTCAAATTTTCACCACAGCCTCTTGGTATCATATTATAACAGTATGCCAGGTTTCATGTTTTTCAGACTTTGTTTGTATTTTTTTAGAATTAAAAAAAGCAATAAACTTCATGTTCGGGGTCGAGTCTTGCCACCCTGATGTTTGGAATTCCACTCCGTTTCTTGGATAAGGCCTTAACATAGATTCATTAACATAAATTGGATTTTTCAACCACTTTTGCCAATTTTTTCATGCACTTGCCATTCAAATTTGAATTATATCCATTAAATGCCTAGAATTGCATTTAATGGCTTAAATATAGCACACGAATCTGAGAAATGCCAAATTTTGGCATGAAACATGTGATGGTGTAAGTTGAGTTTGAAAAAGTTTTAAGGTCAAACTATGAAGCAACCGTCACTTTGCCTTCAAACCTGACCTGTTCCTTCTCAAAACCAGGATTCTTTCTCCGAGATTGTTCGGTTTGTAAGCAGTGTATGTCACAACTTTTTGCAAAACATTCTCAAATTTTTACCACAGTCTCTAGGGATCATATAATGACACCATGCCAGGTTTCATGTTTTTCAGACTTCGTTTCTATTTTTAGAATTAAAAAAACTTTATGTTCGGGGTCGAGTCTTGGCACCCTGATGTTTGGAATTCCTCTTCTTTTTTTGGATAAGGCCTAAACATAGACTCGTTAACATAAATATGATTTTTAACTCATTTTGCCAAAATTTTCATGCACTTGCAGTTCAAATTTGAATTATATCCATTAAATGCCTAGAAATGCACTTAATGGCGTAAATATAGTGAACGAACCTGAAAAAATGTTAAATTTTGACATGAAACATGTGATGATGTATGTTGAGTGTAGAAAGAGTTTCAGGGCCAGCCGATGAAGGCAACCATCGCTTCGCCTAAAAACATCACATGTTCCCTCTCGAAAACAAGAAAATAGAAAAAAAATGAAAGAAAAAAAATTAAAAAATAAGAAAAGGGACGAAAAGAAAGAAAGAGACGAAAAGAAAATGAAAAAAATAAAAATAATAAAAGGAGAAAAAAAGGAAAAAAAATTGTTTGCTGAGTGTGCTGAGTGTAACACTAGGCAAACCACCGATATGCCGAGTATTTTTTTGGGCACACTCGGCAAGGGGTGTGTTTGCCAGAGTGTCCGATAAAATACACTCGGCAAACATCCCGACACTAGCCAATTCCGGTAGAGTTGAGATGAGACAAAAGATCGGGGCGAAGGAGGTGAAGCCATCCGCGTTAGAATTAAGGGGGTGATTTGTTAGCTTCTCTAATCCTGTCGCTAGTTTCTTAGTTGTTTTAGTTACACAATAAAGCGCCATGCAGCGTGTCTTGTACACGACTTGGTCGCTCAGTTTGGTTTGCTTACCGTAGATTTAGGCAGCGACGATGGCTACTTGGGATGGCACGAGCTCCGGCGATCGTGTCTGCAGCTTCTGGGTCGTGGACCAAGTGGAGATGGGATGGCATCTCCCGAATGCTCGCTCCCGTGCTCACAATTCTCTCTATTAGTTGTAACAACCAAATAAATAGCGAGACGAAGAAACAGAAAAGCTGCAAGTTTGCACGCAGCGCAAAACCGTTGTCTTCCTCGTGTGAATTCTAAAGAAGAGCGAGAGAGAGGAGGGTGAGCTGGGAGAGCGTCTTGCCGTTGGCAACTACAAAGCTAGTCTCCCAAAACTTAATTGATTGATGCTAGGAGTACTCAATAAATGCATGTCCGGTATATGCATACATACACACATACATACACAGTAGTAAAATCTAAGCACAGCATATAAGCAGACGTATCATGATATACGTGCATGTCAGGCATCACATTTTACAGGAAAGCTAAGATTATTGGCGCTGAAGTAGTCGACGGGGGCGCACAGCACCCCGATGTCGTACGACCTCGTGTAAGCCGGCCCGACACTGAACCGCACCACGGCCAGCACCACCACGCTGAAGTTGGGCGTACCGCCGCCATCCCCAGCTCTCTGGAAGGGAGAAACGGCAAAGCTGGTCGACACGCTCATGTTCGCCGTCGTCCCCGGCCGCTGGGGAGGAGGCGGCGCGACGTCAGCCGGCACCTTGACATTTCCCTTGGCCGGGTCGGTGTACTGCAGGTAGACGATGACGCTGCGGTACTCTACACAGGCGCGGTGGCTCGTGTCATTCGCAGAGAGGGTGAGGTTGAGCTGCCACTTGGACACGTTGGCTTTCGCGTCGGTGACGGAGAAGACGATCTTTGCAGGGGTGAGGACCGCGGAGACGACGATGACGACAACGCCGGTGACGAGTGTCCCAAGGAGAGCCGCGAGGATGTAGCGCTTGGTGCTCCATCCCCTCGGACGAGGCGCTTTCGCCATTGCTACTTTCCTAGCTACCTCCACCTTGCTCTCCTTACAATGAAATGGCTATTATGTGTGAGACGTATGACCTGACTAGCTACTCCCCAGTCCCCACTCCCCACTCCCCATAGCATATATGGGAGTACTTTACCCACAAGCTCTGGAATGCAGAAATCACTTCTATATTAAAAATCTGAAAAAAATGCGTGTACGCAGCAGGGTTATGGCGTGGAGTTTACGCTATTAAAAGTTTATTTTAAAATATTAAAATATGAGTGTGGCTAGACTGAGACTTCGCGAGTGACATCAGCGTGTTTTTTCTTTTTCATTTTATGTTTTTTTCTTTTTCCCAACTTTTTCCGTCCTTTTTTTTCTTGATTTGTGTTTTCTTTGTTTTTACTTCTTCTTAGACTTGGATAATTTTTTAAGGGTGTGGATAGATCTCAGTCAAGTGAGACTCCATTTTTTGTCGAGTAATGATTCCCCGCAAAAAAAAAATGGCTCAGTCGAGTGACATCAACATGTTTTTTCTTTTTCATTTTATGTTTCTTTTTTTCTTTTTCTTTTTCCCAGCTTTTTTTCATCCTTTTTTCTTGCTTTATGTTTTCTTTCTTTTTACTTCTTTTTAGACATGGATAATTTTTTAATGGTATATGAAGTTACATTCATACAAGTATGAACATTTTAATAAAGCTATGTGCTTGTACAAAAAATATACGAACTTTTCTAATACATGAATATATTTTTTGCCAATTTTTAAGTTGAGGCTAGAAACAATAAAATACATAAATATAGTTGCGGACGGCCGGCGGACATGCAACTGTAGTTGCGTGTGGCCGTTGGACATGTAGTTGCGTACAGCCGGTGGGGTTGCACTCCGGTGCATGGGCGTGCAACTGCAGTTGCACGCGGCTGGTGGACATGCAGTTGCGCATAGCCGACGGGCGTAATTGCAGTTGCGCGCGGCTGGTAGACATGCAACTGTAGAAGCGCGCCTATGCGCGGGCATGCAACTGTAGTTGCATGCGGCTGATGGACATGCAACTATAGTTATAGTTGCGCGCTGGTGCGCGGGCGTGCAACTGCAATTGCACGCGGCCGGCTGGCATGCAACTGTTGTTGCACGTGGCCAGCGGGACGTGCAATTGAGGTTGCGGGCGGCATGGAAAAAAGACAAAGATAAAACCCCACAAAAAAAAGGTAACTCAATCAAACAGATACAAATAGAATAAATAAAACTAAAAAGACAAAATTCACACGGATCTCTATGTAAGATCTGACGGATATAGCCTTAGTCGACTAAGATTTAGCTAAACTGTTAAAATATATGAGAAAATTAACATATTTACTTTTATTTATTTTTGAGCCTACTCGTTTTTCATTCTTCTTGAGATAGCTTCCACCAGAGTACTAAGTTCAATGGAGGTAGAACAAATTTTTTTTTTTTTTGAAATGGCAGGATTCCTGGATTCATTAAGAAGAAAAGAGTTGCCCAGTTAATTAGGGAAAACCGGGCGAAACCAGATTGCCGAGTAAATTAGTGGAAAACCGGACGAAAGCCATCACCAACCGCTAAGCGGCACACACATGAAATCCCACGCACACCCCTTCAAAGAGGGCCTCGCCGAGACAGCACACAGGCGCTATCGTCATCACTCCTCCCCTAGATCACTTTAACCTGTGCATATGCAGGCACGTGGTATCGTGTGAATAGATATATGCATATAACCATCCATGGAACGGGTAGTTAAGCTGTGGTACTGCAGGAGTAGATAGGTAGGTACACACAAAAGACTGCAAGAGTGTTCCGTGGTTGATTCTATGGGCAAGGACGACGACGACGACGACGGTGAGCCCACAAGAGTCCGGTGGTTGATGGACGTGGCGCGGTACGCCGTGGCGGCCCTGGTGACCGCCATCACAGTGGCCGTCATCGCCAGGGCCGTCGCCGTGTCGCTGCGCTCCGAGAAGCTCTACATCACGGTCGTCAATGGCACCGTGACCGCGTCCGTGAACACGTCGCCGGAGCCGACCCATGTGAATCTTTCGCTGACCATCCAGTCGAACAATCCCAGCGGCCGCGTCGGCATCAAGTACGTGGGCGTCAACGTCACCCTCCTCTACCAAAACAGCACGCCGATCGCCTGGATTGGCATCGAGGACAACGCCGTCCGCGGCATCCATGTGGAGCCGCTGAACACGCGGGAATCGTTCGTCCAGGCAGGCCTCGACGTGCCGGCCGAAGTGCCGGCGGCGTTCGCCAGGGCGATGACGGCGCGCAACGGGTCCCGGCTGGTGGAGAACGCCAAGGTGCACCTGAAGGGCACGCTCCAGACGCAGATCTCCGGGCTCAACTACACGCACGGCGGCCATCCTACCAAGTACCTCTGCTATCCGGTGACCATCGGCGTCATCTCGAAGAAGCTGCTCGCGCATGCCGGCGACGTACCTTGCGAGGAGGTTTAGTATATCTTTGTTTTACTGATCAAGTTGGAGAACTTAATTAGTTGGCTGCTGTATTGATATTGTTTTTGTTTTTATAACGGTGCTTTGATATTGTTAATTAATTTGATGTGGGATTATTATTTGTGTATGTGTCAAACATTAATGTTGCCGGCTGGAACCGCCTAGAGGTGTCATCCTTGTAATTTAGTTTTATCTTCAGAAGAGAAGTTGAATTCCTTACATCTGCATCGACTGGCACGCCTAATAACTATTTCTTTTTTTTCAAAAAGAAGGATAACCCCTGGCCTCTGCATTGAGCGATGCACACAGCCATCTTTATTATATTATTCAACAGTCTGACAAAAACAAATACATGGATCAAGCCAAAGCCACCTTTCTGACGATCTATGTCGCTACACCTACTAGGTTGATGATGTACCCTGACCACACACCAACGCACACCATCTAATCCGGTGGCCTCACCAAGCCACCACACGGCGAGCCGAGATCACCAACCGGTCTAGCAGACCCTCAGCGCGCACCACATGCGCACGCTCCAGAATCCACCACCGCCATCTTCCATCGTCCCAACTTCAGGAGTGATCCACGCAATGACCTTGCCAGGCCCAACTGCCGTCGACGCCAGACTGCGCCACCACCCTGCGCGCCTCCATCAACACTCGTCCATCGCCGAGACCCCGCCGCGCCACGCTGCCGAGACCCGCCGTCGCCGACGCGGTAGATGGCACACCGCACCACCTCCTAATCCAAATCGCCGCCAACGCCAACCCAACGGTGTCCACCAGCCAACTGTCTCCCAAGGCGGTGCCTTCAAGAAGGGAACGACGCCGAAGGTGCCGTCGCCGCCCACCGCAGTTAGGGCTTTCAACCGGGAGACAAATGGCGTGATGGAGGTTGAAGAAGATCTGACGACCTTCCTCGGCTGCAGCCCAGGCTTACCCGGCACCAGCATCTGGCGGCGGCGAGGAAGGGAAGGAGAGGGGGGGAGGCTAGGCGACGGCGACGTGAGATCGCCCCCATGTCACCCTAGCAATAGTTAATTGTTATTTGATATTTACAAAAGCAACAAGTCTTAAGTCACATAGACCAAAGCAATAGAATGTTCTGTCATACCTCACGCATCACAGAGACTAGTGCTAGACATGTCATCCAAATCTTGAAGAAGAAGGGAGACGTCGACGGTGGCCACTTCTTCTTCGGCGAAGGCGACCACTTGATGGCAATAGCGATGACAGTCACTTCCTCGACGCGACCGCGGTCACTTCTTCGATGGCTAGGACAGCCACTTGACGAGTTGATGATGGCGACATCCGCTTTTTTTTTCTTCTATTATTGCTATCCAAGGCTGGTCTAATTTTGCCTCTCGGCACGTTTTGCTTGGATAAATACGAGAGACATTTCTGAGGCTCGCCTCGGAATGGGGTGTGTAATGCTCGACCATTTACCATGGCGGGAGCCAAACCGTCTCGGATGCATCATTTCGGCCGTATGGGATATCTGTACTAGTTGTTGGTGCGCTTTTTGAAAATTGGCAGATTGATTTTTACCAAGCAACCCCAAGTGCGTTAGGTAAGAGTGTTAGCTTTTGTTTTCTCACTGCTCAATGGGAATAATCTCTTTATTCTTTGAGGGGACTCCGTTTAGGACATGACAAGATGTCAATATCGCCTTCCCCCACCATATCTTGAAAAAACCCGCAGTGTCTAACGTAGCGTTAACCAAATAAGTTTACGATTTGCTCTCATTAACTCATTTGATTAAGACGAATGGGGAGGCAACCTGTCACAGATAATACTATGTTCCGCACAGAATAAATTGAACTCATTAGAAAAGTACTCTCCATCACGATCTGACAAACCTTTTTAATCTTACTTTCAAGTTGATTATCAACTTTTGTTTTATAGATTTTAAAGTAGTGTAGAGCTTCGTCTTTAGGATTCATGAGATATACATAACAATAATTAGTGGAATCATCCATCAGTGTCAATGTCAAGCATTATTTCTTTCCACCTTTCGTCAACACATCATTCATCTTAGAAAATCTGAATGTATGTGCCCTAACAGTGCCAAAGTTTCACTAGCTCCTCCACAGCCATATAAGGCTTGCCATGTTGCATAGCTTGCACACAAAGCTTGACACTTAGAGCCTTAGCTTAAGGTTACTTTCAGGATTATATTCAAATTGGCAAGCTGCGTGACAAGGTCGTGACCGCAAAACATCGGTTTCAGTACCAGTAGTGCAAATATTGTTCACAACCTTATCACAAAAGTCGGATAGGGAGAGGCGGAACAGACCTCCGCACTAGACTTTACCAACAAAAGCTTCACAATTAAGATGACATCGATATATGTGATTCAGCAACTGAAAAAGATCCATCACAACAATTAGATAGACTATCATAATCATGTACAACAACTCATATGATCTTCACATGGTAGTAGAGAGAGAGAGGGAGGGAGAGCTACTAATACTGACACGTAATCCAGGGATGGACTACTCACGCCTCATCATGGAGCATCGTGATTATGTTCTTGACAATGATTGGATGTGAATCCCCTCGGGCAGTGGCCCCAGAGATGCGATTTGTTTATGTTCTTTGTTGTTTCACAATGTAGCTCCATGTGGCAGTGTCAAAAACTCACTAAATAACACTGCTGGAAAATGGATTATAGGTGGGGTCACATTAGTGGCGGGCGAGGCCTGGGACCCGTCACCGCTATTTTGGGAAAGTACCAGTGGCGAGTAGAAAAAAGCGCCGGCCACTGCTAAATGCACAGCACTGGCGGGCGGTGTTAGGGACCCGCTGTCGGTGTCCTAGACTAGGGGGTACTCACCATGTCGACTCCCGGCCAGGTGGGCCGGGCCGAGGACCCCCTTTGTCGGTTCCGTCTTGGGCCACTTCGGCACGCCCATGACGCATACAAGGAAGATTCCACAAGACTTGGTGCACAAGTCAAGGCCTCTTCTAAATCCTAGGCCTCCGGTACATTATATAAACCGAGGTCAGGCTAGTCGATAGATCATTAGAATCTCATACAACAATCTCGTGGTAGATACCTATACTCTGTACTATACCTCAATACAATAAACACAAGCAGGACGTAGGGTATTATCTGTTCGAGAGAGCCCGAACCTGAGTAAAATCCTGTGTCCATGTTACTTTCGTTCCAAGACGCCTAGCTTAGGACCCCCTACCTCGAGATCTGCCGGATTTGGCTCCGTCACCCGCCACTCAAAAGTTTTCACAGAATTAGCCGTGGGATAAGAACTGCAGTGGCGGGTGGCGACTGGCCGCCCGCTCCTAGTTATCAACGTACCTCCACTACAATATTTTGCTATCCCGCGCCCAAATTTAAAAAAAAATCGAAAATTAGCAGTGGCGGGCATCTCCAGGAGCCCGCCACAGAACTAGTAAGGAAAGTGCTTGAACAAATCATATTTATTAACCCAGAAGAGTCCTAAGCTTGAGCATGCCGCTTTCAATGGTGTATATTCAACATAGAAAAAGTTTAAAGGGGAAATGATGTAAAATGAGTTATATGTGCAAGGCGACCGTTTTCGTTCGTTGGAGAGTGTTCAGTTTGTACACGAAGTGCATCCAGTTTTTCCCGTAACACTCTCAAATTTTTACCACAACCTATAGGTGTCATATAATGACACCATGCCAAGTTTCATCCTTTTCAAATCTCATTCTCATGTTATTTTGAATTGAAGAGCATTTTGCCCTTTTTAATGGCTAGAAATTCATTTAATACTTTAAAAATAGATAACCAACTTCAAAAGTGGCAAAATTTGAGCACAGCACTTTGAATGGTGTATATTGAGCACAAAAAAAGTTTGAAGGGGAAATGATGTAAAAAATTTGAGTTCTGTATCAAAGTCCATGGTTTCGGTTCGAAATCATGATACTTTGCCGTAGAGTGTTCAGTTTGTACATGGAGTGCATCCAGTTTTTCCCGTAACACTGTCAAATTTTTACCACACACTATAGGTGTCATATATTGACACCATGCCAAGTTTCGTCCTTTTCGGAGTTCATTCGCATGTCATTTTGAATCGAAGAGCATTTTGCCCTTTTTAATGACTAGAAATTCATTTAATGCTTTAAAAATAGCTAACCAACTAAAAAATGGCCAAATTTGAGCACGGCACTTTGAATGGTGTATATTGAACATAAAAAAGTTTTAAGGGGAAATGATGTAAAAAAATTTAGTTCTGTATCAAAGTCCACGGTTTCCATTCAAAAATTTGATACTTCGCCGGAGAATATTCAGTTTGTACACGAAGTGCATCCAGTTTTTTCCGTAAAACTCTCAAATTTTTACCACACCCTATAGGTGTCATATAATGACACCATGCCGAGTTTCATTATTTTCAGAGCTCATTCACATGTTATTTTGAATCGAAGAGCATTTCGTCCTTTTAAATGGCTAGAAATTCATTTAATGCTTTAAAAATAGCTAACCAAATGAAAAATGGCCAAATTTGAGCATGGCACTTTGAATGGTGTATATTGAACACAAAAAATGTTTTAAGGGGAAATGATTTAAAAAAAATTGAGTTCTGTATCAAAGTCCATGGTTTTCGTTCGAAACTCTGATACTTGACCGAAGAGTATTCAGTTTGTATACAAAGTGCATCCAGTTTTTCCCGTAACACTCAAATTTTTACCACACCCTATAGGGGTCATATGATGACACCATACCAAGTTTCATCCTTTTTCAACCTCGTTTGCATGTTATTTTGAATCAAGAGCATTTTGCCATTTTTAATGGCTAGAAATTCATTTAATGCTTCAAAAATAGCTAACCAACTCAAAAAGTGGCCAAATTTGAGCACGGCACTTTGAATGGTGTATATTGAATATAGAAAAAGTTTGAAGGGGAAATGATGTAAAAAATTGAGTTCTCTGTGGAAGGCGACGGTTTTCGTTCGGAACCTTGATACTTAGTGAGAGAGTGTTCAGTTTGTACATGATGTGCGTCATGTTTTTTCCGTAACGCTCTCAAATTTTTACCACACCCTACAGGGGTCATGTTATGACACCATGCCAAGTTTCATCATTTTCTGAATTCGTTTGCATGTTATTTTGAATCGAAGAGCATTTTGCTCATTTAAAGTGCTAGAAATTCATTTAATGCTTTAAAAAAAGCAAACCAACCATGAATAGTCCTAAATTTGAGCATGGCAGTTTGAAAGGTGTATATTAAAAATGGAAAAAAGTTTGAAGGAGAAATGATGTAAAAATTAGAGCTATGTATCAAAGTCGATGGTTTTCGTTCGAAACCTTGACACATCGCCGGACAGTGTTCAGTTTGTGCATGAAGTGCATCAAGTTTTTTTCGTAACGCTCTCAAATTTTTACCACACCCTATAGGGGTCATATAACGATACCATGCCAAGTTTCACCCTTTTCCGACCTCGTTTGCATGTTATTATGAATCAAAGAACATTTTGCTCATTTAAATTGCTATAAATTCATTTAATGCTTTAAAAATAGCAATTCAACTTGAAAAAGGCAATAGATTCACATGACTCTAACTACGTGCTAAATTCAACCCCACTAAATAATAGGAACAAAAATAAACGCATAAAACAGCAAAGCACTAGGATCACAAAAAAATTGCAAAAAAAAAATTCAATGGCCGACAGCAAGAAATACCCACCACTGGTGTGTTACAGTTCTGGCGGGCACTTCGCATCGCCCACCACAGCAACTTGTTAGCTATGGCAGGCGTTCATTTGCGCCCGTGGGCCTGGCCGGATTACTAGTCCCTCCCCTCCCCCTCCCCCCCCCCCCCCCCCCCCCCCACCCGACCCCCTAAATCTCAAACCGATTTACCCCCATCCTCGAGCACAGCTTTCGCGCCTGTGCTCCCTGCCACCGTGGCGCCACCTTTGTCCGCCATCGCCGTCGCGCCACTTTCGTCCACTGCCGCCTTCGTCCACCGTCGCTGTCACACACGCCGCTGTAAGACATCCTTCCGTCCCTCCTTCTCCCCTCGCTCCTCTCGTTTTTATTTCGGTAGATGCACTAGGAGACATCGGGGGCTCACCACCGCTGGGAAGTTGTACACGATGTAGAGCTTCTTCCACACCGACACTCGCCGGCCCGCACGACCACTGGTGCTGCTGGGACCTGAACGCCCTCAGAGAGCTCGGCAGCTCGCTCTTACAGGCGACATAATGTCTGTTCTTAATGTAGAACCAGCCAATGTAGGAAGAAGATGAGGCGATATGTTGCATTCATATATATACATGGTCTAGTACTTAGGTTCTCCTTGGTTACAATGAATTTTAAATGGCTTCGACTGGTCACAAGTAGAACCAACCGGTGAATGCATGCTTTTTCTTGTATAGTGTGATGGTGCCAAACATGTTTCCGTATTGAAATTGAAATACGGAGGCCTCCAATTCTTCAATTTTCAAAATTTGCAGGGATTGAAAAATGAGTGCCAACGTTTTGGCGAAACGTTGATTAATTTCCACTTTCGCCAGATTTCTGGCACTCAATATGTTTAATTTTTTAGCAAAGGTCATGCGAAATTTTTTTTTGTTGATTTTTTAACCTTTATGCTTATTTGTCAATATCAACGCAGCAAATGGAGTGCCCCAACTGTTTTGACACACTGGATTTGTGGGACAATATTGGATTGGACAACAATTTCTTCTCCCTCACGCTTCTAGAGGACTTCAAATTTATGACTGTAAGTTTTACGAATTATTGCACATATATATTTTTCTTAAGCATGTCTTAAGGTTTTTTCTTACCAAATGTAGTTTTTTTCCCCTTTAATTTCGCTTAGTTCATCCCCTACTTTGCAAGGCTCCAACTCCTACGGAAGCTGAACGTTGTCGACATGTCAGACAAAAGAGGGTTTCTATTTCAAGTCTACGATCCATAACGATGAATACCGAACCTATTTCAGTTGTCCTAATTGGAGGTCATTTGCCAAAGCTTACAAATTTGAGGCTGGTATGGATCTAAACTTTGATATTAGTAACTATTCTGACAATAATCGAGACATCTGGGTGGATTTGGACATCATTCCAGTTCTTCCACCGTGTAAGTTTCTTAAACGTACTTGTTAATTAACCTTTATATTAGTAAAAATAAGTTGTTATTCATAACTAACTTATCTTGCTTAATTACATAAAATTGGACAGCTTTTTTTCGAGCTCCAAGAACAACTCGGAGGATAGTAGACAAAACGTATTACACTTTTGGCACCACGCTTACTTGGCAGGAGAAGAGGTACCGCGTCTCCTTTGTTGATGGTATTCCGTGGCTTATGGACACATAAAGTGCTGGACAAAATGATGCACCATACGTGCCACTTGTCGAGGCCTTGAACAAGACCAACATTCATACAAATACCTGGTAAGATTTGTATTCAGTTTCATCTTATTCATATATTTTTCATAAATTAATTTAACAGCTTACTATGTTACTATTTTGTTGTTGAAACATAAGCTCCCAAGATGTGTTGTGCCTGAGGTTATGGATGAACATGATGAGATGACACTTATCTCCCATGATAAGACCAATTTCAGAAACACCTACTAGACTGCAACCCTATCAGATGGGCGCGTCCTAGTAAATGGATGGAGGCGAATACTGAAGGAGTGCAACCTGAAAATTGGAGATCAGTGGATCTCTGTGCTCCACCCTGGAGCTGCAGGCACTAGTAGAAAAAAGGGCTTTGGTCCTGGCCAGATCAGAGCATTAGTCCCGGTCGTGTTACAAACCGGGACTAATGGGAGCATCAGTCCCGGTTCGAGAGGCTAGGACCCCGGCCGGGCCTCGGCAGGCATCAGTCCCGGTTCGGCTGGGACCTTTAGTCCCGGTTCCATCCACCAACCGGGACTAAAGGTGTTGCTGCCCTTTAGTCCCGGTTGGTGTCTAGAACCGGGACTAAAGGGTAGGCCATTAGTCCCGGTTTTAGACACAAACCGGGACTAAAGTTTTGCCAATATATATCGACGACCCAACAACAGCCACAACTAACACCCACACCCCCCCCCCCCCCCCCCCCCCCCCCCCCCCCATCTCCTCTGTTTTTTGGCCGTGGGAGGGTGGAGGTGTGGGCTACTCTGTTTTTTGCCTATATATTCACATTAGGTGTTCGATGAAATGACGGAGCCACACTTAAGCTTTCTCCTCTGTTCTTCCTCCAATCTCGACCTCCAAGCTCCATTTTCCCCAAGATTGGTCTAGGTTTGGCGGTGCACCAACTATCCAAGTGTTCTAAAAAGGTTAGCAACTTCATCCTTTCATCTCTCACTGATAGTTTAGCTCATTTCAAATGCTCTAGAAGTAGTGTGGTTTGTGGGTTTTAGTGGAGGAGTGTATGTGTGAGTTTATTTGATTTAGATACACAATTTGAGCTCAAATTAACTTCTTAGTTTTCACACGTGTAGGGTGCCGCCCCGTCCCAGTCCCTGTCCTCACTGCCGTCGATCGCCCGCGCCGATCGCATCGCCGGCACCACCATGGTGAGCCTCTTGTTCTTATCTTTTTTTTAAGAAAAAAATTCTTACTTGTATGATTTATATAGCTACTTGTATAATTTTCTTACTTGTATTATTGTTTGTTATTATATAGTGCCATGGTTTTGGTATCCGCCCCCGTCGGCTCTTGTCCGGTCTATGATTCGAATGTGGTATATTATCTTTTATAACTATTTGTTTCATTTAGTGTTTATGACAATTATGCCGACCAACTTGGCATAGATGTCTTTATCTAGGAGGTATGTGAACCAAAAATTCCAACCGACCCTCTTGTCGAGAGGTTAAATTTAGTTAAAAAAGAAAACAATTATTTGAAAGAAAAATTGAAAAGAATTGAAGAAGAGAAGATGAAATTGGAGTTGCATGTTGCCGATGTCGTCGATCTACACAAGATCCAGATGGATGCAATGCGCTTGAAGATTAGAAAATATGCCATTGATAAGGAGGCTTGGTATCATTATGCTGTTGGATCAATTGTTACCTTAGTTGCGATTTTGATCGCATTTGTTGTTGCATTTAAATGTTTTAATTAGATGCTCTAGATTGTTGTATGTTGTTCTATGAGAACTATGTATGTTGTTCTAATTAGATGCTCTAGACATTTGATCACTACTGTACTTTGTTTTTAATGTGATGATGAACTTGTATTAATTTGGTCATTTCTCTATTCATGATATTCAGTAATGGTTTTTGATATACTTAATTATATAATGCATGCAGATGAACCGGCAATGGATGTACGGTGACCGACGCACCTCCGAGTACATTACGGACCTGCATAATTTTCTCGATGTGGCTGACGCAAACAGTCAGAATGGTTTTATGTATTGTTCATGTCTTGTCTATGGGAATACGAAGAATTACTCTTCCTCGAAAACCCTTCACTTCCACCTGGTTGAGAAGGGTTTCATGCTAGACTATAATGTTTGGACCAAGAATGGAGAAAGAGGGGTTATGATGGAAGACAATGAAGAAGAAGAGGATGATGACAACTATCCTATGTTCCCTGAATACTGCAATGGGGGAAGCTGAAGATCAAGAGGCACCAGATGTGCCCGCTGATGATCTTCGCCGGGGCATTGTTGATGCACAGAGAGAATGCGAAAGTGAAAGGGAGAAGTTGAAGTTCGATCGCATGTTAGAGGATGACAAAAAATGGTTGTACCCAAATTGCGAAGATGGCAACACAAAGCTCGGTACCACACTGGAATTGCTGCAATGGAAGGCAGAGAATGGTGTATCTGACAAGGGATTTGGTTCGCTACTGAAAATAATGAAGAAGAAGCTTCCAAAGGATAACGAATTGCCTGACAGTACGTACGAAGCAAAGAAGGTTCTCTGCCCTCTAGGATTAGAGGTGCGGAAGATACATGCATGCCCTAATGACTGCATCCTGTACCATGGTGAGGAGTAGGAGAATTTGAATGCATGCTCAGTATGCGGTGCATTGCGGTATAAGATCCGACGAGATGACCCTGGTGATGTTGAGGGCGAGCGCCCTAGGAAGAGGGTTCCTCCCAAGGTGATGTGGTATGCTCCTATAATACCACGGTTGAAACATCTATTCAGAAACAAAGAGCATGCCAAGTTGATGCGATGGCACAAAGAAGATTACCTGCTGATGGGTCGCAGTGGAGAAACATCGAGAGAAATTGGCCGGGCTTTGCAGGTGACGCAAGAAACTTATGGTTTGGTTTAAGTGCAGATGACATTAATCCTTTTGGGGAGCAGAGCAGCAATCATAGCACCTGGCCTGTCACTCTATGTATCTATAACCTTCTACCTTGGTTGTGCACGAAGCGAAAGTTCATTATGATGCCAGTGCTCATCCAAGGCCCTAAGCAACCCGGCAACGACATTGATGTGTACCTAAGGCCATTAGTTGAAGAACTTTTACAGTTGTGGGATATCAAAGGTGTCCGTGTGTGGGATGCGCACAAATAGAAGGAATTTGACCTACGAGCATTACTGTTTGTAACCATCAATAATTGGCCTGCTCTTAGTAACATTTTAGGACAGATAAACAAGGGATACCACACATACACGCATTGTTTAGATGAGACTGAAAGTATATATTTGGACAAATGTAAGAAGGATGTGTACCTGGGATATCGTCGATTTCTTCTGAGCAGGCATGCCTTAAGAAAGAAAGGCAAGCTTTTCAAAGGTGAGGCAGATCACCGGAAGAAGCCTGCCCTCCGTACTGGTGAAGATATATTTGATATGGTCAAGGATTTAAATGCAATCTTTCGAAAGGGTCCTGGCGGACAATCTATTCCGAATGACGCTGACGGACACGCACCCATGTGGAAGAAAAATCTATATTTTGGGTCCTACCCTATTGGAAAGACCTAGAGGTCCGCTCTGCAATCGACATGATGCACGTGACGAAGAATCTTTGCATGACCCTGCTAGGTTTATTGGGCGTGTATGGGAAGACAAAAGATACACCGGAGGCACGGGAGGACCAGCAACGTATGAACAAAAAAGACGGCATGCATCCAAAGCAGTATCAAGGTCCTGCCAGACGCTCTTACCAAAGCAGAGAAGGAAATCTTTTTTGAATGCCTGCTCAGTATGAAGGTCCCATCTGGCTCCTCGTCCAATATAAAGAGAATAATAAATATGGTAGAAAAAAATTCCAGAACCTAAAGTATCATGACTGCCACGTGATTATGACGCAACTGCTTCCGGTTGCATTGAGGGGGCTTCTACCAGAAAATGTTCGATTAGCCATTGTGAAGCTATGTGCATTCCTCAATGCAATTTCTCAGAAGGTAATCGATCCAGAAATCCTACCAAGGTTACAGAATGATTTGGTCCAATGTCTTGTCAGTTTTGAGTTGGTGTTCCCACCATCTTTCTTCAATATTATGACGCATGTCCTAGTTCACCTAGTCAACGAGATTGCCATTCCGGGTCCTTTATTTCTACACAATATGTTCCCCTTTGAGAGGCTCATGGGAGTCTTAAAGAAATATGTTCATAACTGTGCTAGGCCAGAAGGAAGCATCTCCACGGGCCATCAAACAGAGGAGGTCATTGGGTTTTGTGTTGACTTTATTCCTGACCTTAAGCCGATTGGTGTTCCTCAACCGCGGCATGAGGGGAGACTGAGTGGAAAAGGCACGCTAGGAGCGGATTCAATAATATGTATGGACGGGCATTCTTGGGCGCAAGCACATTAAACAGTTCTACAAAATTCTACCTTGGTGGCCCCGTATATCAATGAACACAAGAATATTGTACGCTCCAAACACCCGGAGCAGTCTGACGACTGGATTACACGTGAACACATGGGAACTTTCGGCGGCTGGTTGCAAACACATCTCATGGGTAACAACACTGTTGGAGATGAGTTGTACTTGTTGGCCAGGGCACCAACTGTATTGACTTTCCAAGGGTACGAGATAAATGTGAATACATTTTACACGATCGCCCAAGATAAAAAGAGCACCAACCAAAACAGTGGTGTCCGTTTTGATGCAGCAAACACCAATAGGGCAAAGGACACATATTATGGTTACATAGAGGAGATATGGGAACTTGACTATGGACGTGATTTTAAGGTCCCTTTGTTTCGGTGCAAATGGGTCAATCTGACAAAAGGCGGGGTATAGGTAGACCCGCAGTACGGAATGACAACAGTGGATCTCAACAATCTTTGGTACACAGACGAACCATTCGTCCTAGCCAATGATGTGGCGCAGGTTTTCTATGTGAAGGACGTGTCTACCAAACCGAGAAAAAGAAAAGATAAGGAAGCGAATGCATCATACGATGAGGCAAAGCTCCATATAGTTCTTTTATGGAAAAGAAACATCGTGGGAGTGGAGGACAAGACAGACATGCAGAAGATTATGAAAAGTTTCATGAAATTCCTCCCTTCACAGTGAAGACTGACCCAAGCATCCTGTTAAATGATGAAGATTATCCATGGTTACGGTGCAATAAGCAAGGGACACACGTGAAGAAAAAGTGAAGGCTTTCTCTCTAGTGAAGACAACATATCAGATGGTATGATTGTTCAAGTAACTATTCGACATATACAAGATAACCGAATATTTTGCACCTTTTATTCTGGGTTGAAAGCCATAGTTATGCTTCACAACTATTCTGATGATGGCTTTGATCTAGAATATCACTGCAGTTACATGTCAAAAAATAAAATTCCTTTGTAATAGATGAGTTTTCGACCGAAACCCTGATACTTCGAAAGAGATTGTCTAGTTTGTACACGAAGTGCATCCAGTTTTTGTCGTAACCGTCTCAACTTTTTAGCACATGCTACGTGGGTGAAATTATGATACCATGCCAAGTTTAACCTTTTCAGAGTTCATTTGTAGTGCTTTTCAATTTCAGGGTCATTTAGCTCAAAATAAATCATTAAATGCATGAAAAATAGCAAATGAAGTCAGAAAAGGGTTAAAAATTGATGATGTGGCTTTGAATGGTGCATATTAAACGCACAAAAAGTATGGAGTTAAAATAAGTTTAAAAAATGAAATCCCTTTGTAATAGATGAGTTTTCGTCCGAAACCCTGATACTTCGAAAAAGATTGTCTAGTTTGTACACAAAGCGCATCCAGTTTTTGCCGTAACCCTCTCAACTTTTTAGCACATGCTATGTGTGTGAAATTATGATACCATGTCAAGTTTCAACCTTTTCAGAGTTCATTTGTAGTGCTTTTCAATTTCAGGGACATTTAGCTCAAAATAAATCATTAAATGCATTAAAAATAGCAAATGAAGTCAGAAAAGGGTTGAAAATTGATGATGTGGCTTTGAATGGTGCATATTAGGTTAACAGAAAAGAAAAATACTAAACTAATAACTTAACAGAAAAGAAAAATACTAAACTAATAACTTAACAGATAAGAAAAATATAACATTATTAGGTTAACAGAAAATACTAAACTAAAACCTAGCTTTAGTCCCGGTTGGTGGCACCAACCGGGACTAAAGGCCTACCGCACATAATACATATGCAAAAAATAACATAAAAAATAAAAAAATGCCCGCCTACTAGCAGCAGAATTCACACACCATGCCCTGCATACGACTAGAAACCCAACTATATATGGGCCAGGATGCAGGCCCGCGGGCCACGGATATCTGCTGTCAGTAGGGCCCCACAGGGCAGAGATGGATGTTAGGCAATGCACTGCCTGCTTTAGAGAGGAGCTTGGGAGGGAAATCTCAGGCGGGCTTATAAACCGGTGCGAGCGCCTCTCGCTTGGCGAGGGGCGACTAAACTCCCACCGCCCCTCGGCTGTGCCAGGACCAGACCTTTAGTCCCGGTTGGTGGCTCCAACCGGGACTAAAGGCCCCTCTTTAGTCCCGATCCGAGCCACCAACCGGGACTAAAGGCCTGGGCTTCCCACCCTTTGGGCTGGTGAAATTAGAAAATTTTCTAAACACCATCTGCAGTTTTCGATCTCCCTCTCCACCGACGCCGAAGACCACCTCGACGCCGCCAGGCTGCCGGACCTCACCGTCCCCGAGCCCGCTCCTCGTCGCCGGACCTCCCTGCCCTCCTCGTCGCCGGACCTCCTCGCCCTCCTCCTCGAGGCCGGTCCTCGTCGCCGCCCCCGACGCCGTCGCCGAGCCCTGCCCTGACGCCGTCTCCGAGCCCTGCCCCGACACCTTCCTCGCGCCCTGCCCCGACGCCGTCGCCGACGCCTCCTCGCTGTGAGCGCCGCCAATCTTGGTCTAATCTTGGATTTGGTCCAATCTTGATTCTGTGCACAGAAGGTGTTCGACGAAATGTCAACAGTAGCTAGGCATTTTATTTGAATTTGAAATATTTTGTGGAGAGGCTCTGGTGCAAGTAAAAGGTCCTGTAAAAATTTCAGAATTTTTGGAGATGGGTAAATTGAGGTTTCCCCCTAGGATGTGAGTCTGATCCAAATTTCAATTGACAGAAATTTGAAATTTTTAAACTTGTGGACAGAATGTTTTTGGGGAAATGGAATGTTGGTACTGTCCTAAAGTTGGGATAATTTTGGAGGATCAAAAATGCTAAGGAGAATGTTGTTCCTTTGTAAACCCAAAGGAGGCAAAAGAAGTATAAACTGGCAGTATTAATACTTTGCATTTTGCCTTGAGGTTTGCAACAAATCTGTGCATCTTTCGATCATGATCAGTAAGGATGTTTTGTTGAGGGTAATTAGTACATGCTTGCCATGCTCTTTGTTGCCATGGAAAACTGCTGTAGCATATATTTTACTTGCCTCAAAGGTTGCATCATGAATCTGTTTTCTGCCACTATGCAAATATCACCAAGTCTGAAAATCTATTAATCCTTGTCAACTTGTCATGATGATTGCCATTGATCTAGGTGTCATTTGAATTAGTTCAGTAAGCATGTTTTGCCATGTGTTACAAGTATAATCATGTCATGCCATTTGTTGCCACGTACAAATTCTGTAGCATGTTCAAATCTTGCTTTCAAATTGGTATCTAGCTATAATGGACATATTTGCATTGCATATTGCTTTGATCACC
Source organism: Thinopyrum elongatum (assembly GCA_011799875.1). Classification (NCBI taxonomy): domain Eukaryota; kingdom Viridiplantae; phylum Streptophyta; class Magnoliopsida; order Poales; family Poaceae; genus Thinopyrum; species Thinopyrum elongatum. The sequence goes on from CM022303.1 coordinate 55,348,661, forward strand.
ATTTGAGTTCCATGCATCCGTTTGCCACGATCTTTAGGTCTATTTCAACTAAAATCTTCCATTCTATCCAGTGGCATACTTGTGTTTTTTTAATCAAAGTCATTTTTGATCAAAGTCATTTTTTATAGCATTATTCATGTGTAATATTTATGCAAATGTTTTATAGCATTATTCATGATTAAATGTCACTAGATTTTATTTTCACGTCAAGTCGCGTAACCTAGGCGTGGAAGTAAATCATTCATGTCACCCAACGGTTTCGCTACGATGGAAGAGAAGCATTCACAACATAATGGCTTTCGAGTTCTTCACCATCCTACTCTTAAATTAGGGAGCAGGATGGTGAAGAACTCGAAAGCCATTATGTTCCTGAATGAATGTCTCTTCTTCCATCAGAGCAAACTCCTGGGTGACAGGAATGCAGAATGTTTGACTGAGTGCATTAGACACGCCGGATGGCCTGATATGCAATTTGGACTTCCAATTCTTGTTCTTCCTAGGTAGTTGGAGTGTGATACTTGTATCTTCACATGTGAAGATACAAGTATCATACTCCAGCTACCTCGAAAGAACAAGAATTGCAAGTTCCAGAATACTAAAACTATATAAAATGCATACGAAATAACTTACAAGTGATTGCAGAAACTATGGATCCGGAACACACCAGAGACGGAGAACAAGAACACATGTTGGAGGAAATAATCCGTGACGGAGATGATGATATCACCTCAAATTATCTGAATGAGTCCAGTCATGAGGGAATGGACAGCTCCGGTGATCGAATGGAGGGAGAAGATGACGGCTCCGGCGGTGTTGGAGCCTTAACTATTGCAAAGTCCGACGAGGTGTATTAATTAAGCCTGCTGACTAGATGCATTAATTGATTTGTATGTACATATATTAATGCTTCTTTCTTCTTTTAGCCCTCCGGATCGAGCCAAACTTCTGTAAAGAGACGAGGCACGAAGAAAAGTTTGGGCGAGAATGAAAGGTTCACGATCGAAGAAATCGCTCCAGATGGCAAACCGACTGCTCCCAAGCGGTCCGCAGATTGATTTGTAAGTTAGTGCGGAGTTGTTGTAAGGGACAGCATCCCGATCAGCATTCAAGAATGCAATAAGCCAAAGGCGGACGATGGAGTTTCTTATGTCGACGATAGATCCAAAGATGAGCTTTGGAATACGCTCAAGACAAATTTTAGCCTAACGCCAGAGGTGGATCCAAATAGCAATGTTGTAGAGCAAAAAGTCAAGGCGTGGGCCCTTAAGAAGATGGCCGAACAATTCAAGAACTGGAAGAAAAGATTGCACGAACAGTTTGTCCTGAAAGAGAAGACTCCAACATTCACCAGTGAAGACCACCTCGACGCCGCCAGGACGCCGGACCTCGCCGTCCCCAAGCCCGCTCCTCGTCGCCGGACCTCCCCACCCTCCTCGTCGCCGGACCTCCTCGCCCTCCTCCCTGAGGCCGCTCCTCGTCGCCGCCCCCGACGCCGTCGCCGAGCCCTGCCTTGACGCCGTCTCCGAGCCCTGCCCCGACGCCGTCCCCGAGCCCTGCCCCGACGCCGTCGCCGACGCCTCCTCGCTGTGAGCGCCGCCAATCTTGGTCCAATCTTGATTCTGTGCACAGAAGGTGTTCGACGAAATGTCAACAGTAGCTAGGCATTTTATTTGAATTTGAAATATTTTGTGGAGAGGCTCTGGTGCAAGTAAAAGGTCCTGTAAAAATTTCAGAATTTTTGGAGATGGGTAAATTGAGGTTTCCCCCTAGGATGTGAGTCTGATCCAAATTTCAATTGATTGAAATTTGAAATTTTTGAACTTGTGGACAGAATGTTTTTGGGGAAATGGAATGTTGGTACTGTCCTAAAGTTGGGATAATTTTGGAGGATTAAAAATGCTAAGGAGAACGTAGTTCCTTTGTAAACCCAAAGGAGGCAAAAAAAGTATAAACTGACAGTATTAATACTTTGCATTTTGCCTTGAGGTTTGCAACAAATCTGTGCATCTTTGGATCATGATCAGTAAGGATGTTTGGTTGAGGGTAATTAGTACATGCTTGCCATGCTCTTTGTTGCCATGGAAAACTGCTGTAGCATATATTTTACTTGCCTGAAAGGTTGCATCATGAATCTGTTTTCTGCCACTATGCAAATATCACCAAGTCTGAAAATCTATTAATACTTGTCAACTTGTCATGATGATTGCCATTGATCTAGGGGTCATTTGAATTAGTTCAGTAAGCATGTTTTGCCATGTGTTACATGTATATTCATGTCATGCCATTTGTTGCCATGTAGAAATTCTGTAGCATGTTCAAATCTTGCTTTCAAATTGGTATCTAGCTATAATGGACATATTTGCATTGCATATTGCTTTGATCACCATTTGAGTTCCGTGCATCCGTTTGCCATGATCTTTAGGTCAATTTCAACTAAAATCTTCCATTCTATCCAGTTGCATACTTGCGTTTTTTTTAATCAAAGTCATTTTTGATCAAAGTCATTTTTTATAGCATTATTCATGTGTAATATTTATGCAAATGTTTTATAGCATTATGCATGATCAAATGTCACTAGATTTTATTTTCACGTCAAGTCGCGTAACCTAGGCGTCGAAGTCAATCATTCTCTATTCATGTCACCTAGCGGTTTCGCTACGATGGAAGAAGAGAAGCATTCACAACATAATGGCTTTCGAGTTCTTCACCATCCTACTCTCAAATTAGGGAGTAGGATGGTGAAGAACTCGAAAGCCATTATGATCCTGAATGAATGTCTCTTCTTCCATCAGAGCAAACCCCTGGGTGACAGGAATGCAGAATGTTTGACTGAGTGCATTAGACACGCCAGATGGCCTGATATGCAATTTGCAATTCCAATTCTTGTTCTTCCTAGGCAGTTGGAGTGTGATACTTGTATCTTCACATGTGAAGATACAAGTATCATACTCCAGCTACCTCAGAAGAACAAGAATTGCAAGTTCCGGAATACTAAAACTGTATAAAATGCATACGAAATAACTTACAAGTGATTGCAGAAACTATGGATCCGGAACACACCAGAGACGAAGAACAAGAACAGATGTTGGAGGAAATAATTTGTGACGGAGATGATGATATCACCTCACATTATCTGAATGAGTCCAGCCATGAGGGAATGGACGGCTGCGGTGATCGAATGGAGGGAGAAGATGACGGCTCCGGCGGTGTTGGAGCCTTAACTGTTGCAAAGTCCGATGAGGTATATTAATTAAGCCTGCTGACTAGATGCATTAATTGATTTGTATGTACATATATTAATGCTTCTTTCTTATTTTGGCCCTCCGAATCGAGCCAAACTTCCATAAAGAGACGAGGCCAGAAGAAAAGTTTGGGCTCGAATGAAAGGTTCACGATCGAAGAAATCGCTTCAGATGGCAAACCGACTGCTCCCAAGCGGTCCGCAGATCGATTTGTAAGTCAGTGCGGAGTTTTGTAAGGGACAACATCCCGATCAGCATTCAAGAATGGAATAAGCCAAAGGCGGACGATGGAGTTTCTTATGTCGACGATAGATCCGAAGATGAGCTTTGGAATACGCTCATGACAAATTTCAGCCTACCGCCAGAGGTGGATCCAAATAGCAATGTTGTAGAGCAAAAAGTCAAGGCGTGGGCCCTTAAGAAGATGGCCGAACAATTCAAGAAGTTGAAGAAAAGATTGCATGAACAGTTTGTCCTGAAAGAGAAGACTCCAACATTCACTGGTCAATATGAGAAGATTAAATATCACTGGCCCGCATTTGTGGCGTACAAGACATCGAAGAAAGGTAAGAAAAGGTCACTGATAAATAAGCAAAATGCTGCAAAGAAGGAATATCACCATGTTACGGGGTCAGGTGGCTACAAGGTTGCCCGGCCTACGTGGGACAAAGCTGAGAACGACCTGCTTGATAAAGGGATCCATCCACAGACATTGAACTAGCCCGAACGGGCAAGGACTTGGTTCTTCGGGCATGGGGGAACTTTGCACCCAGAAACAAGGAAGGGTGTTTATACGAAAGCTCAACTTGCAACACCCGTCAAAAACATTCAGGATGCACTCCAAGCCGTGCAGGAAGGGAAGTTCCATCCCGACAGAGAGAAGGATGAGCTGTCACGCACCCTCGGGAATCCTGAACACCCTTGACGAACACGAGGCACATCAGGCTTCGGTCCGTGGAAGGTTGGGTTTCCCGATAGCACAGACACTTATAGAAGCCGACGGAGAAAGAAGAAAGAGGATGCAGATCGGCTGCAGAAGATAGAAGAAAGATTAGCGTTGCAGGATAAGCAAATAGAGGCACTTACCAGCCAGCGAGCTACCGGCCCATCATCTCAGCGGCACGACGAAGATCCTTCATTCGATACTTCCCACGAAGCTACCCCACCATCTCAGTGGAAAAGCAGCGTGGCTTCTACGGATCTCGGTTGGCCGCCCATAGATGATATCACGGCTCCTGATCACTACCCCATGGATGATATCACGGAGAGGGAACATTGTGAGCTACATGCGAAGTGCATTAACAAAACCTTGAAGGTGGCGGTCGGCTATGCCTTACAACGTGGACATGATGGAACTTACCATTGCCGACCGATTCCAGATGGCTATATTGTTGTCGGGGTGGATGAAGTTACCAACGGATTTGAGCAGCTGGAGCTTGAGTACCCTACAGGTAAAGGGGAGACTCATCTGGGAGATGCCTTAAGGACTACCATTCTATGGAGAAAGGAACACATCATGCTTCCACACTGGACGCCGCATCAGCAGACTCCGCCAGAGGAGGCCCCTCAGCATGCTCCTCACAGTCCAGCTCTATCTCCGCTACCTCAGCCATCACCGCCGCGTCAGCACACTCGGTCAGCTCTATCTCCGCTGCTTCAGCCGTCACCGCCGCGTCAGCACACTCCATCAGCTCTATCTCCGCTGCTTCAGCTGTCTCCGCCGCGTCAGCGGACTCCTCAGGAAGAGGCCCCTCAGCAGAATCCGCCGCGTCAGCTGACTCCGCCACCTCAGCACTGGCGGAAGAGATCCACCGTCGCTCCGGCAGCTAGTAGTACAACAACGAAGAAATCCAGAGCAGATAGCGTCAAGAAGGCTCCTGCCAAGTTACCATACAACATGACTGAGAAGGAAACCAAGGAGTTCGTGGCTGCTGACATGAAATGCCAGCTTGCACCGACCCGTCCAGATCCAACAGAGAAAATAGATCCGGTAAAAGCGAGGAGCTATGTGAAAAACCATACAAAACCACCACCGCCTCCGCTGCTATCAAACTATGACCACTCTATTGTAAAGTCATATAGAGATCCACATCAGCGGTCGGGAAGTAGCAGTAGTGTAAAGGGGAAAATAACTCCCCAGCTCGGCGAACAGAAACAATCGTGCCCCCCGCTCAAGGTGTTTACCGATATCGCTAATGATCCGGGTTAGCGGCCACTGATCCTGGTTTCACTCTTGGTGATTACTTAGGCGATGAGGTACAGTTCGAAATGGCTGAGTTAGCCTTCAAATTCGAGCACGGGAAGCCTCTCGTCAGACCTGAGGAGCTCCCGCATCTACCAACGATGATGCGAAGATTGCATGACTGGTACTTGGAAGAATCAAAGAAAGGGACCAACTATATCATTGCGGGAATTAAAGATGAGCATTGCTTCAATGGAGAAGAGGAGATTTACTTGAATTTGTAGAATTATTTTAGTTATACAATCAAGACGCCATCGACAAATCTATCGTCGCTTGCTATTGTTTGTAAGTATCATTTCTGTAATTAAGTCTCTAGCTCAGCTCGTTTATTGCATGTATAATTATCCTCACTATATATATTATGTAGAAAGAAGATCCTCGAATGCAAAAATGGACAAATCTATGACATTGGGTTCATTAACCCAAATACTATTCATCAAGCTATGGTAAAATGGAACGCCAAGGATACAGAGAAGATCTTGCTAAGTGCGTTAATTGAACAACACACCAAAAGGGAAATACTATTTCGTTACAACTTTCAGTGAGTGTTATACTGTCTTGTACATATCATTCTGTTTTGCTTACTCGATGTTAAGTGTAATTGATGAGTTATGCGTGCGCAGGTTCCACTTTATTCTGCTAGTCATTCAGTTTGACGCAGAAAGAGTACTTGTCATGGACTCGCTACGTAAAGACCCTGAAATGTGGGCGAACATGAAGGAAATGCTCCAGAGGTAATTTCAATCATTATCGCACTATATCGGCAACTTTCGTTCATTTCCTGATATCAAGTAATTAATAACTCCTTTATTCATTTTCTTTGCCGGGCAGGGTTTGGAAAGAGTTCACCAAGAAGGTTAGGGGTGACTGGAAAGAGGAGCTGCGATTTCAACATCTCAATGTAAGTAGTACTAGCTAGGTCGACGCATCTCTTTGATTCTAGTTTCAATACCATTATCATGCTTGATTATTATTTTGATTGAACTCTATTCTCGTAAAGTGCTCGAGGCAGGGATCCGGGAATAACTTATGTGGATACTACGTTTGCGAGTTCATTCGCCAGACGACCTCTGAGGCGGGCAGATTTTTCGCAAAAACTTGAAGTATGTAAACAATATTCACAATTTTTTTTATTACCATCAATTGTGTTGAGTTTCATTCACACACACACACACACACACACACACACACACACACACACACACACACACACACATATATATATATATATTGACCCCCTTCTTTAAATTAGATCAAACGGAAGCAGGACGAACTCCTGCCAGAGGCTCGCATACGAGAAATTCAAGAGGAATTGGCGGGATTCTTCCTTGAAGAGATCATACCTAAAACCGGAGAATACCATCGAGAATTGGTAGTGAATGTTGGTAATTAGATATTAGGGATCGTAAGAGATGCTACATTGTATATATGCATGAACGTGTACTATACATAGTAGCGTCGAATAGATATACGAAAACTTGTTGTTCGACCAAGCACGAAGAAAGAGAGGTCACTTCTCTCTATATTCATGACGATTTGTGTAATGGTTCCTTCATTGCTATATCTAGTAGCTAGCGTCGAGTTGAATGGAAAATATCAAATAAAAATGAAAACCCTAAATGTAAAAGAATTGAATGGTAAACACAAAAAGAAAAGGGGGAACCACAATATGAAACCCCTAAACCCTCCAAAACCCTAAACCCCTCATTAAAAAAAACAAAAAAAAACCCCAGCGCCTTTTAGTCCCGGTTGGTTACCAACCGGGACTAAAGGTCCCTCCTGCCTGGGCGCCCCACAGCGGCCACGTGGACCTCCTTCAGTCCCGGTTCGTGACACAACCGGGACTAAAAGTTGGGGCCTTTATTCCCGATTGCTTAGTCCCGGTTGCAGAACCGGGACTAAAGGCCCTTAGGAACCGGGACTAATGCCCTGTTTTCTACTAGTGAGGAGTTTTTCTATTCTTCACATCCATTCCGAAAGGAGAGGACTAGCTAGCAGTTGTCAATGACCTTTAGAGTCATAGTACCTTTTGACTATCGATCATGTTTTAGGCTAGTATGTGTTGTCTACGAATGATGAACATGTTGTATGGTTACATTATGTGATGTTTAGTCATGATCGATACTAACTAGTGGGTAAGGTAGAAAAATGCATGCATGTAACGATGGGTATCAATGAAGTGTATTGCAATGTCTGATCGGTATCAAGGTAATATTGCATTCTGTTGCAATTTCCTATATGGGTATCAATGCATTGTGTTAGTCAACACTGCCATGCCAGGAAAACGCTGTCGTGGCAGCGTTATTTTTTAATTTACCTGGGCGGGCTTTTCAGTTGCGGGCACTCAAATTTGCCCGCCACTGGTGCAAACATTACCAATGGCGGTCGGCCCGCCCGCCATTGATGCCATATTAGCAGTGGCGGGAGGTCAGTGGCAGGTACCACTGACAGCTCCACCCGCCACTGATGTCCTTTTTCCGCCCGCCACTGCTAGTCTGTTCTACAGTAGTGTAAATAGGCAAAATCATACGGGGGGACTAAACCCTTGGCAGAAGAGCGGCGACTGAATCCCTAGGTGGGGCCCTACCCTCTTGCGCACCCTAGGGGGTGCTCCACATGGTGCGCAAGCATCTGGTGGGGCCTCCCTGGATGCACTTCCGTGTGGCTTCTCGGTCCTTGTAAATAATTGCACCAGTTTTTTCTTGGAATTTTATCGTTTTGGGAAAATTCCTGAAAACAATGACAACACAGATAAAAAAACTACTTTCTGGCATTTAGTAGTAGGTTGATCCCCAAAATATTTAAATAACATGTAAAATACACAATTTACTTCAAAACGAATAGATACATTGGCAACTTATTAGTGCTTCAGAGAAGTGGTAAAGTTCCTCAAAAAAGTGGAATCTTAGAAATAATGCACCTCGAAACAAACGTGTTCGGCAATGCACACTTTAGGAGCTCGAGTTCCTTGGCAGTGCATTGTATCTCATGAGCATGTTCGACTACAGAACTGTTCTTTGGCATTTCGCCAAACTTAGCATCCAGCGCATCCTACAGTTCTTTGGCATTGCGCATATGTAAATATGCATCAACCAACTTGTCTCAAAGCACACTTATGACTGCACCCACAAGTGTACGGCAGCCTCCTGGAATGCTTTATCATGTTCATGACTAAGTGATCCTAATAGAGTGCCAGCCGAAACCTAGTACACTTCATAGCGCCGAGTCACAAGATGGTTTTGGTCTGCCATCTCTTAAGATGTGCACCCGTATACGGGCTCGGTTTGAGAATAGCACCAAGAAATTTCCAAAGAAAATAAGATTTTTGGATTGTTAAAATAACTAGAAATTCTTGAATTAATTTAATCCAAGTAATGTCATGATATTTGTGCTCGCGAAATTAACTATCATGGGTAAACTAGACATGCGACAAAGTAACGGGTACACATCTAGCATATCTATCTTATTTGCATATGAAATAATCACGAGTACGAACAACAAGGTAGTAGAATATATGTGTTGGTCGGAGTGACCGCAACGTTGACGTTGCTATTGTTGTTGTTGCCAGTAGGGAGATGAAGGTGGTGTAGTCGAACTAGTCATTCATGGTTGTGGGGAGGTAGTCAATCTGATGCGCACAGTCATGCCGAGACGCACCCCAAAAACCATATCGCCTCTTACCTGGTGTAGGTTTGCAAGAAACGGAGGCGGTAGTGCCTGCTGGAGGAGGCAGATGCAATCTGGTGTCTCCTAGTGACAGCTAGGTTAGCCCTGCTCTTCTTTTTTTTTTGTTTTTTTTATCATAAATAACTTTATTCCTCAAATTATTGCCATATCCTTTACAACTTGGGGAAGAATAAAATCAGGGATATCAGAATCCCAAAATTCCGACGAGCTCAAACTAAATGAATGTTTAGCTAGGCAATCAGCTACCTGATTAGCCTCTCTACTACAAAAAACATAACTGACACTAGCAAATTCCATCGCCATATGAGTGCATTCAGTAATGATGGACACATCAGGGCCCAAGTATGCTTCAGGTTTGTTCAGTGCTTCCAACGCAGCCATACTATCAGATTCGACGACAACTTTCGTGCAACCAATAATAGCTGCTAAAATCAGTCCATGTCGGATAGCCTTCAGTTCAGCTGATACAACGCTGGAGACATGAGGTATTGCCCAGGTTGCCGCAGCTAGGACTTGTCCATGGTTATCCCGCGCCACCGCACCATTAGCTCCAGATAAATTTTCAGAATGAAAAGAGGTGTCCACGTTGATTTTTATAGTGCCCTCGCTTGGCTTCTTCCACGTGTGAACCAACTTACGTGTTGGCTGGTTCGGTGTATGGGCTCGAAGAAAGTTTGTGGCCAGCACCCGTATAGACATTGCCGTGCGATTAGTGCTCTGGATAGACTCCCCTTTTGCGTGTTGTCGTCTTTGCCACCAAATAAACCACATAGCGACCAGGATCAACTCAGTAGCTGGCATTTCATGCACCACTGACCGTGTTCGGAGTAGAATTTCCAAGTTAACCGAGCCAGACCGGTCTTGCACCACGGACTGTTGGATGACCTCAGCTAAACCTAGCTCTGTCCAAACATCAGTTGCTCTAGGACAAGTGAGTAAACAATGTTGGATGTCTTCAAGTCCAATTTTACAAAATTGGCACTGAGGGACAAGAGGAATATGCCTACTCGCCAACACGCCCAAGCAAGGTAGTACTCCCTTAAGAACCTTATAATCGCCCTGCTCTTCTTTATATAGCCACTCATGTTGGAGGTGTGAGTTAAACCACATTCCAGTCGGTAATAGCACACAATCCGATTAAATCAGAAACCGTAAGCCAATTACAAATAATGCGCCCATTAATGACTCTTAATTAATAAATTCCCCATCCGCCTAGCAAAAGAAAACCCAAACTCAGCATGGGTTTGAGTCCGGCTCGATCACTAAACACTACGTGTGTGGGTGGCGAGGGGTACGAGCGTGCGTGTTGTTGTTTACTTGTTCTCATGCTTTAGGGGGCTGAGGGGAAGAACCCATTATACGTTGGTCTCATCTCACCACCACTAGCAATGTGGGACTAAAACTTTGCACATGCGACGCAACCATAAATAAACCTTTGACATTATCCATGATTTTATTATTTAATGGGCTAAAGCCCATAAAATCTAACAAATCCATTTCCCCCCTTTTTTAACCTTGCAATTTTCTGTTCTATCAGTGGTCACTAGTAAATAATTTTAAGCTTCCTTTTACCTCTTAGAGGTATGTTTGGAACTTCAGCGTTGTACACCTAAACTTGCCCTAGTACAGAAGGTCACGTAAAGGCTGGAAGATCATGCATGATTGACTAAACTTCTTACAATTGGCCAGGCACGATTTCTTGCGATGCGCAGGAAGTTCACAAATTAATACTGAAACCGATGAAAATAAAAAGAAGTGTTACATGGAATTTGTTCTACTTTGCTCCGTCTACTAATGTTCTTTTTTTAGGGTCAACGGATTGCCAATAGTATATCTCTGAAGGGGCCCTGTTTGTTTGTTGGTGGTAACAATGTTATTAATTTATTGTTATTATGGTACTTTTCGGAATGAATCATACGAACCAAGCTAGCTATTGTGAGCCTTCTTTACATATTTTAGTCTTCGCGTCAATCACTCACGCATACTCCCTCCGTTCCAAAATATAAGGTGTATTATTTTTCTCAAAATTCAAATCATTTTATGTTTGACCAAGTTTATTGAAAAATATATCAACATCTACAATACCAAATAAAAAAATATGAAAACATATTTCATGATGAATCTATTGATACTGACTTGGTATGGTAGATATTAATATTTTTCTCAATAAACTTGGTCAAACCTAGAGAAGTTTGACTTTTCAAAAAAATAACACACCCTATATTTTGGGATGGAGGAGTAATATATTTGCAATAAAATATTTCTGTATTATTTCCTTGTGCCTTAGCGAGTTAAAGAAATTGGTCAAGTATTCGCAAAAAAAAGGGGGGGGTCAACGAATCCTGTAAGAGGAATAAGTTGAGAATTGACAATAATACAATAATTAACCCTGTCGAGTAAATCTCCTTTAAGATAGTTGAGTATTTGAGTAATTAGCTGTTTTATGTTCGACATAAGCAAATTTATTTTCATACAATTTATAAATGTTAAGGGACATTAATTTAGTTTTTTAACAGTAAAATAACTATAGACCTTCCTCATGTAGCAGTTTTCGTGACACGCTTAAAGCACTACATATCATAGTTCAAAGTGGTAATAAGGGGGAGGAGGTTGATTACATTTTTTGGAGGAGTAGTTAGTCCTTCACTGTCTAGAATGGGATTCTAAAGTTGTATTTTTCTTCGGTGGAAGGCTCCAAGAATTATTCCTTAGCGCTCAATGCTTAGTTGGCATTACGTGTTTGCCCGAAAACAGAAAAAAAATCTTGTGATTAATGTACACATCATGAAAGTATGGGAGGATAAAGCAAAAAAGAAGAAAAAAAGCGGACATAGTGGAACATCTTTTCATATTGGTGTGCCCTCATCAGATGCATCATTATTAAGGATTTGGTGCATATAATATTGGAATTCAACAAAACTGATTGATATTGACCATTGGATCTCATTACAATGGCTTTATGCATACTCATAATATCTCTGTCTTAACCTAACACTAAAAGCACTCTCCTCAACTCACTGCTACCACCTCCTTTTTCGCCCCGTTGTGGCCACGATCACCCTCACGCCCCTCCCCTATCTTTGATTGCTCTCGGGGTCAGATGCACAACCTAAGAGCATCTATAGCCCTTCCCCTAAAACTTAACTCCCTATATCACCTCCCTAAAGTTAACTCTTCAAAATTTGAGGGTTTAAATTTCCTTGCAACTAGTGTTTCCCCTAAACTTAACTCCCCAAAACAACTTTTTGAACAAACATTGTAATTGAATTACATTTCAAACACAATTTCAACTTAATTAAACATATTATTTTTTGCGGGGTAATTAAACATCACTTAAACTCCAACTTCATCAACATAGTACTCAACATACTTAAACATCACATTAAAATCAAAGTTCATGAAATTAAACTAAATAGTACTCCCTCCGATCCAAAATAAGTGTCGTGGTTTTAGTTTCAAACTAAAATCACGACACCTTATTTTGGATCGGAGGGAGTACTCATTACTCAACATAGTGCATAATTTAAACTACACATCGTCGTCGGAGGTGGAAATGATGACGACCTCCTTGCCCTTGCCAGAGGCGTCAGCAGCTAAGTCATTGCCATTCGACATGGCCTCGGTAGCCACGTCGTTGGAGTCGTCGGCGTCCATCCAGGTGAAGAACTCCTCCATCTCCTTCTCCTTCACTGTGTAAGCGGCCCTTGCCGCGGCATTAGCGTGTGCCAACGTCAATGACTTCTCCACGACGTTATGCTCCTCCTCCTCCCTCACGAGCTCGCGGTCCATAAGCTCCCATGGCCCCAACTCCGGCCCCTCCTCCTCCTCCTCCTCCTCCTCCAACTCCGGCACCTCCTCCTCCTTCTCGGAGTCATTATCGGTGGATGGTGGGGGGAGGACGGCGAGGGGGCGGGGTGCTGGGGAGGAGGTCCCGGATGGGACCGTCGCAGGAAGCGGGTTGGAACCGTCGGGCTGCGGCGTGGCATCGGGCGGCGGACAGGGAAAGAGGCGGCAGGATCCGTGGCAGTGGGATCCGATGGCGGGGTGGCGCGGCGGCGCAATTTTGGTTGGGAATGAGTCGGGGGAGGCGGTGGGGACGCGGAGGGAGACGGGGACACGGTGCGGGGCGGCAGAGGGGAGCGGAGCGGGTGGTGGCGGCGAGATCGGGAGGGGAGGGGAGGAGTCGGGCGAGCAGTTGGGGTGGGGGAAATTTCTCCCACCTCTTTTTAGAGGGGGATGGAAGGTCTGGGAAGGGAGCTGCCCTTCTACGCAACACTTCACTTGATTTTTATTTTGTGTAAGTTCAATCTCGTAATTAATTGGTGCAATTCACCGAATTGGTCACCTGAGAAAAACGCTATATTGATTTTCCATGCACCACCAGTTTAACTCAAAATGCCGGGAGACAACAAGGACAATGATGGAGAACTTGTTTATAGCTGGCACTGTGCATGGCTGCTTTCGATCGTACATCCGCCCACCCATACATTTCTTTTTTTTCTATATATATTGAGATCAACTGGCAACCTGCAGAAACCATCGAGCCCAGGATAGCTACTCAGCACAACTTAAGAGGCACTGCCTACACGTTAACACAACTTAATTAGTGGCCATGGTTTCCGCTTTGCAGCAGCTGCTTCTTCTGATCAGCTTGTCTACTTCCTGTTGCCTCGGTGCAAAAGTAGACACTCATGCAGCAGCTGGATATGACCATGAACTCAACTTCATGGTTGTGGCAACAAGCTCCCTGAAGCTCATCGCACAAGACGCCGTCTGCTCCGGACACAAGGGTATGTTAGAAAAATAGGGTTGCCTTCTCTTACCTAACAGATGGTCTCTATTAAAAAAAGGGATTGCTAAAACTCAGCTAGCTGAGATATAGTTTGGTCTAATTCACAATCTCAACTGTTCGATCAAAGCATGCACAGATTCGTGCGGGCTGGCTGAAACTGAAGTGCGCGAGCTGTGCAGGCAAGATGGACGCGGCCTGTTTCCTGCTTTCTTTTGTGAGTTGTTGGGTACGGCCCATGTAGCTGTCGTTATATGGCCTTTTTTCTTTTTCTAGTTTGTTTTCTAGTGTGCACATCTGCTCTTTTCCTGGCTGAGCCGAGATGGCAGATCGAAGTGTACGTCCCTGTGGCTACATATACTTGTCAACATTTGTCCGTGTTTCCTTTATATGCTTATCTTTTTTTCCCTTTTCTTTTTTATTTTCTTTTTCTTATGTCAACATTTATAAAAATTGTCTTCTTGTTTCTCTTCTTTCATTTTTTCTAAAAAAATATTTTTGTTTTTTACTTTTTTACAAGCAATTGACAACCTATAAGCTGTTAGAGTTATTTTATGTTTAATTTCTCGCTCTTGTATTATTGTTACTTTTTTTATATTAATGACATCAAAAGCCAGGCTTCCCTTTTTCGGTGGAAATATTTTCCCAGGAGTTTTATAACCAAAATTTTCAAGTAGCCAAAGCTTTCAACTCGGGTTGCAAACGACAAGTTTTATGTGGGGTCACAATTGTAGGTTTTTAAATGGGGTTGTGACTACAACTTTTTAAATGGGGTCATAACTATAAGTTTTAGAAGAGGTTACAACTGTAATGTTTAAAAAATGGATCACAAATGCAAGTTTTCAAAATGGGTCACAACTGTAAGTTTCCAAATGGGATCGCAACTCCAGGTTTTTAAACGCGATCGCAACTGCAAGTTTTCAAGTCGTGGAGCGATTGCAAGTATTCAAATCGGGTCGCAACTGCAAGTCTTCAAGTCAGGTTGCAACTACAAGATTTCAAATGGGGTTGCAATTACAAGTTTTTAAAGGGGTCGCAACCGCATGTCTTCAAGGGGGGTTGCAAAGGAAGTTTTCAATGGTGTCGTAACTATAAGTTTTCACTAGACATGCAACTGGGGGTCGTGAGGGTGTTGTCGGGCTAGTTGCATGTCCATCACTAGACATGCAACTGCAAACGTTGTAACCCGACTGCAACTGCAGGGGCACGCACGTGACTGCAACTAGGTCGGGTGGGGAGTTATCGGGGTCAGTTGCATATCCATCACTAGACATGCAACTGCAAGCGTTGTAACTCGACTGCAACTGGACATGCAACTGCAAGTGTTGTAACTCGACTGCAATTGCAGGGGCATGAACTCGACTGCAACTGGGTCGGGTGGGGGGTTATCGGGGTCAGTTGCATGTCCATCACTAGACATGCAACTGCAAGCGTTGTAACTCGACTGCAACTGGACATGCAACTGCAATTGTTGTAACCCGACTGCAATTGCAGGGGGACGAACGAGACTGCAACTGGGTCAGGTGGGAAGTTATCGGGGCTAATTGCATGTCCATCACTAGACCTGCAACTGCAAGCGTTGTAACCCGACTGAAACTACATGTGCACAAAGCGACTACAACTGGGGTAGGGAGGGGGGCATCGGACCGGTTGAATGTCCAAAACTAGACATGCAACTGCCCTTGCAGACAGCAACTGCAACTGGGCCGCGTTGGGAGTTATCGGGGCCAGTTGAATGTCCACTAATAGACATACAACTGCGAGTATGTAACCCGACTGCAACTGCATGGGCACAAAGCGACTGCAACTGAGTCGGGTGGGGGGTTGTCGTGTCAATTTCATGTCCATCACTAGACATGCAATTACAAGCGTTGTAACCGATTGCTACTGGAGGGGCACACGTGACCGTAATTGTAGGATGGATATCAGCTAGTTGCATGTCCACCTCTACACATGCAACGACACAACACACAACCCATCCACAATTGCAAGCGACATAATACGTGCACAACTGATGCGGACCAGACTTTATTACCTTTTTAGTTTTCTGAAAACAATTTTCTACTACTCGTGTACATGCGCGCGTCGAGTGCAACTGCTTTGTGACGCAATCCATGCGCAATTGCAAGCGTTGTAGCACGCATGCAACTCTCGTGGGGCAGAACCTTTTCTTTTTCAAATGAAAAATTCTACTAGTCAAACGCACCGCTTATTCTTTGACATGTATACTTTTATAAAGATTATTCTTTTGGGTCTATAGTACTAGTCAAATTCTTCTGTACAACCCAACTACAAGGGAATAAACACAAAAATAGCTAAAATCAAATTGTTTTTCGCAGAAATAAACAAATCAATTTTTTAGCAATTTCTTTTAAACATGAAATGTTAATCAGTTGATATAAAATAGGGCTTACTTACCACAAATGCCACCCGGTGAGTCTGGCAAGGGCTACATTCTATTCAACGTGACGTAACTAGGCCATTTTCTCTCCTTCACAACGTCTAGTCTGGCAACGTCCTTTTTGTTCGTTCTTTTTTTTTTCCAGAATAACCAACAACGAAACTAGCCCAGGCCCATAAACAAACTAAAAAATATATAGCCCACAACCAGCGCATTGGCCCAGGGGAACAGCAAACAACTCTGGGTGTGGCTTGCCAATAAAAACAGGCTGCAATGATAAAAGATGATGTCAGCTGATGTTAGGTGAATGAGACCAAATTATATCTCATCTAGACGAGTTCTAGGCACTCCCATTAAAAAAAAGATAAGACATTTTTCTGCATTGTACAATATGACTTCTCTTAGTCACACGTCTTTCTAGTCTAGGAGGACGCAAACATTAATTGCTTGAGATTACACTAAGAGATAATTTATTGTATAACATGTTTTTTTATCTTTCATAGATTACATGAAATGCATAAAAAGACTGTCTTATCAACCAATGTACATGCCCTTAGATCATTCCTCTTAATTTGTTACTAGAGTAGCTAGATATATAGCAGTAGCTTGAACTAATGATCTATGCATATGCATGGACGATGAACAGTGGTGCCATCAACCAGCAACCACACCACCTGGGTACCGATGAATCGCCCGCACGGCCCGTGCTCGTCATCATCATCGTCAAGGGCAGTAGTTGTGGACGTCGATGACATGCTCCTGTGGGACCAACTCCGCAGCAGCTACATTCGGACGCAGCTCTCTAACGCTGGCGGCGCCAGCGCGGGTGTACCGATAATCGCCAGAACCACCATGGTGTCTAACCGGGATTACATGCTGGATTCGACTGCTTCAATAGGGGAAAATTCAATGACGTCAAAATCGGTGAGAATGCATTTGTATGTATTTAATTATTTAATATGATTCTGCTAATTCTCGGTTGTCTGAATTTTTTTTAAATGGCGGTGACCCAAAATTAAGGTGTGCGTGTCAGTGCAATTTGAATTGTGTAAGCTATAACTGGAGCGAGGAAGGGATGATGATGGTTAGACACCCAAAAATTTAGGAAATAACCAATTTTCATGTAAATTAGAAGCAAAACAAATCTCTATTCAATATACCTAGCTAGCTAGCTGTTAACAAGAGCTTCTCACGTTGAGATATCAATACAATGTATGCAAATTATAGGTGACCAGTCAAATGTCAACCATAATAGGGAAGTGTTTATCTATTGTCAGCACGAGAATCTATTATTATTAAGGATCAGTTTGCAATTGCTGGACACTCTTGCGATGTGTTTATTCTGCTATTGAAATTTTGCTATAAGCGGGTGGGACAAACAGGATTATGATAATCCACCGTAATGCCAAATGCAACCTAAATCTTAGTAATTTTTGTAAGCCGTCTAGTCATCCTTATCTCCATCTCACTTCTTTGTAACCAAACAAACTAAGACTTACAGTGCTACTGAAATCACGCACTTGCAATAGAGTGATTTCAAGAAAACTTAATTATAAAATTTAAATTTGTAATTGGTTGTACAACTTTTCTATCCAAATTGTAGATCCAGAAGTCTGATCAGACGGTGACCGACGAGCACCACATCACGGCTAGCCAGACGGTTGTCGTTGATACAAGCAGCGACATCCCGTGGGTGCAGTGCCTCCCATGCCCCATACCGCAGTGTCACCTCCAGAAGGATCCATTATACGATCCCGCCAAATCGAGCACATATGCACCGATCCCCTGCGACTCCCCAGCTTGCAAGGAGCTCGGCAGCAGCTACGGCAATGGTTGCTCGGCCCACACCGACGAGTGCAAGTACATTGTTAACTATGGCGACGGTAGGGCAACAACCGGGACGTATGTCACAGACACACTAACGATGTCCCCAACCATCATGGTCAAGGACTTCCGGTTCGGCTGCAGCCACGCCGTGAGGGGCTCCTTCAGCGATCAGACCGCCGGTGTCCTGGCCCTCGGTGGCGGCGGCGGGTCACTTCTAGCACAAACGGCGGAGGCCTACGGCAATGCCTTCTCCTACTGCATCCCGCAGCCGAGCTACTCTGGCTTCCTCTCGCTGGGCGGGCCGGCCGAGGCCTCGTCAAAGTTCGCGCGCACGCCGCTGATCAAGAACAAACACGCGCCCACTTTCTACATTGTGTGCCTGGAGGCGATCACTGTGGCCGGGAAGCGGCTGGGCGTGCCGCCGGCAGCTTTCGCTGCCGGTGCAGTGATGGACTCCGGCGCAGTCGTCACGCAACTGCCACCGGCAGCATACGCGGATCTCCGAGCGGCGTTCAGAAGCGCCATGGCATCATATGGTCCACTGGCAGCCCCTGTGCGCAACCTCGACACGTGCTACGACTTCACCCGCTTCCCTGAGGTCAAGGTCCCCAAGGTGTCTCTGGTGTTCGCTGGTGGCGCCACCTTGGAGCTCGACGCTGCGTCGGTCATGCTGGACGGCTGCCTAGCGTTCGCGGCCACCCCCGAGGAAGAATCCGTCGGGTTCATCGGCAACGTGCAGCAGCAGACTTACGAGGTTTTGTATGACGTCGGTGGAGGGTGTGTGGGATTCCGCCGTGGTGCATGCTGATGTGGCAGGACAGGAGGCCACCGGGTTGTGTGATGAGTGATGACGCCCTAATATATATTTGGTGTCTACTACCTAGCTCATTGAGATGGAGCTAGTTTGTCAAATAAATGCAAGAAGATGTAATGCTCGTGTACAGCGCTGATCAGTTTATTTTTGCGTGTAATTTTGTTCAAGGACAGTATGATTGTAAACCTTATAAATTTTATGTAACATGTGTTTTTCTGGAGTGTTGGCCGTTAGTCAGATGTTGATTCGACATCATGGTCATTCCAGAAGTAGCGCAGGTCAGTTCCCCGGAATGGATACCAACAAAGTACTCCCTCAGTTCTAAAATTTTAGTTTTTATATAAATTTTCTTCCTCTTTAAACTTTGTCAAACTTTATAAAGTTTGATTTTTTTTTAATCCATACACCATATGCTTAGAAACAGAGCGAGTACTTGGCTGCCTGTTTGAGTTGACTCCCATCTTAAACGACTCTAGGAGAAACCATTTGGGGCAACTTCACTATAGCTAGTAAATGCGCACGTGCAACGTACGTGTAGTCTTAATCCGGATTGAAAATATACCTGAATTTTCTTTAGAAAAGTAGCACCAAAATAAATTGTCTGTCTAAACACCACCAGCGGCAGGTCCACCTCTTCCTACAAATGGGTTGAAAATTATACTAATCCAACGTAGTTAATGGTATATGCAAGTAACCAGGGGAGGTGGCACATACCTTGAAAAGACAAATCCAAAAATCTAAGCACATTCCATTCGAATCAGCACAACGGATCCACTACCCAGCTGTTGCCGAAAGTTCCATATCACTGTGTAACCTAGCTGTTTCATGGGGCACGTTGGTAATGAAGCTTAATAACTGCTGAATGTGTGCACACAAGGCTTCATTTGGTTCAGTTTTACGAAGCCTGATTTGGGTTCAGTTTTTAGCGCATACTGGCTGCTTTTCTGTTCAGTGAAACGTGAATCAATCTTCTCCGGAAGAAAGAAAGAAGCAGAGATGAAATATAAATACCTCTGGCCCGGCGGTTGTGTATTTGACGGCGGCGCTGACGGCCTAGGCCAGGCGGCGTCTCTCTGACGGCCCGACGGAGACGGACGGGCAGGCGGTCCAGGCGGTGTCCCTGATGGTCCGACGGCCCGACGGCAACGGACGGCCAGGCGGCGTCCCTGACAGACCGACGGCGATGGACGGCCGGGCGGTCCGAGGGGTGCCCCCGACGGCTGGCGTCCTTGAAGTTGTGGCGGCGTCGCTACTGCCGAGGCCACGCGAGGCGATGGGTAGGGGCGGCGTCTTTGAAGCTGCTGCGGGTCGAGGCGATGGTGGCGGCGTCGCTGAAGCGAGGTGATGGGGGCGGCGTGCGTCGCTGAAGCGAGGTGATGGGCGTCGTGGGGTGGTTCGCTGTGGCAGTTTCCTTTCGTGTGAAAAGGGTACGTAAGGAAAGGGATCATGGAGAGAAATGATTGATTAGCAGTAAACGTGTTTAGCGCTAAACGTATTTAGTTGCTCACCATTAGGACAATAAAGACTGTCGGATTAACACTAATAGATGGCCGAGATCTGTTGAATCTGCCCCACTGGGTCTTTTTATATTGGTATAGATATCCCAAAAATTGTAGGAAGTGGCTCATGCAAAACGATTTGTTCGACACAGGCCCGGCACGGAGTTGTGTGACCCAGCCTCTGCTGCTTATATAAGACAGCCAACAATGAGGCCGTGGAATCCCTAAACTGTGCCCCACCCACCTCTCTGCGGCGGGTGCCCCGGCCCAACCCTAATCTCTTTTTGCATCTCCCCTACTCGCATGGTCAAGTTTTAACGTTAGAAATCATGAGGGTCTTACATAAAAATTTGAGAAAATATGTTTTCCGTCCCTCAAGTTTATTAGAAGTTAACATCTAGTCCCTTAAGATATATTTTGAGTGACATTTAGTCCCTCATGTCTCAAAACCAGATAAATTTCATCCAAAACTGGACCAAAATAGTATTGCGGCTGACATGTCACTGGTTTTTGAATCCCACCTACCACATCAGCAGTCAAAGCTACCCCAAAGTCAAAGTCAAATCTATCTATTCGTGAATCCTCGCTCGGAGCCAACCACCGCCCCCGTCCCGCCGTCTCCGGCGCACCCCTCGCCGGAGGCCCCCTACGGCCTACCCTCTGCCCACCTGTGCTCCCGAGCCAGCCATCACTCTCCTCGCCAAAGATGCGCCTCCAGAGTCGGCCCACGCGAGCGTGGTTGTTGCACACACATTGGCCTCCTGCCCGAGCTCTACCGTCCCCACCGCCCCCCTTCCCACATGTCGACGCTGTGTAAGAGACGCCGCGACCATGAGAGGGCCCTTGGCCTCACGGACGACGCGGGCAGTGAAGAGGTGGAGAGCACAGAGCTAGTAGAGGGCGCAAAGAATGGCGAAGGCTGCCACCACCATCCCGGCGCCGCCGATGCGGAGGCAGCCGAGCGGGCCGTGCTGGCGCACGATGGCGGTCATTGTGTGGTGCGGCTTGGCCCGTAGGTTGTCCAGGGCGAGGGCGTCTGCAAGGAACGCGACGAGCGGGGACGCAAGCCTGTACATGGCCTTATTGGGTGTGGACGCCAGCCCGTCCATGGCCGTCTCGATATTCTCGGGCGGCACGTCGGTCGTGGACTCGGCGCCGTTCGGCATCCCATCTAGGCGTGGCAGTGGCTCGAAGCGAAAGCGAGGCGGTAGGTACAACGGCACAGGTAGGAGCGCGGCGATGTCCTCAGCTGCCGTTGGCGTGCAGGGTGAATGCACCCAAGGTGTTTGTGAAAATGCTTGCTGCTATACGAGATAGGAGAAGGAGAGAGAAAACCGGTGACACGTCAGCAGTTTTCCCCACAGATCTGGTTTTGGACTAATGTTATCCAGTTTTGAGACATGAGGGACTAATTGTCGTCTAAAAAATATTTAGGGACCAGATGTAGACTTTCAACAAAGTTGAGGGACGAAAAACATAATTTTCTCTAAAAATTTATATACATGTATATTGGACGGACAAAATTTCGTTGCACACATCTATTTGCTACTGAAATTAAATGTATGTAGAAAATGCAAAACACTCGATAATAAAGTCTCATAGCTCCATAGCAAAAGATACTAAGACGCCTGAAATGGAAAATTGAACAGCAAACAAATATGTACTTGGTGGAAAACACCGAAGCACAAGCGCGATTAGTTACCTGCCCATGCAGCTAGAAGATTGAGATCAACCTACAGACAAGGATGCAATCTCTTCTGAACATCCTCGACCGCAGTGTCGCCTACCGACATCGATGGTGGGTGAGTTAGGCCGGTGTGCATGGCCAACGTCCAGAGCAGGATGACGGAGCTCACCACTAGTACAGATACGTTATACCCCCCCCAACCCACCAAATCGCACATGCTAGTGAAATACACCGAAGCACAAAGCGATTAGTTACCGGCCCATGCAACTAGAAGATCGAGATCAACCTACACACAAGGACTCAATCTCTCCTGAACATCCTCTACCGGCGTGTCGACTACTGACTTCGGTGGTGGGTGAGTTATGCTGTTGAGCGTGGACCACGTCAAGAGAGACAAGCTCTCCACCTTGCATATCACTACTACAGAACTAGTCAGTACCAACGGGTCAAAACCACTCACCGCTGACGGCCAACAGCCTGTCAGTAACTGTCCGTCGGTGGTGAGTTTACTGGCCCGTCAGCGGTGTGGCCCGTCAGTAATGACACTTGCAGGGCAGTTGCTGTAGGTGTCAGTACTAACGGCTTGCCGTGGTCTGGCCGTTAGTGATGACTGGTGTCCTAGTTTTGTATTTCGAGCTCTTCATATATAACAACAGTTCATATATCACAGTTTGACATCATTCAGCACTCATATGTTTGACACAATGCATCATATAACACATGTGCAACATCAAAAGCACGAAGTATATATGTGATACATAACAAGTTTCAACACTGGAGCACAAGTGTAGAAAAACACAAGTGCACAAGTTTCAACCCAAAAGAAGAAGTATTGCAAACAAAGCCGTAAAAGTTCGATCGCAAGTTCATGTTTTAGCCCCGCGTCTTTCGGGTTTTTGACACTTTAAATCAGTAGCAGACGGGTGAGCCTTTTATAGGTTCCTGCTTCGTGCTTGCCATGCAACTACTTATGCAGACCGTGTTATTGAGCCTCCAAGCGCAGATGTTTGCATATAGGAACAAGTTTTCCCTTGAGAAGGTAATCCAATGCTAGTTGCAACAAGTAATGAGTAGATAACGATAGATAATGTATTTTCTTATTTTAGAAAAAAAAAGTGCAAGTAAATGAGATTTTGGAGGCTTTCTTATGAAGAAAATTGGACCGGGGTTCATAGGTTCACTGGCAGTATCTCTCATAAACACGGTGTCACAAAATAAATAGCATAGGCATGTGAATTGAGCAATCCAAACAATCATGATAAAGATAATCTGAGATCATATTATATAGGTGGTACGTCCATAAATCCACTGTTTGGCACGAAAAAATATTTTTACTCCATGGGAAAGGGAAGAGGGGGACTGTATTTCTCTCATGCGCCAGGGATAAGGGAAAATGTGCGGGCTTGCCAGTGTACCGTAGTACACAAAGAAAAGTGGTAGGGAAACAAGTATTTCATTAATCTTATTGGAGAAAATAAAATTACAAGATCCCATAATGAGGATGAATGCACTCCATGGCCTACTAGCGTGGCCAGCCTCACTGTGGCGATGTGCGATCTCCTGGTTCCCGGGGCCTCGGAAGGCTCCTGGTTAATTACTCCCGCGGGTTGCTCCGCGGGATACCTCCGATTGAGCCATGTGGTCGTCTTCATCGTCTTCCTCCGTGTTCTCCGCGTTCTCCATGGTGGTGTGTGTGGGCAGCGGCAGAGCCCGTGTCCTCATCGATACACGCGCTGCAAGTAGCGTAGCCTTTGCACTGGCCACACCGGCCCTCGCTGTCGTGCCTCGTCGATCTTGACGGCGTTGAATGTAGTTGGTGTTGGTGCAGCATGGGTCCTGCTTGGTCTGGACTTCTCGACGACCAGACAGCCTCGTCGGGGTATGCTAGGGGTAAACCTCACGGGAGTAAGTTGCGGCTGTCCGCCAAGACAAGGACGCCGCCTCACGGGCCCGTGGAGAAAGCGGTGTTGTTGTTGAAGTTGTGCCGTATCGCCTCGCCTTGCCTCGCCGTGGCGCCTTGTCCTTATGGGCTCCGGCTTCTAGTGAGCGGAGCATATGTGGGGTCATTTTCATCGACTCCAGCTTCCAGCGAACGGGATGCGAGTAACACCATGTGACATCATCTTCCTGAAGAAGGCCAGAAACTGCGACACTAGTAGAGAACCTACCTTTCATCCGGAGCATTAGTACCGGGCGGGTTTGGGCCCGGCACTAATGTGAGCATTAGTCCCGGTTCCAATGGCTAGGAGCAAACGCGGGCACGGCCAGGATTAGTCCCGGTTCAAATGGGACCGCTAGTCCCGGTTGGTGATACCAACCGGGACTAAAGGGGTTGCAGTAGGCTGGGGCCCCAGCGAGCCTGCTGCTTCGTCCAGCCCGAGTCCAAGCTTCTCATTTCTCTCCTCTCTGTTTCCTTCACCTAGCTTGAGCTCATCCTCCATTTTTGTCAAGATTTGTCAGGATTGGAGGCACCCCATGTGGCGCCCCGCCTGAATACCACTGTAGTCAGACGGTCACCGCACACCCCAGCCCAGGAAATCACTCTGGCATGCGCTTTTACAACAAGTATCATGAACACAAGCATTTCTATTAATGGTTATATAAGTCTTACATGATGGTTTACAATGGTGATGGCAGCGGAAAAAGCTCTATCTAAGGCAGCATGGTCTTGGTGCTGCTCCAATCCACAGGGATCTGACTGGGTTACTCTTCTAGCCTGCGAACCCTACGGCCCCTCGCTAGGGGTCGTCAGATTCTTAGGTGAACTTGGCCACATTGAAGGCCGCTGAGTACTTTTTAATGTACTCGCAAGCAAACCAAACCAACATATACACCAAGCAAAGCAAGCCATGGCATTCAAGCATGCGCTTGTTATCTTAACAGTATTAACTATCATATTATGGCAGGATTTTCTAGCAAGATTAATCATCTAGCAGCATTAATCATCATGTTATAGCAATATTATCTAGCATGATAACTATTGAAGCAAATACAGTAAGGTAAAGTATATCACGGAAATAATCCATACTCCGAATATTCTTAGGATCCAATCCAAAACCGATCCAAATCAAATCCAAGTCCTGCAGTCATCCGACCACTCATCTCATAGCCATCGCATGGCTAACATTCCATATACCTGACATCATCCGACAAGTCATACCTTTCTTTGGTTCATACTTGGCAATAACATTATATAATTTATTCCTCCAGACACGACACAGACCAAATAGTGTGACCTAGTACGAACTGTGTCCCATGACCGAGGACGCGGCTATTCGAATAGATTTACACTCTGCAGAGGTTGCGCACTTTACCAACACTATGGAGCTCCTGGCCTTGTACTCCCATTCGGGTGGACCGGTGCTGCTTCAACAAAACTTGTCTATTGCCCGGCACTCTTTTGGCCCCACCGATAATCATACCCTCCTAGGGTCAAGTCCTGGGTGGCCCCTGGGTCATTCCTGACACCTGCCACCGTCGTGGCCAAACAAAACTGTCCCAAACGGGGACCTGTGCACATAACAATAAACTGGGCTCACAGGATTAGCGCCGCCTACCGGGCCAGGGTAGCACGCACGCATAATCCCCCCTCTTTGGTGGTACCGATAAGAGGCAAGACAATAGACCAAGCTAGGGCCTTCCCATAAAGGCAAGTGTGGCTGCACTAATAAGCTCGGTTCAGTGGCACTATGGCTCGATCCAGCCGACGGAGGAAGTTGTCATTATTAAGTCACATTCTTTAATATTGCAATAACAACAATAATGCATGATGAAAACAAAATAAGCTATCTCTATATTGTCACATACTAGTCACTAGTGCGATAATATGATGAGTACTAGTAAGCAATGTAAATCGCAAATTCAACGTAGCAGGAGTTTAACTATTTCTAACGCAGGCATGTTTATTAATTAAACACACAAGAATAACATAGAGCATTGCTTTAGGGCATATATCAAATCGTCGGCTTGCCTGGGGGTGAAAGAATACACCGGGAGAAGTGCGATCACCTCGCGGAAAGATTTGCCGGAAAAGTTTCCCTCTCGAAGGAGGCTGATTGAAGGGCATGGGTAAAATGGTCATTTTCATAATGTGAAAATATCATGAAAATGATGCCATTGGAACGGGCTCATTGAACTGAAGACGTGGGCGTTGGAATCACCTGAATTGGAGTTGTGGGCAAAAAGTAATCGCGTTTCTTCTGTCAGGGACCTTTCTATAGATATCTTATTTATGTCTGGGCCCTTCACAGAATTCCAGCGAAAAAGAATAAAGAGGACTGCGACGATGGTTGTACTGGGCCGATTTTGGCTGGAGGCTGGCGTTGCCGACGGGCGCAGCTGCCCCTGTTGATACCTGGCTGGCCCATGGTGCCTGCTCCTCCCCCCTTTTTTTTACAAAAAAAGAAAGACCCACTGCCAGGAGGGACCTGCTGGCAGGGTCTTCGTCGTCCTCCCATGCGCGGCTGGCCGGCCAGAGAGGTGGCTCCCGGCGGTAATTTCCGGTGACTCCGGCCACCGTTCGCGGCATCCGGCACATGGGCATGCTCAGGAGACTAAGCCGCATCCGCTCCCGCAGAGCACGAACCTCGGGGAAAGCCAATGTGACAGCGGCTTGGATGTCCACAGCGAAGACCATCGGCCATGATCGTGGCCAGCGCTTCAGTCATCCCGGGGATGAACTAGAGACATGGGGGGCTCCAGGAGGCCTCGGTGGTCGCTCCGGTGGAGAAAGGAGAGAGAGGGAAGCGCTGGCTGGCCTGAATTTAGGCCGAGCCCGACGGCGGCCATGGCGGCAGTGCGGAGCAAGGAGGGATCCCAGAGCTCGATTGAGTGGAAGGGCGAGGCTCTTGGAGGGTGGAGAGGGTCTGGGAGTGGTGTGGGTGCTCGGAGAGAGCTCGGCCACGGCTATTTATAGCCGACCGACTAAGGCAATAGGGACGACTACCGTGGTGACCTTATCAGCTCACTGGAGCTTCGGGGAAGACGTGGCTGGCTGGTTGTGGCCTCGTGTGGCTTCGTGTGGAGGGGAGAGGCCTCGGGATCACTCTAGAAGGCTTGGGGAAGAAGCTAGGGAGAAGATGACGACGGTCACGGGCGAGCAGTACAGTGGCGGGGTTCACCGTGCCATGGAGAAGAAGAAGGAGCAGGGGGAAGCTGCAGGAGAGGGTGCACGTGGCCTCTGCGGAGCCACTAGACATGCCAAGACAAGCCTAAGCTGGCCGGAGCTAGCTGGCCGACGAGGACAGCACGCGGAGCACCGCTTCTGCACGCTGTCCACGCGGTTACCATGTGCATGGCTTGCTCTGGAAGGCTCCGGCATTTCCAAGCTTGTCCAATGAGTGTATCACTGCTCAAATAGATAGGAGAAGGGGCTGGAACCAGCTAGGTAGCTCTGAGGTGAGTAAAACTTGCAGAAAAAGATTCTGACAGCAAACTTGGGTGGACTCTTGTGGAGAAATGAATGTGAGTGGGAAGCTGAACCTTTGTCAAAATGAAATATGGTAGGAAGGACTAGGTGCTGGTAAAACTTGAAGCCATTTGGACCTCATTTGCATATACTTCCTTTGCAATGCAATTTTTGGTCCAGAAACTAAACTTTGAAGCTGTGCTCAACTAGCGTGGTGAAATGAGCTGAATTTTGGTGTAGGAAGGTTATTTGGGTGTATGGAGGTACTGGCAAAATTTCAGCTCATTTGGATATGCCAAAGTGGTACTTCCTTCACAAGGCTTTCTGCGGGACAGAAGCTAGATGGAATTTTTGGGAGAAAATGGCTAGATAAAATGATGTGAATTTTTTCAAACTCACATCATATAGGGAATGTGAGGTCCTGGGTTAATTTCAAGAATTATGAAGTAATATAAAATATAGTTGCTTCACAACCTCAAAATAGGTCCAGAAACATGAATTGGAAGATGTGCTCAAAACTTGAACTGTGGAACTTGGGTGATTGATGGAAATGGTGAAGATATGGATAGGAGAAGCTCCAAAAATTATTTTGGATTTTTGCTGCCTGCCAAAATGGTAGTTCCTTTGGAAAGTGCCCATAATGCAATATTGGCTTTAAAGGGGAAAAATGCAATTTCCCTTATTTAATTATTGCCAATATTTTTATGAGAGCTCAATATGATTGCAACGAATATCTCCACAAGTTTTCATGAACATTGGAGATGAATAGATATTTTCCTGGATTTAATTCGTTTAACTGGCAGAAAAAAGAATTAATTTTAAATGAAAAATATTGCAAATGACTTGGCAATATTTTTACATATCCAGGGTTTATAGATGTGGGATGATCTCTGGGAAAAGTTTGGGAGGAAACAGATCAAAGAAAATTAGGGTTCCTTTATAATGGAAGGAATTAGGGTTTCCCTTCAGGCAACTCGGAAGGTAGGGGTTCGGCGGCAAAACCCTGAGAATATATTTTAGGTGGCCAAGTTGGGTTGAAGAGAATCTCTGGTCTGATAGGGAAGGCAAGGCTAAATAACCATCTTCATCTACCCAACAGCGAGAGAAAAATCGATAACATTAAAAAAAGACGGGAGTCAAACCCCGCGAAGGAAAAAATATCGAGGAGCGAAAACCAGGGTGTTGCAAACCTATCCCCTTAAGAAAATCTCATCCTCGAGATTTCTGGGCTTATCTCCCGGCGAGGGGGACATACCTGTGTGTGACTTGGATCCATCGGCTGGCTCCTGTCTTCGTCGGTTCACAGACCCTTTAACTGCCTCTTCTGACGGCTTAGGTGTTGTCTTTTCATATGGCTGCATTGAATCCTTCTCTTTTCTGGCAGATGTACATTTTATCCTAGTAGCGGTGTTGCTGGGTGGGGTAGCGGGGAATACCAACAAATAGCTTGACTTCCATGGCCTGGAGCTAGCTGCTTCGGGTTTTCTCGCGATACTTCTCACACTGACTGCCATGGACAAGACATCCTTTCTGGGTAGAGGTCTCACATGATCGTATGGCCTTGAGTGACTAGGGGTGGCCTTCTTTCTGCTTTGTCCGAATACTCAGTCTGACTGTGGTTTCGTACGAGGTGTTTCCTTCTGGCCTATGCATTCAGACTTCGTTCTTAGGTGATCCATAATTCAAGGAACAACATGACCGAGCTATTGTTGTTATATCCCTAATTAAAATGTCAGACATGATCACAAAGTAATCATAGACGGTAATCTCCTACTCCAATGACATCATGGTGTCCACCAACTGTCGATGCTAACATGCATGTGCTTTTAGCTATTCTATCTGAATGTCTTGTTTCCATGCGAATTCGAATAGTCAGACTTTGTCAATTGCTAAGGTGGCTCTGCCATATATATATATATATCCTCTCTAGTCCTTGTTATGACCACTGAACTGAACATAGTATGGCTATCATTTAGTGCACTTTTCAGAGTATAGCCTCTTAACTTGGTTGATGGCCCATGCTTATGGAGAGTACAACATGTTTGCTGCATTGTTGTGGCCGTAAATGCAAGAGTCTGACAAGAATTGATAATATTACCTTATCTGTGAGGTTTTGTTTAACTATCACGGATGTGGTTTATCCGAAGCTTCATTGTCCTTGGGAGTTCCTTGGATGAACATGTCATGACCTGCCAACACGGCTCCTTGGTCATATCCCAGCTTGTCGGGCTTGTATTCACAACTTACTCTTGCATATCTCGTAGGGGTTGCTGTGCTCATATCCTTCTTTGAAGTATGGGGCCAATGTTTTTCTGAACACAGTCATTCCCGTGTACAAGTCGCTCGCATGAACTGATCCACTGGACTGCATGCTCACAACATATGCAAGGGTAGGATTAATCCTTTCATAATTACTGAGTTCTGAGGCGGACGTGTGTGTCTGGACTAGTTCGTGCTTCTGACAAGATTGTTGTGGGCGCGATGGCGTGTTGAACAAGGTTGGATTCCTTATACTCGAAGCTTCTGCCAAGGTAGCGTGCCAAAGAAGGCTGGGTATCGTACCTCAGAAGCTGTCCTTCATGTGGCTTACTGCAGAAGGTCAGGTACCTTATGCTGGAATCTTTCCGCGGTAGCAGACTGAGGAAGATGGGAGCACGGTATCGCAGAAAATTTTCCGCTTAATGGCGTAGCGAGGAAGATTGGGAGGCTTGCGTCGCAAGCTCCTTTCGATAACTTGTGGAGGAGGGCTGGGTTCCTTGTACCTGAAGCCTTGCACTGTGATACGCAGTCGAATCTATGGCCGATTCTGGCTTCCTTCCGAAGTATCCAGAATTTACTCATAGCGAAGCCAAAACTCGATATAGACCATATCTTGACTAGAGATATTTCGTTGGTCATGCACACTGCTCGTCTTTCTGCTGGTTAGATCATTGTTGTTGTAGGAGTTGCACAACTGATGCAGACTTCATGTTTATAATTAACACGAATGTGTGCCGATAATAAGCAGTTGGCGGATAATTCCATTTGACTTGGCTGAGCTTCCAAATGTTTGGAATTCTCATCCATTCTGGGCATCCATGGACTCATTCATATTTCTCGTAAACCTTGTTCACCGTGCCCAGAACATTTTGTATGTGCACCGGTAAATTCCAAAATATGCTTTGAAATTTGTATCAACATACCAGAGTTTTGTTGTTGCTCGCAGCACCTTCACATTCTTGAAATATGTGTTCTGTGGGTAATAAATGATTCTTGAGTCCATTGAGAAAAGACTCAAGGTTCACCTACTGACGGAAATAATCCTTGTATCGAGGACAGAATAATTTGTCCCTTTCACTGTTTATTCTTGGTAGCACTTCTCACTATTCCTTCAATGTGATCTATTTTGAGACAAACTCCCTTAAGTATGGTCTGGCCTTGCCGGTTGCATGCAGATTTTGCTTCTGACCCATTCTTCATTCTTGATAGATCTGGTGATAATATTTTGAATATCAGGCAGTTGGCTTGGAATACTACAAAGGAAGCAAGAACTGCGAAAAACCCAAAAAGAATACTACAAAGCAAATAAAGCTCAAATTTTGCGGAGCTTACACACGTGGCCAAAAATTCACTAGTATCACTAGCCTAATGCACTCGATGCACCTCTAAGGATTTAGAAGCAAAACCACACAATGCTCCTGATTGCAGTTGGTGTCAAGCTTCTACTACTTCCTTAGGGAACATCAAACTCAACGCATGACCATAGCCAAAGTGGCTTAGTCAACGATCCTAGGGTTGTCGGCGAAAAGATGGAATATATAGGTGTTTCCCGAAGGAAACTAGAGTTAGGAAGAGAAATGCCATGGTCAGCAAGCAAGGTGGGGATATCTGGTTTACCTAGGGGGTTCAGGGCTCACGGGTCATTGCCTGGTGCGGACATTTCCCACCGGAGGCAAAGGCCACGAGAGTTGGCGTCTGATGGAGCCAAAAACCTATGGGGTTGCCTTATGACCAATAGTAGCTATGCCGGTTTGGCAAAGATGGTTGAAATCAATCTAAGCTTTCTACTGATCAGGAGGCAATTAAATGCGGCTAGGGTAACCTACCATTAGCCTGGCTCTGATACCATCCATTGTGGCTCCCCGCCTGAATACCACTGTAGTCAGATGGTCACCGCACACACCAGCCCAGGAAATCACTCTGGCATGCGCTTTCACAACAAGTATCATGAACACAAGCATTTCTATTAATGGTTACATAAGTCTTACATGATGGTTTACTAGGGTGATGGCAGCGGTGAGAGCTCTATCTAAGGCAGCATGGTCTTGGTGCGGCTCCAATCCACAGTGATCTGACTGGGTTACTCTTCTAGCCCGCGAACACTCCGGCTCCACGCTAGGGGTCGTCAGATCCTTAGGTGAACCTGGCCACATTGAAGGCCACTAAGTACTTTTGAATGTACTTGCAAGCAAATCAAACCAACATATACACCAAGCAAAGCAAGCCATGGCATTCAAGCATGCGTTTGTTATCTTAGCAGTATTAACTATCATATTATGGCAGGATTTTCTACCAAGACTAATCATCTAGCAGCATTAACCATCATGTTATAGCAAGATTATCTAGCATGATAACTATTGAAGCAAATACAGTAAGGTAAAGTATATCACGAAAATAATCCATACTCCGAATATTCTTAGGATCCAATCCAAAACTGATCCAAATCAAATCCAAGTCTTGCAGTCATCCGACCACTCATCTCATAGCCATCACATGGCTAACATTCCATATACTTGACATCATCCGACAAGTCATACCTTTCTTTGGTTCATATTTAGAAATAACATTATATAATTTATTCCTCCAGACTCGACATAGACCAAATAGTGTGACCTAGTACAAACTGTGTCCCATGACCGAGGACGCGGCTATTCGAATAGATTTACACTCTCCAGAGGTTGCGCACTTTACCCACACTATGGAGCTCCTGGCCTCGTACTCCCATTCGGGTGGACCGGTGCTGCTTCAACAAAACTTGTCTATTGCCCGGCACTCTTACGGCCCCACCGATAATCATACCCTCCCAGGGTCAAGTCCTGGGTGGCCCCTGTGTCATTCCTGACACCTGCCACCGTCGTGGCCAAACAAAACTGTCCCAAACGGGGACCTGTGCACATAACAATAAACTGGGCTCACAGGATTATCGCCGCCTATCGGGCCAGGGTAGCACGCACGCATAATCCCCCCTCTTTGGTGGTACCGATAAGAGGCAAGACAATAGACCAAGCTAGGGCCTTCCCATAAAGGCAAGTGTGGCTGCACTGACAAGCTCAGTTTAGTGGCACTATGACTCGATCCAGCTGACGGAGGAATTTGTCATTATTAAGTCACATTCTTTAATATTGCAATAACAACAATAATGCATGATGAAAACAAAATAACCTATCTCTATATTGTCACATACGAGTCACTAGTGCGATAATACGATGAGTACTAGTAAGCAATGTAAATCGCAAATTCAACTTAGCAGGAGTTTAACTATTTCTAACACAGGCATGTTTATTAATTAAACACGCAAGAATAACACAGAGCAATGCTTTAGGGCATATATCAAATGGTCGGCTTGCCTGGCGGTGAAAGAATACTCCGGGAGAAGTGCGATCACCTCGCGGAAAGATTTGCCGGAAAAGTTTCCCTCTCGAAGTAGGCTGATTGAAGGGCAAGGGTAAAATGGTCATTTTCATAGTGTCAAAATATTATGAAAATGATGCCATTGCACTACTGGAAATAGAGAATTTGCCATCAGTCAGATCTTTGCCGTCCGCTAGCGGACGGCAAAGAAGGCCTTTGCCGTCTGCTTCTGAAAAACGGATGGCAAAGAAATGACTGATGGCAAAGATCCTATTTGCCATCAGCCATTTCTTTGCCGTCGGCTGGCGGACGGCAAAGATTCTTCGCCGTCCGCTGGCGGACAGCAAAGAGGTGGGTAGCGGTCCAGTGGAGGTCCAAACACTAACGGCCCACCAGCCCCCCTCTTTGCTGTCACCTAGCGGACGGTAAAGATTCTTTGCCGTCCGCTAGCTGATGGCAAAGAACGTGCCCACTAACGGCCTCTAACGGCCACCCCTCCCTCTCTCCCCGGCCCCACCCCTCTCTCTTCTCCTCTTTCTCCACCGGCGCGCCCCCCGCGCCCGCACCACAACAACCTCCCATCACCGGAGCCCCCGCACCCCTTCCGTCCCGTCGCCCGCCCCCCGCCCGCCCACCACCCTCCAGGCCCGGATCCCCCCGTCCCCGCCGTCCCACGCCCCTGCCCCCGCCCCTAGCGCCCCGCCCCAGGCGCCCCGTCGCCCACGCCGCCCCATCACCCCCGATCCCTGTCGACCCCGGCCACGCCGCCCGGGCGCCGCCGCGCTTCGCCACCCACCCTCCCTGCCTCGGAGCCCCGTCGCCCCAGGCCGCCCCGCCCCGCCCTCCCCCTCCACCGCTGCTCGGTCACCACCGCCGCCCCGCCCCCCTCCTCCATCGCCGCCCATCGCCACCGCTGCCCTCTCTCTGGTGAGCTCCACCGCTGCCCTAGATCTCTACTTTTTTTCTTCTTTTTTCTTTTTTTTAGATTTACATTAGTTTAGTTTAATTTTAGTTAGGTTGATGGCAAAAACAATAATGCTATGTTACTCATCTTACGATTTCAATGTGCAGTTGTTTCATCGCTGCGAGGGTCTGGTGTTCGACGAGCTCCGCCCCTGCGTTCGTGGGTGAGCACAAATGACATCTCCTCCTCCCCCCTTAATTATTTGCTCTGTTTCGGCCTTCATGCCGATGACACTAGCTAGGTAACTACAGTCGCGTAACCAGTATGCGTCTCCCGTCCGAAAGGGTTGCATCGATAAATATACATTCTGTTGCATATCTATCACCGTAACTCATTCGGATTGTGCAGCAATTTCCACGGACAGCCCGAGTATGTGTAGATTGAGTACGTGCTCCATGCTCTACCCCATTCCGAGACAAAATTTCGTCAGCGCCTCCCTGTTGTTCTCCGGATGCACATTCTCCCGGCTTTTTGCCAAGACGTGTATCAGGAGAACAGCGGGGATGTGCTACCGAAATTTTGTCTCGGAATGGGGTAGAGCATGGAGAACGTACTCAATCTACACATACTCGAGTGGGATTAGGACCTATCTTTACCTATTAGAGTGTAGGTTGCATGGATGTAATAAAACTAACAAACTAGATGAATTGATGAATATACATGCTGAATTATATATATTTTATTGTCTGTCCAGTAGCTAAGCAATATGAGTGATCGTGCGTGGATGTACACCGGTCGCACTAGTCAGAAAGAGATTACGAATGAATGGTTAACAAAAACCAAGGGGTTTGTGAAAGCCACATTTGCAAATGGCCAGAGGAAAAACTGGTGCCCCTATGTCCGGTGCAAGAACTGGGAAAAGAGGACACAGGATGAAATGGGCAAACACCTGCAGAAGAGTGGATTTACGCCCGGTTATACGGTGTGGACATTTCATGGAGAGTCTGCCCAACGTGCGAGAGCTGAGGTGGTTCTTCGTCACACCGACGAGCATGGTACCGGGATGGAAGACATGGTGCAAAACTTTGATGATGCTCAGGATTCGGACGAAGAGATGGAGGAATCTGCAAAGGCCTTCAATGAAATGTTGGAGTCTTCAAAACGTCCTCTTCACGAGCACACTGATCTTTGTCAGCTGGATGCCATCTCACAAATAATGGCTCTGAAGGCTCAATTCAACTTGGGCAGAGAATGCTACGACGCGATGATGACAGTATTTGGACGCTTTCTACCCAAAGGCCATGTACTGCCTGCAAACCTATACCAGTCAGACAAAATCCTCCGTGCTCTTAAGATGCCCTATGAGAAGATACATGCCTGTGAGAAAGGATGTGCCTTATTTAGGCTTGAGTATGTGGACTTGAACTATTGTCCCATTTGCAAGTCTTCCAGATATATTGTGGTAGACAACGGTATGTGTGAGAAGACGCAGACCAAAATCCCGGTTAATGTTCTTCGGTATATGCCAATCGTACCAAGACTTCAACGTCTTTTCATGGTCGAAGAGACGGCCAGACAGATGACATGGCACAAAGAGGGCAAAAGAACCAAACTAGATGCAGATGGTAATCTGATGATGGTACACACATCGGATGGTGAAGCGTGGAAGCACTTCGATGCATTATATGAGGAAAAAGCGGCAGATCCAAGGCATCCTCGAGTCGGCATTAGCACGGATGGGTTTAGTGTGTTTGGTCTGACGGCAACTCAATACAGTTGATGGCCCGTATTTGTCTTTCCACTCAATCTCCCCCCCGGACAGATTATGCAAAGAAAGAACATTTTTCTGACGTTGATAATTCTAGGGCCGAACTATCCGGGGAAGAATATGAATGTGTACATCCAGCCTCTTAAGGACGAGTTGCAAGAAGCTTGGGATAATGGGTTCAAGACATACGACGCCTTTAACAAACAGAACTTCATAATGCTTGTCTGGTACATGTACTTGACGCATGACTTGCCGGTGTATGCGCTATTCGTTGGATGGTGTGTGCATGGAAGGTTCCCGTGTCCCACATGCAAGGCAGCTCTTGAGTTTCGTTGCTAAAGGCGGGTCGCAAGTTTTCTTGCTTCGACTTGCATAGACAGTTCCTGGATCCTTGCCATAAGTCCAGGAAAGACAAGAAGAACTTCATGAAAGGTAGAGTTGTCAAAAACTCTGCACCACCTCCATTGACAGGACAAGAGACCCTGGATCAGTTAAACACTCTCGAGCCAGATCCAGAGCATCCAGGGTATTTCAAGGGGTATAATTCAAAACACGCCTGGACTCACAAGACATGCTTGTGGGATCTGCCTTACTTCAAAGACCTCCTTTGCCCACACAACATCAACGTGATGCACACTGAGAAGAATATCGCCGAGGCACTTTTTGGTACATTGTTCGGCATAGACGGGAAGTCAAAGGATAATAATAAGGCTAGAGTAGATCAAGAGGCACTATGTGTTAGACTGTTACAAAACATGCATGAACCGAAAGGAAAGCAGAACTGGACAAAGCCAAAGGCATGGTTCAATCTTGGAAGGCCAGCTATGACGGAAATTATCTTGT
The DNA here is from genome assembly GCA_011799875.1 of Thinopyrum elongatum. Classification (NCBI taxonomy): domain Eukaryota; kingdom Viridiplantae; phylum Streptophyta; class Magnoliopsida; order Poales; family Poaceae; genus Thinopyrum; species Thinopyrum elongatum. The sequence goes on from CM022303.1 coordinate 55,385,381, forward strand.
GGGTGAAAATGCAGTTGATGTTCCCCGATGGTTATGCAGCGAATCTAAAGAGGGGAGCGAGTCTTGACAAATTGAAAATATTTGGTCTCAAGAGTCATGATTGGCACATATGGATTGAGCGGGTAATGCCGGTGATGTTGCGTGGCTTCATCCCTGAGGATGAATGCCTAGTACTGGCAGAGCTGAGCTATTTCTTCCGTGTTCTTTGTGCGAAAGATCTATCGCCTTCCGTGATAAAAGAAATGGAAGAGTTGGCGCCAGAGTTGATTCGCAAGTTAGAGAAGATCTTTCCGCCAGGCTTCTTTAGTCCAATGCAACACTTGATTTTGCATCTCCCGACCGAGGCAAGATTGGGGGGGGGGGGACCATGAAAAATCGTTGGTGCTATGCAACTAAGAGGATGCAGAAGATGCTCCGAGCAAAATGTAAAAATAAACGTCAAATTGAAGCATCGATGGCCGAGGCATTAATTACTGAGGAGGCGGCAAACTTCGTGACAGCACACTACGAAGCCAAAAATCATCATTTGCATAATCCGAAGCCTCGGTACAATGCTGGAGACCATAAATCCAACCTCAGCCTATTCAAAGGGAATCTCGCACCAGCCGGTGCTTCGAAACCAATATTGTTTGATGTCCAAGAATGGCGGACCATTTCATTGTATATCTTCACCAACCTAACAGAAGTGCGGCCGTACATTGAGTAAGTTCTCGCGTACATTGTTTCGCAACTTCTAATTCCTTTGAACTGCTCTTATTCCCGGATATTTTTTGATACAGTCGATACGTCGCCTGTTTCTTGGATGGAGCGGTGATCCAAAAGGAATCCATCGAAGAGTATGAGCTTCTGGCAAAGCAAGGAGCCGGCTTTCCCAGTTTCATCTCTTGGTTTAAACAAACGGTAATTTCCATTAGACCATTCTCATTTCTTTGTCTAATTCGCAGCTAATGCAACAATCCTTTCGTATTAAACTTGTAGGCTAATTCAGAGTCTATGGATGCCGAATTGAGACAAGTCACTAATGGTTTTGACTTTAAGGTCCGTTCATTTGACAAATACGACATCAACGGGTATCGCTTTCGTACCTACGGCAAAGAGCTATCAATGGCCGACCGAAAGTCTACAAATTGTTGTGTCTCTGCTATCGGCGATGGAGGTATCGAGTATTATGGGAGAGTTTAAGCAATTTATGAACTTGTATTCTATGGTCAAAATGCACCGAACGTTGTAGTCTTCAAATGTTACTGGTTCCAGCCGAAGGAGACTAGAAGGACTCATGAACATATAGGTCTAGTCGAATTCAAACAAAGCACCCATTTAGATGTTCCCGATGTCTATATTACGGCTCAACGGGCGACCCAAGTTTTCTATCTACCGTGGGCCTGCCAAACTGATCCAAATCTGAATGGTTGGGATGTCATTTATGAAGTGCCGCCACGTGTTAAACCACCTGTAACACCCCAAAAATTTAACCATAATTTTATTAAGTAAAATTTGGCCAGAAATAAAATTTTGAATTATATTAAGTCCTTTACTATTTTCAGAGAATTTTCTGTTTCTGTTTTCCAAAATTCTTCCCTCCATCTAGAAATTTTTGGTAATAATATTGTGGTTTTGGTAGTTTTATCAAACAATTTCATTTATACTTTCATAACAGTAGGAATTATTTTCATAATAAAAATTGCCCAATACAATTCTTTAAAAAGTCATTTTCAATTCATTAAATGCTTCTGTTGCAGTACAACCATTTCAAATATTTCTTTCAAAATTCCACAAAAATTATCAGGGGTCATGTGATGCCTATATATCACTTTTATGCGAAAATCCAACTTGGTCTTTTGAAAATTTTGAGTGAAACAACCTCTTTTCAATTCTGTCCCATTCTTTTGTTACAACTACAACCCCTATTTTCCTTGCTCCAAAAATTCTGAAATTTTTCCCACTTATAGTCCTTCCAACCAAACCCATAACTCCAAGAGCTCAGCCCTATATGAATTTTGTAAAGCCACCAAATAACCTCCTGTACTTTCTGTCCAGAACTGAAATTCTTCAAAACTTGCACTAGCAAGTTTTGCATTCTGCCAAACCAATCACACCATCATTTTAGTCATCTAAAGAGACACCATCCTGGTAATTTTCACAGCCAACAAAATTCCATAAATATCCCTAGCATTCTGTCGAGCACCTCATGAGCATGATAGAATTTGGCAAGGTCTTACACTTGCACTGGACATTGGCTTCTCCTGCCAAAACCCCATGTCCAGTAGCTCTATTATAGAGTGACTCATCATCATGTCAAATTTTCAAAATTAAATTAGTTGAAATGGTCACTGTGGCATTTCGTCGAACACATCAGGGGCATGTCCAGAGCGCGAGCAGAACACAGTTATTGCACCGCCGGCTCCCGAGCCCTGTCACCGCCCTACTGCCTTCCCCAGTCATGCACCTCCACCACAAGCTCCGCGAGACACCCACCGACCCCGCCGACACCTCCCCGCGTCAGCTAGCGCCGGCCACCGCCGACCACAGCCGCCGCCATCTTCCTCCGCTCGGGCACGGCACCGCCCAATCCACTTGGCGTCGCCCCGAGCCAACCAACTCCCCCTGGTGTTAATACGGATGGCCGCCGTCCTCACCAACCTTGCCGTCCACCATCAACTCCCCAACGGCCTCAACCACCACCCTAATGGCCGCCGCCGTGGTCTCTTCCTCGAGAAGCCACAGGAACCGACGTTTTCGTGCTGTATAAAGCCGTCCCCAGCTCCCCTCGATCGCTAGCACCCTCCTCCCTCACCTGGAAGCCAGCCCGAGCAGCAAACCAATCGAAGAGGGTCGTCTTCATCGCTCCCGACCGAAGCCACCTCCGCTGCCTTTCGGTCGGTTCCGGTGCCACCAAGCTCCCTTTCCTCCCCTCTCGTCACCCACAGCCACCTTGAACCACCACATATCCTCCCTGTGCTCCAATTCCTCCTCCCCGAGGCCGAGTTGAGCTCGGCAAATCTCACCATAGCTCTCCTTCGCCATGGTTGAAGCTCTGCTCAGCCTCGAGCTCCTCGGTGACCTCCTTCCCCACCAACGGACGCGTTCCGACCTCCTGAGCACGTTGGTGTGCCGAGCGTCGGGAACGGCGCCTCCTAGCGACGGCAAACATCGCCGGAGTTCCCCTCTGTTCCGTCCAAGCGCGCGGGAGGAAGGAGACAAACCTGACAGGTGGGTTCCACCTGTCGGTGTGTCAACCCCTCTCGAGAAGCGCATGCGCTTTCCCCGCTGGGAAGCGTACTCCTATGGTACGCCTTTGACGCCGCCGTATCCCCGCGGGCTAGGAGCTGGGCCCAGCCCAGTGATGCTGTCCGTCTAAGCGTGCTAAGGGCGCACCTCTACTCTTTCCCCTTTTTTCCTTTTCTGCAGTTTTCAAATAATTCTACAGTGGCCTTTTCATACCCAAATTTGATGATTAAACTTTCGGTAGATTTCTAAAATCATGATATTTTATTCCAGCCTAGGTGAACATTTTTCCCAAACTCTGTTTCCACTGGACATTTTAAATAGTCCATTTCTTTAAATATTTCAACTTAGAAACTCCCTAAGTAAATCATATTAACCCCAAATAAATTTGTTCTTTTTCTGTTATTTTTCATTTTTCATCTAGTTTATTTTAGTATTTATTTCAAAAATATTTGAAACAATTTTTGGCACTTTTTTTTACTATATGTTGTAATTCAAATATTTTTGAAAATAGGAAATGGAGGGGAGATAAATATTTCAAACTTTTGGAGTGCACCCAATATCTCTGCATGCTCAAGGCAAGCATCTTGAACACTTGATATGGTGATTGCCTAGTTGTTTAGTTGCAAGAATAATTGAACCATGCTTCTGTTGAAGTCAAATAAAAATTTGCATGCATGTAGGATTGGCAAGTTTCTCCGTATCATGCATCGTGTGCTTGTCATAACTAACTTGCAGGAGCAGGCATAAGAGAGATACCGTTACCGGCAGAAGGGTGATCACGATGGAGCGTGATCATGCCTTGTTGATTATGCATGTTGGAGCATGCAAGGGTTGTGGCCCTGTTTGGTATAGAAAGAATACTTTGTTGTGCTAACCACTGCAGGAAATATTTGAGCCTCCTGAGTCGACCGAAGATCGAGTCTTGTTCCGGTAACCCCCAGACTTGTTCGTGCTACCACATGTCCCTGCCACAGGTAGGGTATGGTTTTGTAAGTTGTTAACCCCTTTCCGTGCACACACCACATAGAGGGCTACGATGAGGGTTTCCACAATGGTGGACTAAATCCTGTCATCGGGTCAGGGGCCATGGGTGTATCCGGTTGTGACCGAGAGGGGGGCACCCCATGGAATCCGCGCGTATTAATAGTAATCCCATGCTAATCGAGATTGTTGTCTCCCCGACTTAGAGTTTTTCTGGAACGATGCTTTGGGTGATTCCTGGTATCCGGACGGTTAATCTGGTGTGTGCTGGTTAGGTGTATTTTCAACCCAAAGGCCATAATTGGAATTAGTCAGCGTCTCGGTGCTGGCTAAAGAAATCCTTTACTTGTGGGTAAAGAGTACACCCTCTGCAGAGTTATATCTATTCGATTAGCCATGTCCGCGGTTAAGAACTACAGTCTGGGTTGGTCAAGTGTCGGTCTTAGAGTCGGTCTCAGGAGGAAAATAATTAATTTGAGCATGAACTATTTTGCAGGATATTGTTGTCATCACTAACACTGTCATGGTTATTTTGAATACTATTATTGTGAATATTACTGTGGTTATGCATATTATTGTGGACTAACCCGTTTCTCTTATTTAATTTTTCTGAGTGTCTCAGGGGCTGGCTATGCTACCCCGGGCAGTCGGTTTTCTTTTCAAGACCTCTCCGTGGCGTCCCTCGAGTTATCAGGCGGTCTATCACGCCACTACTCTTGTGGACACCCGATTGGCATTTCTTTTCAAGACCTCTCCGTGGCGTCCCTCGAGTTATCAGGCGGTCTATCACGCCACTACTCTTGTGGACACCCGATTGGCATTTCTTTTCAAGACCTCTCCGTGGCGTCTCTCGAGTTCACAGCCGGTCTATGATGCCACTACTCTTGTGGATACCCGATTGGCATTTGTTTTCAAGTCCGACCGTGGCGTCACTTTTGACACCAGACTAGCATTTCTTTTCAAGACATCTCGTGGCGTTGCCTGAGTTCTCGGATGATCCTGTCTCGTCCGATTTCTCTTTTAGACACCCGTTTGGCGTTTCTCTTCAAGACCTACAGTGGTGTCACTTAGACATCCGATCGGCATTTCTTTTATCTTATTTTCCTTTAACTTTCCTGGTTTATCACTAACATTTTTATATATTCATTTATTTGTACATGCCAATATGTTATCATGCCATGATTTAATTTCTGCGTTTAATATAGTCCAGCATGAGCATACGCATATTGTTTAGTTCATCATGATCATATATTATCTGTCGCATTCGGTATATCTTTTGTTCATGATGTTTCCGAGTACATTCCAACGTACTCACAGGCTTGTCCCTGGCTATTTACTTGGCTTGGTCAGGAGTTCTACGAGGAGTACCACAGCGACGTCTGTGCGGAGCCTAGGATGGCAGCCACGCGGGATAGGAATTAACCAGGTCAGCCTTTCCTGTGGGAATGGAGCCCCATCAACGTTGGAGAACCACGAGTCACTTCCGTCATCCATCGCCAGGATCATTGTTGTATCATTAGACCTTCATGGTCTTGTATCCAATTCTTGTAATTGCATGGTAATCTGTAACAAGGACGTGTCCACCAGTAATGGTAATCTGGGCTGGTGATGACACGAGGGGTTAATTTCTGGGATTTTTGTGTCCCCGAAATCCGGCCCCGACAGCCTTGGTATCAGAGCCAGGCTGACCAATGGCTAATCCTATCTTAGCCTGGTACCCATCCCTAGGTTTCCACATCGTCCACATCCTTTCCTATCCATAGTCAAGCCCATACTATCCAATAACTGCACAGTGGCCAGCCGGCATCTTTTTGACAGTCGGTGCCTAACCTATCAGTCTATCCATAGGCCGTGTGCCTATGGCCGACACCTAAGTTGTCCCATCCACAAGCGTGCGAGGGAAGACTCTGCTGGCATATAAAAGAAACCTTGCCTCGACACAACACATCACAGCCTTCACTCACAACCTGGTATCCAACACTCGAAGATGCCTGGTCCCATCGTGCACAACGAGACCACCGCACCCGAGCTTGAAGGCTTTGTAGCCATCCTCGCCAATCTCACTCGTCGTACTTTTGGCATGGAAGACCCCCCGGAGAAGCCTCGACATCCGCAAGACCTGCCCAACTGGATGTCGATGAAGTAGACTGAGTCCACTAGAGTAGTTACCGAGTTCCTGGTAATCCTATTGCCCTTTAGATCCCACCCTCGTGCCGTAGATGATCACGAGTATGTTTGTTATAGTATCTGATGCCAGTTTGCGTGTTGCAAACTTTGTATTATTCTTAGGGCGTATGTCATAAGTGCATTGCCATGATTGCATTCTGCATATGATCATTTGTTCTGATTTGCATTCAGTTCTTCCGCCCTTAACAAATCTCGAGGACGAGATTTTCTTAACGGGGGTAGAGTTTGTGACACCCCAAAAATTTAACCATAAGTTTATTAAGTCAAATTTTGGGCAGAAATAAAATTTTGAATTATATTAAGTCCTTTACTATTTTCAGAGTATTTTCTGTTTCTGTTTTCCAAAATTCTTCCCTGCATATAACTTTTTTTGGTAATAATATTGTGGTTTTGGTAGTTTTCTCAAACCATTTCATTTATACTTTGATAACAGTAGGAATTATTTTCATAATAAAAATTGCCCAATACAATTCTTCAAAAAGTCATTTTCAATTCATTAAATGCTTCTGTTGCACTACAACCATTTCAAATATTTCTTTCAAAATTCCACAAAAATTATGAGGGGTCATGTGATGCCTATATATCACTTTTATGCGAAAATCCAACTTGGTCTTTTGAAAATTTTGAGTGAAACAACCTCTTTTCAATTCTATCCCATTCTTTAGTTACAACTACAACCCCAATTTTCCTTGCTCCAAAAATTATGAAATTTTTCCCACTTATAGTCCTTCCAACCAAACCCTTAACTCCAGGAGCTCAGCCCTATATGAATTTTGCAAAGCCACCAAATAGCCTCCTGTACTTTCTGTCCAGAACTGAAATTCTTCAAAACTTGAACTAGCAAGTTTTGCATTCTGCCAAACCAATCACACCATCATTTTAGTCATCTAAAGAGACCACATCCTGGTAATTTTCACAGCCAACAAAATTCCATAAATATCCCTAGCATTCTGTCGAGCACCTCATGAGCATGATAGAATTTGGCAAGGTCTTAGACTTGCACTGGACATTTGCTTCTCCAGCCAAAACCCCATGTCCAGTAGCTCTATTATAGAGTGACTCATCATCATGTCAAATTTTCAAATTCAAATTATTTCAAATGGCCACTATGGCATTTCGTCGAACATATCAGGGGCATGTCCGGAGCGCGAGCAGAACGCAGTTATTTAACCGCCGGCGCCCGAGCCCTGTCACCGCCCTACTGCCTTCCCCAGTCACGCACCTCCACCACTAGCTCCACGAGACACCCACTGACCCCGCCGACACTTCCCCGCGTCCGCTAGCGGCGGCCACCGCCGACCACAGCCGCCGCCATCTTCCTCCGCTCGGGCACGGCGCCGCCCAAGCCACCTGGCGTCGCCCCGAGCCAACCAACTACCCCTGGCGTTAATATGGACGGCCACCGTCCTCATCAACCTCGCCGTCCACCATCAACTTCCCAACGGCCTCAACCACCGACCTAATGGCCGCCGCCGTCGTCTCTTCCTCGAGAAGCCACGGGAACTGACGTCTCCGTGCTATATAAGGCCATCCCCAGCTCCCCTCGATCGCTAGCACCCCTCCTCCCTCACCTGGAAGCCAGCCCGAGCAGGAAACCAATCGGAGAGGGTCGTCTTCGTCGCTCCCGACCAAAGCCACCTCCGCTGCCTTTCGGTTGGTTCCGGTGCCACCAAGCTCCCTCTCCTCCCCTCTCGTCACCCACAGCCTCCTTGAACCACCACATTCCTCCGCACGCTCCAATTCCTCCTCCCGAGGCCGAGTTGAGCTCGGCAAATCTCACCGTAGCTCTCCTCCACCATGGTTGAAGCTCTGCTCAGCCTCGAGCTCCCCAGTGACCTCCTTCCCCACCAACGGACGCGTTCCGACCTCCTGAGCACATTGGTGTGCCGAGCGTCGGGAATGGCGCCTCCTAGCGCCGGCAATCATCGCCGGAGTTCCCCTCTGTTCCGTCCAAGAGCGCGGGAGGAAGGAGACAAACCCGACAGGTGGGTTCCACCTGTCGGTGTGTCACCCCTTTCCAGAAGCGCATGCGCTTTCCCCGCTGGGAAGCGTACTCCTATGGTACGCCTTCGACGCCGAAGTATCCCCGCGGGCTAGGAGCTGGGCCCAGCCCAGTGACGTTGTCCGTCTAAAACGCGCTCAGGGCGCACCTCTACTCTTTCCGCTTTTTCCTTTTCTGTAGTTTTCAAATAATTCTACAGTGGCCTTTTCAAACCCAAATTTGATGATTAAAATTTCTGTAGATTTCTAAAATCATGATATTTTATTCCAGCCTAGGTGAACATTTTCCCTAAACTTTGTTTCCACTGGACATTTTAAATAGTCCATTTCTTTAAATTTTTCAGCTTAGAAACTTCCTAAGTAAATCATATTAACCCCAAATAAATTTATTCTTTTTCTGTTATTTTTCATCTTTCATCTAGTTTATTTTATTATTTATTTCAAAAATATTTGAAAAAAAATTTGGCACTATTTTTACTATATGTTGTAATTCAAATATTTTTGAAAATAGGAAATGGAGGGGAGATAAATATTTCAAACTTTTGGAGTGCACCCAATATCTCTGCATGCTCAAGGCAAGCATCTTGAACACTTGATATGGTTATTGCCTAGTTGTTTGGTTGCAGGAATAATTGAACCATGCTTCTGTTGAAGTCAAATAAAAATTTGCATGCATGTAGGATTGGCATGTTTCTCCGTATCATGCATCGTGTGCTTGTCATAACTAACTTGTAGGAGCAGGCATAAGAGAGATACCGTTACCGGCAGAAGGGTGATCACGATGGAGCGTGATCATGCCTTGTTGATTATGCATGTTGGAGCAAGCAAGGGTTGTGGCCCTGTTTGGTATTGAAAGAATACTTTGTTGTGCTAACCACTGTAGGAAATATTTGAGCCTCCTGAGTCGACCGTAGATCGAGTCATCTTCCGGTAACCCCCATACTTGTTCGTGCTACCACATGTCCCTGCCACAGGTAGGGTATGGTTTAGTAATTAGTTAACCCCTTTCTGTGCACACACCACATAGAGGGCTACGATGAGGGTTTCCATGATGGCGGACTAAATCCTGTCATCGAGTCAGGGGGCATGGGTGTGTCCGGTAGTGACCGAGAGGGGGGCACCCGTTGGAATCCGTGCGTATTAATAGTGATCCCATGCTACTCGAGATTGTTGTCTCCCCGACTTAGAGTTTTTCTGGAACGATGCTTTGGGTGGTTCCTAGCGTCCGGACGGTTAATCTGGTGTGTGCTGGTTAGGTGTGTTTTCAACCCAAAGGCCGTAATAGGAATAAGTCAGCATCTCGGTGCTGGCTAAAGAAATCCTTTACTTGTGGGTAAAGAGTACACCCTCTGCAGAGTTATATCTTTTCGAATAGCCGTGTTCGCGGTTAAGGACTACAGTCTGGGTTGGTCAAGTGTCGGTCTTAGAGTCGGTCTTCGGAGGAAAATAATTAATTTGAGCATGAACTATTTTGCAGCATATTGTTGTCATCACAAACACTGTCATGGTTATTTTGAATACTATTATTATGAATATTACTGTGGTTATGCATATTATTGTGGACTAACCCGTTTCTCTTATTTAATTTTCCTGAGTGTCTCAGGGGCTGGCTAGACTACCCCGGGCACTCCGTTTTCTTTTCAAGACCTCTCCGTGGCGTCCCTCGAGTTATCAGGCGGTCTATCACGCCACTACTCTTGTGGACACCCGATTGGCATTTCTTTTCAAGACCTCTCCGTGGCGTCCCTCGAGTTATCAGGCGGTCTATCATGCCACTACTCTTGTGGACACCCGATTGGCATTTCTTTTCAAGACGTCTCCATGGCGTCCCTCGAGTTCACAGGCGGTCTATCACGCCACTACTCTTGTGGATACCCGATTGGCATTTCTTTTCAAGTCCGACCGTGGCGTCACTTTTGACACCCGACTGGCATTTCTTTTCAAGACCTCTCGTGGCGTCGCCTGAGTTCTCGGATGATCCTGTCTCGTCCGATTTCTCTTTTAGACACCCGTTTGGCGTTTCTCTTCAAGACCTACAGTGGTGTCACTTAGACATCCAACCGGCATTTCTTTTATCTTATTTTCATTTAACTTTCCTGGTTTATCACTAACATTTTTATATATTCAATTATTTGTACATGCCAATATGTTATCATGCCATGATTTAATTCCTGCGTTTAATATAGTCCAGCATGAGCATACGCATATAGTTTAGTTCATCATGATCATATATTATCTGTCGCATTCGGTATATCTTTTGTTCATGATGTTTCCGAGTACATTCCAAAGTACTCACAGGCTTGTCCCTGGCTATTTACTTGGCTTGGTCAAGAGTTCTACGAGGAGTACCACAGCGACGTCCGTGCGGAGCCTAGGATGGCAGCCACGCGGGACAGGAATTAACCAGGTCAGCCGTTCCTGTGGGAATGGAGCCCCATCAACGTTGGAGAACCACGAGTCACTTCCGTCATCCATCGCCAGGATCATTGTTGTATCATTAGACCTTCATGGTCTTGTATCCAATTCTTGTAATTGCATGGTAATCTGTAACAAGGACGTGTCCACCAGTAACGGTAATCTGGGCTGGTGATGACACGAGGGGTTAATTTCTGGGATTTTTGTGTCCCCGAAATCCGGCCCCGACAGCCTTGGTATCAGAGCCAGGCTGACCAATGGCTAATCCTATCTTAGCCTGGTACCCATCCCTAGGTTTCCACACCGTCCACATCTTTTCCTGTCCACAGTCAAGCCCATCCTATCCGACAACTGCACAGTGGCCAGCCGGCATCTTCTTGACAATCGATGCCCAACCTATCAGTCTATCCATAGGCCGTGTGCCTATGGCCGACACCTAACTTCTCCCATCCACAAGCGTGCGAGGGCAGACTCTGCTGGCATATAAAAGAAGCCTTGCCTCGACACAGCACATCACAGCCTTCACTCACAACCTGATATCCAACACTCGAAGATGCCTGGTCCCATCGTGCACAACGAGACCACCGCAGCCGAGCTTGAAGGATTTGTAGCCATCCTCGCCAATGTCACTCGTCATACTTTTGGCACGGAAGACCCCCCGGAGAAGCCTCGACATCCGCGAGACCTGCCCGACTGGATGTCAATGAAGTAGACTGAGTCCACTAGAGTAGTTACCGAGTTCCTGGTAATCCTATTGCCCTTTAGGTCCCACCCTCGTGTCGTAGATGATCACGAGTATGTTTGTTATAGTATCTGATGCCAGTTTGCGTGTTGCAAACTTTGTATTATTCTTAGGGCGTATGTCATAAGTGCATTGCCATGATTGCATTTCGCATATGATCATTTGTTGTGATTTGCATTTAGTTCTTCCGCCCTTAACAAATCTCGAGGACGAGATTTTCATAAGGGGGGTAGAGTTTGTGACACCCCAAAAATTTAACCATAAGTTTATTAAGTCAAATTTTGGCCAGAAATAAAATTTTGAATTATATTAAGTCCTTTACTATTTTCAGAGTATTTTCTGTTTCTGTTTTCCAAAATTCTTCCCTGCATATAAATTTTTTTGGTAATAATATTATGGTTTTGGTAGTTTTCTCAAACCATTTCATTTATACTTTGATAACAGTAAGAATTATTTTCATAATAAAAATTGCCCAATACAATTCTTCAAAAAGTCATTTTCAATTCATTAAATGCTTCTGTTGCACTACAACCATTTCAAATATTTCTTTCAAAATTCCACAAAAATTATGAGGGATCATGTGATGCCTATATATCATTTTTATGCGAAAATCCAACTTGGTCTTTTGAAAATTTTGAGTGAAACAACCTCTTTTCAATTCTGCACCATTCTTTAGTTACAACTACAACCCCAATTTTCCTTGCTCCAAAAACTCTGAAATTTTTCCCACTTATAGTCCTTCCAACCAAACCCTTAACTCGAGGAGCTCAGCCCTATATGAATTTTGTAAAGCCACCAAATAGCCTCCTGTACTTTCTGTCCAGAACTGAAATTCTTCAAAACTTGCACTAGCAAGTTTTGCATTCTGCCAAACCAATCACACCATCATTTTAGTCATCTAAAGAGACACCATCCTGGTAATTTTCACAGCCAACAAAATTCCATAAATATCCCTAGCATTCTGTCGAGCACCTCATGAGCATGATAGAATTTGGCAAGGTCTTAGACTTGCACTGGACATTTGCTTCTCCAACCAAAACCCCATGTCCAGTAGCTCTATTATAGAGTGACCCATCATCATGTCAAATTTTCAAATTCAAATTATTTCAAATGGCCACTGTGGCATTTCGTCGAACATATCAGGGGCATGTCCGGAGCGTGAGCAGAACGCAGTTATTTAACCGCCGGCGCCCGGGCACTGTCACCGCCCTACTGCCTTCCGCAGTCACGCACCTCCACCACTAGCTCCACGAGACACCCACCGACCCCGCCGACACTTCCCCACGTCCGCTAGCGGCGGCCACCGCCGACCACAGCCGCCGCCATCTTCCTCCGCTCGGGCACGGCACCGCCCAAGCCACCTGGCGTCGCCCGGAGCCAACGAACTCCCCCTGGCGTTAATACGGACGGCCACCATCCTCACCAACCTCGCCGTCCACCATCAACTCCCCAACGGCCTCAACCACCGCCCTAATGGCCGCCGCCGTCGTCTCTTCCTCGAGAAGCCACGGGAACTGACGTCTCCGTGTTATATAAGGTCGTCCCCAGCTCCCCTCGATCGCTAGCACCCCTCCTCCCTCACCTGGAAGCCAACCCGAGCAGGAAACCACTCGGAGAGGGTCGTCTTAGTCGCTCCCGACCAAAGCCACCTCCGCTGCCTTTCGGTTGGTTCCGGTGCCACCAAGCTCCCTCTCCTCTCCTCCCCTCTCGTCACCCACAGCCTCCTTGAACCACCACATATCCTCCGCGCGCTCCAATTCCTCCTCCTGAGGCCGAGTTGAGCTCGGCAAATCTCACCGTAGCGCTCCTCCGCCATGGTTGAAGCTCTGCTCAGCCTCGAGCTCCCCAGTGACCTCCTTCCCCACCAACGGACGCGTTCTGACCACCTGAGCACGTTGGTGTGCCGAGCGTCGGGAATGGCGCCTCCTAGCTCCGGCAATCATCACCGGAGTTCCCCTTTGTTCCGTCCAAGAGCGCGGGAGGACGGAGACAAACCCGACAGGTGGGTTCCACCTGTCGGTGTGTCACCCCCTCTCCAGAAGCGCATGCGCTTTCCCCGCTGGGAAGCGTACTCCTATGGTACGCCTTCGACGCCGCCGTATCCCCGCGGGCTAGGAGCTGGGCCCAGCCCAGTGACGCCGTCCGTCTAAAACGCGCTCAGGGCGCACCTCTACTCTTTCCGCTTTTTCCTTTTCTGCAGTTTTCAAATAATTCTACAGTGGCCTTTTCAAACCCAAATTTGATGATTAAAATGTCTGTAGATTTCTAAAATCATGATATTTTATTCTAGCCTAGGTGAACATTTTTCCTAAACTCTGTTTCCACTGGACATTTTATATAGTCCAATTCTTTAATTATTTCAGCTTAGAAACTCCCTAATTAAATCATATTAACCCCAAATAAATTTATTCTTTTTCTATTATTTTTCATTTTTCATCTAGTTCATTTTATTATTTATTTCAAAAATATTTGAAAAAAAATTTGGCACTATTTTTACTATATGTTGTAATTCAAATATTTTTGAAAATAGGAAATGGAGGGGAGATAAATATTTCAAACTTTTGGAGTGCACCCAATATCTCTGCATGCTCAAGGCAAGCATCTTGAACACTTGATATGGTTATTGCCTAGTTGTTTGGTTGCAGGAATAATTGAACCATGCTTCTGTTGAAGTCAAATAAAAATTTGCATGCATGTAGGATTGGCATGTTTCTCCGTATCATGCATCGTGTGCTTGTCATAACTAACTTGTAGGAGCAGGCATAAGAGAGATACCGTTACCGGCAGAAGGGTGATCACGATGGAGCGTGATCATGCCTTGTTGATTATGCATGTTGGAGCATGCAAGGGTTGTGGCCCTGTTTGGTATTGAAAGAATACTTTGTTGTGCTAACCACCGCAGGAAATATTTGAGCCTCCTGAGTCGACCGTAGATCGAGTCTTCTTCCGGTAACCCCCATACTTGTTCGTGCTACCACATGTCCCTGCCACAGGTAGGGTATGGTTTAGTAAGTAGTTAACCCCTTTCTATGCACACACCACATAGAGGGCTACGATGAGGGTTTCCACGGTGGCGGACTAAATCCTGTCATCGGGTCAGGGGGCATGGGTGTATCTGGTTGTGACCGAGAGGGGGGCACCCCTTGGAATCCACGCGTATTAATAGTGATCCCATGCTACTCGAGATTGTTGTCTCCCCGACTTAGAGTTTTTCTGGAACGATGCTTTGGGTGATTCCTGGCGTCCGGACGGTTAATCTGGTGTGTGCTGGTTAGGTGTGTTTTCAACCCAAAGGCCGTAATAGGAATAAGTCAGCATCTCGGTGCTGGCTAAAGAAATCATTTACTTGTGGGTAAAGAGTACACCCTCTGCAGAGTTATATCTATTCGAATAGCCGTGTTCGCGGTTAAGGACTACAGTCTGGGTTGGTCAAGTGTCGGTCTTAGAGTCGGTCTCCGGAGGAAAATAATTAATTTGAACATGAACTATTTTGTAGCATATTGTTGTCATCACAAACACTGTCATGGTTATTTTGAATACTATTATTATGAATATTACTGTGGTTATGCATATTATTGTGGACTAACCCGTTTCTCTTATTTAATTTTCCAGAGTGTCTCAGGGGCTGGCTAGACTACCCCTGGCACTTAGTTTTCTTTTCAAGACCTCTCCGTGGCGTCCCTCGAGTTATCAGGCGGTCTATCACGCCACTACTCTTGTGGACACCCGATTGGCATTTCTTTTCAAGTCCTCTCCGTTGCGTCCCTCGAGTTATCAGGCGGTCTATCACGCCACTACTCTTGTGGACACCCGATTGGCATTTCTTTTCAAGACGTCTCCATGGCGTCCCTCGAGTTCACAGGCGGTCTATCACGCCACTACTCTTGTGGATACCCGATTGGCATTTCTTTTCAAGTCCGACCGTGGCGTCACTTTTGACACCCGACTGGCATTTCTTTTCAAGACCTCTCGTGGCGTCGCCTGAGTTCTCGGATGATCCTGTCTCGTCGGATTTCTCTTTTAGTCACCCGTTTGGCGTTTCTCTTCAAGACCTAAAGTGGTGTCACTTAGACATCCAACCGGCATTTATTTTATCTTATTTTCATTTAACTTTCCTGGTTTATCACTAACATTTTTATATATTCAATTATTTGTACATGCCAATATGTTATCATGCCATGATTTAATTCCTGCGTTTAATATAGTCCAGCATGAGCATACGCATATAGTTTAGTTCATCATGATCATATATTATCTGTCGCATTCGGTATATCTTTTGTTCATGATGTTTGCGAGTACATTCCAATGTACTCACAGGCTTGTCGCTGGCTATTTACATGGCCAGGTCAGGAGTTCTACGAGGAGTACCACAGCGATGTCCCTGCGGAGCCTAGGATGGCAGCCACGTGGGATAGGAATTAACCAGGTCAGCCGTTCCTGTGGGAATGGAGCCCCATCAACGTTGGAGAACCGCGAGTCACTTCCGTCGTCCATCGCCAGGATCATTGTTGTATCAATAGACCTTCATGGTCTTGTATCCAATTCTTGTAATTGCCTGGTAATCTGTAACAAGGACGTGTCCACCAGTAACGTTAATCTTGTGCTGGTGATGACACGAGGGGTTAATTTCTGCGATTTTCGTGTCCCCGAAATCCGGCCCCGACACCACCTCCCCCCAATGAAGAGGATTATGAACCTCACATTAACCCAGACACATTTGCCGTCTGCCATGGCGGATGGCAAAGGCACTAAAAGCGGACGGCAAAACCCTTTGCCATCCGCCCCCGACGGCAAACCTGCCCGGCAAAGAGGGCGACGGTAACCAGGTTATTTGCCGTCCGCTTCCTCAAAGCGGACGGCAAAGGCACTTTGCCATCGGTGGCAGACGGCAAAGAACATGGACGGCAAAAACCGTGCATTAGCCACGTTAGGAGGCTAACGGTGGCCTTTGCCGTCCACCAGCTGACGGCAAAATGTGCTTCGACACGTCACCCAACGTGCCCGGTGTGACGTCCAACCGTGTCGTCCGGTCAAACCGACGCGCGTCGCCTGATCAAACTGCAGCCTCTGCTACCCCCCGTCGCCCTGTCCCATCGACGGCCACCTCGCCTTCCACCCCCCGCCGCCCCGTCCCGTTTCGAGGCGCCGGCATTAATGAGCAGTAATGCCGGCGCCAGCCCGGCTGCCCGCCTCCCATCGCCCGGACAGATATAAGACCCCGCCCCAGCGTTGTTCCCCCCATACTCGACCTCACACCACCAACTCCTGCCGCCGACAAGAACCAGCGCAGCGCCGGCGATGGCCTACCACAACGGCAGCAGCAGCGCCGGCGGCGACGACGACACCCCGAGCTCCTGGCCGTCCAGCCTCGGCAACCCGGAGATGGCGGAGCTGTGCCGGTACGGCCTGCTCGTGCCGCCGGGCTGCCGTCTTCCCCGGCAGTGGCATATCAGCGCCGGTGGCTACCCGACGCTCGGCCCCGGCGCGACGGCGGAGGAGCTCCGGACCCACCGCGGCGGCCGCCACAACATCGCCGGCCGTCACGCCTTCTGGAAGGGGAAAGTGTACGACGACGTCATCGCCGCCTTCCGGCTGGCGGAGGCCGGTGTCACGCCCGACCTCATGGGCGCGAGCGGCCGCCTTCGCGCCCCGGCAACGGCGCACGGCCCGGCCCCGAGGGAGCGCCGTCGTGGAGCTGCCCGCCGGCAGCCAGCACCCCCGGCGGCTGTGACGGCACCCGCACCGGCCGGCCCCCCCGCCGTGGAGCTGCCGCCGGAACAGGTGGTCCTCTGTGAGGACGGCGACCCGGATGACACTTCGGGCTGGCATGTCGCCCTACGGGCGTCGGAAGCGACGGCGGCGGCGGCTGTGAGGGAGGCCGCCGGGGTTGCGGCCGCAATCGAAGCCGCCACGGCCATGGCGGCAGAGGAGGCCACGATGGTGCCTGTGGAGGACGAGGAGGCAGTGATGGAGGGCGACGGCCCCGTCGACTGGGATGACGTCGCCAACAGCAGCAGCAGCAGCGACGACGACGGTGACGGGGGAAGCGCCGTCTTGATCGACCTGCTGGCTCCCAGCGATGACGACGACTAGTGATCGACGGTGATGGCCTAGTTTTATTTTTAGGGTATATGTTGAACTATGTAATATAGATGTTGAATGCAATGAAAAAATGGGATGAAAATGTTCACTAACACCGACGGCGGTGCCGGCGAAGGCGGGCCGGGGCGGCGTGCAGTAGCGGCGGGGCGTCGGGGGGGAGGGGCGTGGGGCCGGGCGGCCTTAGTGGTGGGGCGTCGATGGCGGCGGGCGGCGTGGGGTCAAGGGCGGTGGCAGTGGCGGGGTGCGGTCTGGGAGAGAGAGAAGGGGACATGGGAGACAGAGAGTGAGGAGGGGGGTGGGAGACAGGGTTAGGGTTAGGGTGGGGGCGGGCGCGTCAGCGCCGTTAGATAGAATATTGTTTGCCGTCCGCTAGCTGACGGCAAGTATCTTTGCCGTCAGCTAGCCGACGGCAAAGAACTGGCTGATGGCGAAGGCACAGTTTGCCGTCAGCCAGTTCTTTGCCATCCGCTTTTCGTGAGCGGACGGCAAAGGAGGTCTTTGCCGTCGGCTAGCGGACGGTAAAGAACTGGCTGACGGCAAATTATCTGATTCCAGTAGTGTCCACATGTTGATGCCGCTGAACCGGATGAGCACTTCATTCATGATAGTGATGATGATGATGCATTTATTGATCCTGGAGCATTTATTGAACCCGACGATCCAGATTATTATTAGGTATTCAATTTTTTATGTTGTACTTGATTTATATTGTTACTTGTATGATTGTATGATTTATATAATTACTTGTATAATTTTCTTACTTTGTATGATTGTTTGTTATACATAGTGCCATGGTCCTGATATCCGTTCCCGTCGGCCCTCGCCCGCTTTATGATTCAGGTGTGGTAAATTCTCTTTTATAACTATTTGTTGCATTTCGCATTTAAGACAATTATGGCCATCAAGTTGACATAGAGATATTTTTATCTAGGAGGTATGTGAACCGGAAATTGCATCCGACCCTCTTGTCGAGAAGTTAAATTTAGTTGAAAAAGCAAATGAGTATTTGAAAGAAAAAATTAAAAGAATTGAAGAATAGAAGATGAAATTGGAGTTGTATGGTGCCGATGTCATCGATGATCACAAGACGAAGATGAATGAAATGCGCTTGAAGATGGATGCAATGCGCTTGAAGATGGATGCAATGCGCTTGAAGATTAAGAAGATTAGAAAATATGCCATTGATAATGAGGCTTGGTATCATTATGCCGTTGGATCAATTGTTACCTTAGTTGCAATCTTCATCGCATTTGTTGTGATGAGGGTAAGTTTTCTCTAGTGTTTTGCTTAACAAATGCATACTTAGCTTATTTTCCTCCTAAATGGCATAATTACCTAAGTCAGATAAACAATGAGCTATACCTGCGTAAGTTGGCTCAAAAATGGCATCATCACCTAGGTTAGCACAAAAATGACCTATACTTACCTTATTTTTCTCCAAATTGATATAATAAGCTTAGTTGGCCAAAAATGGCATAATTACCTATGTTCGCTCTAAAATGACACAAATAAGGAATAACAAGAAGAAAAACAAGAAAGAGAAGAAAAAGAAAGAATAGAAGAAGAAAGAGAAGAAAAAGAAAGAATAAAAGAAGAAGAATGAGAATGAGGAGGAAAGGGATAAAAAGATAGAAGAGAAGAAAAAAGAAGAGAAAAGAAGAAGAAGAAGAAGAAGAAGAAAGAAGAAGAATCTCCTTTCTTCTTGTTGTTGTTGTTGTTGTTGTTGTTGTTGTTGTTGTTGTTGTTGTTGTTGTTGTTCTAGTCTTCTTCTTCTAGTCTTCTCCTTCTTCTTCTTCTAGTCTTCTTCTTCTTCTTCTTCTTCTTCTTCTTCTTCTTCTAACTTTCTTACTCCCATTTTTGCAGGTTTGATTCACTTCATGGAAGCGGCATTGATGGACTGCTAGTGTTTAGTTCTCGTTTTCATTTGTATTGATGAACAATGTGAAACTATGTATGTATATATATGGATGAACTCCATGAAACTATGTATGTATTGGATCTTTTAATATGTGTTCTGTTGCATTGATGGACTGCTAGATGTTTGATACATGGGCTAGTTTGATGTTGAAACTATATATATCATATATATCTTTTGAAAATGCAGGGATATAACAGAAAAAAGAAAAAACAGCAACAATACAGGCACTTTGCCGTCCGCTGCCGACGGCAAAGGGCTCTTTGCCGTCCGCCACGAACGGCAAAGAGGCCATGTGGCAGCAACCTGTGCAACCTGGGAGCAAGCCATTTGGTCATTTTGCCATCGGTGGCTGACGGCAAAGAGCTGGGTCTGCTGACGCATCTGCTGACGTCAGGGCTGGGCAGCTTTGCTGTCCACTAGCTGATGGCAAAGGCTGCCGTTAGCCACCTAACGTAACTGATGCTTGTTTTTGCTGTCCATGTTCTTTGCCGTCCGCCGTCGACGGCAAAGGGCCTTTGCCGTCCGCTTTGGGGAAACAGACGGCAAAGAATATGTTTACTGTCGCTCTCTTTGCCGGACAGGTTTGCCGTCGGTGGCGGACGGCAAAGAGCTTTACCGTCCGCTTTTGGTGCCTTTGCCGTCCACCATGGTGGATGGCAAATAAGCTGATTCCTGTAGTGTCGGGACGGGCTCATTGAACTGAAGATGTGGGCGTTGGAATCACCTGAATTGGAGTTGCGGGCAAAAAGTAATCGCGTTTCTTCTGTCAAGGACCTTTCTATAAATATCTTATTTACGTCTGTGCCCTTCATAGAATTCCAGCGAAAAAGAATAAAGGGGACTGTGCCGATGGGCTGTACTGGGCTGATTTTGGCTGGAGGCTGGCGTTGCCGACGGGCGTGGCTGCCCCTGTTGATACCTGGGCGGCCCATGCTGCCTGCTGCTCCCCCTTTTTTTTAGAAAGAAGAAAGACCCACTGCCAGGAGGAGACTGCTGGCAGGGTCTTCGTCGTCCTCCCGCGCGCGTCTGGCCGGCCAGAGAGGCGGCTCCTGGCGGTAATTGCCGGCGACTCCGGCCACCACTACTAGGAAAAGGGCTATAGCTGATATGGACATTAATGGTGCACCATGTATGTGGTGCGCCACTGCTATATAGCAGTGGCGCACTAGATACAGGTGCGCCATTAGTGTCCTCATTACTAATGGCGCACCAGACACACGGTGCGCCATTACTAGCAATTTTTTTTCCAAACCTATTAATGGCGCACCAGGGCACAGTGCGCCATTACTAGTTTTAACTAGTAATGGCGCACCACACACTCCGTGCGGCACTACTAACAATTTTTTTTTTTCAAAACTAGTAATGGCGCACCTGGGTACAGTGCGCCATTACTAGTTCAAACTAGTAATGGCGCACTATCCACTAGTGCGCCACTACTAAACTTTTTTTTTTATTTTTTTTTGCAAAACTAGTAATGGCGCACCACGTAACAGGTGCGCCATTAGTAACCAAGGTTACTAATGGCGCACCTGTTATGTGGTGCGCCATTACTAACTTTCTGAGTCTTACAATTTATTCACCAAATGCACCCTCCCCCACCCCCCGTGGACTGCCTTTTCAGTTTCAAAAAAAATAAAAGAAAATGATAGAAATGTCAAAAAAAATAAAAGAAAATAAGATTCCCATGTGATATGTGGTCTAGTTGTTAGCAAAATTTACAAACATGATTTTTTGACTTTTTTGCAAAATCTCTCGAGAATTTGTAAAATGGGCATAACTTTTGCATACGAACTCCGATGAAAAAGTTTTTTATATGAAAAATCATCTACTCGAAAAGTTACATCCGAAATTAACCAGGGGAACCTCGTTAAACATTTTCAGAATCCCCAAAAACCTAACAGAACGAAAGATACGGAGCTTTTAAGATCTAGAGGGGAAAAAATGGAAAAAAATTCAAACTTACTAGTGGCGCACCATTTGCTAGGTGCGCCACTAGTAACAGAAAAAAAAATTGGTTTCGAATTTTTTTTTTGGAATTTTTTTTCAAAATATGATACGTAATATGACCGGGAAGTTTGAAATATTTTTTCAAAATTTCATCACACTAATGAACATGAACAAAGTCCTAGACATCAACAAGGTTTAATAGGATTGATATCATAAATATATCAACAAGTGCTTGTTAAGTGAGGTGGTGCTGGGGTTGGATAGAACTGCGAAGTTAAGCTTGCTCGGGCTGGAGTAGTGTGAGGATGGGTGACCTTCCGGGAAGTTTGACCACTTAGTGCGATTTGACCCGAGATTAAGCCATAGTGACCCGAGATTAAGAAAAAAACGAAAAAAAAAATTTGAAAAAAAAATTTGTTAGTAATGGCGCACCACATAGAAGTGCGCCATTAGTATCCCAGAGCACAAGGTAAATATGGCCCTCTGGGAGGCATACTAATGGCGCACCAGGGGACATACTAATGGCGCACTTCCTGGTGCGCCACTACTGTCTGGTATACTAATGGCGCACCAGGGGTGCGCCATTAGTATTAGTTACTAATGGCGTGATGATAGTGGCGCACCTGTAGTGCGGCATTAATGGCCAAAACAGGTGCGCCACTAATAGGCCTTTTCCTAGTAGTGCACCGTTCGCGGCGTCCGGCACATGGGCATGCTCAGGATACCAAGCCGCATCCGCTCCCGCAGGGCACGGACCTCGGGGAAAGCCAATGTGATGGCGGCTTGGACGTCCGCGGCGGAGACCATTGGCCGTGATCGTGGCCGGCGCTTCCGTCATCCCGGGGATGAACTGGAGACATGGGGGGCTCTGGAAGGCCTCGGTGGTTGCTCCGGTGGAGAAATGAGAGAGAGGGAAGCGCTGGCTGGACTGAATTTAGGCCGAGCCCGACGGCATCCATGGCGGCAGTGCGGAGCAAGGAGGGATCCCCGAGCTCGATCAAGTGGAGGGGCGAGGCTCTTGGAGGGTGGAGAGGGTCTGGGAGTGGTGTGGGTGCTCAGAGAGAGCTCGGCCACGACTATTTATAGCCGGCTGACCGAGGCCATAGGGACGGCTGCCGTGGTGACCTTATCAGCTCACTGGAGCTTCGGGAAAGACGTGGCTGGCTGGTTGCGGCCTCGGGTGGCTTCGCGTGGAGGAGAGAGGCCTCGGGATAGCTCTAGAAGGCTTGGGGAAGAAGCTAGGGAGAAGACGACGACGGTCACGGGCGTGCAGTACGGTGGCGGGGTTCACCGTGCCATGGAGAAGAAGAAGGAGCAGGGGGAAGCTCTGGGAGAGGGTGCACGCGGCCTCTGCGGAGCCACTAGACATGCCAAGACAAGCCTAAGCTGGTAGGAGCTAGCTGGCCAATGAGGACAGCACGCGGAGCGCCACTTTTGCACGCTGTCCACGCGGTTACCATGTGCATGGCTTGCTCTGGAAGGCTCCGGCATGTCCAAGCTTGTCCAACGAGTGTATCACTGCTCAAATAGATAGGAGAAGGGGCTGGAACCAGGTAGGTAGCTCTGAGGTGAGTAACACTTGCAGAAAAAGATTCTGACAGCAAACTTGGGTGGACTCTTGTGGAGAAATGAATGTGAGTGGGAAGCTGAACCTTTGTCAAAATGAAATATGGTAGGAAGGACTAGGTGCTGGTAAACTTTGAAGCCATTTGGACCTCATTTGCATATACTTCCTTTGCAATTCAATTTTTGTTCCAGAAATTAAACTTTGAAGCTGTGCTCAACTGGCTTGGTGAAATGAGCTGAATTTTGGTCTAGGATGGTTATTTGGGTGTATGGAGGTACTGGCAAAATTTCAGCTCATTTGGATATGCCAAAGTGGTACTTCCTTCAAAAGGCTTTCCGCGGGACAGAAGCTAGATGGAATTTTTGGGAGAAAATGGCTAGATAAAATGATGTGATTTTTTTCATACTCACATCATATAGGGAATGTGAGGTCTTGGATTAATTTCAAGAATTTTGAAGTAATATAAAATATAGGTCCAGAAATAAGAATTGGAAGATGTGCTCAAAACTTGAACTGTGGAACTTGGGTTATTGATGGAAATGGTGAAGATATGGATAAGACAAGCTCCACAAATTATTTGGGATTTTTCCTGGCTACCAAAATGGTAGTTCCTTTGGAAAGTGCCCAGAATGCAATATTGGCTTTAAAGAGGAAAATGCAATTTCCCCTATTTAATTATTGCCAATATTTTTATGAGAGCTCAATATGATCGCAAAGAATATCTCCACAAGTTTTCATGAACTTTGGAGATTAATAGATATTTTCCTGGATTTAATTCCTTTAACTGGCAGAAAAAAGACTTAATTTTAAAAGAAAAGTATTGCAAATGACTTGGCAATATTTTTGAATATCCAGGGTTTATAGATGTGGGATGATCTCTGGGAAAAGTTTGGGAGGCAACAGATCAAAGAAAATTAGGGTTCCTTTATAACGGAAGGAATTAGGGTTTCCCTTCCGGCAACTCGGAAGGTAGGGTTTCAGCGGCAAAACCCTGAGAATATATTTTAGGTGGCCAAGTTGGGTTGAAGAGAATCTCTGGTCTGATAGGGAAGGCAAGGCGAAATGACCATCTTCATCTACCCAAGAGCGAGAGAAAAACCGATAACACCGAAAAAAAGATGGGAGTCAAATCCTGCGAAGGAAAAAAGATCGAGGAGCGAAAACCAGGGTGTTACACCCCATCTATCCAAGGGTTCTAAAAGGTTAGCAACTTCATCCTTTCATCTCTCATTGCTAGTTTAGCTCGTTTCATGCTCTATTAGTATAGTGATTTGTGGGTTTTAGTATGGGAGTAATTATGTGGGAGTTTATTTGATTTATATGCAATTTGAGCTCAAATTAACTTCTTAGTTTGCATATGTGTAGGTGTGGTTTACTTAGTGCCTTCCCGTCCCCGTTCTCACCGCCGTCGATCGCCCACGCCGTCCCGTCACCGGCACCACCTTGGTGAGCCTCTTGTTCTTATCTTTTTTGTATGATTTAGATAGTTACTTGTGTAATTTTCTTACTTGTATGATTGTTTGTTATATATAGTGCCATGGTTTTGATATCCGTCCCCGCCGGCCCTCGTTCGGTTTATGATTCGGATGTGGTATATTATCTTTTATAACTATTTGTTTCATTTCATGTTTATGACAATTATGCCCATCAAGTTGACATAGATATTTTATGTAGGAGGTATGTGAACCGGAAATTGCAACCGACCCTCTTGTCAAGAAGTTAAATTTAGTTGAAAAATAAAATGATTATTTGAAAGAAAAATTGAAAAGAATTGAAGAAGAGAAGATGAAATTGGAGTTGTATGTTGCCGATGTCGTCGATGATCACAAGATCAAGATGGATGCAATGCGCTTGAAGATTAGAAAGATTAGAAAATATGCCATTAATAAAGAGACTTGGTATCATTATGCTGTTGTATCAATTATTAACTTAGTTGTGATTTTGATCACATTTTTTGTTGCATTTAAATGCTTTAGCTAGATAGTTGTATGTTGTTTTATGAGAAGTATGTATGAACTTTATATATGAACTTGTATTAATTTGGTCACTTCGATGTTGTGTAATGAAGATGAGCTGGCAATAGATGTACGATGGCCGACGCTCTCCCGAGTTCATTAATGGCGTGCATAGTTTTCTGTGTGTGGCCGAGGCAAACAAGTGGAATAGTTTTATGTGTTGTCCATGTGGTGTCTGTAAGAATGATAGGGATTACTCTACCTCAAAAATCCTTCACAGCCACCTGCTTCAGTCCAGTTTCATGTCCTGCTATAATTGTTGGACCAAGCACGGAGAAAGAGGTGTTATAATGCAAGACAATGAAGAAGAAGAGGATGATGACAACTATCCTAGGTTCCCTGAATACGATGGTACTACAATGGGTGAAGCTGAAGAAGAGGCATCAGATGAGCCCGCTGAGGATCTTGGTCGGGCCATTGCTGATGCAAAGAGAAACTGTGAAACTGAAAAGGAGAGGTTGAAGTTGGAGCGCATGTTAGAGGATCACAAAAAATGGTTGTACCCAAATTGCGAAGATGACAAGAAAAAGCTGGTTACCACACTGGAATTGCTGCATTGGAAGGCGGAGAATGGTGTATCTGACAAGGGATTTGAAAAGTTGCTGAAACTGATAAAGAAGATGCTTCCAAAGGATAACAAATTGCCTGAAAGTATGTACGAAGCAAAGAAGGCTATCTGCCCTCTAGGATTAGAGGTGCAGAAGATATATGCATGCCCTAATGACTGCATCCTCTACCACGGTGAGGAGTACGAGAATTTGAATGCATGCCCGGCATGCAGTGCATTGCGCTATAAGATCAGCCGCGATGACCCTGGTGATGCTGAGGGCGAGCGCCCCAGGAAGAAGGTTCCTGCCAAGGTGATGTGGTATGCTCCTATAATTCCACGGTTGAAACGTTTGTTCCAAAACAAAGAGCATGCCAAGTTCTTGCGATGGCACAAAGAAGACAATAAGAAAGACAGGATGTTGAGAGTACCTGCTGATGGGTCGTAGTGGAGAAAAATCGAGAGAATGTGGCTGGAGTTTGCAGATGACGCATGGAACTTATGGTTTGGTATAAGTACAGATGGCATGAATCCTTTTGGGGAGGAGAGCAGTAGTCATAGCACCTGGCCTGTGACTCTATGTATCTATAACCTTCCTCCTTGGTTGTGCATGAAGCGGAAGTTCATTATGATGCCAGTGCTCAGCCAAGGCCCTAAGCAACCCGACAACGACATTGATGTGTACCTAAGGCCATTAGTCAAAGAACTTTTACAGTTGTGGGAGCACAAACAGCAGGAATTTGTCCTACGAGCATTGCTGTTTGTAACCATCAATGATTGGCCTGCTCTTTGTAACCTTTTAGGACAGACAAACAAGGGATACAATGCATGCACACACTGTTTAGATGAGATTGAAAGTATATATTTGGATAAATGTAAGAAGAATGTGTACCTGGGACATCATCAATTTCTTTCGATCAGGCATCTCTTAAGAAAGAAAGGCAAGCATTTCAAAGGTGAGGCAGATCATCGGAAGAAGCCTGGCCACCGTACTGGTGATGATATATTTGATATGGTCAATGATTTAAAAGTAATCTTTGGAAAGGGTACTGGCGGACAATCTGTTCTGAATGACGCTAACGGACAAGCACCCATGTGGAATAAGAAATCTATATTTTGGGAGCTACCCTATTGGAAAGTCCTAGAGGTCCGCTCTGCAATCGACGTGATGCACGTCATGAAGAATCTTTGTGTGAACTTGCTAGGCTTCTTGGGCATGTATGGAAAGAAAAAAGATATACCGGAGGCACTGGAGGACCAGCAACGTATGAACGAAAAAGATGGCATGCAACCAAAGCAGTATCAAGGTCCTGCTAGCTATGCTCTTACTAAAGAAGAGAAGGAAATCTTTTTTGAATGCCTGAGCAGTATGAAGGTCCCGTCTGGCTTCTTGTCGAATATAAAGGGAATAATAAATATAACAGAGAAAAAATTCCAAAACCTAAAGTCTCATGACTGCCACGTGACTATGACGCAATTACTTCCGGTTGCATTGACGGGGCTTCTTCCGAAAAATGTTTGATTAGCCATTGTGAAGCTATGTGCATTCCTTAATGCAATTTCTCAGAAGGTAATTGATCCAGAAATCCTACCAAGGTTACAGAATGATTTGGTCCAATGTCTTGTCAGTTTTGAGTTGGTGTTCCCACCACCCTTCTTCAATAATATGACGCACGTCCTAGTTCACCTAGTCGAAGAGATTACCATTCTGGGTCCTGTATTTCTACACAATATGTTCCCCTTTGAGAGGTTCATGGGAGTCTTAAAGAAATATGTTCATAACCGTGCTAGGCCAAAAGGAAGCATCTCCAAGGGCCATGAAACAGAGGAGGTTATTGAGTTTTGTGTTTACTTTATTCCTGACCTTAAGCCGACTGGTGTTCCTCAATCGTGGCATGAGGGGAGACTGAGTGGAAAAGGCATGCTAGGAAAGAATTCAGTAATAAGTATGGATAGGCATTCTTTCACTCAAGCACACTACACAATTGAAAGGATCGAGATGGACCTAGAGGGAAGGTGAATAGGTACAATTACAAATTTTAATTGTTACTTAGCAATTTTATGACGATAATGCGGAATATGAAATTGAGCTTAACAATTGCAAAGGTGATTCTAGTGCTAAGTAATGGGAGTAAATACAAACAAGTATTTAGATAGGCAAGCACAATATGATGCAAGTAAAGACTAAGAGACAAATAACCACAAGTAGGGAGCTAGGGTTAGGAATAACCGCAACTCCGAGAGATGAGAATGTATGCTGATGTTCACTTCCTTGGAGGGAAGATACGTCACCGTTAGAGAGGTGGGTGCTACCACGAAGGCACACCAACGCCACGAAGGCTCACCCTATTCTCCCCTTGAGATATCACCACGAAGGCGATTCCCAACCACTAGTGGTAGACCTTGGGGTGGTGTCCAAACCCTCACAAACTTTCCGGGGGTAATCACAATGAACGATTCCTCACCGAAGAACTCCTACCGCCTAGGAGTCTCCAACCTCCAAGGGTAACAAAAACGATGGGGAAAAGCTCAAGACTTGCTCAAATCATGAATTCCTTTGGTCAAGAGAGGGGGAAGGAGTGGATCTATAACTTTATTGGAGAACTTCTAGAGAACTCTCTCAAATCCTTCTGGGATCTAGGATTTGGTGTATGAGGTTGAGAGTGAGAGAGTCAAATGTGTTCTTGGGGTGGCTTAAAGTGAATGGTCAACCCTCTCATGGGATAAGAGAGAGTTATTTATAGTACACCCCAATAAGTGGTCATTGGAGCCACTTAAGTTCCGCAGGTGTCGGAAGTCCGACGCTTACCGGACATCCGGTGTCTACCAGGACACCGGACAGCCAACACATCACCGGTCGACCGACAACACTACGGTGAAATAAGAATGTGGGAGAGTATTTGTGGCATGAATGTATCCACGGATATCTGGTAAGTGCCGGTCATCCGGTGCTCCAAGATACACCGGTCGTCCGAATCACCGGATGTCCGACAGGGACCGGATGTCCGAGAAAGGCGGAGACAGTGACCAAATGATGTGAGTGAAAGAGAGTGGAAAAACTGTGGGTTTTTGAGCAAGTCCTTCACGAGACCAAGTGTTCCCCTCTTAATATATATATATGTCCGTAGTCAAGATCAAACATAAAAACCCAAGCTAGTTGTCTTGTTTCTTCGTTCTTGAGCAATATATATATATATGTCTGTAGTCATGATCCACACACAGTCCTGTGGAGACTAATCCTGAGATATACTTGACAAACAATATTAGTCCCCCATGTGTATATTGTCATCAACATCAAAATATGATTAAGGGCATGATTGCACTTTCAATCCCCCCTTTTTGTTAGTTGATGACAACATACACATAGCTCTCAAAAGATAAAAAATATTGAATGCTTAGGAGAGATTTGTTGAAGAGCTCCCCCTAGATGTGAGCAATAGAAATGCACAAAAAAATGCACATATATGGGGAGCTCCCCCTCAAAGTAATAACCATTACCAACATTTGAGCAAAATATTTTTTTTGAGCATAACTCACAACTCAAATGCATACAATCATGATGGATGTACTTAGGAAAATCACATTAAGGCATAATATCTCATCATAGATAAAAGTCATACAACCACTCATAGCATAATGGTTCAACAAACATGAATAACATAACATGGTCCATTACAGGGGAACATCATAGCACTACTCAACAAATCAAGACCTAAGATAAATGCTTCTCCCCCTTGGCATCAATTACCCAAAAAGGGGGGCAAAGAAGAGCAGCCAAGAAGTCACAGAACATCATCGTCGTCGTCATGAGCGCCACTGCCACCAGCCTCGTCGAAGAAATCAGCCCACTCAGGGCCAGAAGGAAAACCAAAATCTGTCGGAGGAGCCTCAGCGAGACACTCATCCTCACTCACATCGGTAGCTCCGGAGTCTCTCAGACGAGCCTTCAACGCATTCTTGGAAGAGATCATGTGAGAGACAACATCATGGTTCTGCGTGCAGTGAAAGGTAAAGGCCTTCATCATCACAGAGTGGGATTTACCGATGAACCATGCAAAACGGCCAAAAGGTGCAGAGTCAAAGCAGGGTGTAGGCTGGCTAGACCGAGACTCCGCACGGTGAGCAGTGGTAGCAGATGGCTTGGGAGCAGCATTATCAGCCATATGAGAAGGAATGTCCCATTTCTGGAGGGTATTGGTCCGGACCATAGAAAATGGGGCACATGCTCAATGAGAGCCTGAATAAACGGAACATGTGGAAATGCCCGCTTATACTGAAGGCTAGCCAGACGAATCTCATGCCAGATGAAATGAGGAACATTGATCTTTCCCTTTGGATTCTCATACAGGCGATGCATGAGGTCAATGCAATAGCTATTGCAGGACCTCTTATCACCCATCTTAGGATAGATGGTGCGAATCACACACTGAAAGATGATGAAGTATGGAGATCTCCAGATGGCTACCTGATTTACATCACGATGACGTTCTTCCTCTGGAATATCCTTCATTTCTTTGAGCAGGAAACCACACTTGTCAACAGGCTTAGGACGATGATTGGGATCATCCTTGTGGATTTTGAAGCCAACATCAGGAAATCCTAGTGTAGAAACAAAGTCCTCGTAGGAGGCAATGAGCTCCGTGTCAGAGGTCATCCATGAGATGGTCTTGTTAGGATGGAACAAACAAGTAGCATAGAATTGGAGGATGGCAGCCTCGCTGATATCATGCTGGTAAGCAAATGGCAGTGCAAGCCCAGAGGACTCAATAAGCTCAATGGCACCAGGATACTTCACGGGATTGGCCCGAATGAGTTCCAAGTCAATGTAGTGGTGCAGAGAGAGTCCCTTTGGAAGAGCGACGGTGGTAAAAAAAGTCCGCCTGAACATTGGTGCGGAACCGTTGATCCAGAGAGTCTTGTCCAACCTCAAACTGATTAACATCGCTGCGGAACTTGAAATATGCAGCCTTGGGGACTTTGGTGAAATCCTTGAGTGCACGCCCAAGAAGCTGAGGAGGTTCAAGAGATATGCGCCGACCATCCTCATTTGGTTGCACCGGAGGAGGAGCAGGCATATAGGTGGCCTCCGAGAGGCGGAAGGCCGGGTTGGAACAACCACATATTCTGCGCGTTCCTCATATTCCATCTCCTCTTCATAGTCAGAACCCTCAGGAGAAGTGGTATCCTCATGCACAGTACGTTTGCCTGCTCGCTTCCGTGGACGTTGATGCTCTTGCGAGTCATCTGAGCCACCGCAGCAAGAAGCTGAAAAATGACATGAACATGGGGAATTACCGCAAGGAACTAATGTAACGAGGGAGGATGAGACCACAAGAATATGATATGGGATGGAAAATTTACCGCAAGCAGAAGAGCCCCCGGCATTCTTGTGGGCAGTGTGTTTGATTTTCGGCATCGTTGGGTCACCAACACCTTATGAACAGTCAAAGACAGAGGAGACCACAACCGGGAACGAATCCACTATGAATGAGAAAACTGACCGGAGCAATAGATGGTGGCAAGGGGAATCTACCTCGGAGGAAGAACTCACGGGCCAGATCGATGAAGTGATGGGAGATCCACTCCCTGGCGGTGTGGTGGCGAATAGAGGCACGAGGTGGGGAGGGGATAGAATAGGGCAACTGCCCGTTTGATCTCATCCCCAGATTTTATATGGGCCACGGATTTTGCCAGATGACCGATAGTTATCGGATGTCCGAGAGCTGATGGGTGCGCAAGACTTACCAGGCAACAGACGACCGGACGATATCGGACGTCCGAGGCCTGGGACAGAGATGAGTTGCGGAGAAGGAATGCTGCACATCAACCGGATATCTGACGAATGTCGGACGTCCGGTAGGCTGCGAGTCATCGGACGTCCGACAAGTGTCGGAAATCCGGTGGCAAAAGAGTGTGCGTAGACAACGATTGATGAGTTCTAGATGGACCCGAGTATATGTATATATATATAAGTAGGCAGATAGAGATGAAACCAACATGAACATCAATGAGGCACACATTTTTATAGACCCCAAGAATAAAAGAGAAACCCTACCACGAGGAAGGGCGGCGGCCTAGGCCACCATGTGTGAGTATGTGTGTCGTGAAGCCGCAAAGATTTTAACCTTGGGCTCAAGAACACTACTCCATCATTTAAAGCACCATTTGTCACATGGACATAGTAGCTTTGAGAGTGTTTGGTCTATTTATGCATCATATAGAGAGAAGATTCATGAATTGAATTTCTCCCCCTAAATACATGCCTACATCTAGACAAGACATGAAGTAAAGACATGCATGGGTACAAGATTTCACATAATGCTGTCAAGCTCCAAGATACCAAGGTCACGCCTAAGTTGACAAAACCTTGGTTCATCCAATGGTTTGGTGAAGATGTCAGCAAGTTGCATATCCGTACCAACATGATCAATATCAATGTCACCCTTTTGCACATGATCTCTCAAGAAATGATACCTAATATCAATGTGCTTGGTGTGAGTGTGATCAACAGGGTTTTCAGCAATCTTGATGGCACTTTCATTATCGCATAGAAGAGGCACGTGTCTATAAGTGATACCCTAATCCTTCAAAGTTTGCCTCTTCCATAGCAATTGAGTTGTACGGCTTGCAGTTGCAATGTATTCGGCTTCGGCGGTGGAGAGGGAGACACAATTTTGCTTTTTCGATGACCAACTTACCAAGGAGCGACCAAGAAATTGACATGCACCGAAGGTAGACTTCCTACCCACTTTGTCTCCGGCCCAATCCGCATCCGTGTACCCAATGAGATCAAACTTGGCATCCTTGGGGTACCATAGACCCAACTTTGGGGTGTGAACAAGGTATCTAAGAATATGCTTAACCTCCTTATGATGACTTTCCCTAGGGGAAGCTTGAAATCTTGCACATATGCCTACACTTAACATGATGTCCAGTCTAGATGCACAAAGATAAAGCAACGAACCAATCATAGAGTAGTAAAGAGATGTGTCAAAGGGGATACCGTTTGTGTCTTCATTAAGAGCACGTTTGGTTGGCATGGGTGTCTTGCATGGACTAGCGTTGGTCATTCCAAACTTCTCAAGAAGGTCCTTGAGATATTTGGTTTGGGAAAAGAAAATTCCTTCTTGAAATTGTTGAATTTGAAATCCGAGAAAGAACTTCAAGTCCACATTGAGTGACATCTCAAAGGTCTTGGACATGGAGGCCGCAAACTTCTTGCACAAATGGATATTAGGAGAACCAAAAATGATGTCATCTACATAGATTTGGCATAGAATCAAATCACCTTTTTCCCTCTTGGTAAAAAGAGTGGGATCGATCACCCCTCTCACAAAACCATCATCGAGTAGAAACTTCTTAAGATGATCATACCAAGCACGAGGTGCTTGTTTGAGGCCATACAAAGCCTTGTGAAGTTTATACACATAATCTTTGTGATCGGGGTCAATGAAACCGGGTGGTTGTGATACATATACTTCCTCTTGTAGAGGACCATTAAGAAAAGCACTCTTCACATCCATTTGATGTAAAGTAATACCATTGAGGGCGGTATAAGCAAGTAAGATGCGAATAGACTCAAGACGAGCAACGGGAGCAAAGGTCTCATCAAAGTCCAGACCTTCAACTTGTGAGTACCCTTGTGCCACTAACCTTGCCTTGTTTATAATGATTACTCCATTCTCATCTTGCTTGTTCTTGAAGATCCATTTTGTACCAATGACATTGTATTCCTTGGTTGGTATTTTGATAAGAGACCACACTTTGTTGCGTTCAAAACTGTTCAACTCTTCTTGCATAGCAATGAGCCAATCGTTGTCCTTCAACGCATCTTGTACCTTGAGTGGCTCAACACTAGAGACAAACGAGAAGTGAGCACAATAGTTTGTCAATTGTTTACGAGTGACTCTACCTTCCGATATGCCGGTAAGAATTCGGTCAACGTCAACGTGACCGGCCACTCGAGGCATGATGGAGGTTACGGTTTCTAGAGGTTCAACTTCATTTCCATCATCCACATCTTCAACATATGGATCATTATGATGTGGTGGAAGATCTTCTTCTTCATGTTGCATTTGGTGAGGTTCACCATCGTCATAAGGATCATCATCATCAATAGTTGCATGTTCTTGTTCTTGCTCTTGATGATGATCTTGTTATTGAGCTTGATCATGGTGAGGGTCTTGTTCTTGTTCTTGAACAATGGGCTCCTCTTGAGCAATGGGATCTTGTGGTTGTGTGAGTGTCCTAGTGGTTTGAACATTTGTGAAGCTTATGTCTTCTTCTTCCTCATCTTCATGAGGTACTTGTTCCATTTGAAGAAGAGGACCAACACCCATGGTCAAGATATCTTGCGAGGGATCTTCATCACCTACATCACTTAGATTAACTTGCTCCCCATTGGAGCCATTAAATTCATCAAACACCACATCACAAGTTTCTACAACACATCCGTTGGATTTGTTGTAGACCCTATAGGCGTGAGAGTTTGACCCATAACCAACAAATATACCCTCAATTGTTTTGGATTGGAATTTTCCTAACCATTCTCTCTTATTGAGAATGAAGCACTTGCACCTGAATACACGGAAGTACTTGACATTTGGCTTGTTCCCGGTTAGGAGCTCATAGGGGGTCTTGTCCAAGATCTTGCGAAGGAAGAGCCGGTTTGATGCATGACATGCGGTGTTGACGGCCTTGGCCCAAAAACTATGTGGTGACTTGTACTCATCCAACATGGACCTTGCCATCTCCACAAGTGTGTGGTTCTTCCTCTCGACTACACCATTTTGTTGAGGGGTGTAGGGTGCGGAATATTGTTGTTCAATCCCCTCATCACTAAGGAACTCTTCTAAGGTGTAGTTCTTGAACTCCGAGCCATTGTCACTTCTTATTGCCACGATCTCTTTATCGAACTTTCGTTGAGCGTGCTTGGAAAAATCAATGAAGGTGATCTTTGTCTCATCCTTGGACTTGAAGAAGAACACCCATGAGTATCTTGAGTAATCATCAACAATGACAAGACCATACTTCTTCCCACCAAGACTATCCCATGAAGGAGGCCTGAAAAGATCCACATGAAGGAGCTCCAATGGCCTTGAAGTTGATACGATATTCTTGGGTGGGTGCTTTGATTGATGTTGCTTCCCGGCTATGCATGCACTACACACACGATCTTTCTCAAAAGAGACATTGGTTAGTCCAAGAATGTGATCACCCTTTAAGAGATCTTGAAGATTTCTCATGCCGACATGAGCTAGACGGCGATGCCATAGCCACCCCTTGTCGGCTTATCCATTAGACAAGTTGCATGGAAAGTGCTCTCTTTCGAGAAATCAGCCATGTAAAGGTTGCCATCCAACTCTCCAACAAAGGCCACTTTGAGAGTATCTCTCTTAAAGACTTTCACATCTGTTAGTCCAAATAGTGTATCATAACCAACGGAAGCCAATTGACGAAAGAAAAGCAAATGATATTCAAGGGATTGGACAAGCATGACATTTGCAAGGGACATGTCATTTGTGATAGCCACCTTGCCCAACCCTAGTACCTTTCCTTTTGATCCTCCACCAAACACAATGCTCATAAATGGTTAAATAGCTTCCATGAAGTCAAAGAGCAACTTGCTATCTCCGGTCATATGATTGGTGCATCCACTATCGATCACCCATTTGACTCCACCGGTTAGAGGCACCCATTTTGCAATGGGACCTCTCAAGTTCGTAACAAGGGTCTTAGGGACCCAAATAGCATAGAAGCGAAAAGCATTACGAGGACCAACAAATTGAGCATAAACCTCTCCATCTTTTGTCTTACAAAGCACATAGGATGGAGGCATGAACTCCTTCGGCTTGTTGGGAGTGGGCATGCCCCTAGTGACCTTCCCACTCACAACCTTGTCTCTTCCTTTCTCCTTGTGCCCTTCACGCACAAAAGTCTCCTTGAGAGGTGTGGTGCACTTTTGAGAAGGCATTTTCTTCTTGCTTGTGCTAGGATCAAACCCAAGCCCTTCCTTGGCAACCACTTCTTTGTGTTGGCTCAACACCTCATTGAGATTCTTTTGTCCTTGAGCACATGACATGACCCTTCTCTCAAGTTGAGCTTTTAGAGAGCGATTCTCCTCAAGAATAGATGCTAGATCACCATTAGAGTTAGTAGTACAAGCATCAACATTTATAATAGGTGAGGAGTAAGCCTTGGCAACAGTTTCAAGATAAGTAAGTTTGAGTTCCTCAAAATTCTTTGTAAGGAGGGTGAGCTCTTCTTCCTTGGTTTTGAGAGACAAGGATAGAAGCTCACAATCCTTAGAAAGAGTAGCATGAGACTCTACAAGCTTACTCTTATCATTCATCAACTCCTTGCAAAAGCTCTTAGCTTTTTTAAAGAGGCAAGTTTCTTAGCATGCTTATCAAGGTTTGCACCAATTTTTAAGCATAATTCATCATTCCGTGCTTCCTCATATTGGACTTTTCACACAAGGATTTCATATTTTTTTCTTTTCCTCGGTAACGAGGGTTTTGAGTTCCTTAATGTTGATGGTGTGCTTACCCACCATCTCCATAAGCATACGAAACATAGTGAGCTTCTTTCCTTTAAGGGAGAACATGAACTTATCAATTTTAGCAAACATGGGATCATTTATATCATCATCATCATGATTGTCCTCCACATCAAGATATTCATCACTAGGAGTAGGAGGAGTGAAGAGAGGGGGGTTTGAACGAGGTGTTACCTTAACCTTATCATAAGAAGTTTGTTGCTCACCGTCCTCTACCACGGCCTTAGCCATTAGACACTTGTGAGTGTTGCCCTTGTAGTCTTTCATGTAGTTGTAGGTGACAACATCACCCCTCTTGTTCACTAGCCTCAAGGTGTTTTGAGACTCTTGAGCTACTCCGGCAACACCACCAACATCATCGGGATCGGATTCTTCTTGAGCAACCATTGCCTTTTCATCTCTCTTCTTGAGTTTGCAGTTCAAAGGATTTGGCAACTTCTTCTTTGTAAAGGTCTTTGGAAATCTTGGTTTATCTTCTCTCTTCTCATAGGGGCAATCATTGTAATAGTGATTGGTTTCTTCATAGTTGTAGCACTTTCTAACTTTCTTCTTTTAGAATCTTCCCTTGAATTTTCCCGCGCTAAACTTTTTCACAAAGAGAGCAATGTCTTCATATGATGGGCTCTCATCAGAGTCACTCTCATCACCTTCTTCTTCATCATCATCTTCTTCTTCTTCACTTTGCTCTTCCTCATACACATGTTTGGCCTTCAAGGCAAGATTTGTCTTAGGAGTTGAGGTACCATGCATGGCAAGATGTTTTGTAGCATTTTTCCATGGACACTTCAAATAGTTGGAATGTGGATATGATATCATCGGGGGACATTTCCTTGAATCCATATTGGTGCCTTATGTCCCAAACCATTTGGTGATGATAGGGAGCAAGAGCATTGAGCAATTTGTCCACAAGAAATCGCTTGGTCAAGTTGAATCCATCTTGTGTCTTGTCACAATCATAGGACTCGATGTCGGCGGCGAGAGTCATGAGACGCTCAAGAAGATTCCTGGCAGATTCACCTTTCTCCATACAAAAGTATTGCAATGCTCCTTTGGCAATTTCATATTGAGCAAGCCGGAGAGTGGAGATACCGGTCTTGGCCATCACAATGCTATCCCATAATTCCTTTGCACTTGTGATGTTAATGTAAGGTCTCCTTTGCTTGTCATTCATCCCTTTCCTTATGCACATAATTGCGGTGTCGTTGAGATGCTTGTCATATGCTTCTCTTGGTGTGAGGTTCTTTGGGTCGACTAGGTTGTAGCCATACTCCAAGATGTCCAACATCTCATCATTGGCGAACCGAAGATCATCCTGCATACCAACTCTCCACAAAGCAAAATCGGTAGTATCATCAAGTAAAGGAGGCTTAACCCCAGGGTTATACTTTGGTTTCTCTACTTGAGGTTTTGCATAAAGCCATGAAGCACCATAGTGATCACTACGAGGAGGTTGTTGTCCCAAGTGAGGAGAAGTTGCAGCTTGCCTTGGAGCCACACCACTTAAATTAACAAGTGGTGTGAAATTCGAGGTTAATGCGGACATCCACAATTGGACCAAGGCCTCGAGAGAAGCATCATGATCCTCCTTTTTCTTAGCAAGGGCCCATTCCAAATCGTCAGAGGAGAAGGTCTTGACGTCTGAAGAAGCTGTGCCCTTCTCTTGCGGATTTGCAAGGGGAGTCCCATCGGGGTTCATCTTGCTCTAGGGCGGTTAAGCCACAAGAATAGAGCACGAGGGTCTGATACCAATTGAAAGGATCGAGATGGACCTAGAAGTGGTGAATAGGTACAATTACAAATTTTAATTGTTACTTAGCAACTTTATGGCGATAATGCGGTATATGAAATTGAGCCTAACAATTGCAAAGGTGATTCTAGTGCTAAGCAATGGGAGTAAATACAAACAAGTATTTAGATATGCAAGCACAATATAATGCAAGTAAAGACTAAGAGACAGATAACCACAAGTAGGGAGCTAGGGTTAGGAATAACCGCAACTCCAAGAGACGAGAATGTATGCCGATGTTCACTTCCTTGGAGGGAAGCTACGTCACCATTAGAGAGGTGGGTGTTACCACGAAGGCACACGAACGCCATGAAGGCTCACCCTATTCTTCCCTTGAGATATCACCATGAAGGCGATTCCCATCCACTAGTGGTAGACCTTGGGGTGGTCTCCAAACCCTCACAAACTTTCCGGGGGTAATCACAATGAATGATTCCTCACCGAAGAACTCCTACCGCCTAGGAGTCTCCAACCTCCAAGAGTATCAAAAATGATGGGGAAAAGCTCAAGACTTGCTCAAATCATTAATTCCTTTGGTCAAGAGAAGGGGAAGGAGTGGACCTATCAATTGATTGGAGAACTTCTTGAGAACTCTCTCAAATCCTTCCGGGATCTAGGATTTGGTGTATGAGGTTGAGAGAGAGAGAGAGAGTGAGAGAGTGAAATGTGTTCTTGGGGTGGCTTAAAGTGAATGGTCAACCCTATCACGGGATAAGAGAGAGTTATTTATAGTACACCCCAATAAGTGGCCGCTGGAGCCACTTAAGTTCCGCAGGTGTCGGATGTCCGACGCTTACCTGACGTCCGGTGTCTGCCAGGACACCAGACAGCCTACGCATCACCGGTCGACCGACAACGCTACAGTGAAATAAGAATGTGGGAGAGTATTTGTGGTATGAATGTATCCACGGATATCTGGTAAGTGTCGGTCATCCAGTCCTCCAAGATACACCAGTCGTCTGAATCACTGGATGTCCGACAGGGACCGGATATCCGAGAAAGGCAGAGATAATGACCAAATGATGTGAGTGAAAGAGAGAGGAAAAACCGTGGGTTTTTGAGCAAGTCCTTCATGAGACCATGTTCCTCTCTTAATAGTGCGGGATCCCTATACTCAAGATCAAACATAAAAACCCAAGCTAGTTGTCTTGTTTCTTCGTTCTTGAGCTATATATATATATATATATATATATATATATATATATATATATATATATATATATATATATATGTGTCCATAGTCATGATCCACACACGGTCCTGTGGAGACTAATCCTGAGATATACTTGACAAACAATATTAGTCCCCCATGTGTATATTGTCATCAACATCAAAATACGATTAAGGGCATGATTGCACTTTCAACAGTTCTACAAAATTCCACCTTGGTGGCTCCGTATATCGAGGAACACATGGATATTGTACGCTGCAAGAACCCAGAGCAGTCTGACCCCTGGATTAAATGTACACACATGGCGACTTTCGGCGGTTGGTTGCAAACACATCTCATGAATAATACCACTATTGGAGATGAGCTGTACTTGTTGGCCAAGTCACCATCTTCGACTATATTGACTTTCAAAGGGTACAAGATAAATGGGAATACATTTTACAAGATCGCCCAAGATAAAAAGAGCACCAACCAAAACAGTGATGTCCGCTTTGATGCAACAAACAACAATAGGAAAAATGACACATATTATGGTTACATAGAGGAGATATGGGAACTTGACTATGGACGGTCTTTTAAGGTCCCTTTGTTTTGGTGCAAATGGGTCAATCTGACAGGAGGTGGGGTAAAGGTAGACCCGCAGTACGGAATGACAACAGTGGATCTCAACAATCTTGGGTAGACAGATGAACCATTTGTCCTATCCAATGATGTGGCTCAGGTTTTCTATGTGAAGGACATGTCTACCAAACCGAGAAAAAGAAAAGATAAGGAAGCGAATACATCACACGATGAGCCAAAGCGCCACATAGTTCTTTCAGGGAAAAGAAACATCATGGGAGTGGAGGACAAGACAGACATGTCAGAAGATTATGAAAAGTTTGATGAAATTCCTCCCTTCACAGTGAAGACTGACCCAAGCATCCTGTTAAATGATGAAGATTCTCGATGGTTACGACGCAATCATAAGCAAAGGACACATGTGAAGAAAAAGTTTTATACCCCAAGATCCCACTCTGGGATGTGACTGGCTTCACAGTCATCACTTTCTCTCTACAGAGTTTTTGGACTTATAGCTGGAAAGTCCCACTTCGGACAAACCGGAGGGAATCTTTGTAAGAGTTAGGGTATATATGCGTTTTGGGTGTTCATAGGTGGACTCCGGAGCGTCGGAATCCAACCAAAAAGCTAGGGCATTT
Organism: Thinopyrum elongatum; assembly: GCA_011799875.1. Taxonomy (NCBI): domain Eukaryota; kingdom Viridiplantae; phylum Streptophyta; class Magnoliopsida; order Poales; family Poaceae; genus Thinopyrum; species Thinopyrum elongatum. Next base: position 55,425,745 of record CM022303.1, read on the forward strand.
TGGCATTTGAAACATGATTTTTGAATAATTATTTATTAAGTTATGAATTTTCAATTATTCCTGTCTTTTTAGTATTTTAGTTATAGTGGCTGTCTAGAGAGGTAAAGTGAGGTTTTTCACCCCTCAATTATTGAGCTATGGAAGAGAGAGAGAGTTACTGGAGGTAGAATATGACTAGGGTGATCTCTGGTAAAAATTTGAGCTAAAGGAGAATCCATTTGGTACCCCAATCATTGACCACAAGATTTTGGTAGAAGGTGTTTGATGATGAAGGAGGTACTTAGAAGAATCCAATGGCTTTGGAATTTAACAGGAATGAGCTTGGTATCAATTTGAGCTAGGGTACAAATTTGTAGCTCATTTGAAGAACTTGGCAATGTAAATATTTCAAACCCTAGAAATGGGAAGAAATGGTTTTGACAAGCTTTGATCAAGTTAACTTGTTCTCCAACTTGTACCACTTGATGGGGGCGATGCTCATGACCATCTGGCAATGTGGTAAAAATTTGATATCAATGGGAGAAAGTTGCCAATGTAACTTTGTCAAACCCTAGAAATGGGCAAAATTGGTTTTGGCATACTTTGACCAAGCAAATTTGTTCTCATTGATGCACCACTTTGCCTGGATCAATATTTAGACCATTTTAGCAGGTGTACCAAGTTTGAGCTCATTTGGACATGTTTAGCAATGTAAAGTTGCTCAAACTAGAAAATGGACAGAGATGACAAGCTAGAATTTTCTTGGAATTTATGGTGAATATTTCCGTTGTAAATATTTCAAAAGCTTGAAATATCCAGAAAGGGTAATTTAGGGTTTTGACCAATATTTTGAACATGACCATGTGTTGAAACTGTTATATATGGACAAATTGAATCTGTCAAATAATTTCTTCAAAATGAAAATGAAAATTCCTCATGTAGACTAGCAGAAACATAATATAATTTGGCAAAAGAGTAACAAGAAAACATAAACTAAAATAATTAAAACAAAGGAAAATGGTATAAAACTAAAAGAGCTAGACAGAATTGGTTTTTGATTAAAACACCTATTTAAAATATCCTAAAAATTCCCAAATTGAACATACTGATAAAACACACTAATATTAAACAGCAAGAAAAAGAATCACTCAAAAATCTATTTTTAAACTAAAATTATTCACAAATAAGTGATTCACACAAATTTGAAAACTACTGGCACTAACAGAAATTTTATAATTTTTGTGACCTAAAGCAAAAAGATTCACTCAAAAACACTGAATATTCTAAGAGTTTTACCTAAAGTTTTCTACACAAAAAGAATCACTTTAAAAAGATACCTTTAGTCCCGGTTGCAACCAACAGCCGAGACTAAAGGTTCCTTCTCCCGCGCGGAATTTGGGCCGCCGAAAAGGACCATTAGTCTCGGTTCGTGGCTAGAGCCAGGACTGAAGGTCGGAGCTATATAACTGCTGTCCCGGTGCCAGCCACTGCCCGAGAGAAGGAAACAGAACCACGCCGCCAGGCCGCTCGTCTTCAACCTCCGACCGCCGAGATCGCCTCCACTGCCCCGTTCGCTCCGGTCCTCCTCTGAGCTCGCCGTCCGCACCGTTGGAATCGCCATGAGCCTCTCCCTTGAACCCCCCCTCTATGTTTCCTCTGTCGCATGCCATAGCCGTCACACCACCTACGCCCGAACCCACCGCCGCCTGCGCTCACCACCGCCGACGCTCCGGTGACCATTTGGTCCCGGGCGCATGTCCAACGCGCTCGCCGCTCCGCGTAGATGCCCTAGGTGCCGCGCACGCAACGCCACGGCTACCGTAGCCTCGACCCCGAGCTCACCGGGCTCCAGCAGCCGCCTGGGTCGACGCCGGTGATATTTCCGACCACCCCTGCTAGCCCCGCTCGTCCCGTTGGATGCGCACAGGCCTGGGCTTCGCGTAGATGGCCTCGGCCGTCCATTTGGACGCCGAAGGGCGATTCCCGCAGCTCGCCGCCGCGTCTGCCCCCACCGGCATCAAGTCACCGATGGGTTTGACCCCTTTTGACCGGGGGTTTGACCACCCCAGGTCACTGACATGTGGGCCCTGCCCCGGCTAATCTTTAGTTTAGGTTTAGTTTAACCCTAATTAACTGAGTTAGTGACTGAGCCACTGACCAGTGGGCCCCACTGGTCAGATTTGACCAGGGGCAGTCCAGTTGACCTGCTGACACAGTGATGACCTCATGCTGACATCATAATCCTATTCTGGTGAAATTATATTTCAGAAATAATTTATAAATTCCAGAAAATTGTTTAAACTTCAAAAATTCATAGAAAATTAACCGTAGCTCAGAATAAAATAATTTATATATGAAAAATTATCACAAAATTTCAAGGAATCCATCTGTAAAAATTTCATGCATGAAAAACCAAGTTATACTTGCTGTATAAGTGAAAACATCTAAATGGAATTTAAAATGCTTAAATTGGAGTTTGCATTTGAACCATTGGTTCAAATGGACTTCATTGCACTTGTTGCTAGTTGCATTAGCACAATCCACAGCATCATATTATATGGAGTTTGAAATTCGAATAAATGGCATTTGAAATGCCTTATGTGGAGTTTGAATAAGACAATATCATACCTCGCACCCAGCCGCCTACCTCCCTGGATTGCTGTGTATTGATTGCATCTTCGGTATTGTTCTTCTAGATACTATGATTCAGTTTTTGCTTATTGAATGCATTCTAATTGTTTTATCTTTCTTTTGGATTAGTTAAGCTACGGACAATAGCGGCAGAGACCATGAAGAGGATAGCATCTTCGACCTGATACGCTCCTCCCAAAACCAAGAGAATGAACCAGATGACGGCTCACAATTTCTGAACAACTTCGGTGAGGGACTTGAGGAAGAACCAAGAGACGAAGGGAAAACAAACATTGATGGCGAAGAAAATGTTAGACAATTAACAAAGTCCGGTGAGGTACATATATATATTAGGCGTCTGGTGATCATTAGATGTATTAATTAATTTGTATATTTATATATATATATATATATATATATATATATATATATATATATATATATATATATATATATATATATATATATATTAACGAATATTTCTTCTTTTAGCCCTCCGGATCAAGCAAATCTTCTAGAAGGGTACGAGGCCGGGCCAAAAAGTTGGGCGATGGCATAAAGTACAACATCGATGAAGTCGCAGAAGATTGCGAACCGATTGCTCCTGTACAGAATGCCCGTACATTTATAAATCAATGCGGAGTTATTGTTAGGGACAACATCCCGATCACCATTCGAGAATGGAATAAGCCAAAGGAAGATCAAGGAGTTAGTTATGTCGGTGAAAGATAAAAAAAATTGCTTTGGGATACGCTCATGTCACATTTCAACCTACCAGAGGGTTTCACAGATGGCCAATGGTTGAAAGTCAAGCAGTTTACTCTTAAGAAGATGGCCACACAATTCCAGACCTGGAAGAAAAGTTTATACAACGACTACCTCAAGGCAGAAACGAAGACTCCAGAATTCACTGGAGCACTAGAGAAGATAAAAGATCACCGGGACGTATTTGTGAAGTACAAGGAATCGGATGAAGCTAAGGAAAGGTCGAGAAAAAAATAAGATAAATGCTGCGAAAAAAGAGTATCACCATGTTCTGGGGACAGGTGGCTACAAGAGAGGCATGCCTTAGTGGGAAGCAGCTGAGGCCAAGATACTTGCTGAAGGGGTCATTCCAAAAACAGCGAATTGGCTCGAGAGGTTCAGGAATTGGTTTTATGCGCATGGGGGAAAGTTGGACCCAGCGACAAGGGAGATTATTGAAAAGGCAGATCTTACAACAGCCTCGGACGCTTTACTTGAACCAATAGAAGATGCTCAAAAGGGGTTGTTCCAGCCCAAGAGAGAGAACAACGAGCTTACACGCGCCCTCGGGAATCCTGAACACGGAGGACGAACACGGAGGCAAAGGCATTGTTCCATGGGTTCAGGGTTTTCGGAGTGGAAAGACACTTATAGAAGCCGTCAGAGAAAAAAGAAGCAGGATGCAGACCGGCTTCAGAAGGTAGAAACAAAGAACGCGGAGTTGGAACGCATGTTAATGCGGCAGCAGGAGTAGATCGACACAATTAGCTAGCAAAGGGCGTCTCCGCGGCAGGACCAAGCAGATCCAGCATTGGATAGTACCGTCCCATCTATGCGAAAAAACAGCGTGGGTTCCACGGGGGTCCGGGCCGATAATGCACTGCTGGCTCGCTACCCCGTGGATGGTATTAAAGAGAGGACAAGTTGTGAGCTACACCAGAAAATGAAGAACATATCCATGAAGGTGGCGGTCGGCTTTGCTTTTCCGAATGCACCTGAAGCAACCATCCATGGCAATCCGATTCCAGCAAGCTATGCTCGTGTCGGGGTGGATGAAGTTCTGTCGGGATATGACTCACTAGAGCTTGACATTCCTGGAGGTGAAGGGGAGCAGACACTGGGAGAAGTCATACGTGATGTCATTGTATGGAGAAAGGAATGCATCGTGTTTCCAAACTCGGCGCCAAGGCCACCGACTCCTCCGAGTAGCAATACACCTCTAAGTCCGCCACGTCAGCCGACTCCACCCCACCTCGAGATGGAGCCCAGTGCGAGTCTGCCATAATGATCTCCGCCGCGTCAGCCGACTCCACCCCCTATGTCCCAGCAGCAGGGCCAAAAGCGAAAGAGAGCACCAAAGAAGAAAGGCAACGACGAGCCTCCTGCCAAAAAGAACTTAGCTTACGAGATGACTGATAAGGAAACCAGAGCGGTCATGGCTTCCAAAGTGACATCCCATTTTGCACCGAAACCTCCCCCGCCGCCAAAGGAGATAATACCTGCGAAAACCGTAGAGCACTTTGTGGAACTTCTAGAGCAAGCCCCGACACATGTGCAGAATAGGCCATCAGACTATGAACGCTCTATTAGGAAGTCATATCAGGAACAAATGCAGCAGTCGAGACATACAAGTAGTAATAAAAGCGGGAAAACAGTTCCCCAGCTCAGAGAACAGGCAATGCAATCGATCCCCCAGCTCAAGGTGATTACCGATAAGGTAACCGACGCTGCTAAAGACTTTGGTATCAGTGCTGATCAACTCCTAGGCACCGAGGAAGTCCCCATGGCTGAATTAGGTCCCCGGGAAACCTCTGGTCAGACCTGAGCAGGTCCCGCATCTATCAACACAAATGCGAATATTGCATGAGTGGTACATGAAAGAATTAAAGAACGGGCGAGAGATGCTCACAGTGAAAGTCAAGGAAGAGGATTCTTCTATGAAAATGAGATAATGATTGAGTTTTCAGAAAATTTTCAGTTATACAATCAAGTCGCACTCGACAAATCTATCGTCAGTTGCTATTGTCTGTAAGTGATTTCTTTCTGTAATTTAAGTCTCTAGATCAGCTCGTTCATTGCTTGTAATTATCCTCACTATATTCTTTTGTACGCTATTATGCAGAATGAAGATTTTCGAATGCAAAAGAGATGGAATCTATGACATTGGATTCGTTGACCCATATATCATTAATGAAATTATGATACAAAATCATGCCAAAGACTCAGAGGAGAACTTGCTAAGGTTTATGAAGGAACTAAATACCAGAACATAAATACTTTTTCCTTACAACTTCAAATGAGTGTTACTGTCTTGTACTACAAATTCTATTTTGCTTACTCGATGTTAAGTGTAGTGGATGAGTTATGCATGCCTGCTTATATAAACGTGTGCGCAGGTTCCACTTGATCCTGCTAATCATTAGAGTTGACGCTGCAACTGTTGAAACCCAGGACTCATTAGGTAAAGACCCTCTAGAATACACCAGCACACCAGCGTGGTTTCGATGCTCGACAGGTAATTTCAATCATTATCGCACTATATTGGCCTCTTTCATTCATTTCCTGATATCAAGTAATTAATAACTCCTTTATTCATTTTCTTTGCCGGGCAGGGCTTGGAAATGGTTCATCAAAGATGTTGTCGGTGAATGGAAACCGAAGCTGAAATGACGACAGACCAAGGTAATTAAGTAGTACTAGCTAGGTCCGTGCATCTCTTTAATTCTAGTTTCAATACCATTATCATGCTTGATTATTATCTAATTGAATTTTATTCTCGCAAAGTGCATGAGGCAGCAACAGAGACTAATTTATGTGCATACTACATTTGCGAGAATATTCGCATTACGACCGAATGGTGCAGAGATGTAAGACAACTTCGGATACGTAAACACTATTCACAATTTTTTTTTATGATGATCTAATATATATACACACAACTAATATATTCATATTGATCTCCTTCTTTAAAGATTGACGAGATGCGGGATAAGCTCCTACCAGAGAACCGCATACGAGCAATTCAAGAGGAAATTGCGGAATTTTTGCTTATGGAGGTCATATCTGAAAGCGGAGAATACCATTGCATCTAATGCCTGCATGTAATGATCTGTAAATTGTAGGAGAAATTGTATATATATATGTATGGTCGTACGAGAAATTATATGATATATGTATGGTCGTACGAGAAATTATATTATATATGCATAACGTGTATAACATGTAGTAGCGTAAAATATGTTTGAAATGAAAAAGAATTGAATAAAAAACACAAAATGAAAAGAAAAAGTAAACCATAAACCCTAAAACCCTAAACTCCAACACAAAATGATTAGTCCCGGTTGGTGTCAGTTGCTGACACCAACCGGGACTACAGGTCCTCCAGCCCCCGGCGCGCGCTCGCGGCCCTGTGGAGGGACTTTAGTCCCGGGTCGTGGCCAACCGGGACTAAAGGGTGGGGGCCTTTAGTCCCGATTTAGTTGTCCCGGTTGATGACCCGGGACTAAAGGCCGTTTCCAACCGGGACTAAATACCGTTTTCTCACTAGTGCGACGTGGCTGTCGTCGACTTCTTCCCGTCTGGATGGCGACGTCGAAACGCGTGTCTTTGACTTCGACGACAGCCGGGCGTGACGACGTAGTCGGCAGACTACGTGGTCGCGAGTTTCACCGCCGTCGTCTTCGTGGGAGATGATGGTGAGGCATGTGGGAGAACCTCACCGCAAGTTGTCTCGCATAAATGGGAGAACTCCGACGGCTTTACAAGTTGGTGAAGGCTCGATGAGCATGCCACCTTCTCGCCATCGACCGGCTAGAACGTAAGTGCATGGCCCATGCATGTGCACAGGTCGTCATTTACGAGCATGCTAACTCGTTCGAGTGTTCGCGTGCTTGTAGCTTCATTCTTCTGCAGAGTACGTGTGGACGTCCCCACCGGCGAGAAGTGGATGGCAGGTGCGGCGTCAGCCCAGGCTTCCGTCGCCGCAGGCGGTGCCCTCCGGTGATGGGTCAGCCAACCGTCGATCTTCACGTGGGCACTGGGGCTGGGCCTTGTGCGCACGCATGTACACATCAGGAGCAAGTTGTCGTGCTTGATTCTTTCTTTCTTTGGACAGTTGGGATGGTGTTGTTGCATTAGGGCCTCACCGGTAGCCGTCTTGTGAAGCATATGAACTGCGACCAGGAGGTGTCAAATCCACGCGAGCAGCCCTCCGTCTCCTCCTCGTCTTCTTCGGCCCGGCAGCGGCGGCGGTGGCTTGACCAGCGTGGGTGTTGATGATGCCACCGCGAAGTCATTTTGAGCGGTAAAGCTACGTAGCGGTAGATCTGGCACCGCACGCTAGTCCCGCGATTCGTGCTAGCCATGGCCCACGCACATGTCTATCGTTTGTATTTGGTTCTCAGTTTCTCGTATTACTACAATTTAGTCAAATCCCCCAGCTGGTCCTACCACGAACCCCACCAAGAGTAAAAGCGTTACCTTCCGCTCGCCGCCCCCGCTTTCATTTACTGTTACCTTCCCCTCGCCTCCCTGGCTTTCTTCTTCCCTCGCCGCCGCCGCTTTCTTCTATCATCTCGTCCGCCGCCGTCTCACCAGCTTCCCGCATTTGGAGATTCGATACCTGTGCATAGCCGGGCCATCAAAGGCGGAGCTACCTTAATCTCGGATAGAACCGATCCCTCCTCCTTCCCTCAAGTTTCCTTACTAGACTGGTAAGCTCTGTTTTAATCCCCAATTTATTTTCTTCTCTTCTATGTACATTCAAATCCGCGGTTCATTCTATTCTTTGGAATTCTCCACTAGTCTGTTAGATTCTATACGAACACTGCTAAAGAAACCCTTATTTTTATTTGATTTTGTAATCAGTTAGGTGTAACCCTAGATCAGACATTGTTGCAGTTCTTCACATAGGCTCAAATCTATTTTAGTCATTTCCGTCTTACCAAAGGGTACCAAAATTTAAAGGGAGATTTACATTTTCCCCCCTAATTTTGTCCCGATCTCATGTTTACCCCTAAATAAAAACAGTGCTCAACTTTGCCCCTCTTCCGTTAAGTGCGCTTACAGAAATGCCCTTCCGTACATTTTCCGTCCAATCAAAGGCCTTTGACCATTAAGTGCGCGTATAGAAAAATCTAACGGTCAAAGGCCTTTGACTGGACGGAAAATGTACGGAAGGGCATTTCTATAAGCGCACTTAATGGAAGAGGGGCAAAGTTGAGCACTGTTTTTATTTAGGGGTAAAGATGAGATCGGGACAAAATTAGGGGTAAAAATGGAATTGGCCCAAATTTAAATTCGAGATTTACACTGTGGATTTTATCTTACATATAGGTTTGATTAATTTAAATAATGAATATCCCGGTGTAATAGCTTAAGTGCCCAAATAATGAGACTTGTATTCTTCTTAGTTCAGATTTTTATCTAAAATTTCTATACATGTGAAATGTGATATATGTGTTGTTTTAATTTCAGATATACACTTTAGATGGTACTCATAAGTTATGAGTAAAAAATTTCTACATGTGAAATCTGAAACATGTCTTCTTTCAATTTCCATGTCAAAACAGAGCTGTAGAGGCATAAATCAGCAAGGTCTAAAAGGCCAGTGCAGAGTGAAGAATCTCCTGCTCAAACCAGTGACGGTGAAGTATCGTCAGGCACACGAAGTACTAGCCATAGTCGTCGATCTTCCACCAAGAAGATAAAAAGGGCAAATAAAGCAGAGTTAGTACAGGTAATCCCTTCAGTAAATATTTTGCCGGAATTATTTATTTTTTCAGTCTCGAAAGATGAACTTATTAACAACTTAAATGTTTCTGTTATCATGTTCCTGTAGACTATCAATTGGAAATGTAATCCTACGAGAATTGCTAAGCTCATGAAAAAATGCAGTCCTCTGGAACTGGACCGGGTTACAGAAATGGGATTCCAATTGGTGAGAGATATGGCTGAATGTACGCAGGCTGACATTATGGCTGATCAAGCATGTAGACTGTAAAAGCAAGTCATTGGTTTTCAGAAACAGGAGGATTTCAATTGTAGATGCAGTTGAAAATATTTTAAATTTCCTAGCTGGTGAATTGGAGGTGCCAATGCCTCATTTTGGTAATCTTCGAGATGAGGCGTTCATAAAACTGGACAAATTTAGGTCTGAGAAAGCTCGCAGAGGTCAATCACTTGCCGACGAGGAAACTCAAATGCTAACTTACAAACATCCAGATGACAAGGACAAGTTTGCCTTTCGTTTATGGAGGTCCTTTTATGTGCATATTTGGCTCCAACAACCGGTTACCTAATCAACTGGAGCTACGTTCTAGGAGCTTTGGCAGATTTGAGCAAAATAACTCTGATGAATTGGTGTCATTTTGCTGTTGATTATCTGATTAGAGATATCAAAGAGACGAGGATGAAGACCATAAAGAACATTGATGCCTTCATATCCTGATTGTGATATATCTCTCACAATTTAAAATTGTCCTATTCACAGTTTTCATGTTGGCAATGCTCTAAATTATATCCATAAAATTATGCTGGTTATGTATGCAGATCTCGTAAAGTCTAGCCATATTACTGTCCCCCCTGGTACACCGCGTATAAAGTTCCTTACGAATGACATCATTGAACAATTGGATGCCAACGGCAGGAAGAGAGACCAGACTGATGAACACCCTTTTGATAGCTTGCTGGTTTGTTCATTTCTGCTTAATATACATTTATATCTTTCAAACCATTTGCTGACATAATTTAACTATTAACTGGCATTCTTATTTACTTTTAGGATGATGAAAAGTTGGAGAAATTCCTTCTAATTGAATCACATGATGTGTGAGATAAACAACATAGCTCTTCTCCTTTTCTAGAGCAATCTACCAGTCAAGCGGATGTGCAGTCTTGTAAACGTCGTCCAGTCTACTGAAGAAGAGGTGACAATCAATTTCAAACAAAACACATGTGTATTTGCCGTGCTCAATTATCTGATGTGTCACTCATTTATTTTACAGAACACAATGGTTAACCAGGTCAAAGCTATTGATGAATGGTACAATGTCGAACGCTCCAAGATAATGAAAAGCTACGAAGTAAAGCTTAATAAGAAGCTGCTAGAACTCGACGGTAAGAAATTGAAAGAAATACAGGCTTTGTTTCAGAAAAATAACAGAAACACTCAGTCTACCTTGAAAGATGCATCATCGAAACCTACAGATGAAACTGAAAGACATGGTGATATCAATTGTACCGATCCTCAGAACCGGTGCAGCGCAACTCCAGATGAAACTGATCAGATCAGAAAACAAAGCTTAAATAGTTCTCTGCAAGAGTGCTTAGGAAATGATGCCAGCTCTCCAGTGCATTCTAACAGTGTTTACCGCAGTCTATTGCAGGAAACCTTGGTCATTGCCGCATCTGCAAGCGAAATGGCAACCCTTGTATCTCAGAAAGAAGGTGTTGAACTTGACGACTTTGAACCAGGACAAGCAAAGAAGAAGAAGGTTGTAAGCAATTTTTTAAAAAAATATTGCGTCACAACAGTTGCAAGTCACTGCCACAATGACTCAAGTAGTTGTCGTTTCTGATCCTCCTTCTGATAGCAACAATGTTGAGGTATCAAACAAGCCATTAGCTCAATCCCCTGGTGTTCTAACAAATGCTGCTTCTGCTAAATCAACAGAACCCAGAGAACTACTACATCTGTTACGGTTCAAGCAACAGAGAACACTGAGCCGTAAAATGAGTCATTTGTTACAAATTGTCAAACTGTAGGTGCCAATGATGAATGCTCAAATCCAATTGGTAAAGAGATTAGTGATCCAGCGAACACTGTTAAAACTGTTGATACTAATGTAGCTCCAACCATCAGTTGTCATGATAAGTTGGACTCCAGTATAAAAGAAAACGCCAAGATGACTAATTCAATGTCCAAAGATTCCGGAGGCAGTAACCAAAAGATCAACGAGTCCGTTGTTAGTACAGACAAGCAGTTAGAATTAATTCCTTATGCCAGTACCACAACAAACTCAGAAGTGCCACCTGTTGTTTTTGAATCTTGTCATCCTATTGTTTCAGTACCACCTTTTTCAATTGGAGTCTCAGAATCAGTTGTTCGAGATGGCGTAAGTACTCAAACTTTTAGCTGAGACATCTACCAAAGATGGATCAACTAACGATACACCACCTATTACTGAGAATACATCTTTATCGATAAAGAGACTGGTGAATTGTCATCTGAAAGGAAAAAAAATATAAAAAAAGTGCTGCAACCTCTGATGTGTTGTCTGTGAATCCTTCTCCAGTATAGAGATCCTTCCGAAGAATTGTTGTTTTGCCTCTAAAAGAGTCTGTACAACCTTCTGTCCAATCAAATGTTGAGGCGTCGGAAATATCAGAGCCAGAAAAACAAATTGCAGATGAACACAGGAATTCATTAAGCACAGCCCCAACAGTAACCCCATCTTTGTTGGAAAACCTGCCTATTGCACCTGTTCGTGGTCATCATGTTCCTGCTAAAATTGGTATTGGTCTAAAGGAAAAACATCCACAATAGATAGAACCAGTTACAAAGGAGATAAGACGCGAAACAAAAGATAAGCCTTGCATTGAAGATTTGCAGGCTGTCCTATTTGAGAATGAAAGACAGGAAATGATGGTTGCAGCATTGCAATCTTAGCTGACACCTCCAGACAATGCAGCATCTTCAATGGAAGTCACACCTTGTTTCGATTCTTCTGTACAATCAGAAGGTGGAGCCTCAAGGTCTAAGCAAGCACACGAAACAGAAGAATTACATCATCAAGGAACTGATGATGACACAGATGATGAAGTCAGCTCTAAATGTACAGAAGATGATGAACTACCTTCTAGTCTATCTACATCTGTTCTCTCCAAAGACTGCCCAAAAAAAGAGTAAGCTTCAAGAATAGAAAATTTTGTCGTTTTATTTTACTTCTGTCAAATTAGTATATGAGGAAATAATTGTCTAACAAATTGATTTTCATCCTTTAAACAGAAGCAAGAAATGCACGGGCAAAGACAGTTCAAATTCAAGATACCCCTTTATCTCCAACAACAATCGACTGTAAGCACATACCTCCGGTTCAAGACCCTATACCAGACAGAGAATCTTTCATGTATGCTGGTAGCATCAACACAGCAAATAAGTCTAGACCACAGCGTTTCCAGAAGAACGAAGATATCATTGAAGTTATATCAGAGTTAGTTTTGTTGAACAAGATATACTCTTCAAAAGAATTAAACAAAGTTTATCAAACAACTGTCATGGAAAGAAAATTCAAAGCTTTAACACTAACAAGAAAAATTCACAGAAAATCTGATGGAGGAATGAAGATAGGAATTGGTCCAGAATAAGTGACTGAAAGAGAGTTTGTCCAGGCTCTTATGCCTCTAGGGAAGATATGTCTCAATTTCATGTGGATTTTGTTCAGTGGCTATAATGCGAGATTCGACATCACATACAAAAATAATTCTAGACCAGGCTTTCATAGTAAGTATTTTTTTACAATAATTACATTTTGCTGTACATCAATCTTATACTTATTTAACTTTTCTATAATTTACAGATGGAATTAATGAAACCCGTTAAAAAATGTGACCATGCATCATTGGCCAAAAGGCTTGGTAAGTATGCACTCGATGAAGTTGAACAAGTTTAAGTTCAAACTTATATTTTCTTTCCAAACATTGTCGTAACGATCTATTTTATTATTGAATTGACGTATTATTTTTTGCAGCTTTACTTGCCAACATGTAAAGATAGTCATTGGATTGCAGTTGTGGTAAACTTCACTCAGAATGCAATAGAAATATATTACTCAAAGAGCAAGGTAATGGATGGAGAAGATCGTTATAAGTCTCTATGGAAAAAACATGGTATATATTGTTCTGTCCCGGACATTTTTACCTTAACTTATTAATGTCAACATAAACTGAGTATCATACTTACTTAAAAAAATTACTTCAGTTATTTTAGGGTGCTAATCTCTAGAAGGCATACAGTCAAGCACGCAATGTTGATTCCTTAAATATTCAAGAGAAGAAAAAACACTACAAGGCAGCTGGAATTCAGGATAACAAGTATGGGTATACTCCATTCTTTTTATTTTAGAACACACATAGGGTGACCTAACTTGTTTTTTCCCATTCAAATATCAGTCACGACTGTGGATTCTGGGTGGTTAGGGTTCTACAATGCCACAACGGCAAGGTTCTAGTCGGAAATTGCAAGGTACCATAGATTTCTTATCACTTATATAGCAATTGAGCGGTTGACTTTATGCCTTCTAAATTACTAGTACAGATCCTTACCTTGCATCCAAATTTTCTACAGATGCCTATGGATTTATATAGGCAGGAGATATGCTACGTCTTGATATACCATCGATTTAATGACCTCAATCCAAAAAGGCCTGAACTTGCTGCCCTGAAAGAAGCATCCAAACCAAGTTCTGCATGATCTTAGTTTTTCGTCATGCTTGCTAAACAATTGGTCGCATAGAATGTCAGATTTCGATACTATGATGGAGCAAGTTCAAGTTTCAACTGGCAATTTAACATCGTCTTCGATGGTTGGAAAACTAAGGCTGATACATTCAATCGATGTTTAATATTACTTACTAGGACTATCTTTTGTTGTTTTAAAAATAATATTATGTCAGATAAAGTGTTGAATCGATCTATTTGGAGTTACTATTTCTTACAACTCGCATGGTGCCATCTATGTTTTCTATACAACATAAAATTTATTAACTCATATTTGTATATTTCACATTTCATATTGTACTAATATATATGTATTTCACATCCAAAATAAAAATTACTCTTAATTCAGAAATCATTTTTCATATATCGAACAAATTGTATTCGTGTTTCTAACAAAGAAAAATAGTATAACACGTGCCCCATCTCGCACTCAACTCACATGTGCATATTAAAGATTTAAAATACATATATTCTTATTTCACAATTCATACTTTGTACATACAGCAAATACTATTTCATATTCTTAAATAATATAAGCATTTCACATTTGCCTTGAACATACAAAATTTTCTCATACCCGTTATTACCACATATGTGAAATATGATATTATTACTAGTTTTATTTTAATTGCTTATCTATCTAAAATCACATTCACATCTCTATTGCATATAGTTTCAATTACCACTTTACCATAACATTGAATTTTATATTTATTAAAAACTTAATATTTCAATATCACTTTAACAAACACCATTTTCTGATACTTACATATATGCTAATTTCATATATCCGTAGTGCACATAACCACATAACATACATCATTTCACATATCAGTTTCATATATGTGAACTATAAAAATACCATACCACCAAGAAATACATGTTCATATTTCACATACCTTTTATGTTAATATAACAAACACATATTTCCCTGTACTAATTGAATCTCAAACGAACGTTTATGTTTTAATAAATATATGTTAATTTCAAATGTTAGGTCATATGACATACAATAACATACAATTTCTCAATACATAATACATATAATAAATAACTATAATATTTATTACATAAATCCTTATTTCATATATCACATAAACATAATCCATTTTACATAGCAATTACCATATATGTGAAATATCACATAACCATTAGAAAAAATATTTCATATTTCACAACCTTATATATTTATACCACATATACATTTCACATGTTGTACATCAACAAATATTATTTCTTATTCTTAACCAATCTACGCATTTACATTTTACTTGAAATTACAAATTTTCTAATATCATATGCCGCATATGTGAAATATGATATTATTTACTGATTTAATAATAATTGTTTATCAAATATCACATTTCATAGATAAACATTTATATTCACATTAATTTTTATATGTTAATATCACGTAGCATATTTCATATCTGTGCATACAAAATTTACAATATAATTATTACACATTTCACGGTAACATACAAAAATTTCTAATTCTTATACACATATGTGAAATATGATATTATTTACTAGTTTTACATGTAATTGGTTATCAATTATCACATTATAGTCGGCTCTAAAATGTTTATATTCACATTTCTATTTTCTATATTAATATCACATGTTATATTTCATATTTTGTACATAGAACAAACTCCAATAAAGCATTTCACATGACTTGAACATACAACATTTGCGAATTTAATATCACATATGTGGTATAAGATATTGGAAAAATTGGTATGGCATATGTTAGGTCATATAACATATCAATAAAATAACACATTTCATGTCAATTACACTAATGAAACATGAATTTTATTACATAAATCATTCTTTCACATACTAGGTAAACATACTTATTTTAGATATGAGTTATCATATATGGGGAATATCACATAAACATTCCAACTAAAAATAATATATATTTAATATTTCACTTTCTTATTTGTTAATACCACAGTATATTTCACTTTTTGAATACAACAAATTCTATTTGATATTCTTAACCCATATAAGCATTTCACATTTGACATCAACACACCAAATTTCCTAAAATTATATACCACATATGTGAACTATGATATATTTACTAGTTTTATATGTAATTGCTTATCAAATTCACATTTCAAATTCGGCTCAAAATGTATTTTTCACAATCCTTTTAATATGTTAAGGCACATATCATATTTCATTAACATTTCTAATATGATATTTTATTAGTTCATCCGTAATTGTTTATAAGATATCACATTTCATAGACGGGTCATGAATGTGTATTTCACATTTCTATTGCTTATAGTTTCATTTCACATTTTTACCATAATATTGTATATTTTACATTGTATTGCGATTTTTGCAATGTGTTATGTGAAACACTACATGCGAAATAGTGGTTGTGTGCATATGTTTCTTCTATATTGTAAATGTTAAATAGTGTTCATTTGTAAATGAAATGTGAAATTTTATTTGTTGTATATAGGAAATGTGATCTTTGAAAATTACATATGAAAACTAGTAAAAAATATAATATTTCACATATGTGTTATATGATGTTAGAAATTTTTGTATGTTGAAGTCAAATGTGGAATGCTTATATGGGTAACGATATGAAAGAGAATTTGTCGTATGTAAAAAATGTAAAATATGTTATGTGAAATTATCATATAAGGCTTTGAAAATATTAAATATGGATTTTTTTTTACTATGATTATGTGATTTTTCCATATATGATATGTGAAACACTAAATGGAGTATGTTATGTGAAACCTTCCATATATAAAATGCATATTTGGGAAAAAAAATATGTTTTGTGAACACTACATGGAGTATGTTATGTGAAACCTTCCCATATATGTTATTGAAACACTATATGGAGTAGTGTTTATCAGTGTGAAATAATGATTTAGTAATAAAATGCATATTTCAGTTAGTGTATTATGAAATGAAATGTGTTATGTTATTGATATGTCATATGACTTAACATATGAAACTAAAAATAATGCATAATTTAGAAAATGGTGTTTGTGTTAAAGTGATTTGTGAAATATAAAACTTATTATAAATATATAGTACAATGTTATGGTAAAAATGTGAAATGAAACTATAAGCAATAGAAATGTGAAATATACATTTATGACCCATCTATGAAAGTGATATCTTATAAGCAATTACATATAGAACTAACAAAAAATATCATATTCCACATGTGTGTTATGTGAGATTATAAATTTTTGTATGGTCGTGTCATATGTGAAATGCTTATATTTTGTTAAGGATATGAAACACATTTTGTTGTATGTCCAAAATGTAAAAAATGATAAGTGATATTTGAAGTAGTGTTTGTTGTATATAATATGACATGTGAAATTCTTATATGAAATGCTTATATTGGTTATCAAAAATGTAAATGTGAAATGATTATATTGCTTATCAATATCAAAAACCACACATGTGATATGTGAAGTACTATTTGTTGTATATAATTAATGTGATATTTGAAATGAGCCCTGCTTTACGAACTATATTTTGATATGTGATATTATATAATATGTGAAACCGGATTCCATTTGACTGATAGACATAAGTAAGGTGTGATATATGAAACATGTAGAATTTTTCTATACTTGAAATGTTCATAGCTTTGATATATACGAAACCGAATTGCGCTCTTACTAGAATTATATTGAATGGAGTATCAACATGTCCAAACAAGTATTTAATGTAGTTTTTTTGGGTCAAGTATAAACTTACTTACTCTAATGGATTAGTATGACAACAAGTTGACTCCGATCAATATTTGTTGATGCTGAATGAATATCACTCTAAGAATATACAATGATTTCTAACATGTGGTTGATACTCCCGTAGGATTTGTTGGATTTCACTGAAGAGGAAGGGTGATGTAGCTGTAACACCCCATGTCATTAGCCACAGTAATCACTTTTCATAATAACAAGTCAGCATGATTAACAGTGCCTAATCATCATTTGCATCATATTGC
The DNA here is from genome assembly GCA_011799875.1 of Thinopyrum elongatum. Lineage (NCBI taxonomy): Eukaryota > Viridiplantae > Streptophyta > Magnoliopsida > Poales > Poaceae > Thinopyrum > Thinopyrum elongatum. Next base: position 55,443,599 of record CM022303.1, read on the forward strand.
ATTTCAACTCCTAACTCAAAATTTCAAATTAAATTAAAGTGGAAAATAAAAGTAGTTCAAATCAGAAACTAAATTGTTCATTAAATAGCAAGTAAATCAGAGATAATTCTAAAATTGAAACCAACATCATTGTAATTGGGTAAGTGACTCAAACATCCTCAAACAGTGACTAAAAGCAATGTTTATTAACCTTTTATTTAATCTAAATTAAATATAAAATTATGTTTTGCCCAAACTAGTTTTTGGAGTTAGGGTATAATGCATTGTTTGCTATGAGCTAGGTCACTGTTTTAGTAAAAGTCATTTAGTGGCTCAACTATTTGCAAAACTGAAAATGAGAGAAAAGAAAAAGACAAAAGAAAATAAAACAAAAATAAAAAGAAAACAAAACCCCCGGCCCAACTAGGCCACACCCCAGCCGGCCGGCCCACCACCCCTTGGCCTATATGGCCTGCCCTCCCCACCACAGTAACCCTAACCCACACCCCGCTCCCCATTCCCCCCACCCCCCCTGATCCAGATCGGGGCGCGCCCGACGCCGCCCCGCACCCACGACACCGCCGCCTCGCCCTCGTCGCCGGTGCCGCCTCGCCGTCCCCGTCCTCTTCCCCGAGCCCCACTGCCCTGTCCCTACGGCCCGCGGTGAGGCCCCCGTCCTCTTCTCCTACCCCCGCGCGCGCATCGCCTTGCTCTGGCCAGCCGCCTCCCTCCGCTCGTCGCTGCTGCCTACGCCTCGCCATGGTCTCCCGCGCCCCGTACGCGCTCACCGTGTGCGCCCTCGCCTCGCTCGCGTACCCGCCTAGCCCCTCACAGCGCCTCGTTCGCCCCTGCACGCCCCGGAGCGCGCCCACGCGCTCCCGTGCGTCCCGCGCTCACCACCGCGCCCCCTGAGCCCCACGGCTTATATCCCGTGCCGCGCCTCCTCCCCTGCTAGCTGCTGCAGCTGCCTCCCGTGCTCGCCGCCGGCCACCGCCGCTGCTGCTTCCCTCCTGGCGCGCGCCCGTCCCGCCGCGCGCCCGCTCGGCCCCGCCGTCCCTTGCCGCAGCCTCGCCCGCGCCTGACCACGCCCGGGCTAGCTCCGCCCGCGCCCGTTGACACGCAGTGGCCTATGGGCCACTGACCAGTGGGCCCTGCCCCCCCTTGACAATGACAAGTGGGGCCCAGCCCCACAGAACGTTTAATAAAAAAAATGAAAAATATTTAATAAAATTAATAATTAGTTAATTAATTAATTAATTAACTTTGTTTAGTTAATCTAATTAATTAGTTAGTTTAATTAAACAGTAATTAGATTAGTTAAACCCTGATTAACCTAAACAGACACTGACAGGTGGGACCCACACGTCAGTTTGACCCAGTCAACTGCACTGTTGACTGCTGATATCATGATGACGTCAGCCTATACTATTTTGTATAATGTTGATTTAAAATAATTAAATAAATTTCAAAAAATAATTAAATCTTTAGAAAAAATCATATAAAATAATCCGTAACTCCGATGAAGATACTTTATACATGAAAGTTGCTCATAATTTCGATACGAGTCTGAATACGGCCTCCGTATTCCTGTCAGATGCCCCTAGCTAGATGTACATAGAACTTTTAGACCGATTTTAATAAATGAATAGTGCCCAACTTTAATTAAATAAATCCGATTAAATTCTTAAATTAACTAAATCATTTAGTTAGGCAGTAGAACACCCCGGCATATCATTTAGACTTGTCATGCATATTGTTTGCATTTTGCCGTGAATTTACTGTTTCTCTCCCCCTCCTTCTCTCTCGATAGACGCCGAGACCGACGCCGTTGCAGCGGAGTACGACTACGCTACAGACGAGCAGCCCATTGAAGACCCCTCTTTCTTGCCAGAGCAACCAGGCAAGCCCCCCCCCCCTTGAGCATCCAGATATCGCCCATTCCATTTCTCCTGCTTGCATTAGATTTTGCTACTGTTACTGTTTGTTCCTATTCTGATGCATAGCCTGCTTTTGTAACCTGTTTGTTGTTACCTTACCTGCCTATGTTAAACTGTTTAGTATAGGTTGGTAGTGAACCATCAGTGACCCCACCACCTTACCCTTGTTGCCCCTGCTTGATCATCGACGACTCGATCAACGTGATCGTCGACCAGAGACCGACACGTCATTTCACCCCCTTCGTTGTACGACTCTGCATAGTTACTATCGAGTGCCGAGGGTGATACCTCGTAACGCACTCCTGATGAATACTCTGCAGTGTAGCTATTCGGTCGTGGTCATCGAGGGTGATTCCTCCTTCTCCACTTCCGATACGACTCTGTCGTGCAACCCCTCAGTGTGAACCTCGAGGGTGATGCCTCATACGTTCACCCTGATGATTTCACCGAGTGGAATCCACCGAGGGTGATTCCTCGTGGTTTCCCCCTTGATGTTATGACCGCACGGTTACTTTGACCATTGTTACAGGCGGGTCGACCCTGATGGGTGCCCGCAGGGGATCTATGATGTCGGGTGTGCCGGAAGGGCACCCGAGTGTGATATTGTGGAGGAGCTTTCGAAACTCTGATTGTCTCTGCGTGTTAATAAAGGAGCCTATTGGATTTGGGTATTTGATCTGAGTGGGTCGACGTGCCCTATACGCACTACCACCAAGCCGGATTATGGTTTATGGGGCCCTCTACGTCGTACGTTCCTCCCGAAAGCTCTTCAGACGTCATGGTTCATCGTGCGGGCTGATTGTCGGGAATGGGCTGGATACTTCACTAACGAGTTCAGTGTCGCGCCTGCACCCCGGCCAGTCACGCAACACGTAGGGTGCCCAGGGTGATGGCCCAAGACCTCTAGGTGCATAGGTTAGTCCGGCGTGCTGACCTCTCTGCTGAGCCTAGGTAGGGCGCTGCTTCGTGTTGATCTTCCGAGGCCGGGCATTACCCAGCAAGTGTGTCCGACCAGGGTTGATCGAGCGTGTTGGGTAACAGTAGTGCACCCCTGCAGGGATGAATAATCTATCGATAGCCAGTCCTACGGTAAAGGACGCTCAGTTTGTATATCCCGATCTACTACTTGAACTGGATACTTGTTACTTAATTGAAGCTTCGGGATCGCTTTCTCGCAGGGAGTCGAGGAAGGATCTCTAAGCTGTACTTCAACTTGTTTGCTTAATAAAATGCTATTCTACCCTCTTCTATTGTTGCAAGATGGTGGCTTCGTGAAGATGTTTGAAGATGCTAGTCTTCGATAGGACTAGGCCTTCTCTCTATTCTGGCATTTCTGCAGCCCAGTCCACATATACAGCCTTTCCCCTTTTATAATGTTGCATATGTAGTGTAGATCCTTGCTTGCTGAGTACTTCGGATGAGTACTCATGGTTGCTTTCTTACTTCTTTTTCCACATACCCCACCTTGATGATACATCAGACGTTGGAGCCCTGGAGCCAGATGCTACCTCAGGAGCTTACTACCAGAAGGGTCCAGACGACACTTACTACTGGATCGAGCCAGCTGACCAGGAGTAGGATCGGAGGCTCCCAGGCAGGAGGCCTATGCCTTTCGATCTAGAGTCGTTGTTTGTGCTAGCCTTCTTAAGGCAAAACTTGTCTAACTATGTCTGTACTCAGATAATATTTGTATGACTAACTTATGTTTTCGGATCCTCGTGATCCTTGGTCTGTAATATTGTGGATCTCCGTTTATTTGTGTTAGAGTTGTGTTGTGATATCTTCCCGTGAGTCCCTGTGCTTGATCGTGCATGTTTGCATGTATGATTAGTGCACGATTGAGTCAGGGGCGTCACAAGTTGGTATCAGAGCCGACTGCCTGTAGGAAGCCCCCTTCCAATTCCTTGGTCGAAGTTGAGTCTAGATATCGAAAAAATTAATTTACTAACTTGGCTGTGTGGCTTACGTGCCCACGTCGCCAACTGGGTGGTATTAGGATCTTTTATTCCTCGTCTATACTCTGGGACTCTGAACTCTCTTCTATTCGGGTTAAATAAATTTTACTAACGCCGACACTTAAGATCTTGTAAATCCCGTCTACCCGGAGAGCTGGATATCTGTGCGATTTCCATGTCATTGATCTGATTAGTCTGATAATCATTTTCCTTTCCATTGTTTTGTTTAACCTTTCTCTCCGAGTCGTATTATACTTCTCATTGTCATGCTGACGTGATAGGACCTGACGTTACCGTCGACATTAAAGGGTTGGAATTCCTTGCCTCACCCATCGTCTTGAAGTCTTCCACCATAGACCTCATACTCGGAATGGATTGGTTGAAAGCTCACATCGCTTCTATCAATTGTGCCACTCAAGTTGTCCAACTTCTTCACCCCTCCGATGAGATAGTGAACTACATCGACCGAATTACTCATGATGCTGAAGCTCAGATATATGCTCTGAATGCTTCGAACGCCTCACCTCTGGAAGGAATCAAGAACGTTCCTGTCGTTCGAGATTTTCCGGACGTTTTTCCATAAGAACTTCCAGGGATACCCCCGGTTAGGGCTGTCGAGTTCGTCATTGACTTGAAGCCTGGCACTACCCCTATTGCGAAGCGTCCTTATAAGATGCCGCCGCATGAACTCCTTGAACTTAAGGAAGAAATCGACAAGTCACTTAAGAAAGGTTTCATCCGCCCCTGTTCCTCTGCTTGGGGAGCACCTTCGCTCTTCGTTAAGAAGAAGGATGGAACTAGCCAATTGGTTCAGGATTACCGGCCCATTAACCAAGCCACAATCCAGAATAAATACCCAGTGCCTCGGATCAATGATCTTTATGATCAAATTGCTGGATCCTCTGTGTTCTCAAAACTTGACTTGAGGTTGGGTTATCATCAGATCCGAGTTCGTAAGGAGGATATTCCGAAGACCGCTTTCGTGACTCGCTATGGCTCTTATGAGTACACTGTCACGTCATTTGGCTTAACTGATGCTCCAGCAACCTTCTCCCGGTTGATGAACTATATCTTCATGGATTACCTCAACAAATTCATCGTGGTTTATTTGGATGATATCCTTATATATTCCAAGAATGAAGAAGAACATGTTGAACATCTTCGGCTTGTATTGGAGAAGCTTCGAGAACATCAGCTTTACGCCAAGTACTCTAAGTGTGAATTCTGGTTATCTGAAGTGACCTATCTTGGTCATGTGATTTCCAAGAATGGCATTGCTGTTAACCCCGAGCGAGTACAGGCTATTCTTGATTGGACTCCCCCGAAGAATGTCAAGCAAGTCAGAAGTTTTCTCGGACTCGCTAGTTATTGCCGTCGATTCGTTGAGAACTTTTCCAAGATTGCAAAGCCACTTACTGATCTGCTCCACAAAGGTGTTAAATTTGAGTGGACAGAAAAGTGTCAAGAAAGCTTTCAGACACTTAAAGATAAGTTAACATCTGCCCCAGTTCTAGCACCCCCGAATTCCCAAAAGGATTTCATGATATACTGTGATGCATCTCGTCAAGGATTAGGCTGTGTCCTAATGCAAGAGCACAAAGTGATTGCTTATGCCTCTCGACAATTGCGTCCTCATGAAGAAAATTATCCAGTGCATGATCTTGAACTTTCTGTGGTTATTTATGCCCTAAAGCTATGGCGACATTACCTTCTCGGTAACCGTTGCGAAATATACACGGATCATCAAAGTTTAAAGTATCTATATACTCAACCAGATCTGAACCTTCGTCAACAAAGATGGCTCGAAACAATTGCCGACTATGATATGAATATCTCATATACTCCTGCCAAGGCTAATGTAATGGCCGATGCTTTGGGTCACAAGGCTTATTGCAGCAACCATATGGTTCAGGAAACGCAACCTGTTCTTTATGAAGAGCTTCGCAAATTGAACCTCCATATTATTCCACAGGGATATCTCAATACCCTGGTTGTCGAACCAGATTTAGAACACAACATTAAGACTATGCAACGGTATGACTCTGAAGTTGAAAGGATTAAGCGATACCTCGAAAAAGGAAAGCCGTCGGAATTCCATCTTGATAATGATGGGATCCTATTCTTCCAACACCGTCTCTTCGTACCCAAGTTCAAGGATGAGAGAGAACACATTATGAAAGAAGCTCATGACACTCCTCTGTCTATTCATCTTGGTAGCACAAAGATGTACCGTGACATTTGTCAGAGATACTTTTGGCCTAATATGAAGCGAGACATTGCTCGTTATGTTTCTGAGTGTGACGTTTGCCGCCGCATTAAAGCAGAACATCAAAGGCCTGCTGGAACTCTACAACCACTTGATATTCCTGAATGGAAATGGGACAAAGTCTAGATGGATTTCATCACTAGTTTTCCTAGATTTCAGAAGGGTCATGATGCTATTTTTGTCGTCATTAACCGATTCTCAAAGGTTGCTCACTTTTTGCCAGTTAAGGAGACAATCACTGCTAGTCAGTTAGCAGACTTGTATGTTTCCCGAATTGTGTCACTCCACGGTGTTCGTTGGAGATCAGTTCGGATCGTGGCAGCCTCTTTACCTCTAGATTCTGGCAAGGTTTCCAAGAAGCTATGGGAACTCATCTGTCGTTCAGTACCGCTTTTCACCCTCAGTCACAGGGTCAAGTCGATCTAGTTAATCAAGTGCTCGAAGATATGCTTCGAGCTTGCGTCATCTCCTTCCGTAAGAAATGGGAGGAATCTCTCCCGTATGCCGAATTCTCTTACAACAATGAGTTTGCAAATAAACAATCATTGCCTTTCCAAATTAAAGATACTAAAGAATGTAATCTATATACAATTAATCACGATAAGCATAGCACGCTCAGTCTTCCTAGCATAAAGACACCAAATCATGAACAACCCCAGTGCCAAACCAAGCAATTAAGTCATACTTTTCTCGCTTCAGCTTTCAACTCCCACGCAATACTTGAGCATGAGCCATGGTCTTAGCACATTGGATGGAAAATAGAATGATGATGGGGATTCAATTGAGAATACAAAAAATAAGAAATTCTCACATCAACGCGGCTTGATCGTTAGGCAATGGTGAGGCCTTACAATCGATGTTAATGTGAGGAGTAGGGATTGCCATGCAATGGATGCACTAGAGCTATAAGTGTGTGAAAGCTCTCCTAATGTAGCAAAGTGGGTGTGCATCCAACTTGCTTGCTCCTGAAGACCTTGAGCATTTTGGGGAAGCTCGGCATCGGAATATACAAGGCAAGTTCTATAAGGTAAAAATCCCACTAGCATAATCATGAAATATATGAAAACTCTCTATATGAAGTACATGGTGCTACTTTGAAGCACAAGTATATATAAAGGATAGTAGTGTGCCCCCTCTCTCTTTTTCTCTTTTTTTTGTGGGCTCTTTTTGGCCTGTTTTTTTTATTGGGCTCATGGACCTCTTCCGCTCTTTTTTTAGGAATCATGGGTCTCCTCCAATTCATATATCCTTGAAGGTAGTGGCAACAATCTAATGAAGATCATCACACTTCTATTTACTTACAACTCAAAGATTAAAAGTAATGACTATAAATGAATGCCTCTAGCAGTGTACTAGGATATGCAATGTTCTAGCATAACATGTATCAATGATGAACGGTGGCTTTGCCACAAATATCATGTCAGCTCTATGATCATGCAAAGCAAAATGACAATGAATGCTCAAGTCATGTAATGAAAAGTAATAATGGAAGTTACATGGCAATATATCTCGGAATGGCTATGGAAATGCCATAAATGGTAGGTATGGTGGCTGTTTTGAAAAGATATAATAATGTTTATGTGTGAGAGAGTTTATCATCCCACGGGATTTGGATGCACCGGCGAAGATTACGCCAAGTCTCGAGGTGAGAGAAGGCAATGCACGGTACCGAAGAGGCTAGCAATATTTGGATAGGTGGGAGTGCATGTAGACCAAAATACTAACATTAGTCATAAATAACTCAAATACTTATTGCAAAAGTCTAGTAGACCTTAAAGCAAGGACAACTCGCATGTCCCTAGGGGGGCGTTTGGTAGGAGTTAACCATCGCGTGCCCCTGATCTGAATGCACATGGGCGCCACTCTAAGACATCCCACGCTCCGACTTCTTCGCAAATGCCAGCGGCTACTATTTTCATATATACGGACTTACAAACCTTATCACCAATATTCATACTTAACTTTAATCATTCACTGTAGGAGATATGGCCAAGAGGCAATAATAAATGTTATTAGTTATCTCCATGTTTGTAATTAAGTTTATGTTCCATGCTATAACTGTTGTGGTTCCCGAGCCCGTATATCCATAAAGGCTCTGAGGAAAACCCATGTGCACGTGTGGAATAATAAACGATAAAATGTATTCCTAGTCATGCCTCTAAGACTAGCTCAAGTGTTGCATGATGATTATGTTTTCCTGATCATGGGCATGTCTATGCCGGCAACTTTGAGGACACAATGTTAGAAGAACACTTGTGTTGAATCGGCTCAATTGCTGTTATGTTATGAGATAGATTCGCCATAAGTTAATGGTAAATAACACAGAGAAAGTTAACATTTGCATAATTCCTTAGACCATGAGAGTATCGAGTTCCTTCATGCTTGCTTCATGAACTTTGGGGTTTGTTAAACGTCATCCGTAACAGGGTGGCTATTACGGCGGCTTACGGGTTCATGGAAAAGAATGACAAGGGACTTGATAGCTCAAGATTGGGATTTGCTCCTCTGATGATGGAGAGATATTCTTTGGGCCCTCTCAGTGTTACGGTATCCATCATCATCTTGCCAGACACAGCGTGATATGATCACGGGGATGCCGGAACATGGGAAAGAGAAAAGAGAACAAAACCGGTAATGAGGTAACTGGCATAGTGGACAAAGTTGTCGATCCATGGGGATGCTGATAAATCTCACCTCAGGTTTTTGTAACATATCGTGAAGCAATAGGAATAGCACATGGCAACTAGAGGTTCACTCGAATAATCATTCATGTGGGTATAGGGATCAATATGGATGTCCACGGTTCCGCTATTGATCATTGATCGGAAAGAGTTCCGGTCATGTCTATATTTCACCAAACCTACGGGGTCAGACACTTAAGGGTGATCTATCTACTGAATACTAGACAAGGAGTCTAAGAGAAAGTCACCAGAAAAGTTTCAGAGACGACGGAAAAGTTCCGGAGAGAAAACCGGAAGTGTTTCGGAGCTACCGGAATTAGTTCAGAGAAAACAAAAATGTTTCGGAATAAAGCCATCATACCGGAAATGTTTCGGAACACGTCTAGAATAATTTTAGAGGGCACCGAAAATGTTCTGGGATGTTTCAGATTTTTTGGGAAGAAATAGTCGCGGAAAACATCTTGTCCCAGCGTGAGGGGACAAGCTCCCATGAATCGTGGGGGCTGTTTTTGGGGGCGCCCACTTTAGGGGGCAGCCCCTTGTGGCTGGAGAAAGTATTGGGGGGGGGGCTCCCATGGTGGGGGGCAGCCCCCACAAATGGTGGAAGGTGTTGGGAGGAGGCACCCCCATGGGGGGAACCACATGTTGTGGCGCCATTCTGGATGGGGGGCCCCCCATGAGGCAACTCCCCACCTTTGGTGAGAGCTTGTTTTGTTGGGGGGGGGGCACACCTTTTGTGGCTGAAATTTTCAGCCCCTCCACCCCTCCCTCACACTATAAAAGGAGGAGGAGAGTGCTCTCCAAAATCCATCTCAAGTTCTCACCAAATGGCATGCATGATCTGCCTTTCTTTCTCCCTCACACGAAATAGTTTCATACTGCCAAATGGTTGTCTAATTTCTGGTAGGGATTAGCTTTGGGTGGCAAAGCCCTTCTAGATAGGTGACACCGTATGTGTGCAACCAAGTAGGGAGGTCGTACGTTCGATCTTCTGTCCGAGGGACTATTCGAGGGGCCTCCCAAGGAGCTGTCCGAGGGATCGTCCGAGAAATTGTTCGAGGGCCTCCCGAAGGGCTGTTTGATGGACCGTCTGAGAAATTGTTTGAGGGCCTCCCGAAGGGCTGCCTAAGGGACCATTTGAGGGACCATCCAAGGGCTATTCGAAGGCCTCCCGGAGGGCTATTCGGTGGACCATCCGAGGAGCTGTCCGAGGGAGAAAATCCTCGCGGTGGGGAGATTGTAAATTCCTAGCTGCGAGGATTTGCACCAATGATCATTGACTCTTCTTCCGCTATGCTATGAGTCATTAATGATTAGATCAAACATTGTATGCATCTTCATAGTGGTCCAGGGCTGGTGCGTAGGACGGAATTTTTTTGTTTTCTGCTACATTACCCTACAGTGGCATCATGAGCCGTGCTATGCGTAGATGCAGGTTTTGATCTAGAATACATGAGATATATGGGTATTGCATAATATAATTTTGTTGTAGATGAGATCTATTGCTGAAAATTATTTATGCTGGTAGCAGATGAAATCTACTACCTGATGTTCTTGTTGCTTCCCTTGAAGTTGCGTATTTCTGATCTTGACGGCATGGTGGAATTTTACAAAGTTCTGGCAATCTGCGATCCTAATTAATCAACGAAGTGCTTTAGTACTTTGGGTTCCACCATAGTTAAAGAAAGATGAAATTTTGTGGACTAAAGGACAATGCAGATATGATCTGCACGGGGTTCTTGCGTATGACGAAGTTCGGTATGGGGCTCGAGATTTTATTATCTCGTGTTTCATACGCCACGCGAAGTTAATCTAGCAACATGAATAATCATACTTGATGATGGATGTAGGTAGCTTTGGTTTGTTTCAAAACCTTAGAAGCCACGTAAAATCAAATTTTGCATGGACCGATTAGAGGCGTCTGATTTGGTTTTGAAGGATGCACGTGCATGAGATGTGGTATAGTCTTCATCATATTTTTAATTTGATTATGTATGAGATGACTATAAGATGTAAATTAATTAACATGACCCGCATGTCATGATTCGGCATGATGGGTGGAGCCATATGATTATCACTTTAAATGACCTGCATGTCAACCTTGTTGTAGTGCATTATTTTATTAGCTATACACATAGCAATATTATTTGATGCATCCACAAGGTGGTAACAAGATATGTGAAGGTGGAGACCGACACAAAAGCCGAAGAAGGAGAAAATAAAAGAAATAGGCCTTGGCAGAAAAGTTCTATCACGACAGCAATTTTTGAAACTGCTACAACGGCAATGTTTTTTGGATTTTCGTGCAGACAGTGAATCCTTCTCCAACAAAAGGGGCTATACCATATCATGCTATTATGAATTGCATGATATGTTTATCCCTTTTATGGCACCCTTTTTGATTGTGCGGTAGTCGCTTTTATTAGGGTGATCTCTCACTTAAAAATATCAAGATGTTAGTGTTCTCCCAAGTGTAGCACCGTCTGAAGTATGTGTGTTTTCGGGGTACCACATGGATGCATGGGTACGAACGAATTGAGAAGTATGACACGTGTGATGGTGAGACCTCACAGTGAGATCACTTGGTTATCTTGATGTTCAGGCACATGAAGATAAACAAGAGTCACATAGAGATGTGATCGGCAAGTTGGCCTACCGATTGAAATTCTTGTCACTTGGGATGGATGCATCCATGGCGTTGAATTTCAATATGGGTCTTGAATCACTCACAATCAATTATGAGAGATATTGATTTGAGTGGGAGCGCACTTTAGAATTAATTTATTTAATTCTTAGTGCTATTAATTATGAACATAGTATAAATGTGATTTGCATAAAAGTTGTAGAATAATGGCTTGCGTTTACACCTTCCCTATTAAAATTGAATAGCTATTAAATATCTGGTTAAAACTTTACGATTGGTAATGTAATGGGAGGATTGTCCACAAGAGTGCCGAGAAGGACTTTGTCCTATCGCATGCTTTCAGTATTCTCCCGCTAATGCTATGGATGATGTGACACTTGTCCTTTGATCCGAAAGCAAGAATTCCGTTATGGTCAAGTGCAATATGTTTGCTACCATGAGACCAGAACTTCAAAAATTTGAGATAGTTATGTGATATTCATGGAACTAAAAATTAGTTTCAGATACAAAACACAGGCTAAAAGATATGAGATATCCAAAGCAATGTTTGTTGGCAAAGTACTAGTAAAGTATTTACTGTGCATTAGACTGATAAGAGAGGGATCCAGAAGAACCCATATCATTTGATGATAGTGAATAAAACAACAAAAAGAGACAGGACAAAGACCGAAGGGTGTTGGTAAGACTTACACACCTAGGAAATCCGGGGCTAAACATCACTCTTAAAGTTGGATGCTTCGTCTGAGAGTAGTAGAAATATTGAAAGTAAAACTGTTAGAAGTATAAAGGCAAAAAGGAACAAGACTGGAATGTCCAACTCATGTATGAATGTCATATGAGTTATAGATGTTTAGGAGGATAGTCAAAGATGTAATTCTTGGGAATTAGGATTAAATTGTTAATCACTGATTCTTGGGTATTGTGATTAAAACATGATCACAAGGATTCTCGTTCAATTGCATTCTGTTGCAACTCGATGCAAGAACTACTATGGCCTAAAAAGACTTGCCAGTAATGAGGTTTAGATACGCGCTAGTAACATAGTAAAAGTTACTATACAGTCCATCAGTGTATTACCTCTATATTTATTTTCATAATTCATTCTGGAGTTTCATACACTCTAGCCCATTGCATAAAGTATGTTGCAAGAAGGTTGTTCATAAGAGAACAATTGTTGTTCGGTGTTATGAATAACATAAGGGCCATACTTCTATTATGAATGAGATGTATGTTGTGAACATTGATGATAATAAAATACATCCATAACATTGACGCTAAATGTCGTGAGACTAAAATAATACAACATATGTGTGGCACTGCATTTAGTCACATTGGAAAAACCCGTATGGAGAAATTCCATTATGATGGATTTTGAAGTCATTTGATTATGAATCATCTGACACTTGCAACTTTCATCCAAAAGTGAAGTGACTGAAATACCGTTCACAGGCCATAAGGAATGACCAAACAAACTCATTGGTGATCATACATTTTGATGTGTGTAGCCCAATAAAGGTTGTTGCTAGAAGTGGATTTGTCTATCTTCAGTAATGACTCAAGTAGATATATGGATATTTCCTTAATGAGAGATAAGTCTATATCTTTTGAAATCATTCAAAAGGTTTTCAAAATGAAGTAGAAATTATTGTAACAACAAAATTATGTTTCTGCAATTAGATTGCGGAAAGGAATATTTGAGTTACAACTTTAGCGAAATTCTGATGAGTAGTGAAAAGAGTTGGATTACTTACACCTCCCGGAACACCACTATGAGTGGAGTGTCCATGAAGATGTAATCAAACCATTTATGACATGGTAAGATCAAAGATGAAATAAATCTATTTTCCATTATCCCTTTTAAAGTAATGCTTTAGATACTACGGATTTTACACTGAAAAGAGCGCCATCAGATCTATTGAAATGATGCCATTGTATGGTACACCCAACCATGTTATGTCTTTTCTTAATATTTGGAATATGGGGCTTGTGTAAAATGTTTACAAACCTATTCCAAATCAGACAAGTGCTAGTTTGTAGGTTATCCCAAATTATTGGGTATTCCTCCAACACTATGCCGAGGCAAAAGATTTGCCACAAAGAGCAGTAAGATTTTGAAGAAAATGTTTCTTACAAAAGGGTGAGTGGGAGGACAATGCAACTCGATGAGATAACAGTATCTTCGTCATCAGGTCGTAGGAAAGAAATCATGGAGGAAATTTCAGAGTTTCCTACTACGACTGATACGGAAGCCTCTACATGAGGTGTATGGACTTCGGTCGAACTTGCAGCTGAATCATGTAGGCAAAGCTCGTGCAAACCTCCCAGGTGTGCAAATGAGATATTGTTGTTAGACAACAATATACCGACCGATACATAAGGAAGCATTGATGGGCCCTGACTCCAGAAATAGCTAAATGCCAATATAATTCGAGATAGTATCCATATAAATGATTCAAGATTAGATCTTGATAAACCCTCTGAAAGACTTAGAGTCTAACGAATATTAAATGGAACTATAAACTGATATGGATAAAAATGTTTTATCCATTAAGCTCGACTTATTGCAGTAACAAATTCAAGGAGTTGACCACGATGAGATTTACTCACCGTAGTGATGCTTAAAGTCGGTTCGGGTTAAACTAGCAATTAAATACGTGTTTCAATTATGAGATATGACAGATGGACGCCAAAAGGATTTCCATGAGATGGAAATACAACAAAGGATATGTATGTGATACAGTCCAAAGTATTTTGTTGATCCAGAGGATGCTAGTGAGTGTGTGGTTCCCCCGGCGGGCGCTCCGGCACCGCCGAGAGAGAGGGAGAGAGAGCCTCCCTCCTTCTTCCTCTTGCTTGGCCTCCCCCCTAGATGGGAGGAGGGTTTCCACTCTGGTCCTTGGCCGCCATGGCCCAAGAGGTTGGATCTCTCTCTTTGTTTCTCTTCTATTTTGCGACCCTGTTTTCCGGCCCTTCACCGTTTCTTAAATTCCCGGAGATCCGTAACTCCGATTGGGCGGAAATTTTAACACAATTTTTATCCGAATATTAACTTCCTTGCAGCCGAAGAACACCTCAACTGACTTACGGGGTGGCCACACACTCACCCGACGTGCCCTAGGGTACAGGGCACGCCACCCGAGCTTGTGGGCCCCTCGAGCACCATCTTGCGTTGATTCTTGCGTTAAAAAATCCCATATATTCTATAAAAAATCACCGTAACTTTTTATCGCATTTGAACTTCGTTTGATATGGATTTTTTGCGAAATACAAAAACATGCAAAAAATAGGAACTGGTGCTGGGCACTGGATCAATATGTTAGTCCCAAAAATAATATAAATTGTTGCAAAAAGTATGTGAAATTTGTAAAATAATGCCATGCAACAGTCAAAAATTATCGATACATCGGAGACGTATCAGCATCCCCAAGCTTAATTCCTGCTCGTCCAGTAGGTAAATGATAAAAAAAGATAATTTTTGATGTGGAATGCTACCTTACATAATCTTGACCACATAATCTAATCATGGCATGAATATTAGGATACGGGTGATTCAAGGCAATAGTCTATCAATTTGATATTGAAACAATAATACAAAACTTGCAGGTAATTCATCATTGCCTTTCATAATAATGGAGCTAAAGGAAACAGCCTATATACACTTAGTTGCGGTAAGCATGACACGCTCAATCTTCCCTGCATAGATATATCAAATCAAGAGTACCCCGGTGCCAAACCAAGCAATTGTATCATACTTTTTCATGTGCTTCAACATTTTCAACATCACTCAATATATGAGCGTGAGCCATGGACTTAGCACTACGGGTGGCAAAGAGAATGATGGTAGAGGTATATAGGGGAAGACAAAAGTGAAGAAACTCTCGCATCGACTCGGCGGATCGTTAGGTACTGGAGAGGCCTTACAATCGATGTCATTGCGAGGAGTAGGGATTGCCATGCAACGGATGCACTAGACCTATAAGTGTATAAAAGCTCGCTACTGAAACTAAGTGGGTGTGTATCCAACTTGCTTGCTAGTGAAGACCTCAGGCATTTGAGGAAGCCCGTCATCGAAATATACAAGCCAAGTTCTATAATGTAAAAATTCCCACTAATATATGAAAGTGACAAATCATGGAGACTCTCTATGTGAAGAACATGGTGGTACTTTGAAGCACAAGTGTGGTAAAAGGATAGTAACATTGCCCCTTCTCTCTTTTTCTCTCATTTTTTTTCTTTTTTTTCCTTTTTTATGGGCACTTTTTGGCCTCTTTTTTTTAGAACAGTCTCATGGACCTCATCCCCACTTTTTCTAGGACTCATTAGTCTCCACAATTCTTTTCCTCACTGGGGTAATGCTCTAATAATGATGGTCATCACACTTCTATTTACTTACAACTCGATAAACTGAAAGAATATGACTATATATGAAAGCCTCTGGCAGTGTACCAGGATGTGCAATGATCTAGCATAGCGAAGATATAAAAAAATGGACAAGCCATGAAAATATTATGCTAGCTATCTTACAATCATGCAAAGCTATATGACAATGAATTCTCAAGTCATGTATATAGTAACGGTGGAAGTTGCATGGCAATATATCTCAGAATGGCTATGGAAATGCCATGATAGGTAGGTATGGTGGCTGTTTTGAGGAAGTATATAATGAGGCTTATGTGTGATAGAACGTATCATATCACGGGATTTGGATGCACCGGCGAAGTTTGCACCAAGTCTCGAGGTGAGAACGGGCAATGCACGGTACCGAAGAGACTAGCAAAATATGGATAGGTGAGAGTGCGTAAGTCCACAAACACATATTAGTCATAAAAAACTCATGTACTTATTGTGAAAATTGAAAAGCCCTTGAAGCAAAGTATTACTTGCATGCCCCTAGGGAGGAGGTTGGGAGGAGTTAACCATAACACGCCCCCGATTTATATAACACAAAGGATCAATCAATGATAAAATATGCTCCGACCTCATTGCTAATGTCAGCGGCCACCACTTTACATGCGTGAGGATTTACTTGCTTAAAGACTTACTTCCCTTAACAACATTATGAATACTCAACTTTAATTCTTTTACTAGCATGCCCCCATATTACCACCTCAATATCACAAAACTATTGGAAGGGATCAAACATATCATATTCAGTGATTTATAAGTTTTATGTAGGATTTTATGACTAACCATGTGAATGACCAATTCCTCTTAACTCTAAATAGATATAAGTGAAGCATGAGAGTTCAATTCATTCCACAAAAGACTTTGACAAGCTCTAACAAAAATAAGTGAAGCAAAAGAGCATTCTACAAATAACGGTGTTCCCAATACAGAGAAGCGAGCATCCAAACTTCAAAAGATATAAGTAAAGCACATGAAGCATTCAATAAAGTCATACTCAAAAGATATAAGTGAAGTGCAAAGAACATTCTATAAATCAACCAAGGACTATCTCATACCAGCATGGTGCTTAAAATAAAGGGAAAAACAAACACAAAGACGCTCCAAGAATTTACGCATATCATCTGAACAAAACAAAAACCGAGACATACAGATAATTGCCGAGGAAAAAAGATGGGAAGCCTTCCGGGGCATCCCCAAGCTTAGACGCTTAAGTCTCCCTGAATATTTACTTGGGGTGCCTTGGGAATCCCCAAGCTTGAACTCTTGCCTCTCTTTATTCCTCTCATATCGATGCCTGCTCGGTCTTCGAACACTTCATCCACACAAAACTTAACCGAACTTTTATTAGAGGGGCTAGTACATATAACATCAAATCCCATCATGTCTTGCTGTAACAGTATTGTACAATTATAATCCAAACATTACCTACTGTATGATATCACAATTCTAATGCTCCCACATCAATGGGCTTGGAAAAATTGCAAACACAAGCAAATAAAGAAACTATAACAGCAATCTGTCAAAACAGGACAGTCTGTAAAGATGCAGATGGTAAATATAATTATGTAACTCCAAAAATTCTGAAAAATTAGGACGTAGTAAAAAATTTGCATTGCAGTACTGTGTAAGAATTTCAGAAATTTTGCACGATCCAGTAAAATATCAAAATTCAAACAGTACAGCAAAATTTTCTGTTTTGGCAAAGCACACACCAAACAAGCAATTTAAACACCCTAAAGGTAACTCTTGGCACATTATTTTTATAATACAATGGATTTGTACAAGGGGATAATTATTTTTGTGAGAAACTTCCATGAAAAATTCTACATTGTTTCCATGAGCATGAACGTAAGTGTTCAAGGTCGACCCTCACTTCTCCAATGCATAACTTTCCAGTCGCTTCTCTTTTTGAAAAAGTTTTAGGTTCCCCTCTATATTTTTTGTTTTTTAAATATTTTTAATGCACACAACAGAATAAAATGACTCTCTAAAACTTCCGGGTTGTCTCCCAGGCAGCGCTTTCTTTAAAGCCATTAAGCTAGGCATAAAGTGCTCAAGTAATCGATCCACCCGGACCACAAGGTATATCAAAGCCAATTTTAATTAGCAATGATTTATAATTTAGTAGTGAGCACAAAGCAACATATATCATAGAACAACAGAGTCTAACCCTCTTCCTATGCATTGGCATGTCATAAAAGAACAATTCATGCAGACATAATAAAGGCCGATACATAGTATAAGCAGTTTCTTGAAATTTTATCATATTGGAAACATAGAGAGGTGGAGATGTGGTTCCTCTCTCATAATAATTGCAATTAGGAGCAGAAAGCACATGCATATTATATCCATCAAAATCATCATGTGTAATAGTAAAACACAATCCATCAATATAATCCTTAATAAGTGGAAACTTCTCTGATATAGTGTAGTTGGGAGAATTCAAAAAGATAATAGGACTATCATGTGTGTGTGCAATAGCGATAGTTTCATTCTTAACATAAGGAACTATATCAAGTTCATCTCCATAAGCATCATTCATATTAGCATCATGGCCACAAGCATAGCAAGCACTAAGTTCATCAAAAAGGGATATTTCAAATAAATCCAAGGGATCATAGCAATTATCATAGCATTCATCCTTCGGTAAACACGAAGGGAAATTAAACAATGTATGAGTTGAAGGGTTAATCTCATCAGAAGGTGGGCATGGGTAGCTAATCTGCTCTTCCTCCTTTTGTTCTTCGCTCTCCTCCTCATCTTTTTCATCTAATGAGTTCCCAGTTATAGCCGTTTCTTCTTCCATAGATTCCTGCAAAATATTAGTCTCTTCTTGGATAGCGGAGATTTTCTCAATAAATTCATTAATATCGGCATTGTATTTATAATTCTCATAGAAATATTTAAGTATAGCATAATTTTCAGATCTGTAAACAGCATCATCATAGTTTTCATGCTTGTCAAACAAAGATTCAATTTCATAAGCAGCCTTAAAAGCAACAAATTTTTCTATTTGTTCCACATCATAGTAATCATATATACTATTAGCATAAGAAGCCAAGGTTTCATCATCATTGAATTCACATTGAAAGGGAAGGTGTGGACCCTCAATCTTAGAGCAACAAGTATAATCATATCTTAAGCATAAATCCCAAGCATACGAACGCAACATTTTAATTCTATCCCATAAGTGCTTCCCTTTTTGAGACAAATGATAATCCCTAAAGTATTCCCAGTGATCCAAAGTATCTCCCTTTATCATGTTGAATGGACATTTATCAGGATTATCAAAGTAGTATTTAATTTTTTCCGCATAACCAGCATCGAGGGTTTCAGGTGGTTCCCCATCTCCATGAGTAGCAAGTACAACTAATTTTTTTGGTATTTCATGTTCCATATCCATAACTAAAGATATAAAATAACTTAGAACAGAAAATAAAAACTACTTAGTGATAAAGCCAACAAGCGCACACGAGAATATTCACCCCACGCTATTGCTCCCCGGCAACGGCGCCAGAAAAAGGTCTTGATAACCCACAAGTATAGGGGATCGTTTGTAGCCTTTTTCGATAAGTAAGAGTGTCAAACCCAATGAAGAGCTAAAGGTACAATTAATATTCTCTTCAAGTTCTATGAACCACCGATACAACTCTACGCACACTGACATTTGCTTTACCTAGAAAGAAGTAATAAACTACTTGGTAGGTGTAATGGGATAAGTTTGCAAGATAATAAAGAATGTGAAAATAAAAGTTAGGTGTTGTTTTAATAAAAGAACAATTAAGTTAGTATAGCAAGTGTGGAAAAGTGGTGGTAGGATTTGCGAAATTGTCCTAGGCAATTGATAACAAGATCGGTAATCATTATTGCAATTTTATATGAGGGAGAGGCATGAGCTAACATACTTTCCGTACTTGGATCATATGAACTTTTGATTGGACCTCTAGCAAGCATCCGCAACTACTAGAAATCATTAAGGTAAACCCAACCATAGCATTAAGTAACAAGTCCCCTTTACTCCCATACGCAACAACCCGCTTACCCGAGTTCATGTTTTCATCACTCAAGCAACCCTGACAGTAAGCAAATTATGAACATATTGTAACACCCTACAGCGGGGATCCCACAAATGTGTGCGGTACAGAGGGCATGATAGGACATCACCAAAATAAAACACGCAATTCAAACCAATCAAGATCATCAATCAACCCTTAGGACAAAAATAATCTACTCAAACTTCATAGGATGGCTACATATCATTGGATAATAATATATAGCATAAAGCACCATGTTCAAGTAGGGGGTATAGCGGATTGCGGGAGAGTGGACCGCTGATAATATATGAGGGAAGGTGATGGAGGTGTTGACGAAGACGGCGCAGTTGTTGGAGTAGAACCCCGCCATGATGGTTCACCCTGAGGTCACTCCGGCACCGTCGGGAGAGAGGGGGAGAGAGCCCCCTCCATAATCTTCTTGCTTGGCCTCCCCCTAGATGGGAGGAGGGTTTCCCCTCTAGTCCTTGGCCGCCATGGCCCCTGAGGGGCGGGATCCCCTCCGAGATTGGATCTCTCTCTCTCTCTCTCTCTCTGTGTGTTTCTCTTTTGTTTCGCGACCCTATTTTCTGGCCCTTCTTCTTAAATTCCCGGAGATCTGTAACTCCGATTGGGCTGAAATTTTAACATGATTTTTATTCAGATATTAGCTTCCTTACGGCCAAACAACACCCCCAACTAACTTACGAGGTGCCCACAAGCTCACCCAGTGTGCCCTAGGGTAGGGGGCGCGCCGCCTGAGCTTGTGGCCCCCTCGAGCACTATCTTGTGTTGATTCTTGCGCCAAAAAATCCCATATATTCCCTAAAAAAATAACCATAACTTTTTATCACATTTGGTTTCATTTGATATGCATTTTATGTGAAATACAAAAACATGCAAAAAAATAGGAACTGACACTGGGCACTGGATCAGTATGTTAGTCCTAAAAATATTATAAATTGTTGCCAAAAGTATATGAAAGTTGTAAAATAATGGCATGAAATAATAAAAAATTATTGGTACGTTGGAGGCGTATCAGTGTGCAATCTGCAGAGTTCCAGCAATGGATAGAAGAGAGCATAATGGAGTTGGAATCTTCGTTTTGATGAAATAGTCAAAAGTGTTTGATTTCATCAAAGGATAGCGAAGATGCTTGAGGTTACAAGAAAGTAAGTGGGAGCATAATAATATTTCTAAAAACTTTGTGAGCTTGCCACATTGTTGATTGGAAATAATATAAATTTCTTGACACGAATTAGGACTTCATTGAAAAATAGTTTTTTAATGAAGTACTTGGGCTAGGTAGCCTCAGTATTTGGCATTATCTATGGAAATAGAATTACCTAATAGGGCTAAGCCAAAATAACATATTGACCAGATGCTAAAATATTTTAGGATGAGAATGCCAAGGAGTGATTCTTGCCAAAGTCACATGGAAAGAGTTTTAGCAAGACTCGGTGTCCTAAAACACTGATGAGCAAAATACATGATGGAGATTCTACACACTTTTGTGTTTGGATTAATCATGTATTCCATGGTATGTAAAACAACCAGATATGTCTAGTACTCCAAATTAATTGTGAGTAAGATACCAAAGTGATCAAAGTGTTGATCATAGGACAGCAGTGAAAAATGTCATTGAGTACTAAAGTAGCACTAATGACATGTTTTCTCGCAAGAGGAGATTATGAAGTACTCATTGTAAGGAGATACAGTCTTCATCAATGCTCCAAGTGAATTTTGATTTAAAATTAAGGGTTTCGTGTAATACACGATATGGTGGCACGGTAATTTGGAATTGTTACAAAACAAGTTACTGTGGCAAATTCTATATGTAGGAGATATGCCCTAGAGGCAATAATAAATGTTCTTATTCATCCCCATATTCCTAATTAAGTTTATGTTCTGTGCTGTAACTGCAATGGTTCCCGAGCCCGTATATCCATAAAGGCTCTAAGGAAAACCGATGTGCACGTGCAGAATAATAAACGGTAAAAAGTATTCCTAGTCAAGCCTCTAAAACTGGCTCAAGTTTTGCATGATGATCATGTTTTCCTGATCATGGGCATGTCTATGCCGGCAACTTTGAGGGCACAATGTTAGGAAAACATTTGTGTTGAATCGACCTGAATTGATGTTATGCTATGAGATACATTCATCACAAGTTAATGGTTAATAACACAGAGAAAGTTAATGTTTGCATAATTCCTTAGACCATGAGAGTATCGAGTTCCTTTGTACATGCTTCACGAACTTTGGGGTTTGTTAAACATCATCCGTAAATGGGTGGCTATTACGGCGGCTTACGTGTTCATGGAAAAGTATGAAAAGTAACTTGATAGCTCAAGATTAGGATTTGCTCCTCCGATGATGGAGAGATATTCTCGGGCCCTCCTGGTTTTATGGTATCCATCATCGTCTGGCCAGACACAATGTGATTTGATCACAGGGATGCCGGAACACGGAAACAAGAAAAGAGAACAAAACCGGTAACGAGGTAACTGGCATAGTGGACAAGTTGTTGATCCACGGGGATGCCGATAAATCTCACCTCGGGTGTTTGTAACATATCGCGAAGCAACATGAATAGCACACAGCAACTGGAGGTTCACTCGAATATTTATTCCTGTGGGTATAGGGGTCTATATGGGTGTCCATGACTCCGATGTTGATCATTCATCGAAAAGTGTTCCGGTCATGTCTATACTTCACCGAACCTATAGGGTCACACACTGAAGGGTCATCTATCTGCTGAATACTAGACAGGGATTCTGAGAGAAAGTCATCAGAAAAGTTTCGGAGACGACAGAAAAGTTTCGGAGAGAAAACCGGAAGTGTTTCGGAGCTGCTCGAATTGTTTCGGTGTAAATGAAGATGTTTCTAAATTAAACCATCATGCCAAAAATGTTCCGGAGAGTGTCCGGAATAATAATGGAGGGTGCCAAAAATGTTCTAGGACCTTCCTGAATTTTTCAGAAGAAATAGTCACGGAAAACATATTGTCCCAGCGTGAGGGGACAAGATCCCACATAATGTGGGGGCTGTTTTTGGGCTGTTTTGGGGGTGCCCCGTTTAGGGGGCAGCCCCTTGTGGCTGGACAAAGGTGTTGGGGGGGGGGCCCATGGTGGGGAGCAGCCCTGACAAATGGTGGAGCTGGTTGGGAGGGGGTGCACCCCATGTTGGGGCACCATGGACAAGGGGACATGTTTTCCCCTTGTTTGGTGGGAACATGTTTTCCTTGTTTGGTGGGTGCATGTTTTGTGGGCTGAAATTTCAACCCCCTCCACCCCTTCCACCACTATATAAGGAGGAGAAGAGGAGCTCTCCAACTCACTCCAACTCTTTCACATATGCCATGCATGATCTGACTTTCTTCTCTCCCTCCCACGAAATAGTCTCGTAGAGACGAAAGGTTGTCTGGGTTCCGATGGGAACTAGTTCTGGACGGCGAAGCCCAGCCGCATAGCTGACATCGTATGTGTGCAACCCCGTAGAGTGGTCATAGGTTTGATCTTTTTGCCCGAGGAACTGTTCGAGAGTGCCTCCCGAAGGGCTGTCCGAGTGACCGTTTGAGTTTCTGTGGGTGCATGCCGAAGGGCTGTCCGTGACACCGTCCGGGGGATTGTACGACCACCTCCCGAACGGCTGTCCGAGGGGCTGACGAGGGAGTACATCCTCGTGGTTGTGAGGTTTTAAATCCTAGCTGCGGGGATCTACACCGATGATCTACATCGACTCTACTTCCGCTGCGCTACGAGTCGGTAACGATCAGACCCAAACCTTGTATGCATCTCCATAGTGATCCTGGGCGTGCTCGCTATACCAAAAAATTTGTTTTCTGTCATGTTCCCCAATTGTGGCATTATGAGCTGAGCTATGCGTAGATGCAGGTTACGATTTAGAATACATAGGGATGTATGGGTGTTGCACAATATAATTTGTAGTAGAAGAGTTCTATTACTGAAAATTATTTTAGCGGGTAGCAGATGAAATCTATTACCCGATGTTCTTGTTGCTTCCCTGAAATTTGCATATTTCTAATCTTGATAACGGCATGGTGGAGTTTCAAAGTTCTGGCAATCTGCTATCCTGATTGATCAACGAAGTGCTAACAGTTCGTTGAATACCACCAAAGTTAAAAAGAAAGATGAAATTATGCAGACAAAAGGGCAATGCAGATATGATCTGCATGGGGGGTTATGCGTATAACGAAGTTTAGTATGGGGCTCGAGATTTTATTATCTCGTGTTTCATACACCCCGCAAAGTTAATCTAGCGACTGGAATAATAATGCTTGATGATAAACGTTGGTAGCTGCGGTTTGGTTGAAACCTTAGAAGCCACGTAAAATAAAATTTTGCATAAACCAATTTTAGGCGTCTAACTTGGTTTTGCAGGATGTGGATGTGATGTGGTATAGCAGTTCTCATATTAATTCGATTATGTATGAGATGCCTATATGATGTAAATTTATTGACATGACCTGCGCGTCATGATTCGGCATGATGGCTGGAGCCATATGATTGTCACTTTAATGACCTGCGAGTCAACATTAAGTATTGCACATATTTTGTTTGCTATAGAGATAGCAATATTATCTGGTGCGTCGACAAGGTGGTGGCAATCTTCGCGAAGGTGAACACCGACGTAGATGCTGAAGACGAAGAAATTAAAGACTTCTCCGTCAAAAAGGGCTATACCATATCATGCTATTTTGAATTGCCTGAGATGTTTACCCCTTATGATGCACCCTTCTTGATTGCGCAGTAGTCGCTTTTTATTAGGGTGATCTCTGTAACACCCCCAGTGGTTAGCTATAGTAATCCCCTTTTGATAATGCCATGTCATCATGATCAACAGTGCTTAAACATCATTTGGATCATATCTCTTTTCAAATTCAAATTCAAATGGAAATTCAAATTGAAAGTGAGAATCAAAGTTGTTCCAAATTTGAAAACTAAAATTTTCAAAATATTGTAAATAATCCAGAGACAATTCTAAAATTATAATCAACATTTACTAAATTAATTATGTGCCTCTAACAGCAACAAAACAGAGATATTTAATCCATATTCATTTACTAAAAATCCAAATGTAAAGATCTGGACTCCAAACTTTTTGTAGCAATGCCAGAAATTGCATTGAGTTTATTGGGGCAAAACTCATGTTTTACAAAATTGGAAAAGTGCGAAAAGAAAATACAAAACAGAAAAGAAAACAGAAAAACAAAATTAAGAAAAAGAAAAAGGCCACGGTGCCTGGGCCTCGAGTGCACAGGGAGGCCCAGCCCGCCTGGAGCCATTCCCTACCCCCACTGCTCACTCTTTGCCGCTGTCAAACACGCAGAGCGCGCACGCTTCCCCGGCCCCCCCTGCTCGCTGCTCGACAGCGTCGCTGCGCCCGCGCCGTGGTTAAGGGCCACACCCCACACCCCCCTGACCTCTCTGGCCTCTCGCTCGTCGCTCGCTCTCCCCACTTCTTCCTCTCCCGAGCGCCACCGCCGACGAGCCGTCGTCAGCACCGCGGGCACCGGCGGACCCGAACGCCGCTATCGTGTCCAGGAGATTCGACGAGCTCCGCCACGTCGTCGGTGTCTTCGAATCAGAGCCGGGAGCCACTCCACCCTCGCCTACGTCTTCTTCTTCTACCTCGGGCCGACGAGATCACCGCGAGCGCTCCATCGCCTCCGGTGCCTCCTCTGCGCTACTAAGCTCCCACGGGCCCTCGTGAGCCGCACGGTGAGCATCCGCGTCGTCCTTCCCCTCTTTTCTTGCTCTGCCTACTGCCCTTTTAGCCACTCCTCATTTGTCCAAGCTCGGTGGCGCCATTGCCGGCGTGCAGCTCGAAGCACCGCCGTCCGAGCCGCCACACGATGCCCGTCGTGCTCCCGGCGCGCCCAGAAGGCCCCACAGCCACTTAGCTCGCTCGAAAACCCCCAGGAGCCGCGTTCCCGTTCGCACCCGAAAACCACCGCCGCCTCCACTCGTCGCCGGCGAAGTTTCGGCCACCCCCAAGTCCAACTGATCGCACCACTCGACGCGCGCCGCACTGGCCAATCTTTTGCAGCAAACCGCGTCGCAAATGAGCCACCGTACGCGAAACCCGAGCTCGCCGGAGTTCCACCATAGCTCGGTGCTCGCCGGAGAGCTCCGGCGGCCGGCGCTGACCTGGCCCCGGTGGGCCCCGCCCCTGTGCCGCTGACGCTGGGTCCCGCGGGCCCAGTTGACCAGTCAACCCCGCTGACTGGGCTGACTGGGTCGCTGACATACGGGCCCCACCCCATTTAACTGATTTTTATAAATAACTAAATCTGCTAATTAAATAATAAGTTAAATAAAACACTAATCAGTCACTGACAGTGCGGGCCCACTAGCTAATTAGGTTATTTAGTCAGTTTAAACTCTGTTTATTTAACTGAGAAACTGACCAGTGGGTCCCACTGGACCCACAAGTCAGGTTTGACTCTGGTCAACCAGAGTTGACCTGCTGACGTCATTTTGAGGTCATGCTGACGTCACCCCCGCACTGTTCTGGATAATGTTGGTTTAATTAATAAAAATAATTCTAGAAAATGCTAAAATCTTTAGAAAATCGTAGAAAATAAACCGTAGCTCGGATCGAAAACTTTGTACATGAAAGTTGCCCCAGAACGACGAGACGAATCTGATTTCGTGGTCCGTTCGTCCACCACACGTCTCTAGCATAGCGAACATGCAACCGTCCCCCTCCGTTTCAACTATCCGAAATGCCGAACTTTGGGAAAACATTCCCGGATGTTTTCCCTCTTCACCTATATCGTGTAGCACCGCGTCCGAATACCCCAAGATCTGCGTATTGTCATGTCGTGCTCTTGTTTGCTTTATATTTACTATTTCCTCCCCCTCTTCTCTCTCGGTAGACCCCGCTACAGACGCATTTCCCAAGACCGACGCAGCTCAGGAGCCCGACGACACTTTTGACGACCTTGCCTTTGCCGCCGAGCAACCAGGCAAGCCCCCCCCCCCCCCTTGATCATCCCGATATCGCACATTCTATTTTCTCATGCTTGCATTAGAAATGCTGCTACTACTGTTTTACCTATTCTGATGCATAGCCTGTTTATTGTAACTTGCAATTGAAACCTTACCTGCTTACCCTAAACTGTATTGTATAGGCTAGGTAGAGACCTATCAGTGACCCCACTAGTCCCGACTGCCCCGCTAGATTATCAGAAGACCCGATCAACGGGATTGAAGACCAGGCCCCGGCACCGCACATCACCCCCCCTTAGTTGTAACGACACTGCAGCATTACTATCGAGTGCCGAGGGTGAAACCTCTTGTAGCACTTCTGATGTTAACTCTATAGAGTAGCTATTCAGTCGTGGTCATCGAGGGTGATTCCTCCTTCACCATTTCCGATAACAACGCTGTCGTGCAACACCTCAAGTGTGAACCCATGGAGGGTGATTCCTCCGAGTTCACCATGATGGATACATCGAGTAGGAATCCAACGAGGGTGACACCTCGGATTCTCTTGATGTTATGGACACACGGATAATTGGACTTTACACTGTTACTTGGAAGGCGGGTTGACCCTGAGGGGTACCCGTGTGTGATGTGAAGACGGGTTTACCTGGATGGTGCCCGAGTGAGAATACGAGGCATGGCCGGGCATTCTTGGCCCTTGCCGCAAGTCCTCGAGACGGGGTGATGGGGTCACATCGATCGTGAGTCTCTGCTCGTTACCGCACTACCAACGATAGCACTAACCATCACACGGGAAAAGTTATGGGCACTCTGCATCGTATGCATCAGCCGAAAGCTTTGTCAGACGTCCAGTTCAGCATTGTGGCCGGGTCGGATCGTGCCGTTGGCGCTGGTATCCACCCTGCTCGCAACGACCCGGGGAGCACAGGGCGATGGCCCAAGACCCCTGAGCGGTTAGGTTGTAGACCGGCGGGGACCTCTCTGCTGAGCTCAAGGTAGGGCTACGGTGTGTCGTTTGACCGAGGCTGGGCATGACCCAGAAAAGTGTGTCCGGCCGGAGTTAAGCGAGCGTGGTGGGTAAGTTGGTGCACCCCTGCAGGGAAGAACTAATCTATGCATAGCCGGATCCTCGGTAACAGACACTCGGAGTTGTATCCCGATCGATACAACTAGAATTGGATATTATGGCTCTGGGATTACTTTCTCGTAGGGAGTCGAGAAAGGATCTCTGGGTGAGGTTGATAACATTACTACTACTTTACACTGTGCTCGATCTACTCTGTTCTATTGCTGCAAGACCGCTAAAGATGCTAATCTTCGATAGGACTAGGCCTTCCCTCTATTCTGGCATTTCTGCAGCCCAGTCCACATATACAGCCTCTCTTTGATAATGTTGCATACGTAGTATAGATCCTTGCTTGCTGAGTACTTCGGATAAGTACTCACGGTTGCTTTGCTTTCTTTTTCTCCCCATATCCTTTTGATACAACCAGATGACGGAGCCCCTGAGACAGCTGCCCCACCAACGACTACTTCTACCACCCCGAGGATGGCTTCTACTACGAGCTGGCCGACGACCAGGAGTAGGATCGGAGGGTCCCAGGCAGGAGGCCCGCGCCTTTCGATCGTAGCTTGTGTTTTGCCCTGCCTTCTTAAAGGCCTTTCTGTCTTTCTTTTTTATCTGTACTCAGATATCTGATGCTTCTGCTGACGCTTGTACGCAAGCTTATGTATTCGAGCCCTCGAGGCCCCTGGCTTGTAATATAAAGCTTGTATGACTTTATTTATGTTTTAGAGTTGTGTTGTGATATCTTCCCGTGAGTCCTTAGGCTTGATCGTGTGCATTTGCGTGTATGATTAGTGCACGATTGAGCCGGGGGCGTCAAAAGTTGGTATCAGGGCCGACTGCCTCTAGGAACCCCCCCCCCCTTCCAACTCCTTGGCCAAAGTTGACTCTAGTGGTCCAAAACTATTTTACTAACTTGGCTGTGTGGCTTACGGGCCCACGTCGCCAATTGGGTGGTATTAGGATCTTTTATTCCTCGACATTTACTCTGGGGCTCTGATCTCTCTTCTATTCGGGTTAAATAAATTTTACTAACTCTAACATTAGGTTCTCATGATCACATCCACCCGGAGTTCTGAATTTTCCCCCCTTCCTAGAAGATTGTGGGCCAGGTTCTGCTTGCAGGATCCTTTTATCGAGGGCACCCTGTGTTGTCACTTGCAGATTCCTCGCTCCACCAGTTTTCTCTGACATTGACGTAGCCTTTGCTATGTCTCGTTGTGTACTTCCTTATAGTGTGCCTGCGCGCCGCCTAGCTTGTCTAGCCGCGTGCATTTCCGAACTCCTACCGCCGTTTGAGCCCAACTCCGTTAATTGTTCTATATGTCTTTGAAGACTACTAATATGCACCTAATGCCTTCATGTTCATCACTCATGTTACATCGTAAATGACCTCTTACACATGCAGTTTTTCTTGCTAAACTGCCTCTGTTAATTTGGCAGGATGGCTGACGATCCTCTGCCTCCAGCCTATATTGCCGCAATGATGCAGCAGTTTGAACTCAACCGTCAGTTTATGACCGGAGTATTGGCTCAGTTCCCAATTCAGAATGCTCAGCAACAGACTGCTCCAATAACTCTGCCAGAATTTGTGCGCCTCAATCCATCCGTTTTCCGCAACTCCACCAATCCTATGGAAGCTGATGATTGGCTTCGTGACATCCTGTTTGAGATGGAGTCAGCTAATGTTGTCCCTGATAGTTATGTCAACTTTGCGACATTCCACCTGAAGGGCCTAGCTGCTCAATGGTGAGAAAGCCACAAGGGTATGTTGCCTGCTGAAATTGTAACCATTTGGCAGGAATTTCAGTCAGCCTTTCGTGCAAGGTACATCCCTCCAGGTCTGATCGACCAGAAGAAGCAGGAATTCCGTAAACTCACCCAGGGAATAATGACTGTGGATGAATATCAGAGGAAATTCCTTGAATTGTCCCACTATGCTGAAGATGACGTCTGCACTGACGCACGTAAGCAGGAGAAATTCCGTGAAGGACTGCGTACTGATATAAACCTTGCACTTGCTGTTCATGATTGCACAGACTTCGCAACGCTTGTCAGCCAATCTTTCCAAGTTGAAACTGCTCTGACTAAGTACCAGGAGTCGCTCAAGCGAACTCGTGATGTTGGCTCATCCTCAGGTCAGCCTGTTCCGAAACGTCGAGTGTGGATTCCGCACAATGTACATCATCGACCTGCTCCAACGCACAGGCCGTCTTATGTTGCACCTCGTCTGCCTCCACTGCCGAGACAGCTAATGATTCAGGGTGGACAGTCCAATGTTGTGGCTCCATCCCCTAATGATCAGGATGCATCTTGTCCTCCTGTTGGTCGTAAGAAGAATTGTCGAAACCGCCTATTCAGAAACCGTAATGTCATACCATCTACTGTTGTACTTGGCCATGCCAATCACGCCAATGCTGAAAAGGCTCAGAAGGAACCGACTATCATGCTGGGAGCACTCTCTGTGAATTCTGTGCAAGCTTCTGTTCTTTTTGATTCAGGTGCATCACATTCCTTCGTGTCCCAGCAATTTGCACAATTGCATGGGTTAGCTATGAGCTCATTACCCACTCCTTTAGAAATCATCACTCCCCGTTCGAAGTGGCAAACCAAAATGGTAAGTCACAACAATCAGATCAGAATTGAAGGGTTGATGTTCTCTGCTTCCCTTATTGCTCTTGGACTTTCCGACATAGACATCATTCTCGGTATGGACTGGTTAACCGCCCACAATGCTTTGATTGACTGTGCCGCTAAGAAAGTCCAACTTATCCATCCTTCTGGCCAGACAGTCAGATACTCAGCCCGAACAGTTCAGAATGCCGAGACTCAGATATATGTTCTGAATGCATTGAATGCTTCACCTCTTGAAGGCATCGAGAACATTCCAGTTGTTCGTGATTTTCAAGACTTCTTTCCAGAGGAACTTCCAGGAATACCCCCTGCTAGAGCTGTCGAGTTTGTCATCGACTTGAAACCAGGCACAACTCCTATTGCGAAGCGTCCTTATAAAATGCCTCCGCACCACCTTCTTGAACTTAAGGAGGAAATCGACTAGTCACTTAAGAAGGGTTTCATCCGCCCCAGTTCCTCTGCTTGGGGAGCACCTTCACTCTTCGTTAAGAAGAAGGATGGAACTAACCGATTGGTTCAGGATTATCGGCCCATTAACCAAGCCACAATCCAGAACAAATATCCGCTTCCCCGGATCAATGATTTGTATGATCAACTTGCTGGATCATCGGTATTCTCTAAACTTGATTTGAGGTTGGGTTATCATCAGATCCGTGTTCGTGAAGAGGATATTCCCAAGACTGCATTTGTTACTCGCTATGGCTCTTATGAGTACACTGTAATGTCATTTGGCTTAACAAATGCTCCAGCCACATTCTCCCGTCTGATGAATTACATCTTCATGGATTACCTCGACAAGTTCGTCGTGGTTTATCTAGATGATATTCTAGTATATTGGAAGAATAAGGAAGAACATGCCGAACACCTCCGTCTTGTACTGGAAAGGCTCCGAGAACACCAGTTGTATGCCAAATACTCCAAATGTGAATTTTGGCCTTCTGAAGTAACCTACCTTGGACATGTGATTTCCAAGGATGGCATTGCTGTTAACCAGGAATGGGTTCAGGCTATTCTTGACTGGACTCCTCCGAAGAACGTCAAGCAAGTGAGAAGTTTTCTTGGCCTTGCAAGCTCTTGCCGTCGGTTTGTTGAGAACTTTTCTAAGATTGCTAAGCCTTTGACTGATCTGCTTCACCAGGGTGTTAAGTTTGAGTGGACAGACAAATGTCAGGAAAGTTTTCAAACACTCAAAGACAAGCTAACATCCGCCCCAGTACTATCTCCTCCAGATTCCTGCAAAGACTTTGTGATTTATTGTGACGCATCCTGTGAAGGATTAGACTGTGTCCTAATGCAAGAGCGTAAAGTGATTGCCTATGGCTCTCGACAGTTGCGCCCGCGTGAAGAGAATTATCCGGTACATGATCTAGAACTAGCTGCTGTCATCTATGCATTGAAGTTGTGGCGACATTACCTTCTCGGTAATCGTTGCGAGATATACACGAATCATAAAAGTCTAAAGTACTTGTTCACCTAGCCATCTCTAAACCTCCGTCAGCAAAGATGGATGGAGGCCATTGCGGACTATGATTTGGGTATTTCTTATACCCCTAGAAAGGCTAACGTGATGGCTGATGCCTTAAGCCGCAAGTCCTATTGCGAAAACCTCATGGTTAAGCAAGCTCAACCTCGTCTTTTTGAAGAACTGCGCAAGCTGAATCTATGTATTGTTCCACAGGGTTCTCTTAATAACCTTGTGATACAACCAGATCTTGAGAAAGCTATTAAGAATGCGCAAGCTAAAGATGCTGAAGTTGATTTGATGAAGAAAGATCTTCACCTGGAAAAGTACAGGGATTTCTCGCTGTCTGAAGATGGAACCTTGTATTTCAGAGATCACATCGTCGTACCTCGCTTCGAACTTATGACTGACAAGGTCATGAAGGAGGCACATGATACACCACTGTCTATTCATCCAGGTAGCACCAAGATGTATCATGATCTCCGTCAAAGGTATTGGTGGTCTAAAATGAAGCAAGATATTGCTCGATATGTTGCTGAACGTGATGTTTGCCGCCGCGTTAAAGCAGAACATCAGAAGCCTGCTGGAATTCTGCAACCACTGCCTATTCCTCTATGGAAATGCGATAAGGTTCAGATGGATTTCATTACTGGCCTTCCCAGGTCACAGAAGGGTCACGATGTTATTCTTGTCGTCGTCAACCAACTCTCTAAAGTTGAACACTTTTTGCCTGTCAAGGAAACTATCACTGCTAGTCAGTTAGCAGAGTTGTATATCTCCAGAATTGTTTCACTCCACGTTATTCCGAAGGAGATTAGTTCGGACCGTGGCGGACTTTTCACCTCAAAGTTCTAGGAAAGTTTCCAACAAGCTATGAGAACTCATATTACTTGGAGTTCAGCTTATCACCCCCAATCGCAAGGCCAAGTCGAGCAAGTCAATCAAGTGCTTGAAGACATGCTTCGGGCTTGTGTTATTTCTTTTGGCAAGAAGTGGAAAGAATCTCTCCCGTATGCTGAGTACTCTTATAACAACAGCTATCAAGCCAGCTTGAAAATGGCCCCCTTCAAAGTTCTATATGGACGTAGGTGTCGAACCCCTCTGAATTGGTCAGAAACTGGGGAAACGGCCGCTCGTGGGTCCGGATTTATCCAACACGCAGAAGAGCAAGTCCGAATCGTTCGAGAAAATCTCAAGGCGGCTCAGGACCGTCAGAAGAGCAACTATGATCGCAAACGATGGGGTTTGACTTATCAACCTGGTGATCAAGCTTATTTGCGAGTCACTCCTATGAAGGGCCCTCACCGGTTCGGAATCAAGGGCAAGTTAGCTCCACGCTATATTGGTCCTTTCCGCATTGTTGCTAGACGTGGTCACATGGCATATAAATTGGAGTTGCCACCGCAATTCTCTCATATCCACGACGTCTTCCATGTGTCGCAACTTCGTTATTGCTTCAAGGAATCTCCCCACCGAGTAGTGGATCAAGAATTGCTCGGATTGCAAGATGATCTATCTTATAAGGAGCATCCGATCCGCATTCTCGATGAAGCTGAACGTCGAAACCGTCAGAAGGTTACCAAGTTCCTCAAAGTGCAGTGGTCAAATCATACTGAAGATGAAGCCACTTGGGAACGCGAGGATAACCTCCGTGCTGAATACCCCGATCTTTTCCCTTCTACCTCTTAATTCTCGGGACGAGAATTCTTGTTAGTGGAGGAGATTTGTAACACCCCCAGTGGTTAGCTACAGTAATCCCCTTTTGATAATGCCATGTCATCATGATCAACAGTGCTTAAACATCATTTGGATCATATCTCTTTTCAAATTCAAATTCAAATGGAAATTCAAACTGAATGGGAGAATAAAAGTTGTTCAAATTTGAAAACTAAAATGTTCAAAATATTGTAAATAATCCAGAGACAATTCTAAAATTATAATAAACATTTACTAAATTAATTATGTGCCTCTAACAGCAACAAAACAGAGATATTTAATCCATATTCATTTAATAAAAATCCAAATGTAAAGATCTGGACTCCAAACTTTTTATAGCAATGCTAGAAATTGCACTGAGTTTATTGGGGCAAAACTCATGTTTTACAAAATTGCAAAAGTGCGAAAAGAAAATATAAAACAGAAAAGAAAACAGAAAATAGAAAACCAAAATTAAGAAAAAGAAAAAGGCCACGGTGCCTGGGCCTCAAGTGCACAGGGTGGCCCAGACCGCCTGGAGCCATTCCCTACCCCCACTGCTCACTCCTGGCCGCTGTTGAACACGTAGAGCACGCACGCTCCCCCGGCCCCCCTGCTCGCTGCTCGACAGCGTCCCTGCGCCCGCGCCGTGGTTAAGGGCCACACCCCACAACCCCTGACCTCTCTGGCCTCTCCCTCGTCGCTTGCGCTCCCCACTTCTTCCTCTCCCGAGCGCCACCGTCGACGCGCCGTCGTCACCACCGCGGCCACCGGCGGACCCGAACGCCGCTATCGTGTCCAGGAGATTCGCCGAGCTCCGCCACGTCGTCGGTGTCTTTGAATCGGAGCCGGGAGCCGCTCCACCCTCGCCTACGTCTTATTCTTCTACCTCGGTCCGACGAGATCGCCTCCGGTGCCTCCTCTGCGCTACTAAGCTCCCACGGGCCCTCGTGAGTCGCACGGTGAGCATCCGCGTCGTCCTTCCCCTCTTTTCTTGCTCTGCCTACCGCCCTTTTAGCCACTCCTCATTGGTCCGAGCTCGGCGGCGCCATTGCCAGCGTGCGGCTCGAAGCACCGCCGCCCGAGCCGCCACACGATGCCCGTCGTGCTCCTGGTGCGCCCAGACGGCCGCCCAGCCACTTAGCTCGCTCGGAAACCCCCAGGAGCCGTGTTCCCGTTCGCACCCGAAAACCACCGCCGCCTCCACTCGTCGCCGGCGAAGTTCCGGCCACCCCCGAGTCCAACCGATCGCACCACTCGACGCGCACCGCACTGGCCGTTCTATTGCAGCAAACTGCGTCGCAAATGAGCCACCGTACGCGAAACCCGAGCTCGCCGGAGTTCCACCACCGCTCGAGGCTCGCCGGAGAGCTCCGGCGGCCAGCGCTGACCTGGCCCCGGTGGGCCCCGCCCCTGTGCCGCTGACGCTGGGTCCCGCGGCCCAGTTGACCAGTCAACCCCGCTGACTGGGCTGACTGGGTCGCTGACATACGGGCCCCACCCCATTTAACTGATTTTTATAAATAACTAAACCTACTAATTAAATAATTAGTTAAATAAAACACTAATTAGTCACTGACAGTGTGGGCCCACTAGCTAATTAGGTTATTTAGTTAGTTTAAACTCTGTTTATTTAACTGAGACACTGACAAGTGGGTCCCACTGGACCCATAGGTCAGGTTTGACTCTGGTCAACCAGAGTTGACCTCCTGACGTCATTTTGAGGTCATGCTGACGTCACCCCCGCACTGTTCTGGATAATGTTGGTTTAATTAATAAAAATAATTCCAGAAAATGCTAAAATCTTTAGAAAATCGTAGAAAATAAACCGTAGCTCGGATCGAAAAACTTTGTACATGAAAGTTGCTCAGAACAAGGAGACGAATCTAACTTCGCGGTCCGTTCGTCCGCCACATGTCTCTAGCATAGCGAACATGCAATCGTCCCCTTCCATTTCATCTATCCGAAATGACGAACTTCGGGAAAACATTCTCGGATGTTTTCCCTCTTCACCTATATCGTGTAGCACCGCGTCCGAACGCCCCTATCTCTGCGTATTGTCATGTCATGCTCTTGTTTGATTTATATTTACTGATTCCTCCCCCTCTTCTCTCTCGGTAGACCCCGCTACAGATGCATTTCCCGAGACCAACGCAGCTCAAGAGCCCGACGACACTATTGACGACCTTGCCTTTGCCGCCGAGCAACCAGGCAAGCCCCCCCCCCCTTTGATCATCCCGATATCGCCCATTCTATTTTCTCATGCTTGCACTAGAAATGCTGCTGCTACTATTTTACCTATTCTGATGCATAGCCTGTTTATTGTAACTTGCAATTGAAACCTTACCTGCTTACACTAAACTGTATAGTATAGGCTGGGTAGAGACCTATCAGTGACCCCACTAGTCCCGACTGCCCCGCTGGATTCTCAGAAGACCCGATCAACGAGATTGAAGAGCAGGCCCCGGCACCGCACATTACCCTCCCTTAGTTGTAACGACACTGCAATGTTACTATCGAGTGCCGAGGGTGAAACCTCTTGTAGCACTTCTGATGTTAACTCAGTAGAGTAGCTATTCGGTCGTGGTCATCGAGGGTGATTCCTCCTTCACCATTTCCGATAACGACGCTGTCGTGCAACACCTCAAGTGTGAACCCATCGAGGGTGATTCCACTGAGTTCACCTTGACGGATACATCGAGTAGGAATCCAACGAGGGTGACACCTCGGATTCCCTTGATGTTATGGACACACGAATAATTGGACTTTACACTGTTACTTGGAAGGCGGGTTGACCCTGAGGGGTACCCGCGTGTGATGTGAAGATGGGTTGACCTGGATGGTGCCCGAGTGAGAATATGAGGCGTGGCCGGGCATTCTAAGCCCTTGCCGCAAGTCTTCGAGACAGGGCGATGGGGTCACATCGATCGTGAGTCTCTGCTCGTTACCGCACTACCAACACACTACGATTTGGATATTTGATTCGAGTGGGCCTCTGGCCCGATAGCACTAACCATCACGTGGGAAAAGTTATGGGCACTCTGCATCATATGCATCAGCTGAAAGCTTTGTCAGACGTCCAGTTCAGCATTGTGGCCGGGTCGAATCGTGCCGTTGGCGCTAGTATCCACCCTGCTCGCAATGACCCAGAGAGCACAGGGCGATGGCCCAAGACCCCTGAGCGCTTAGGTTGTAGACCGGCGGGGACCTCTCTGCTGAGCTCTAGGTAGGGCTATGGTGTGTCGTTTGACCGAGGCTGGGCATGACCCAGAAAAGTGTGTCCGGCCGGAGTTAAGCGAGCGTGGTGGGTAAGTTGGTGCACCCCTGCAGGGAAGAACTAAACTATGCATAGCCGGATCCTCGGTAACAGACACTCGGAGTTGTATCCCGATCGATACAACTAGAATTGGATACTATGGCTCTGGGATTACTTTCTCGCAGGGAGTCGAGAAAGGATCTCTGGGCGAGGTTGATAACATTACTACTACTTTATACTGTGCTGATCTACTGTCTTCTATTGTTGCAAGACCGCTGAAGATGCTAGTCTTCGATAGGACTAGGCCTTCCCTTTATTCTGGCATTTCTGCAGCCCAGTCCACATATACAGCCTCTCTTTGATAATGTTGCATGTGTAGTGTAGATCCTTGTTTGCTGAGTACTTCGGATGAGTACTCACGGTTGCTTTGCTTTCTTTTTCTCCCCATATCCTTTTGATGCAACTAGATGACGGAGCCCTGAGATAGCTGCCCCGCCAATGACTACTTCTACCACCCCGAGGATGGCTTCTACTACGAGCTGGCAGAAGACCAGGAGTAGGATCGGAGGGTCCCAGGCAGGAGGCCCGCGGGTTTCGATCGTAGCTTTTGTTTTGCCCCGCCTTCTTAAAGGCCTTTCTATCTTTCTTTTTTATCTGTACTCGGATATCTGATGCTTCCGCTGACGCTTGTATGCAAGCTTATGTATTTGAGCCCTCGAGGCCCCTGGCTTGTAATATAAAGCTTGTTTTAGAGTTGTGTTGTGATATCTTCCCGTGAGTCCTTAGGCTTGATCGCGTGCATTTGCGTGTATGATTAGTGCACGATTGAGCCGAGGGCATCACAATCTCTCACAAAAAATATCAAGTAGTTAGTGTTCTCTCAAGTGTAGCACCGTCTACAACACGTATCTTTTCGGGGTGCGCCATGTACACATGAGCACGAACAATTAGAGAGGTGTAAGGCGGGTGAAGGTCAGACCTCACTGCGTGATCACCTGGTTGTCTTGACATTCAGGTAGGACAGTCCTGAGCTCGGAACACATGCATCGAAAGATGGAGAAGAGTCACATAGAGATGTGATTTGCAAGTTGGCCTACCGATTAAAATTCGTGTCATTAGTGATGAACCCGTCAATGGCATTGAATTGAAATGCGGGTCTTGAATCACTCGCAAATTAATTATGAGAGATATTGATTTGAGTGGGAGCACGCTGTAGAATTAACTTGTTTAATTCTCAGTGCAATTAATTACGAACATAGTCTAAGTGTGATTTGCATAAAAGTTGTAGAACAATGGCTCGCGTTTCCACCTTCCCTATTAAAATTGAATAAGCTGTTATGAATATCTAGTTAAAACTTTACGGTTGGTAACATAATGTGAGGATTGTCCTCAAGAGTGCTGATACGTCTCCAACGTATCTATAATTTTTGATTGTTCCATGCTATTATATTATCTGTTCTGGATGTTTTATATGCATTAATATGCTATTTTATATTATTTTTGGGACTAACCTATTAACCTAGAGCCTAGTGCTTGTTCTTGTTTTTTCCTGTTTTTGAGTTTCGCAGAAAAGGAATACCAAACGGAGTCCAAACGGAATAAAACTTTCGCGCTAATCTTTCTTGGACCAAAAGGAAACCAGAGGAATTGGAGTGCAAGTCAGAGAAGCCACAAGGCGGCCACAAGGACGGAGGGCGCGCCCAGGGGGTAGGGCGCGCCCCCACCCTTGTGGGCCCCTCGTGCGTCTCCTGACCTAATTCTTTCGCCTATATATACTCTTATATGCCCAAACCACCAGAGGCATCCACGAAAAGAGTTTTCCACCGCCGCAACTTTCTGTACCCATGAGATCCCATCTAGGGGCCTTTTTTGGCGTCCTACCGGAGGGGGATTCGATCACGGAGGGCTTCTACATCAACACCATTGCCCTTCCGATGAAGCGTGAGTAGTTTACCTCAGACCTACGGGTCCATAGCTAGTAGCTAGATGGCTTCTTTTCTCTCTTTGATTCTCAATACCATGTTCTCCTCGATGTTCTTGGAGATCTATTCAATGTAATACTTTTTTGCGGTGTGTTTGCCGAGATCCGATGAATTTTGGATTTATGATCAGCTTATCTATGAATATTATTTGAATCTTCTTTGAATTCTTTTATGCATGATTTGATATCTTTGCAAGTCTCTTCGAACTATCGATTTGGTTTGGCCAACTAGATTGGTTTTCCTTGCAATGGGAGAAGTGCTTAGCTTTGGGTTCAATCTTGCGGCGTCCTTTCCCAGTGACAGTAGGGGCAGCAAGGCACGTATTGTATTGTTGCCATCGAGGATAAAAAGATGGGGTTTTCATCATATTGCTTGAGTTAATTCGTCTACATCATGTCATCTTTCTTAATGCGTTACTCTGTTCTTCATGAACCTAATACTCTAGATGCAGGCAGGAGTCGGTCGATGTGTGGAGTAATAGTAGTAGATGCAGAATCGTTTCAGTCTACTTGACATGGACATGATGCCTATATTCATGATCATTGCCTTAGATATCGTCATAACTTTGCGCTTTTCTGTCAATTGCTCGGCAGTAATTTGTTCACCCACCGTATTATTTTCTATCTTGAGATAAGCCTCTAGTGAAACCTATGGCCCCCGGGTCTATTTTCCATCAGACAATCTTTTTACTTTCCAATCTACGAGTTTCCGATTTACTATTTGCAATCTTTTACTTTCCAATCTATAAAACAAAAATACCAAAGAAATATTTACTTTACCGTTTATCTATCTCTATCAGATCTCACTTTTGCGAATAACCGAGAAGGGATTAACAACCCCTTATCACGTTGGGTGCAAGTTTGGTGTTTGTTTGTTCAGGTATTCGGTGACTTGCGTGTTGTCTCTTACTGGATTGATACCTTGGATCTCAAAACTGAGGGAAATACTTATTCTACTTTGCTGCATCACCCTTTCCTCTTCAAGGGAAAAACCAACGCAAGCTCAAGAAGTAGCAGGAAGAATTTCTGGCGCCGTTGCCGGGGAGATCTACGCCAAGTCAAGCCATACCAAGTACCCATCATAAACTCTCATCTCTCGCATTACATTATTCGCCGTTTTCCTCTCCCCCACTTCTAAAACAATTTTTGAATTTTTTTTGCCTTTTTATTCGCCCTTCTTCCGTTCATCTTTTTTGTTTGCCTTTTTGCTTGTTTGGTATCTTCGTTTGTGTTACCATGTGCCCTCTATTTGCTTGCATCTTCGCTTGCTAAAAATCTGAGTTTATGGATCCTCATCCACTTGCTAATCTTTTTAAGAGATCCAATTATGATGAACCTATTGCTGGTGAGTTGAGTGCACTAGATTATCTTTATGAGGTTTTGCTTGAAATTCGTGAATCTGAAAATTTTGATGAAGTGTTGAAAGAAGAAAATTATAAAGTGATTCACGATAGCTCCTTGAATGAAAAGCATGATTGCAATGATGTTATTATAAATTCTATTAACGTCAATTGTGTTGATGATATGCAAAATCGTAAGCTTGGGGATGCTAGTTTTGTTATGTCCACTACTTGTTGCAATGATCATGATTGGGGTGATTCTTCTTATGATCTTGAAAATTTATTTAAGCCCCATGATGAATATGAGATTGATAATAGTGTTTGCAATAATATTGAAAGTGGGTTTGGAAGAGTGTCAACTTTAGATCCCACATATTTGGAGAATGTTCAATCTTATGAAATTTTTGATAAAAGTGGGTTTGGAGAGGTCATGACTTTAGTTAATGTTGATCCCACTATTTTGGAAGAGTGTCAACTTCGCATGCATGTGGATCGTGTTGAGAATATGTTATAGCTCTATTGTTGAATTTGCTTATGATCCTACATGTAATTATTATGAGAGAGGAAAATATGGTTGTAGAAATTTTCATGTTACTAAATTACCTCTGTTCATGTTGAGATTGCTATCGTCTCTTTCTTCTTCGTTGTATATGCTAGTTTGCTTGCTTTGATAAAATTTTTGCTTATAAAATGCCTATGCATAGGAAGTATGTTAGACTTAGATGTGTTTTTCAGATGTTTTATGATGCTCTCTTTGTGCTTCAATTCTTCTCTTTTATGTGAGCATCATTGAAATTATCAATGCCTAGCTAAGGGCGTTAAACAAAAGCGCTTGTTGGGAGGCAACCCAATTTTATTTTATTTTTTGCTTTTTAGGTTCTGTTTTGCAATAAATAATTCATCTAGCCTCTGGTTATATGTGGTTTTATGTTTTAATTAGTGTTTGTGCCAAGTAAGACCTTTGGGATAGCTTACGGTGATAGTTGATTTGATCTTGCTGAAAAACAGAAACTTTTGCGTCCAGTCTCACAATTTTAATAATCCACAGAAGCGCTAAAAAACCCTGAATTTTTTTATAAGAGATTGATATACAAATTTCCTCTGTTATCCTAATTTTTCAGAATGTTTGCAGTTCTATAAGTATTAGAACAATTCGGATATTCGCAGACTGTTCTGTTTTTGACAGATTCTGTTTTCTATGTGTTGTTTGCTTATTTTAATGAATCTATGGGTAATATCGGGGGGTATGAACCATGGAAAAGTTGGAATACAGTAGATATTACACCAATATAAATAAAGAATGAGTTCACAACAGTACCAAATGTGCGGATTTATTTTCTTATACTAACGGAGCTTATGAGATTTTCTGTTGAGTTTTGTGTTGTGAAGTTTTCAAGTTTTGGGTAAGGATTTGATGGACTATGGAATAAGGAGTGGAAAGAGCCTAAGCTTGGGGATGCCCAAGGCACCCCAAGGTAATATTCAAGGTCAACCTAGAGCCTAAGCTTGGGGATGCCCCGGAAGGCATCCCCTCTTTCGTCTTCGTCTATCGGTAACTTTACTTGAGGCTATATTTTTATTCACCACATGATATGTGTTTTGCTTGGAGCGTCGTGTATGATTTGAGTCTTTGCTTTTTAGTTTGCCACAATCATCCTTGCTGTACACACCTTTTGAGAGATACACGCATGAATCCTGATTTATTAGAATACTCTTTGTGCTTCACTTATATCTTTTGAGCTAGGCAATTTTGCTC
Source organism: Thinopyrum elongatum (assembly GCA_011799875.1). Lineage (NCBI taxonomy): Eukaryota > Viridiplantae > Streptophyta > Magnoliopsida > Poales > Poaceae > Thinopyrum > Thinopyrum elongatum. Next base: position 55,485,660 of record CM022303.1, read on the forward strand.
TAGTGATTCACTTACATCTTTTTAGAGCACGGCGGTGGTTTTATTTTATAGAAATTGATGAACTCTCATGCTTCACTTATGTTATTTTGAGAGTCTTTAAAACAGCATGGTAATTTGCTTTGGTTATAAATTTAGTCCTAATATGATAGGCATCCAAGAGGGATATAATAAAAACTTTCATATAAACTGCATTGAATACTATGAGAAGTTTGATTCCTTATGATTGTTTTGAGATATAAAGATGGTGATATTAGAGTCATGCTAGTGAGTTGTTGTGAATTTGAGAAATACTTGTGTTAAGGTTTGTGAGTCCCGTAGCATGCACGTATGGTGAACCGTTATGTAATGAAGTTGGAGCATGAGATATTTTTTGATTGTCATCCTTTGTGTGGAAGTCGGGATCGCGCGATGGTTAACTCCTACCAACCCTTCCCCTAGGAGCATGCGTCTAGTACTTTGTTTCGATGACTAATAGATTTTTGCAAAAAGTATGTGAGTTCTTTATGACTAATGTTGAGTCCATGGATTATACGCACTCTCACCCTTCCACCTTTGCTAGCCTCTCTAGTGCCGTGCAATTTTCGCCGGTACCATAAACCCACCATATACCTTCCTGAAAACAGCCACCATACTGACCTATTATGGCATTTCCATAGCCATTCCGAGATATATTGCCATGCAAATTTCCACCGTTCCGTTATTATGACACGCATCATCATTGTCATATTGCTTTGCATGATCATGTAGTTGACATCTTATTTGTGGCAAAGCCACTGTTCATAATTCTTTCATACATGTTAGTCTTGATTCATTGCACATCCCGGTACACCGCCGGAGGCATTCATATAGAGTCATATTGTGCTCTAGTATCGAGTTATAATTTTTGAGTTGTAAGTAAATAGAAGTATGATGATTTTCATTATTAGAGCATTGTCCCATGTGAGAAAAAAAAGATAAAAGAAAGAAAGAAAGAAAAAGAGAAGAAAGAAAAAAATAAGAAAAGAGAAAAAAAAGAAAAAAAGAAAGAAAGAAAAAGAAAGAAAGAAAAAAGGCGAAAAATGAGAGAAAAAGAGAGAAGGGGCAATGTTACTATCCTTTTTCCATACTTGTGGTTCAAAGTAGCACCATGATCTTCATGATAGAGAGTCTCCTATGTTGTCACTTTCATATACTAGTGGAATTTTTCATTATAGAACTTGGCTTGTATATTCCAGCGATGGGCTTCCTCAAATTGCGCTAGGTCTTCATGAGCAAGCAAGTTGGATGCACACCCACTTAGTTTTCTTTTGGAGCTTTCATAAACTTATAGCTCTAGTGCATCCGTTGCATGGCAATCCCTACTCACTCATATTGATATCTATTGATGGGCATCTCCATAGCCCGTTGATATGCCTAGTTGATGTGAGACTATCTCCCTCTTTTTGTCTTCTCCACAACCACCTTCTATTCCACCTATAGTGCTATGTCCATGGCTCGCGCTCATGTATTGCGTGAAAGTTGAAAAGATTTGAGAATACTAAAGTATGAAACAATTGCTTGGCTGAAACCGGGGTTGTGCATGATTTGAGTATTTTGTGTGATGAAAATGTAGCATAGCCAGACTATATGATTTTGTAGGGATAAGCTTTCTTTGGCCATGTTATTTTGAGAAGACATAATTATCTTGTTATTATGCTTGAAGTATTATTGTTTTTATGTCAATATTAAACTTTTGTTTTGAATCATACGGATCTGAACATTCATGCCACAATAAAGAAATTACATGGATAAATATGTTAGGTAGCATTCCACATCAAAAATTCTGTTTTTATCATTTACCTACTCGAGGACGAGCAGGAATTAAGCTAGGGGATGCTTGATACGTCTCCAACGTATCTATAATTTTTGATTGTTCCATGCTATTATATTATCTATTTTGGATGTTTTATATGCATTAATATGCTATTTTATTTTATTTTTGGGACTAACCTATTAACCTAGAGCCCAGTGCCAGTTCCTGTTTTTTCCTTGTTTTTGAGTTTCGCAGAAAAGGAATACCAAACGGAGTCCAAACGGAATAAAACATTCGCGATGATCTTTCTTGGACCAAAAGAAAATCAGAGGACTTGGAGTGCAAGTCAGAGAAGCCATGAGTCGGCAACAAGGATGGAGGGCGCGCCCAGGGCGGGTAGGGCGCGCCCCCCACCCTTGTGGGCCCCTTGTGCGTCTCCTGACCTAATTCTTTCGCCTATATATAATCTTATATGCCCAAACCACCAGAGGCATCCACGAAAAGACTTTTCCACTGCCGCAACCTTCTGTACCCATGAGATCCCATCTAGGGGCCTTTTCCGGCGTCCTGCCGGAGGGGGATTCGATCACGGAGGGCTTCTACATCAACACCATTGCCCTTCCGATGAAGCATGAGTAGTTTACCTCAGACCTACGTGTCCATAGCTAGTAGCTAGATGGATTCTTTTCTCTCTAATGGAAACGGGCCAAAAGTTACGGGTTCCCCTCCGTAGAGGGCCCCGACACGGAAACAAATGGCACGGTTGGGTTCGCCTCATCGTTCTGAGCAACTTTCATGTATAAAGTTTTTCGATCCGAGCTACGATTTATTTTCTATTGAATTTCAAAGTTTAATCAATATTCTGAAATTGTTTTATTTACTAATTTTGAATTTAAACTGTAGCAGAAATTGCTATGTGTACCCAGTGTTGTACCCAGCTGATGAGCACAGAGGCTGACCAGTGGGCCCATTGACTGGGTCACCAGACCAGTCAACGGCCAGCTCACAGAGGCTTACCAGTGGGGCCAGCCTGCTGAGTTAGCAGTTGACTCAGCAGGGCTTATCCACTGGAACGGTGCCTGGCCCCACCTGTCAGTGTCTCAGCAGGGTTAATCAGTGTTTTAAATTTAACAGAGATTAATTAGAGGGTAGGTCCCACTGTTAGTGCCTCAGTTAGAATTAGGTTAATTTAAAATATGGTTTAATCTTTACCCGAGTTTAATTAAGCACGGGGGCCCACCAGTCAGTCACACACGGGCGCTGGTTAGCGGCTAAGCGCGCGGCCACGTCAGCTCACCGGCGTAACGACGCTGGTGACCATCCCGCACGGCGGCGCAACGCGGAAACGGTCGTCCGGCCACGGTTAGAAGCGCGAAGCGGCCCATTCGAACGCCCACACCATCCCGCGCATGATGGTGGTTGCGGGCCATCACGAGGAGGGCTACAACATCGACAACAAGGACTACAGTGGCAGCCGGAGCACGCGCTCGCGAGGGACGGCAGCTAATGCACGAGAACGACCTCGGGAAAGGGGAAAAACGACCAGAGGCTCACAGTGAGGGCAGAGACGTGCTCGGGTAGGTCCGGGGAGGACGAGGGGAACAGATCGACGGCGATGCAGTGGCGATGACTGGCGAAGGGGATCGGGTCGATGGCGTGGTTGTGTTGCTCCTCGAGACGAAGTGGAGCACCAGGAGGAAGGAGTCAGGGTCCCCGGAGCTCCTGGACAGCTCACGGTGATGACTGGGCGCCGGTGCTCGCGTGTTCTATGGTGGCGGCTCCATGGCTTTGTTCGGGTGCATGCAAAGCGGGCAAGTGGGGGTGCGAGGGAGAAACTTATGGCGTCCTAGGGTTTGCGGGAGTGAGGGGAGGCCTGCAACGTTCTTATCCAGCGCGAGGAACCGCCGGATGCTCGACAGCGTGGCGATGGGCGCTCGGATGCGCGCGGACGGCGACACGCATGCGGGAGAAGGACGATGGCCTCGGCTGGGCTGGGCCAGGTCTAGTTTGACTTAGGCCCAGGTCCTGTGGGCCTTTTTCCACTTTTCTTTTCTTTCTCCAGCATTTCTATTTTTCTTTTTCTTTTTATTAGCAGAGAGAGAGATAAAAGATTATTTGGGCATTCTATTCACTTAGGAAAAATATGGGAAGTGTCCCAACAAATCCCTGGTGATTTTAGACACTGCCACAAAAAGTTTGGGAACCTTTGGAACTCATTTGAATTTTTCCAAAAATGGAATAGCATTTAAAAATGCGGAAATGGTGTTGTTTTAATTGATAATGCTCATCTTTGCTCAAGAGTGATGTTGTGTTCCTTAACATATAATTGTTTTGGAATATTTGCAGGATGATGTACATTTTACCAGCAACTTTATTTTGCACTTTAAATTTGAATTTTTTTTCAAGGAGGAATTTGAATTGAAGTGTTTAGCCAAAATGATCAAGCATAGCAAATGAAGATGACTTGGCATGATTAACTCCATGTCACAGTGCTTTATTACATAGGGGTGTTACAAATACATACATCAAGTGTTCTCAAATCCTTAAATACTCAATCCGATAAGAAAACATCAAACACAAAACTCAATTCATCACAAGAAGATAGAGAGGGGAAAACTCCATATGATTCATCTATATCAACAAAGCTCGCGATACATCAAGATCGTGCCATCCCAAGAACATGAGAGAGAGAGAGAGAGAGATCAAACACATAGCTACTGGTACAAACCCTCAGCCCCGAGGGTGAACTACTCCTCCTCGTCATGGAGACCACCGGGATGATGAAGATGGCCTCCGGTGATGCTTTCCCCCCTCCGGTAGGGTGCCGAAGAAGGGCTATAGATGAGATTGTGGAGGTACAGAGACTTGCGGTGGCGTAAAAACTCATCTAGGTTAACTCTCGGGGGTTTCTGAATATACATGATTTTTTTGGCATTGGAATCATGCAAAGAGGTGCCACAAGGGGCCCACAAGGCACCAGGGCGCGCCTGGGGGGCAGGCGTGCCCAGGTGGCTTGTGGGGCCCCTGTGGCTCATCGGCTGCTTCCCCGAAGCTTCCTGGGTCCGTTTCCTTCCAGAAAAAATCGTCAAAAAGTTTCATTGCATTTGTACTTCATTTGATATGGATTTTCTGGAAAACCAAAAACAAGCAGAAAATAGCAACTGACACTGGGCACTAGGTCAATATGTTAGTCCATAAAAATCATATAAAAGCCATATAAAAGTGTGCCAAAATCATACAAAACTGTAGTAAACATGGCATGAATACTTCATAAATTATAGATACGTTGGAGACGTATCAGCATCCCCAAGCTTAATTCCTGCTCGTCCTCGAGTAGGTAAATGATAAAAGAAATAATTTATGAAGTGTGAATGCTAGCATAGTGCATAAGTTTGATCAATGATAATTTCAATCACTTTTCCTAGCATCATATATATCATAATCAGTAGCTCATAAAACTTCTCATGATCAAGTAGCAAGCTATTCACATGTTTAAAGTATAGGCCATAAACTTTCTTGAAAACTAACAAACTATGTTCTCAGTCAACAATGCAATTGCAATTCATCATATTTTCAGGAAGGGTCTCATGTAGGAGCTTGTTAACAAGTCCACACACGCAACCATCATTTTGTCTTCTATGATTGCTAATACTCACGACATATATATGGAGCAAAAAGTTTCAGCCAGACACATAGAAAGATAGGGGCTTATAATTTCGCCTCCCAACTTATTCACCTCAAGGGTGATGTCAACAATAATAACTCATGATCACTCATATCCAACTGGATATATATGCCTAGATCTTTCCCCACCAGATGGTGCTTGCAAAAGAGAAAAATAAAAAGGAATAGAGGAGAACACTATTGACTCTTGCATTAAAAAAACCATAAAAGTAAATACATAAAAGTAAAAGATAGGCCCTTCACAGAGGGAAGCAGAGGTTGTCATGCGCTTTTTATTGTTGGATGCACAAGCTCTTAATGCAAAGGAATGTCACTTTATATTGCCCCTTGTGATAGCAAACTTTATTATGCAGTCCGTCACTTTTATTTCTTTACCATCACAAGTTCGTACAAAGCATATTTTCCCTTACAATAAAAGTTCATACATATTTAGAGGCAATTTTTATTGCTTTTTACACCGATGACAACTTACTTGAAGGATCTTATTCAATCCATAGGTAGATATAGTGGACTCTCATGACATGAAACTAGGTTTAAGGGTTTTGGATGCACAAGTAGTATCTCTACTTGGTGCGGATTTTTGGCTAGCAAAGATATTGAGCAAGCACCACATGTTAGAGGATCTATGAAAATATAGCTTCTATGTGAATATAAGCAAACATTAATGGGGGCTCACAATCATATAAGATGTCGAAGATAGTGTATTTGCATGTGAATCTTCTCTTACCTTATTAATTCTTTCATGAATTGCATCATTGACCAATGCTATGCTTGTTAACTTTCAATAAATTTTACCACTTATACATCTTGTATGTGAAGTCACTACTCCCCATGGGACAAGCATATGAAGCATATAAATTTCAACTTTATGATATTTAATTCATTCTCAATTTACTCATAGGACATAAGTGAAGCACAAGAGTAAATGACAAAATATTCCAAAAAGATATAAGTGAAGACCAAATGAGTAGTTAAGTGAATAAGTAGCTATGTGAGGACACTCTCTCAGTTAAAAATTTCAGATCTTAAATATTTTATTCAAATAGCAAAGAAAACAAAATAAAATGACATTCCAAGAATAGCACACATCATGTAAAGAAGCAAAAACTTAGGCTCAACCAAAACCGACCGATAATTGTTAATGAAGAAAGGTGGGATGCCTACCGGGGCATCCCCAAGCTTAGATGCTTGAGACTTCTTGAAATATTAATTTGGGATGCCTTGGGCATCCCCAAGCTTGAGCTCTTGTGTCTCCTTAATTCCTCTCATATTATGGCTTCTCCTAAATCTTAAAAACTTCATCCACACAAAACTCAACAAGAATTCGTGAGATAAGTTAGTATAAATCAACTCAAAACCTTAACATTCTCTACTGTTGCAAATCATAAAAATTATAATTAAACATTGCGTATTAAATGCCTCTTCATATTTAATACTCCTATCCACAAATAGGAACATTAAACACACATACATATGCAAACAATGCAACTATAACAGCAATCTGCCAAAACAAAACAGTCTGTAAAAGGGGAATAAGAATCCATACTTCCCTAACACCAAAAATTCTGAAAACTTACCACGTGACAGAGAACTCATGCATGCTTACTGTATAAAAATTTCAGATTTTTGTCATGTTCTGACTATTCAGAAATATTCTGGACATAACAGAAAACTTTCTGTTTTCAAACAGCAACACATGAACTTGCAAACTAAGCATGGTAAAGGCTATAATTGACATTTTATTGAACCAAAAGACACAAAACATGGTTATTGATAATAGAAAGAAAATCTCAACAAAATAAAATGACGCTCCAAGCAAACTCATATTATGTGACGAATAAAAATATAGCTCCAAGTGTGGTTACCGATAGTGTTGAAGACGAAAGAGGGGATGCCTTCCGGGGCATCCCCAAGCTTAGAAGCTTGAGTCTTCCTTGAATATTACCTTGTGGTGCCTTGGGAATCCCCAAGCTTATGGTCTTGCCACTCCTTATTCTCCTCATATCGATATCTCACCCAAAACATGAAAACATCAATCACACAAAACTTAACGAAACTTGTGAGATAGGTTAGTATGATAAAAATAAATCATCCACTTAGGTACTATCAAGACAAGATTCATGATTGTTCTCACATAATACCTACTGTATTCTGTCATTTCCAAAATTATATCTCATAATATAAGATATGGAAACACTAAAACAAGCAAAGTATGCACCGAAAACAGAGTCTGTCAAAAACAGAACAGCATGTAGTGAGCGATTTAAAAACCATACTTCTGTACGTCCAAAAATTCTGAAAAATTAGGACAACGTAAAAAATTTGTAACCCAATACTGTTTATTAATTTCATAATTTTCTCACACTCCAGTACAGAATATAAATTCCAGCACTGGACGCAAAAGTTTCTGTTTTTACACAGAATCAAATCAACAAGCATCCACACTATCCCAAAGGCTTTACTTGGCACTTTATGGAAAGAAAACATATGAAACATAATTACTACAGTATATTAATCATGTGAACACAAGAGAAATAGTATATATAAATATTGGGTTGTCTCCCAACAAGCGCTTTTCTATAATGCCTTTTAGCTAGGCATGATGATTTCAATGATGCTCGCATAAGAATAAAGAATTGAAACATAACGGGAGCATCATGAAACATATGACTAGCACATTTAAGTCTAACCCACTTCCTATGCATAGGGATTTTGTGAACAAACAATTTATTGGAGCAAGAATCAACTAGCATAGGAAGGCAAAACAAGTATAACTTAAAAAATTTCAACACATAAAGAGGAAACATGATATTATTGAGATATGTTGAAGCATATGATCCTCTCTCATAATAATTTTCAGTAGCATCATTAATGAATTCAACAATATAGCTATCACATAAAGCATTCTTTTCATGACCTACAAGCATACAATTTTCATTACTCCACACATAAGCAAATTTCTTCTCATGAATAGTAGTGGGAGCAAACTCAACAAAATAACTATCATGAGGCACTTGATTGGCATAATCAATTGGAGCATTAAAATCATGATGACAAGTTTCATGGTTATCATTATTCCTTATAGCATACATGTCATCACAATAATCATCATATATAGCAACTTTGTTATCATAATCAATTGAAACCTCTTCCAAAATAGTGGATTCATCATTAAATAAAGTTGTGACCTCTCCATATCCACTTTCATAATTATTTTCATAAGATTCAACACCCTCCAAAATAGTGGGATCATTAGTGCCTAAAGTTGACACTCTTCCAAACCCACTTTCATCAATATAATCATCATAAATTGGAGGCATACAATCATTATAACAAATTTCCACATCAAATCTTGGAGGACTAAAAATATCATCTTCATGAAAAATACCATCCCCAAGCTTATGGCTTTGCATATCATTAGCATCATGGATATTCATAGAATTCATGCTAACAACATTACAACCATGCTCATCATTCAAAGATTTTATGCCAAACATTTTATTGGATTCTTCTTCTATCAATTGAGCACAATTTTAGGAATCCTTATTTTCAAGAAAGACATGATAAAGACGAATAATATGAGGCAACTTCAGTTCCATTTTTTTTTGTAGTTTTCTTTTTTATAAAACCAAACTAGTGATAAACAAGAAACTAAAAGATTCGATTGCAAGATCTAAAGATATACCTTCAAGCACTCACCTCCCCGGCAACGGCACCAGAAAAGAGCTTGATGTCTACTACACAACTTAATCTTGTAGACTCGTGTTGGGCCTCCAAGCGCAAAGTTTTGTAGGACAGTAGCAATTTTCCCTCAAGTGGATGACCTAAGGTTTATCAATCCGTGGGAGGCGTAGGATGAAGATAGTCTCTCTGAAACAACCCTGCAACCAAATAACAAAGAGTCTCTTGTGTTCCCAACACACCCAATACAATGGTAAATTGTATAGGTGCACTAGTTCGGCGAAGAGAAGGTGACACAAGTGTAGTATGGATAGTAGATATAAGTTTTTGTAATCTAAAAATAAAAAAAACAGCAAGGTAGCAAAAAGTAAACGGGCATAAAAACGGTATTGCAATGCTTAGAAACAAGACCTAGGGTTCATACTTTCACTAGTGCGATCTCCCAACTTTGTTGACAAAGTTGAATCATATGTAAATCCCTCACGTGCGACAAAGAGTTCACTCCAAAGTCACAAGTAGTGGAGAACAAACGAAGAAATTGTTGTAGGGTACGAAACCACCTCAAAGTTATCCTTCACGATCAATCTTATGAGCCATCCCCATTAATTGTCATGAACAGCCCTAGAGTTCTTACTAGAATAACACCTTAAGATACACATCAACCAAAACCATAATGTCACCTAGGCACTCCAATGTCACCACGAGTACCCACGGGTTTGATTATATGATATGCATCACACAATCTCAGATTCATCTATTCAAACCAACACAATGAACTTCAAAGAGTGCCCCAAAGTTTCTACCGGAAAGTCAAGACGAAAATGTGTGCCAACCCTTATGGATAAATCCCCAAGGTCATAGAACCCACAAGTTGATCACCAAAACATACATCAAGTGACTCAAGTGAATATCCCATTGTCACCATAGATATCCATATGCAAGACATACATCAAGTGTTCTCAAATCCTTAAAGACTCAATCCGATAAGAAAACTTCAAAGGAAAAACTCAATTCATCACAAGAAGATAGAGAGGGGAAAATTCCATATGAATCATCTATATCAACAAAGCTCGCAATACATCAAGATCGTGCCATCCCAAGAACATGAGAGAGAGAGAGAGAGAGATCAAACACATAGCTACTGGTACAAACCCTCAGCCCCGAGGGTGAACTACTCCCTCCTCGTCATGGAGACCGATGGGGTGATGAAGATGGCCTCCGGTGCTGCTTTCCCCCCTCTGGTAGGGTGTCGAAAAAGGGCTATAGATGAGATTGTGGAGGTACAGAGGCTTGCAGCGGTGTAAAAACTCATATAGGTTAACTTTCGGGGGTTTCTGAATATATATGATTTTTTTGGCGTTGGATTCACGCAAAGCGGTGCCACAGGGTGCCCACAAGGCACCAAGGCGCGCCTGGGGGAGCAGTCATGCCCCGGTGGCTTGTGGGGCCCCTGTGGCTCTTCTGCTGCTTCCCTGAAGCTTCCTGGGTCTGTTTCCTTCCAGAAAAAATCATCAAAAAGTTTCGCTGCATTTGGACTTCATTTGATATGGATTTTCCAGAAAACCAAAAACAAGCAGAAAACAACAACTGGCACTGGGCACTAGGTCAATATGTTAGTCCATAAAAGTCATTTAAAAGCCACATAAAAGTGCACCAAAATCATACAAAACTATAGTAAACATGGCATGAATACTTCATAAATTATAGATACATTGGAGATCTATCGTGGACCGTCTGAGAAATTGTTCGAGGGCCACCCGAAGGGCTACCCGAGGGACCGTCCAAGGGATCGTCCATGGGGCTATCCGACGGCCTCCCGGAGGGCTATCCGGGGGATCGTCCGAGGAGCTGTCCGAGGGAGAAAATCCTCGCGGTTGGGAGGTTGTAAATTCTTAGCTGTGGGGATCTGCACAATGATATTCATCGACTCTACTTCCGTTGCGTTATGATTTAATAACAATCAGATCAAACCTTCTATGCATCTTCATAGTGGTCCTGGGCTGGTGCGTGATACGTCCATTTTGCATCATGTTTTGCTACTGTTATTTATAATGTTTTTAATCAATATAACACTTTGTGGAGCAATTCTAATGCCTTTTCTCTCTTAATGTGCAAGGTTTACACAAAGTGGGAGATTGCCGGCAGCTGGAATTCTGGACCTGAAAAACTATGTCAGAGATACCTATTCTGCACATCTCCAAATGAGCTGAAATTTCACGGAGAATTATTTTGGAATATATAAAAAATATTGGAGTAAGAAGTACCAGAGGGGCCACCATGGTGCCCACGAGGCACCAGGGCGCGCCACCCCCCCCAGGCATGCCCTGGTGGCTCGTGGGGCCCGTGGCCATCCTCTGGCCCCCATCTTCTGGTATATAAGCACATTTTCCCTAGAAAAAATATAGAGAAAACTTTTGGGACGGTGCAACACTGTCTCGAGGCGGAACTTGGGCAGCAGCACTTTTGCTCTCCAGCGAAGAGATTCTGCCGGGGATACTTCCCTCCGGGAGGGGGAAATCGTCGCCATCGACATCACCAACCATCCTCTCATCGTGGGAGGACCAATCTTCATCATCATCTTCAACAGCACCACCTCATCTCAAACCCTCTTTCATCTCTTGTATTCAATCTTTATCCCAAAACCTCAGATTGGTACCTGTGGGTTGCTAGTAGTGTTGATTACATCTTGTAGTTGATGCTAATTGGTTTATCTGATGGAAGATTATATGTTCAGATCCATTATGCTATTCAATACCCCTCTGATCTTGAACATGTAGATGACTTATGAGTAGTTACTTTTGTTCTTGAGGACATGGGAGAAGTCTTGTCATAAGTAATCATGTGAATTTGGTATTCGTTCGATATTTTGATGATATGTATGTTGTTGATTCTCTTAGTGGTGTTATGTGAATGTCGACTTCATGACAGTTCACCATCTTTGGGCCTAAGAGAATGCATTGAGGAGTAATTATTAGATGATGGGTTGCTAGAGTGACAGAAGCTTAAACCCTAGTTTATGCGCTATTCCGTAAGGGGCTGATTTGGATCCACATGTTTAATGCTATGGTTAGATTTATCTTAATTCTTCTTTCGTAGTTGCGGATGCTTGTGAAGGGGGTTAATCATAAGTGGGAGGCTTGTTCAAGTAAGAACAGCACCCAAGCACTGGTCCACCCACATATCAAATTATCAAAGTAGCGAACGCGAATCAAACCAACATGATGAAATTGACTAGATGAAATTCCCATGTGTCCTCGAGAACGCTTTACTTACTATAAGAGATCATTCTGGCTTGTCCTTTGCTATAAAAAGGATTGGGCCACCTTGCTGAACTCTTTGTTACTATTGCTATTTGTCATTTGTTACAAATTAACTTTCTATCAAACTACTTGTTACCAAAAATTTCAGTGCTTGCAGAAACTACCTTGCTGAGAACCGCTTGTCATTTCCTTCTGCTCCTCGTTGGGTTCGACACGCTTACTTATCGAAAGGACTACGATTGATCCCCTATACTTGTGCGTCATCAATACTCTTTTCCGGCACCGTTGCCGAGGAGTGAAGTACCTTTGGAAAGTAATCCTTTGAGGGGTTTGTTCGGGGTATCTTCACCTTGACCGGAAACACAAATAGTTGCCCCTCTACCTACTGCACCTACTGAAAATATTTCATATGAGATTCCTCTGGGCATGATAGAGAAACTGCTAGCTAATCCTTATTCAGGAGATGGAACAGCACATCCTGATATGCACTTGATCTATGTGGATGAAATTTGTGGATTATTTAAACTTGCAGGTTTATCCGGAGATGGAGTTAAGAAAAAGGTATTCCCTTTATCTTTGGAGGGAAAGGCATTGACATGGTATAGGCTATGTGATGATACTGACACATGGGATTGGAACGGTTGAAGCTGGAATTCCACCAGAAATTTTATCCTATGCAGTTGGTTCATCGTGATCGGAATTATATATATAATTTTTGGCTTCGTGAAGGAGAGAGCATCGCTCAAGCTTGGGGGAGGCTTAAGTATATGTTGCATACATGCCCCAATCATGAGCTCTCAAAAGAAATTATCTTACATAATTTTTATGCTCCGCTTTCTCATGATAATCGCACCATGCTTGATTCTTCTTCGACTAGCTCCTTTATGAAGAAAACTATTGAATTTAGATGGGATCTTCTGGAAAGAATTAAACGCAACTCTTAAGATTGGGAACTTGACAAAGGTAATGAGTCAAGTATAATACTTGAGGTCAATTGTGTTAAATCTTTTATGAACACCGATGCTTTTCACAAGTTTAGCACTAAATATGGACTTGACTCCGAGATAGTAGCCTCCTTTTGTGAATCCTTTGCTACTCATGTTGATCTCCCTAAGGATAAGTGGTTTAAATATCGTCCACCTATTGAATTAAAAGAAGAACCTACTAGTTTTAAAGAAGAAACAATTGTTTACCATGTTGATCCAGTTGTGCCAACTGCTTATATTGAGAAACCACCTTTTCCTATTAGGATTAAGGAACATGCTAAGGTTTCAACTGTGGTTAACAAAAGTAATATTAGAGCACCTAGACCCTATGAACAAATTAAAGTTGAACCTAATGTTGCTATGGTTAAAGATCTCTTGGTCGATAATATAGATGGGCATGTTATTTACTTCTGTGATGAAGCTGCTAGAATTGCTAAACCGGATCCTAAAGGTAAAAATAGACCTGTAGTAGGCATGCCTGTTGTCTCTGTTAAAATAGGAGATCTTTGTTATCATTGCTTATGTGATTTGGGTGCTAGTGTGAGTGCTATTCCATTTACCTTATATCAAGAAATTATGAATGACATTGCACCTATCGAAATAGAAGACATTGATGTTACTATTAAGCTTGCAAACAGAGATACCATTACTCCACTTGGGATTGTTAGAGATGTTGAAGTCTTGTGTGGTAAGATCAAATACCCTACTAATTTTCTTGTTCTTGGGTCACCACAAGATAATTTTTATCCCATTATATTTGGTAGACATTTCTTGAACACTGTTAATGCTAAGATTGATTGCACTAAAGAAACTGTCAGTGTTAATTTTGGTGGTACTTCTCATGAGTTTAATTTCTCCAAGTTTCATAGACAACCTCATGATAAAGAATTGCCTTGTAAATATGAAATTATTGGTCGTGCTTCTATTGTCGTACCTCCTACCGATCCGTTAGAACAATATTTGCTAGACCATGAAAATGATATGCATATGAATGAAAGAAATGAAATAGATAAGATGTTCTTTGATCAACCACCTATCCTTAAACATAATTTGCATGTTGAAACTCTTGGAGGTCCTCCTCCACCTAAGGGTGACCCTGTTTTTGAATTGAAACAATTGCCTGATACATTGAAATATGCTTCTCTTGATGAAAAGAAGATATATCATGTTATTATTAGTGCTAACCTTTCAGAGCATGAAGAAAGGAGATTACTAAAAACTCTGAGGAAGCACTGTACTGCTATTGGATATACTCTTGATGATCTTAAGGGCATTAGTCCCACTCTATGTCAGCACAAAATTAATATGGAGCCTGATGCTAAACCAGTTGTTGACCACCAACGATGATTGAATCATAAGATGAAAGAGGTGGTAAGAACTGAAATATTCAAGCTTCTGGAAGCAGGTATAATTTATCCCATTGCTGATAGTAGATGGGTAAGTCAAGTTCATTATGTTCCTAAGAAAGGAGGTATTACCATTGTTCCTAATGATAAAAATGAACTCATTCCACAAAGAATTGTAACTGGTTATAGGATGGTAATCCATTTTAGAAAATTAAACAAAGCAACTAGAAAAGATCATTACCCCTTGCCTTTTATCGATCAAATGTTAGAAAGATTGTCTAAGCATACACGCTTTTGTTTTCTTGATGGCTATTCTGGTTTCTCTCAAATACCTGTTTCAAAATCCCATCAAGAGAAAACCACTTTTACTTGTCCTTTTGGACCTGATGCTTATAGACGTATGCCTTTTGGTTTATGCCATGCTTCTACTACCTTTCAAAGATGTATGACTGCTATATTCTCTGACTTTTGTGAAAAGATTGTTGAGGTTTTCATGGATGATTTTTCCTTTTACGGAACTTCTTTTGATGATTGCTTAAGCAACCTTGACCGAGTTTTGCAGAGATGTGCCACTTTATGGTGAATGAAGGTATTGTCTTGGGGCATAAAATTTCTGAAAGAGGTATTGAAGTTGATAAAGCTAAAGTTAATGAAATTGAGAAAATGCCATGTCCTAAAGATATTAAAGTTATAAGAAATTTCCTTGGTCATGCTGGTTTCTATTGAAGGTTTATTAAAGACTTCTCTAAAATTTCTAGGCCTCTTACTAATCTCTTACAAAAAGATGTTCCATTTGTTTTTGATGATGATTGTGTAGAAGCCTTCGAAACACTTAAGAAAGCCTTAACCACTACACCTATTGTTCAACCACCTGACTGGAACCTGCCTTTTGAAATTATGTGTGATGCTAGTGATTATGCTGTTGGTGCTGTTCTAGGACAGTTTGTTGATAAGAAATTAAATGTTATCCATTATGCTAGTAAAACTCTAGACAGTGCTCAATGAAATTATGCTACTACTAAGAAATAATTTTTAGCAGTTGTGTTTGCATGTGATAAATTCAGATCTTACATAGTTGATTCTAAAGTCACTGTTCACATTGATCATGCTGCTATTAAATATCTTATGGAATAGAAAGATGGTAAACCTAGACTCATTAGGTGGGTTCTTTTGTTACAAGAATTTCATTTGCATATTGTTGATAGAAAGGGAGCTGAGAATCCCTTAGTTGATAATTTGTCTAGAATTGAAAATGTTCTTGATGACCCACTTCCTATTAATGATGATTTTCCTGATGAACAATTAGCTGTAGTGAATGCTTCTCGTAATACTCCTTGGTTTGCAGACTATGCTAATTACATTGTTGCTAAATACATACCACCTAGCTTTACATACCAACAAAAGAAAAATTTCTTTGATTTAAGACATTACTTTTGGGATGACCCACATTTATATAAAGAAGGAGTAGATGGTATTATTAGACGTTGTATACCTGAGCTTGAATAGGAACAAATCCTATAGAAGTGTCGCTCCGAGGCTTATGGAGGACACCATGCGGGTGACAGAACTACACACAAGGTATTACAATCTGGTTTTTATTGGCCTACTCTTTTCAAAGATGCTCGTAAGTTTGTCTTATCTTGTGATGAATGTCAAAGAATTGGTAATATTGGTAGACGTCAGGAAATGCCCATGAATTATTCACTTGTTATTGAACCATTTGATGTTTGGGGATTTGATTATATGGGACATTTTCCTAAATCCAATGGGTATACTCATATTTTTAGTTGTTGTTGATTACGTTACTAAGTGGGTAGAAGCTATTCCAACTAGTAGTGCTGATCATAACACTTCTATTAAAATGCTTAAAGAAGTTATTTTCCAAAGGTTTGGAGTCCCTAGATATTTAATGACTGATGGTGGTTCACATTTTATTCATGGTGCTTTCCGTAAATTGCTTGCCAAATATGATGTCAACCATAGAATTCCATCCCCTTATCACCCTCAATCTATTGGTCAAGTTGAATTAAGCAATAGAGAAATAAAGTTAATTTTGCAAAAGATGGTTAATTGATCTAGAAAATTTGGTCTAAGAAACTTGATGATGCATTATGGGCTTACAGAACTGCATACAAAAATCCTATTGGTATGTCTCCTTATAAAATGGTTTATGGAAAAGCATGGCATTTACCTCTTGAGTTAGAACATAAAGCATATTGGGCAATTAAAGAACTAAATTATGATTTCATACTTGCCGATGAAAAGAGGTTATTTGGTATTAGCTCGCTAGATGAATGGAGAACCCAAGCCTATGATAATGCCAAATTGTTTAAAGAAAAAGTTAAAAGATGGCATGATAAAAGAATTCAAAAACGGGAATTCAAAGTAGGTGATCATGTTTTATTATACAATTCTCATTTGAGATTCTTTGCAGGAAAACTTCTCTCTAAATGGGAAGGACCGTATATCATCGAAGAAGTTTATCGCTCAGGAGCCATCAAAATAAATAACTCCGAAGGGAATAATCTGAGAGTGGTGAATGGGCAAAGAATTAAGCATTATATTTCAGGTACCCCTATTAATGTTGAAACTAATATTATTGAAACAATTGCACCGGAGGAATACATAAGAGAGACCTTCCGGAATACTCCAGAATCCTGAAAAGGGTTAGGTATGTGATACGGTAAGTAAACCGACTCCAAAAGTTCCATAAAAATATTTTCTATCAGTTTTGGAATACTAGGAAAAATACAAAAAGAAGAAACACCAGAGGCGGCCCACCTGGTGCCCACGAGGCACCAGGGCGCACCACCCCCCCCCTCGGCATGCCCTAGTGGCTCGTGGGCCCCACGTGTGCCTTGCTGACTCTGTTTTCTCCTCGATTACTTGTTTTGCAAGATAAAAATTCTTTATATATACTCCCGAACGTTTTTACCACCGTATCACAGAAATCTCTCCTGTCCTTGTTTCGTGCTATTTTTTTGACATGTCTGAAAGTATGTCATCTCAAGATTCAGATGGTTAGAGCTTCGCATCACACTATGTTGCAAATACAAAGATCTATGGGGATATAGAGCCCTATGGATGGTCCGGGGAGGAGGAGCAAGACGGCAACATAAAGGGGAAGGGAGACACGAGTTCGGATGAAGACAATGCCCCTCTACCTCAACCAGGAGATATGCATGTGGAGTTCAAGAAGTCGAGCCTCCCAAACACAGTAAAGAAATCTTAGATCCAATTTATCACGTCCCGTTTTCTGCAGGAAAGCAAGAAGGCATTATGTAAGAGGGTATTGAAGCTTGAGCAAGGAGTCGATGATATGAGGGAGGAAAATTTCATCCTCAAACGTCAGCTGGCCAAGCTCACCTCATCATCACCACCACCACCATCGAAGAAAGCAACTTGAGCACACGAGTATGGGCACTCCCCTTGGCTTGTGCCCAGCTTGGGGGAGGCGCCCCGGTATCGTATCACCATCACTTTTATCATCTTTACCTATTTTTAGTTCGATCCTTATTTATTTTGTGATCTAGTTGAATAAAAGTTTAGTATGATCTATTTTCGAGTGCTAGTTGTGTGATCTATCTATCTATGTAATCTAGTTGAGAGTTATATAATAAATATTAGTTTGAGTTTTTGCTTCTTTACTTTTATGTTTCAATCCTAGCAATGAAAATAATGAAAAAGATCATATGCTAATCTTATGGAAAGTAGTGACATAACATAAAGAAAAGTATAAGTGGTAAAATTTATTGGAAGTTAACAAGCATAGCATTAGTCAATGATGCAATTCATGAAAGAGTTAATAAGGGAAGAGAAGATTCACATGCAAATACACTATCTTGGACATCTTTTATGATTGTGAGCCCCCATTAAGTATTTTATGCCAAATTGTTGACGTTGGACAAGGAAGACAACATAATGATTTATGTTTGCTTATATTCACATAGAAGTTATATTGTCATAGATCCTCTAACATGTGGTGCTTGCTCAATATCTTTGCTAGCCAAAAATTCGCACCAAGTAGAGATACTACTTGTGCATCCAAAAACCTTAACCTAGTTTCATGTCATGAGAGTCCTTCAAGTAAGTTGTCATCAGTGCAAAAAGCAATAAAAATTACCTCCAAATATGTTATGAACTTTTATTGTAAGGGAAAATAAGTTTTGTACGAACTTGTGATGGTAAAGAAATAAAAGCGATAGACTGCATAATAAAGGTTGCTATCATAAGGGTCAATATAAAGTGACGTTCCTTTGCATTAAGAGCTTGTGCATCCAACAATGAAAAGCGCATGACAACCTCTACTTCCCTCTGCGAAGGGCCTATCTTTTACTTTTATGCATTTACTTTTATGTATTTACTTTTTATGCAAGAGTCAATAGTGTTCTCCCCTATTCCTTTTTTATTTTTTCTTTTGCAAGAATCATGTGGTGGGGAAAGATCTAGGCACATATATCCAGTTGGATATGAGTGATCATGAGTTATTATTGTTGACATCAACCTTGAGGTGAATAAGTTGGGAGGCAAAATTATATGCCCCTATCTTTCTATGTGTCTGGCTGAAACTTTTTGCTCCATATATATGTCGTGAGTGTTAGCAATCATAGCGGACTAAATGATGGTTGAGTATGTTGACTTGCTAATAAGCTCCTACATGAGACCCTTCTTGAAAATATGATGAATTGCAATTGCATTGTTGACTAAGAACATAGTTTGTTAGTTTTCAAGAAAGTTTATGCCATATACTTCGATGTTGTGATGAATTGTTACTTGCTTATAAGAAGTTTATGACAATTAATATTGCTGTTATAAAAATGATCATGATGCTACTATGTCCGTATTTTGTTTTTATCAACACCTCTCTCTCTAAACATGTGGACATGATTATCGATATCGGCTTTCGCTTGAGGACAAGCGAGGTCTAAGCTTGGGGGAGTTGATACGTCCATTTTGCATCATGTTTTGCTACTGTTATTTATAATGTTGTTAATCAATATAACACTTTTTGGAGCAATTCTAATGCCTTTTCTCTCTTAATGTGCAAGGTTTACACAAAGAGGGAGATTGCCGGCAGATGGAATTCTGGACCTGAAAAAGCTATGTCAGTGATACCTATTCTGCACATCTCCAAATGAGCTGAATATTCATGGAGAATTATTTTGGAATATATAAAAAATATTGGAAGTAAGAAGTACCAGAGGGGGCACCCAGGTGCCCACGAGGCACCAGGGCGCACCACCCCCCCCCCCTTGGCGTGCCTGGTGGCTCGTGGGGCCCCTGGTCATCCTCTGGCCCCCATCTTCTGGTATATAAGCATATTTTCCCTAGAAAAAATATAGAGAAGATTTTCGGGATGGTGCGCCACCGTCTCAAGGCGGAACTTGGGTAGAAGCACTTTTACTCTCCGGTGGAGAGATTCTGCTGGGGATAATTCCCTCCGGGAGGGGGAAATCATCGCCATTGACATCACCAACCATCCTCTCATCATGGGAGGACCAATCTTCATCAACATCTTCAACAGCACCATCTCATCTCAAACCCTAGTTCTTCTCTTGTATTCAATCTTTGTCCCAAAACCTCAGATTGGTACTTATGGATTGGTAGTAGTGTTGATTACATCTTGTAGTTGATGCTAGTTGGTTTATCTGGTGGAAGATTATATGTTCAAATCCATTATGCTATTCAATACCCCTCTGATCTTGAACATGTTGATGACTTGTGAGTAGTTACTTTTGTTCCTGAGGACATGGGAGAAGTCTTGTCATAAGTAATCATGTGAATTTGGTATTCGTTCGATATTTTGATGATATGTATGTTGTTGATTCTCTTAGTGGTGTTATGTGAATGTCGACTACATGAAACTTCGCCATCTTTGGGCCTAAGAGAATGCATTGTTGAGTAGTTATTAGATGATGGGTTGCTAGGGTGACAGAAGCTTAAACCCTAGTTTATGTGCTATTCTGTAAAGGGGCTAATTTGGAACCACTTGTTTAATGCTATGGTTGGATTTATCTTAATTCTTCTTTCGTAGTTGCGGATGCTTGCAAAGGGGGTTAATCATAAGTGGGAGGCTTGTTCAAGTAAGAACAGCACCCAGGCCCCAATCCACCCACATATCAACTTATCAAAGTAGCGAACGTGAATCAAACCAACATGATGAAAGTGACTAGATGAAATTCCCATGTGTCCTCAAGAACGCTTTACTTACTATAAGAGATCGTTCCGGCTTGTCCTTTGCTATAAAAAGGATTGGGCCACCTTGCTGCACTCTTTGTTACTATTGCTAATTGTCACTTGTTACAAATTACCTTGCTATCAAACTACTTGTTATCGATAATTTCAGTGCTTGCAGAATCTACCTTGCTGAAAACCGCTTGTCATTTCCTTCTGCTCCACGTTGGGTTCAACACTCTTACTTATCAAAAGGACTATGATTGATCCCCTATACTTGTGGGTCATCAGTGCGTTGGACGGAATTTTTTTGTTTTCTACTGTGTTACCCTATATTCACCCGCACACTCACATATCACCACTGCAATATCGCAGAACTACTGCAAAGAATCAAATTTATCAAATTCAATGATCTACTACTTCATGCAATTTTTTATTATACCACTCATATATACCCATTATTTTTAGACCAACATATAACACATGCAAATTACCACTTCCTATTTAACTCTCTAAAAATATTTAAGTGAAGCAAGAGAGTCCTAATATTTCTACAAAAACATATCACCATGCTCAAACAAATATAAGTGAAGTACAAGAGCAATTGCCTCAACTCAAATAGATATAAGTGAAGAACAAATGAGCTTTCTATAAATATAAGATGAATGTTTGTCTCTCTTAATAGGTGTGATCAGGAAACAATGATTGTAAAGACTAGCAAATAGAATCAAACAAAATAAAATGATGCTCCAAGCAAAAAACATATCATGTGAAGAATAAAAATATAGCTCCAAACGACGAAAGAGGGGATGCCATCCGGGGCACCCCCAAGCTTAGCTACTTGAGTCTTCCTCAGATATTACCTTGGGGTGCCTTGGGGATCCCCAAGCTTAGGCTCTTGCTGCTCCTTGTTCTCCTTTTATCGCTATCTCACCCAAAACTTGAAAACATCATTCACACAAAACTTAATCGAACTCAGTAGATAGGTTAGTATAAATAAAATAAAACTCCCCATCATGTACTATCAAGACAAGATGCATATTTATTTCCAAATGATGTATACTATATCCTATCATTTCCACAATTTATATCCCCCAATATAAGCCTTGAGAACTCCAAAACAAGCAAACAAAGAAAACATAACAGAAATCTGTCAAAAACAGAACAGTCTGTAGCAGACGAATTATTATCCATACTTCTATAACTGAAAAAATCTGAAAAATTTGTACATAACAAACAATTTGTATTGCAATACTGTATAAGAATTGATCCCGTTCTAGTACAGAATGAAAATTCAAACACTGAGTGTGAAAGTTTCTGTTTTTTGCACAGAACCAAATAAACAAGCATTTGCATGATCCTCAAGGTCTAACTTGGAAAAAAAACAAAAAAAGATACAAACACAATTACTACAACAGAAATAATCATGTTGACACACTGAAAACAAAAATTGAAATTTAAGATAAATATTGGGTAGCCTCCCAACAACCTCTTTCTTTATAGCCATTAAGATAGGCTTAAGATTTTAATGATGCCCACATTAAAGACAAGAATTGAAGCACAAAAGAAAGCATCATAAAGCTTGTAGCAAGCACACTTAAGTATAACCCACTTCCTATGCATTGGTCTTTTATAAGTAAACAAATTATCACGGCAAGCAATATCTAGTATATGCAAGAAAGGAGAATGAAACATTAACAATTCTAACACAAAGAGAGGTAATTGAGTAACATGAAAATTTCTATAACCATATTTGCCTCTCTCAAAATAATTACATGTAGGATCATCATCAAATTGATTAATATAGATATCATGTAAAGCATTCTCTTCATGATCCACATGCATATATATTTTATAATCTTCCAAGATAGTGGGATAAACATCAACTAAAGTCATGACCTCTCCAAAACCACTTTTATCAAAAAATTCATAAGATTGAATATTCTCCAAACATGTGGGATTATTTTTACCTAAAGTTGGCACTCTTCCAAACCCACTTTCAATAGTATTGCAGATTTTATTATCAATAATAGATTCATTATGAGGCTTAAATAACTTTTCAAGATCAAAAGAAGCATCATAATTATCTCCCCAATCATTATCATTCTAATAAGTAGTAGGCATAACAAAATCATCATCAATAGTGCCTACGGACATAGTTGTAACATCCCCATGTATTAAGCTACAGTGATCGCCCTCTGATAATGCCAAGTCATCATGATTAACTAGGCTTGATCACCATTTGCATCATATCTCATTTCAAATTCCAATTTAAATAGATAAATCAAATATGAAGTAAAAATAAAAGTTGTTCAAATTTGAAAACTAAAAAGTTCATAATATTGGAAATATTCCATTGTGAATTATGTTCAGGAAAGCAAGATCACCAAAATTACCTAGATGACTCTAACATCCAAAAATAATAACTAAAACATCCACTTTAATCCATTTTTCAATTAAACAAAAATCTAATGAAAACATTTTGCCTCCAAACCTTTTTATGGCAGTACCAAATATTGCATTATATTTATGTGGCTAAGTCACATGTTTTACAAAAGTCAAATTGTGGCTAAACTTTTTGCAAAACAGAAGGTATTAGAGGAAATCCGAAAAAGAAAAGGAAAAAGCCTAAGCGCTACTGTACTAACGGGCCTAAGTCAAATAGTGGAGGCCCAGCCCACTAGGGGGTCATCCCTCTCCTTCGGCAGACGTCGGCTGGCGCGTGTGCCCGAGCGCTGATGGGCTCGCTGTCGAGCATCCGGCGGCTCCCCCTCATGGATAAGGGCACCCCCGAGTCTCTCTCTCTCACCCGCAAACCCTAGGTGCCCCAGAATCCCCCTTTGCCCTCTCCCTTGCTCACATTCGAGCTCACCCGAGAAGCCACCACCGTTGCCGCTTCGATCTCGTGGCCACCGGCCTCCCTGCGCCTCACCATCGTGCCAGAGCGCTCTGCCTGCCTCCGCTACTTCGTCCCCGACCTCGAGATAGACCCCTGTGCCATCACATTATCGTCTACGAGCTCGTCTCCAACCTTCGGATCGGCAGCGTTCATCGATGATTCCGGACGCCTCGAGCCTCCCCCGCGCCTGCTTAGCTCACTTGCAGGCTCGCTGTAAGCCCGTGCTCCTTTCCCCTCCCTCTCCCGCTCGAATCCGTTCCCGTAGCCATCATTGCCGCCTCACCCGAGCTAACTGCCACCGTTCATGTCGCCGCCATGCTCACAGCCAATACCGCTCGTGTCCGACCATCGTGTCATGCTCGTGGCAGTCCCAGGAACCCAACGCGCCAAACCCCATCGCATGTCGTGCCCTACGTCAACTAAACGGAGATCGGCCGAGAACGCCACCGCCTCCGCTCATCGCCCTCTTCGATTTCGGCGATCCCCGAGCAGACCACCACCACCACGCGATGCGCCTCTCCGCGCTCGTTCGAACGCGCCCCTCAGCGCGCCAAATGGTCGCCGGAGCGCAAAATCTGGCCACCCCCGACACGCACCGCCGCAGAAAACGGTCGCCGGCGAAGTTCCGGCAACGGCGCCGATGTGGCGCTGACACGGTAGCCGTGGGGCCCTCTCTGTGCCACTGACAAGTTGGCCTGGTTGACCCGTTGACCAGTCAACGGTTGACCTGCTGACACAGCCAGCCCCGGGCCCACTGTCAGCCACCGTACTGCACAGCTGGGCCACTAACATATGGGGCCCCCTCAATTAATTAAGACTAATTCAAATTTAAACTTAACCAATAATTAGTATAGCCACTGATAGTGGGGTCCACCTGCTAATTAGTCTCTGTTAGGTTTAAATTAAACTCTAATTAGACCACTGTGGATGACATGTGGGACCCACTGGTCAGGTTTGACCCTGACCAGCTGGTGTTGACTGCTAACGCCATCATTCCATCAAGCTGACATCACCTGTTACTGTTTTGGATAATTCAAATTTAAATATTTAAAACAATTCCAGAAAATGTTTAAAACTTTGAAAAATCATAGAAATTAAGCCGTAACTCAGATGAAAATAATTTATATATGACAAATGATCAGAAAAATATGACAAATCCGAATATGTGGTTCAAAATGCTTGACCATCACCCCCACCTAGATGAACATGGAACCTTCCCCTTCGGATCAATAGATCGATAATCACCCGAAGCTAGGAGAACACTCCCGGATAATTTCCCGCTCTGACTAACTTGCATATTGATGCATTAGAACACCCCTAGCACTGCATGCTGACCTGTCATGCATGCCTGTTGCATTGTTTGTTGTGTATTTATTATTTCTTTCCCCTCCTTCTCTCTCGATAGACCCCGAGGCTGCCAACGACATCGCTGACGATGACTACGTCATCAAAGACCAGACCCCTTCAGCTAAGCCTCCAGGCAAGCAAAACCCCCTTGATCATTAGATATCGCCCATTCTTTCTCCCTTATGCTTGCATTAGAATTGCTTTTGTTATTGCTCCGATAGCTCCTATTCTGATGCATAGCCTGATTTCGTCGCCTGCTATTAATACCCTACCTGCTATCCTATAATGCTTAGTTAGGAATGCTATGTTCATCAGTTATCCCTTCACCCTTGTCCGTTTGCCATGCTTGTTATCGGGTCGTGATCACTCTAGGTGATGATCACGGAAATGTTTACATTACTGCAATACTTAATATGATAAAGTCGGGCTGGCTCCAAGAGTGCCCGCGAGTAAATGAAAGAAGACAGGTTGACAAAAGGGTACCCGCGAGTGATATGATGGTGGAACGACCGGGCAGGTGGAGACCACCTAGGTGAGAGCTGGGCCTGGTCCCTGGTCGAGGTCTGCATGTTACCAAGTCGGAGCGACAGGGATCCTGTTTGTCTCTGCGAGCTACTAAAACATGCCTAATAGATTTGGGTATTTGATCCAAGTGAGTTGTTGGCCCTATACGCACTACCACCACGTGGGATAATGGTTATGGGACCCTCTACGTCGTACGTTTCTTCCGAAAGCTCTTTAGATGTCACAGTTCAGAGATGCGGGCTGATCATTGGGGTGGGCTGGTTACGTCACTTGTGTATACAGTGTCGCGCATGGGCCCCGACCAGCCACGCAATGTGCAGGAGTGCAGACGGCGATGGGCCCAAGACCCCTTCGCACTTAGGATTTAGAACAGCGTGTTGACCTCTCTGCTGAGCCTAGGTAGATCTACGCCGTGCCGATTACCCGAGGCCGGGCAATACCCAGTAAGTGTGTCCGGCCAGATGTGATCGAGCGTGTTGGGTAACAGTAGTGCACCCCTGCAGGGAAGTTATCTATTCGAATAGCTATGTCCACGGTGATAGAACGCTCGAAGTTGTATCCTGATCTGCTACAACTATGAATGGTTACCGTTGCAATGATAAACTGATAGTACTGCTCTCGGGATCACTTTCTCGCTGGGTAGTCGAGGAAGGATCTCAGGGCATTACTAAAATATAATTGCTACTATATGATACTATATTCTGCTCTCTTCTGATGCTGCAAGAATTGCTTCAAGATGCTAGTCATTGATAGGCTAGGTCTTTCCCCCTTTGTTCTGACATTTCTGTAGTTTAGTCCAAAGATATAGCCCCATTCCTTTGAAACCAATGCATTCTTAGTATAGTTTTGATGTAAGTCTTGTGAGTACTTTGGATGAGTACTCATGATTGCTTTGCTACTTCTTTTCCCATACCCGATTGCTATGATCAGACGTCGGAGCCCAGGTGCAGGAGATCCCCGGAGGAGCCTACTACGACATGGAGTTCCCGACGACCAGGAGTAGTTTGGATGCCCTAGGCAGGAGGCCTACGCCTTTTCAATCTAGTGTCAATGTTTGTGCTAGTCTTCTTAAGGCAAACTTGACTAACTATGTCTGTACCCAGATATTATTTGTGTGATGACTTATGTATTCGGGACTTCGTGACCCCTGGTTTGTAATATGAAGAGTTATGTTTAAATTCGTGTTTAGAGTTGTGTTGTGATATCTTCCCATGAGTCTCTGATCTCGAGCGTGCATGTTTGCATGTATGATTAGTGCATGTTTGAGCAGGGGTGTCACAATAGTATCCCCATAAAAGGCAATATTTTCATCAAGTGTGTCATCTTCATCACTTGAATAATAAAAATCATCGTGTTTATCTCAATCATATTTTTCTTTTATAACTTCTTCATTAGTAGGTGGACTAAAAATATCATGCTCATCAAACTCATCATCCCCATGCTTATAGCTTTGCATATCATTAGCACAATATTCATTGAATTCACAATAATATCATTGCAAGCATGCTTATCATTCAATGAACTCTCATCAATAACTTTATAAAATTCTTCTTTTAACACTTCATAACAATTTTTAGATTCATGATTTTCAAGAAAAAATATCATAAAGATAACGAAGCGCACTCAACTTCATCTTTTCTTTCAAAGAGTTTATAGCAATAGCATTTTCATCATTAGCAATTGGTTTATCATAATTAGAATTTTTGAAAAGTCCAGCTAGTGGACAAGGATCCATGATAGCAACAAAGATAGCAACAAGAAATATTTTGGTATTTTTGGAAAAATTTGGCAAACAAAAGAAAAGGCAAATAAAAAGGCAAAGGCAACTAGGCAAGAAAACAAAAACAAGAAATTCTTTAGCTAGGCGCCCCAGCAATGGCGCCAGAAATTCTTTAGCTACTCCCGTAGGAGTTGTTGGATTTCTCTGAAGAGGAAGGGGGATGTAGCACAACAGCAGAAAGTATTTTCCTCAGTTAAGAACCAAGGTTTATCGAACCAGTAGGAGTCAACAAGCTAAGAAGGTGAACATCACCTGCACAAAAACAAAATAATTGCTTGCACCCAACTTGGCAAGGAGGTTGTCAGGCCCCTTGTCTTGGTAGTTGCAAGGTTAAAAGTAAATACTATAGAGATAGTCGTATAGTAAAATGGCAAAATAGTAAAAGGAAAATAAAAGAGCAATTTTTTTAGGAACAAGTATTAATGGAGAATGGACCTGGGGGCCATAGATTTACTAGTGGCATCTCTCTCGAAAGGAGGTAATGGCATGGTAACAAATTACTATTGGGTAATTGACAGAAAAGTGGTAATTTATAACTATGATCATTCATGGCATAATCTCACACAGGCTTTACGTCCGTGATAAGTAGACCGTAATCCAATTGCATCTACTACTATTACTCCACCCCAAGACTGCTATCCAGCATGCATCTCAAAGTATTAAGTTTGCAAGAAACAGAGTAACACAATAAGCAAGATCACATAATGTAGACAGAAATAAATCTAGCAATAAGATTAAACCTCATCGTTTTATCCTTAGTGGCAACAATACAAATATGTGTCTTTGTCCTTTCTGTCACTAGACAAGATCACCGCAGGATTAAACCCACTATTATGCACCACTCCCTCTGAAGATCTAGCAATCAATCTTGGCCGAAGAAGAAAAATAGATCAAAAAGCATACATAGCTATTTAATTATGCAGCAAAGAAACTTCAAAAGATTTAATTGATTTCAATGAACAATCTGATCATAAATCCATAATTCATCGGATCCCAACAAACACATCACAAGAATTACATCGGATTGATCTCAGACGAGAACATGGTATTGAAGATCCAAAAGAGAGAAAGAGAAAGCCATCTAGCTACTACTATGGACCCGTAGGTCCTAAAGGAACTACTCACACATCATCATGGAGGCAACAAGGTTGATGAAGATGGCCTCCCCAATGGCTTCCCACTCTAGCAGAACTCTAGAATAGGGCTCTAGATGGGATTGCTTCAAAACAAAGGCTTGCGATGGCGATATTTCTCTTCTTGAGGAACAAAGGATGGTTCGGGTCTTTATAGGAATTTATGGTCGTGGAATTAGGTCAATACTTGGCATTGGGACCCCACAAGCCCTAGGGGCGCGGCCACCCCACTAGCCGCATGGGCCAGGCTTGTCTGAGCCTCGTGCCTCCTCTTGACTTCTCCCAAAGCTTCCAGGGTCCTCCTTGGTCTAGAAAAAATCATCAAAAATTGGCGTTGTGTTCGGACCTTCCTAGGTATTAATTTTTTGTAAAACCAAAAACAAGAAGAAAACAGAAACTGGCACTAGCACTAAATTAATATGTTAGTCCAGAAAAATAATATAAAATGATATCAAAAGATAATAAAAGCATATATAAATGATAATATAGCAGCATGAAACAATCAAAAATTATAGGGACATTTGAGACATATCAGTGGTTTACTTATTTATGTATAGATTAAGGAAAAAATGACTAAACCAGGCATCGTGTCAGAGCTGAAGTCAACTGATTCAAAAAATTCAGATGTATCTGAATGTGATGCAGCAACTCCACGCAGTTCTTGTAAGAAGGTGGCTACAGTGATAAACAAGTTTGATGGCCTAAAATGAAAGATCGTTAAGGACATCAACTTTGGACGTCTTTTAGCTCTACCACGAATAAACAAGCAAGACAGGAAATTCACTGTATTGTTGTTGTGTAATGTTAACCCGGATAAAAGAACTATAAAAATCAACGACAATATTTCTCTCCCTATTACTGATGCAGATATTCATCGGATTATGCAAATTCCAATGGGTTCAAAATCTTTTAAGGGTCTGGAATGCCAATCAGTTGAGGAGAAAATTGAATTCATGCGCATTGCAATGGGGTACATTACCTATGATCCTAAAGAGCTTAGCAACATGAAGGTGGCCAAAATGATAATGATAAGGGATTATCCTGGGGGTGTGGACAAGAGCCATATAAATCAATTAAAGACATCATTTGTCTGTTACATAATGTGTAATTTTCTAATTGAAAGAAGTAGTGCCAACCATGGTGCAAAAGATTTTTGGGGTTCTCTTCTGAAGCCTGATGAGCTACCGTCATACAATTTCTGTGAGGCAGCTATTAACAAAATCATGAATGCTCCCAGGAAGGTACAATATGGTCTCAAGCTAAAAAGGAAAATAAACTACATTTCTAGTTGCCCGCTATTTCTTCAGGTAAGAGTTATCTATATTTTTCAATCCTAAAAAAATGTCAACATATATACTTACCTGTATTAATATAAAAATTTCTATTGTAGGCCTTGTTCCTTGATATCTTAAACCTAGGCTTCCTCAATATACCAAACCACATCATACCAATGATTTCATCTTTTGATTGTGACAAGTTGTCCAAGATGATAGAAGCTATGAAACAAAATATGCATGATAATTCTTTTAGAATGAATGAGGTAATATTAATTAACTTTGCATGTCATTTGTAAACAAAATTTCATCTACCTAAATAGGTTTATAATCCTTCTGTTCTGCAGATTAGGATTCGAATCCCCTGAAAGCAAAGAGTGGAAAAAAAATCTCACCCACAACATCTGCTTCAAAAATCAATCCCTCCATATCAAAGCATTCCATCCATCACAAAGTTCTGATAACAAGCCATTTGGTTGGGCAGTCTACACCAATTAGACAATCTGAACCAAATAAATACCTATGAGCATGTATACAAGGAGGATTCACAAAAAAAGGTTAACAAATAAATTCATGTACCTACATGTTACATATTGTTTTGCTTGAAAAATAATTTATATGTGTATCCGGTATTTGTCATTAACTAAAAATACTTTCTCTATGTATCAGCTATCTGTCTCACAACTAATAGATTTGAAATGGCACAATGCAAGAATTGTCAAACATCTTAATGAATTCAAGTCTGTTGCACTTCCTGTGTGTTCTGTTGGCAACTATTCAAATAATACAACAGCATATAAAGTTACAGAAGACAACATCTCCAGCAATGTCAAAAACTTACTGAATAAGATCTTAAACGACAACATGCTACTAGCCAAAATACTTCAACAACATGCTACTGCACAGTCTCATTCAAGGCCAATGAAGAAACAATTAACAAATAGCTTGAAGCATTCAACAAACGACTACAGTGGAGGTGATTCAAATAGTGATTGTAAGTTTATATCGGTAACCTGTTTTAATCTCAAATTGTGTATTTAGTTTATGTATAGAACTATAATGCGTTCTTATGCATATTTGATGCAGGCACTTCTAAAAGATTGAAGATGTCTTTATAACACCAAACTGAAGGTAAAACTAAAAGTAATGCAATCAAATACATTTCATAAACTTTTTTGTTCAGAAAAATGTGTAATGATCAAATACTTAATTTCATCCCAATTGAGCATCGACAGATATCAACTCAACTTAATATGCAGTTTAGCAGAATAGACAGATTAAGACACCAAAACAACCAGATATAGTAAGTGATGATGTTGGCCATATTATGGCATCTGCAGATAAATACAACCCAGTACAACTCCATAATAATTCATCAATTATGGGTGTTTTACCAATGGTTTCCAACTTTGAAACACCAAAGTATATTCATAAGGTAGCTCCACTTTCTCCTGCTACCATTGCAACAAGGATGTCAGAAACTGTTGTGGCATATCGACTATTAGAGAGAGAAGATAACTTAAACCTGAACACAAGATCATTGGAAGCAGAGTTCACTGACTCTCCTCTAGTAAAGATAGCAATGAGCAATGGTAGAAAGGCAAAGAATCCATGGTTGTTTGGTGTGGCTAGAGTTGGAAGATCTTCATTTGTCGTCACTAAATTCTCAAACTTGGTGTTAGACAGCAAACACGATACTATAACAGGGTATCATTATCTGGTCACTAGTTAATATCACTGTTGAGTAATAATTATGCTTGCTAATTGTGTTTAATTGTTGTTGCCTGTATTTCGATCATTAACTACACACCCGAGATATATCGAGCTTACCGGAGCAGAACTAAAAGATATATTTGTACTTTTCAAGTCATTTAGCTACGAAGTTTTTGACCTCTCTATTCGTAGATTGGTTCATCTTGACAAGTTCATGTATGGAACGTAGAAGAAGCAAAGATGGAGGCATATCATGGAGTCAGACTTTGCGGTAAAACTCAAATTTTAAAGTAGTTTTGTGCACACATTATATACATGTTTTTTTTTCTTATATGATCTCTGATGTTTTAATTGATTTGAACTTCATTTGTTCTATTTTGGTTTTTATGTTACATTTAAATTTAGATGATGGCTCTAGAGAATGAGAACGTGCTATCTAGCCATTCAATAGTGAATCAATTCAGACAAGTTGAAGACTTATACGACATATCTGAATGTAGAATTGTAGGGGAACGTGACAGAAAACCAAAAAAAATTGGTACAGCGAGCACTCCCAGGATCACTATGGAGATGCATACAAGGTTTGGATCTAATCGTTACCGACTCGTAGCGCAGCGGAAGTAGAGTCGATGTAGATCGTCGGTGCAGATCCCCGTAGCTAGGATTTACAACCTCCCAACCGCGAGGATGTACTCCCTCATCAGCCCCTCGGACAGCCCATCAGGAGGCGGTCGGACAGTCCCCCGGATGGTGCCATGAACAGTCCTTCGGGAGGCACTCATAGAAACTCGGACGGTCACTCGGATAGCCCTTCGGGAGTCACTCTCGAGCAGCCCCTCGGGCAAAAAAGATCAAACCGACGACCTCTCTACGGGGTTGCACACATACGATGTTATCTATCTGGCAGGGCTTCACCGTCCAGAACTAGTTCCCACCGGAACCCAGACAGCCTTTCGGCTCTACGAAACTATTTTGCGGGGAGGGAGAGAGAAGGCCAGATCATGCATGGCATTTGTATGTGAGAAAGAGTGAGTGTGGAGAGTGCCTCTCCACCTCTATTTATAGGAAAACCCAAGGGGTAGGGTGGCTCTCATCCATCCATGTCATCCCCAAGATATTTTTGGACAAAGCCCAAAAAGGTGGCTTTCCATAAAGTAACCATCAAGTGCTTTTCACTATTCATGGAAACATTTTTCTGTGTCTGTTAAATCTGAAAATATTTCTGTAGGTCTTAGAACATTTCCAGTACCCACTAAAATAATTGTGAATGTGTTCTGAAACAATTCTGGATTAGTGATTTTCATCTGCGAAAAGCAACCAAAGCGGTTCCGGCAGCTCCGGAACATTTCCGGTTTTTTTTTCTGGAAAAATCCCAGAAGTTCCCAAAACAATTCTGGTACCCTCTAAGAATTTCCAGGCGTGTGCCGAAACAATTTTGCCTTAATGGTATACTCCGAAACAACCTTTCGGTTTTACCGAAACTATTCCGATGTTCTCTCTGCGGAACTCTTCCGTTGTCTTCGAAACTTTTCCGGTGACTTTCTCTCAGACTCCTTGTCCAGTATTCAGTAGATAGATGACCCTTAAGCATGTGACCCTATTGGTTCGGTGAAGTATAGACATGACCGGAACACTTTCTGATCAATGATCAACATCGGAGCCGTGGACACACATATTGACCCCTAAACCCACACGAATAATATTCGACTGAACCTCGAGTTGCAGTGTGCTATTCCTGTTGCTTCGCGATATCTTACAAACACCCGAGGTGAGATTTATCAGTATCCCCATTGATCAACACTTGTCCACTATGCCAGTTACCTCGTTACTGGTTTTGTTCTCTTTTCTCATTCCCGGGTTCCGGCATCCCCATGATCGAATCACAATGTGTCTGGCCAGACGATGATGGATACCGTAACACTGAGAGGGCCCAAATAATATCCCTCCATCGTCGGAGGAGCAAATCTCAATCTTGATCTATTAAGTCCCTTGTCATACTTTCCCATGAACCCGTAAGCCACCGTAATAGCCACCCAGTTATGGATGACGTTTAACAAACTCCAAAGTTTATGAAGCAAGCATGAAGAAACTCGATACTCTCATGGTCTAAGGAATTATGCAAACATTAACTTTCTCTGTATTATTAACCATTAACATGTGATGAATGTATCTCATAGCATAACATCAATTCAGGTCGATTCAATACAAATGTTCTCCTAACATTGTGCCCTCAAAGTTGCCGGCATAGACATGCCCATGATCAGGAAAACGTGATCATCATGCAACACTTGAGCTAGTCTTAGAGGAATGACTAGGAATACATTTTACCGTTTATTATTCCACACGTGCACATGGGTTTTCCTGAAAGCCTTTATGGATATACGGGCTCGGGAACTACAGCAGTTATAGCATTGAATATAAACTTAACTAGGAACATAGGGATAAATAATAACATTTATTATTGCCTCTAGGGCATATCTCCTACAGTAGAATGGTAATGTCATTTATATTTGGATGTTTTTCTTATTCATCTTTCAAATCATAAATATTGTATAGATAGTATTCCTTTTTTTGTAGATTACAGTTCTGGCTCTAGTAAATGTGACATGGTGTTCATATTTCTTTGATACAAAGTTGAAATGTGTCCATGTGGTAGACCCAACATACATTAGGTCTAAAGAAATTGAACTGAATAAGCTACATAATGCAAACATCTCTAAAATAAAAACTGGACTAAGTGATTTGATAAATGAATTGTATTGTTGTTGGAATATATATTTTAGCCTTTGGGAAAACAATTACCTGAAGTCCATCCTTGCAGGCGCTAAGAGGTATTATATTTTCTTCATCAACTCTTTAAATCGGGATTGAAAAATGTGAATTTAAATATGACTCACATAACTCATTTTTTTAGTGAGATTCCGGAATATTAACAATTGTAGGCATATGTGATTTTGAAGGCGAACGATTCATTGTAGAACACACAGAGGTAAGTCCATTCAATCAAATCCATCAGAATTAAATTAAAATTATACTATTACCTAATATTTGTTCAATTCTTCAGGACACTGTCATGGAATTCAATGCCCTAATGCTATATGAGTTGATGTCTACCGAGGGGAACAACGGATCTGTGCCTAAAGCCTATATTAGTGAAATTGATGTTTAGGCAAATTTGAATTTGGAACTTACCAGATTATTTATTACATTACGCAATATATTCGTAATATTCTTCAAGAAATGGTTCACAACTTTTTATTTTGTTAGCGGTATTACACATAGATCAAAACATTTCTATAGTTAGTTAATGTTGTGACCGCTTTTTAATTTTACTGTAATTTGTATCGTACTTTCATTTGTAATGATATTATGTTCACCACGCGGTTAGTAAGAATGGTTGTTTCACATTCTACATAATGATATTATGTCATATCACATATCAAGAATATAGCACATTACATATTTCATAATTGGATGATAGTTCACTTTAAACGTGTCACCGTAACAAGAATATCACATATCATATTTCATATTTTGTGTACATAGCACGAACTCCAATATAAGCATTCAACATTTGACTTTAACATGCAAATTTTTCTAATATCATATACCACACACGTGAAATTTAATAATGTTTATTAGTTTTTTAGTAAACTGCTTATCAAATATCACAAATCATAGTCTGTCCATAATTGTATATTCCACATTTCTATATTTTATGATATTATCACATATCATATTTCATATCTTTGCACATACAACAAATTGCAATATAAGCATTTCAATTTTGGCGTTAAAATATAAAATTTTCTAATTTCATATACCACATAGTTAAATAGAGATATTATTACTATTTTTATTTCTAATTGCTTAT
The DNA here is from genome assembly GCA_011799875.1 of Thinopyrum elongatum. Lineage (NCBI taxonomy): Eukaryota > Viridiplantae > Streptophyta > Magnoliopsida > Poales > Poaceae > Thinopyrum > Thinopyrum elongatum. The sequence continues at coordinate 55,521,107 of CM022303.1, forward strand.
CTAAAAACTGCTTATCAAATATCACCAATCATAGTCTGTCCATAATTGTATATTCCACATTTCTATATAATTATATTATCACCAATCATATCATATTTTGCACATACAAAAAATTGCAATATAAGCAATTCAATTTTGGCGTTAACATATAAAATTTCTAATTTCATATATCACATATGTTAAATATGATATTATTTACTATTTTATTTCTAGATGCTTATCAAACATCAAATTTCATAGTGGCCCATAATATAATATTTCACATTTTGTACAACAACAAATTATTTTTCCTATTCTTAACCAATATAAGCATTTCACATTTGACTGAACATACAAAACTTTCTAATATCATATGCGACATAGTGAAATATGATATTATTTACCAGTTAATATGTAATAGCTTATCAAATATCAAATTTCATATTAAGCTCTTAAATGTATATTTCACATTTTATTTTTATATGTTAATATCACATATCATATTTCATATTTTGTGCATACCACAAATTCCAATATAAGCATTCCACATTTGACTTTAATATATAATTTTTCTAATATCATATACCACATATGTGAAATATGATATTATTTACTAGTTTATATGTAATGGCTTATCAAATATCATATTTCATAGTCTGCTCATAAATGCATATTTCACATTCCATTGCATATAGTTTCATTTCACATTTTTACGATAACATTGTTTTTCATATTTATTAGAAAGTTTTATAATTTCAAATATCACTTTACCAACACAATCTCCTCAATTATGCATATTTTTTTTAGTTTCATAAGTTAGATCCTATGACATATCAATAACTATCACATTTCATGTCATATTACAAAAACTGAAATATGCATTTATTACATAAATCATTATTTCACGTACCAGATAAACATACTCCATTTTACATACAAGTTATCATATATGGAAAATATCACACAACGATACACAGTAAAAAATTGATATTTAATTTATCACAGCTTTATGTGTTAATACTAAGTAAAAATTAATATATAGAAATCATATTTAATTTATCACAACCATACCAAACAAAAATGTGTTAACTACTACATAAATCCACATTTCAAATTTTCCCAAATGCGTTTACTCATATCGTAACTCTTGTATGTAAAAGTGGCACGTGAAATATTTTTGTTTGTGATAAATATGAAATACAATTCATTTCATACATTAGTTTTTTTGGTGAAATGAGCGTATAATATATTGAAATGTGAAGTATGCATACATGTGTAAGGTATGAAATGTGGCATGTACAATATTAATTTAGATGATGGATATGAAGTACAATTTGGGGTACATTTGTTATCTGATTTGTGAAATATTTATATATGCGAAATGTGTATCATTGCTTTATAAGTTATGAAATGTCGTATAATAAACATTATTTGTTAAGCAAGCGTATATTATACTGAAATGTGAAACATGCACACATGTGGAAGTTATGAAATGTCGTATGTGCAATATTAGGATATGAAATATATTTTGGTGTATAAGTGTAATCTGATTTGTGAAACCAATATATATGCGAAATGTGCATCATTGATTTGTAAGTTAATTTATATATATTGTATTGAATGTTCCATGCCATGGAGTCAAACAAGGTACTATATATCATGCTATTTATCCGGAGAAACAAATGAGGGATGGCCGTATCGAAATCCAAGGGAATGCGTGGAAGAACTTTGCGAGAGACCACAACTTTGATGTTGAATTGCGGGTTGTAATCCTTGTTGTTCCTCGTGACCAGAAGCACGTATTGACCATGAGGTTCAAAACTATAGGATACTATAGGCAACCATTAAGTTTAGACGACTCATATGACGAGTCGGACGACGACTCGGATGACGACTTTGATGAGGAATAAGAAGACAAACGTTGATCATAAAAAACTAGACAGCATATCATTATAGATTTTCTAAGTTTATTCTACATTATTCATTTTTGATAAATCTATTCAACCTTTTGAAGGCACAATTATTGTATATTTCAATAGAATGGTTTTTTATTTTACAACTTAACTGTTAGTGTGCTTTGTCAAATCCTGAGTTGTAAAAAAATAGAAAATACAAGGGACAGTAGAAATAAAGTTAAAAAAAATTAAATGTGGTATTATTTGTTTCCTTTGATGTTTGCAAGAAACAACTTGGAAAACTAAAAGAGATATGACACATGTTCACTCTACCTGTGTTACCTACCAACGTTTCAAATTTATTGCGTAATGTATGCAGTGCTGGTCACATAATATTTGAAAATAGTACTAAATCAAGGTTGAAACATCTAAGGGCAGTCCTTGATTGTGTGGGTAGGAGAACGACACTTGCTGCAGTACCTTGACCGCGCTAAACCCAAATAACCACCTGGCTCCTTGCTCTTCTTTGATGGTTTGCTTCCACGTTTTTTCTTGCTTGTTGGGGATACCTACAAGGGGTAGGCCCAAAACGAGCCTATACGGCATGACATATGGGCCCCCGACATAGGACACTCCCAGCACAAATCATCACCATGAAGGAATAAACCCACTCGGACGGTACCTACCCAAGGACTTACTCGGACGACATCGACAACCATCGCCACTCGGGTGTTCCCCCGCTACCCGGACAAATACGTCGAACAGGTCACTCGGACAACATCAAAGACCCATGTTACTCGGATGAAAGGAGCATGGCGCGAGTCGGACAAGCTCTACTCGGACGACAGCAGTCCAACCGCCAGGAGCAATTAAACAAGCATTACGCATGGATGAATAAATGTGCCTTTAAGATCCGAACTTACAAGCAATTAAACATGTCAATTACCACCGTCATAATGGCTAAAACTGTCAGCCATTAGCACACCATTAAACCTAGCTTTTATGTCGGCAGTGCACTCTGTCTCGTTAGAAGGAGTCTCTCTCTCTCTCGCTCGCTCTCAAGCTGGCTCGCTCTCACTTAGGCTCTGGCTCAGAAACACCTCTGTTGTACTCAAAAACACATACGCAAGAACAACTCCTGAGAGGAGACATGACGTAGGGCTTTTACCCCCACCGCGAGGGGCCTGAATCTGCATAGTTACTTGTGTCACCCATTTGCGTGTCGATAGACAAAGCTCCATCCTACTCCCACTCTTCTACTGTCAGAATCATCCCCACGATAGTTGGCGCCCACCGTAGGGCTGCGTGTCTATCGCTAAATGGCGCTGATGGTTTTTTCTTCTTCATCGACTTTCGGCATCGAGCTGATTCCGGTCCGGTCCCGTGCCGGCTGGAAGATCGGGCGCCTCGGTGGCATCCAAGGCGTTCTTCATCGCCTCGACCTTCAACCAACAGCTACGTGCCCTTTATTCTTGAGTTTTTAATATATTTGATCTTGCCTTGCTTACAAAGCTCCGTTAATTTTGCATATGTTCACTCGGTTGACAAGTTCCTGAGTAATTGCGTATTATCCTTCTCCTTGCGTGGGCCGTAGAAGTTGCATACTAGCTCGGATCAAAATGATTCGAATATCAAAATCGACCGCCTCGACGAGACGAACACTTTTCATGTAGAACGCTTCTTTATTTGAGGTCGTTTTGGTAGCATAATTAGCCGAACAGTATTTCGAATACATAATCTTGGCAATCCGAGCACAGTTTCTTCGGCCCCTGAGATGACATCGGATGACGTTGACCCAAACACCAAAGTTGTTCATTTTAACCATATGGACAATTTTCACATTGGGCACTTTTTTATTCCGTGTCATCTTAATTAGATTTTCTGTTGTGCCAAGAACTGATGTCGTCACGAGTGACCTGCATCTCCACGTTGGCCGCTGCTCATCCTCAAGAACGTCGAATATTAGACACTAACATGCAGGTTCACTCGGATGGATCCTTTACTCGATCGACTTCAGCATGCATGTTCAATCGGATGGATCTTTCATTCGGATGCTGCTTCACCACCATCCGAGTCCCGAGAGAAGGAACTCATGATGATTCACTCGGCCGGTTTCAGCATGTAAGACCTACCCGGGTATGCACAACGTATAAGTCCTATGGCGCACCACTCGAGCATGCAGCGAGGCACATGGCGCGCCACTCGGTCAGCCGCGTCTCCCTCAACTTACTCAACTCGGTTAACCGCGTCTTCATCAACTCGCCGGACTCAATCGGCCACGCTGCGCCCGACTCCAACATGTCTTCATCATCCAAGATGCCTGTAAGCGACGTGCAACTCTACGATTACTGTTGCGACATCCCCAAGCAAGCGGCAAATCAGACAGCTAAGTAGCTTTCACGCTCTATATTTTGCTGAACAAATGAGCTATTATATTTTTGCTGCCCACGAGTATTTATTTCCGTGTGCCACACTAGTAGAAAACCTACCTTTGATCCGGAGCATTAGTCCCGGCCGGGTTTGGGCCCGGGACTAATGTGATCATTAGTCCCGGTTCCAACGGCTAGGAGCGGACGGGGGCATGGCCCCCTTTAGTCCCGGTTCAATTGGGATCTCTAGTCCCGGTTGGCACCAACCGGGACTAAAGGGGTTGCGGCGGGCTGGTGTGACGCCTCCAGCTCGATCGTGCACTAATCATACACGCAAATGCACACGATCAAGCCTAATGACTCAATTGAAGGAATCACAACACAACTCTAAACATAAATAAAGGCATACAAGCATTATATTACAAGTCAGGGCCTCGAGGGCTCGAATACATAAGCTTGATGTCAACAAGCATCAGTGGAAGCGTTAGATATCTGAGTACAGATATAAAAGATAAAACAAATAGGCCTTTAAAAGGCGAGGCAAAAGAAAACACTAAGATCGAAAAGGCGCAGGCCTTCTGCCTGGGACCCTTCGATCCTACTCCTGGTCGTCAGCAAGCTCGTAGTAGTATCCATCCTCGGTGTAGTAGTAGTGATCGTCGACAGAGGCAGTTGGCTCCGGGGCTCCATCATCTGGTTGCATCAAATGGGTATGGGGAAAAAGTGGAAGCAAAGCAACCGTGAGTACTCATCCGAAGTACTCAGCAAGCAAGGATCTACACTACATATGCAATATTATCAAAGAAAGGCTGTATATGTGGACTGGGCTGCAGAAATGCCAGAATAGAGAGAAGGCCTAGTCCTATCGAAGACTAGCATCTTCAAACCTCTTCAGGCATCTTCGAGCATCTTGCAGCATTTAGAAGAGTTCAGAAAAACATAATATAATGTAATAATAGTGTAATCAACCTCACCCAAAGATCCTTCCTCGACTCCCTGTAAGAAAGCAATCCTAGAGCCATAGTAGTAGTGTTATCAACCTCGCCCAGAGACACTTCCTCGACTCCCTGCGAGAAAGCGATCCTAGAGGCATACTATCTGGTATCAACCTCGCCCAGAGATCCTTCCTCGACTCCCTGCGAGAAAGCAATCCCAGAGCCATACTATCCAGTTATCAACTCCAGTATCCAATTCTAGTTGTATCGATCGGGATACAACTCCGAGCATCCGTTACCGAGGATCCGGCTATGCATAGATTAGTTCTTCCCTGCAGGGGTGCACCAACTTACCCACCACGCTCGATTAACTCCGGCCGGACACATTTTTCTGGGTCATACCAGGCCTCGGCCAATCGACACAGCGCAGCCCTACCTAGAGCTCAGCAGAGAGGTCCCCGTCAGTCTTCATCCTAAGCACTCCGGGGTCTTGGGCCCATCGCCCGTTGCACTCCGGGTCGTTGTGTGCAGGGTGGATACCAGCACCGCCTCGGATGGCCGGCATGATCCGACCGTGCCACAATGCTGAACTGGATGTCTGACAGAGCTTTCGGCTGATGCCACCATGCAGAGTGCCCATAACTATTCCCGCATGATGGTTAGTGCTATCGGGCCAGAGGCCCACTCGGATCAAATATCCAAATCGTTAGTGTATTGGTAGCGCGCGGTAACGAGCAGAGACTCACGATCGATGTGACCCCGTCACCCTATCTCGAGGACTTGCGGCAAGGGCTAAGAATGCCCGGCCACGCCTCGTATTTATTTCTCGGGTACCCTCCAGGTCAACCCGACTTCCCATCACTCGCTGGTACCCCTCAGGGTCGCCCCGCCTTTCCAAGTAACATTTGTAAAGTCCAAGTATCCGTGTGTCCATAACATCAGGGAATCCGAGATATCACCCTCGTTGGATTCCTACTCGATGTATCCATCAAGGTGAACTTAGGAGGAATCACCCTCGAGGTTCACACTTGAGGTGTTGCACGACGGCGTCGTTATCGGAGTGGTGAAGGAGGAATCACCCTCGATGACCATGACCGAATAGCTACTCTACAGAGTTAACATCCGAAGTGCTAAATGAGGTATCACCCTCGGCACTCGATGGTAACGCTGCAGTGTCGTACAACTAAGCGGGTGATGTGCGGTGCCGGGCCTGGTTGTCGTTCATGTTGATCGAGCCATCTGATAATCCAGCGGGGGCAACTGGGTCAAAGTGGTGTCTCTGGTGGGGCTCTATCCAGCCTATACTAAGTAGTTTAGGATAAACAGGTAAGGTATCAATAGCAGGTTACGATAAACAGGCTATGCATCAGAATAGGATAACTCAAAGCAGTAGCAAATTCTAATGCAAGCAGGAGGAAGAAAGAATAGGCGATATAGGCATGTTCAAAGGGGCGGTGCTTGCCTGGTTGCTTTGCAAACACCAACGGGTCTTCGACGAGGTAGATGATCATTGGGTCATCATCGGTCTCGGGGTCTATCGAGAGAGAAAAGGGGGAAGAAATAATAAATAAAGGCAGACAATGCAATCACAGAAGCATAGCACACTACTGGAAAACAGGCTACTAATGGCGCACCACTTTCTGGTACTAATGGCGCACATCAGGTACGCCATTACTACCACGCCATTAGTAAGCGATAGTAATGGCACACATTTGGTGCGCCATTACTATCCCGGACACTAATGGCGCACCAGTAGTGCGCCATTACTAAGGCCAGGGGTGCGCCATTACTATGAATATTAGGTTTTTTTTTTGCTTTTTTGTATTTGCAGAGGTTACAAAATACATCACAGATTTAAACAGATATAAACAACATCATCAACATGACAGCAAATATGTAACAGCCACATCATCATCAACATACGCCCATATGTAAAAGCCACATCAGAATTCTTAACCAACACCATTATTAACAAGAGAGCAAATCACAAAGTATAGCATGAGAGTACAAAAATTCTTAACCAACATGTTATAAATTACAGTAGACAAATAGCATTGTCCAGTAGCAACAGCAGACCAACTATGCGCACTGAAGACGTTTCACACATCGTCAGAAGATGAGATGACAATGAGTTTGTTCTCTTTTGCGGCCTGAGCTGCTTCCCATGCTACCGCTTGGCGTGCTGGGTCAGGAGGCGGGATGTAGAGGTCGTTGTCGTAGGTGGGGAGTGGTACGCCCGGGTAGAGGCGCGCCCAAGTGGCATTGAAATCCGCCTCCTCTGCTTCGTCCTCCTCTCCTTTCTCTCTTCCTGGTTGGTGCATTGCGACCACTTTTTTTGTTGTTGTTGACAGATCAAATCAGCTCACAGACGGCTAAAGGAGGAGACGAAGCTCACCTAGGGTGGCTTGGAGACGAGCTCGAACACGCCGTAGGGGAAGAAGACGATGTAGCCGACGTCGAGGAAGAAGACTCCCGCGGCGGGCGTCGATGGTGGGCGTCGTCGCCGTCGATCTGCGAGCACGCGTGGTGAGAGAGAGAGAGAGAGAGAGAGAGAGGGAGGGAGAGAGAGAGGGAGGGGGAGGCTTACCGGAGGGGCGCGGGGTCACGGCGGCGGTGAGGGGAGAGGGCGGAGGGCGGCGGCGGCTGGTGTTGCGCAGGGCGGCGACGGCTGGTGTTGCGCAGGGTGGCGACGGCGGGTTAGATTGGATCGGGGCCGCGCGCGGGTTGTGGGGGTGGGGGGAATAGGGTTTGCGGGAGGGTAGGGGGATTAGGGGATCTGGGGAGAGGCGGGCCCAGGTCTGAGGTGAGGTGGACCCAGGAAAATGGAACAGCAATGGCGCACCATACGGATATGCACCATTATTGTCTAGGAATACTAATGGCGCACGGTGCCGTGATGCGCCATTGCTAAGCCGGGGAAGGGGTGCTGGTCCAGGAGCAACTAATCAATGGCGCACGGTTGGAGGCATGCGCCATTAGTAACAGGGGCACTAATGGCGCACCAAGCCATGGTGCGCCATTGCTATTTAGTAGTGGCGCACCACATAGGCAGTGCGCCATTAGTGTCCATATTATCAATAGCCGTTTTCCCAGTAGTGGCATGGCAGCACGTTATTCGAGAGATGCCCTAATGCATTACTACGCAAGTTAGTGGGCGCGGGAAATTATCCGGGAGTGTTCTCCCAGCTCTGGGTGATTATCGAGCAGATGAAACGGAGGGGAAAGTTCCATGTTCATCATGCTAGAGGCATGTGACGGGTATGAGGAAGCCATATTCGGATTCGTCTCGTCGTTCTGAGCAACTTTCATGTATAAAGTTTTTTGATCTGAGCTACGGTTTAATTTCTACGAATTTCTAAATATTTAAACAGTTTTCTGAAATTTATTTTATTTACTAAAATCAACATTATCCAGAATAGTAGCAGTGACATCAGCATGACGCAATGATGACATCATCAGTCAACAGGACGGCTAACCAGGTCAAACCTGACCAGTGGGCCCCACTGGTCAGTGACTGATCTAATTAACAGTGATTAATTAACTTAAACTAACCTGATTATCTAATGGGACCCACTTGTCAGTGGCTATACTAAATAACCATTTAATTTCATTTCAAATTAGCCTAATTAATCCTGGGGGGCCCACATGTCGGTGGCACTGTGTGCCTAGTCAGCACAGTTGACCACGGTCAAGGTGGTCAACTAGGGCTGGGGTCCCACGGGAACTGACCCTGGGGGTGGCCCCAGGTCGGCCACGTCGGCGTCGACCGGCGACTCGCCGCCGGCAACCAAAACGACGGCGGCGCGCACAGGAGGTGGTCAGATCTCGCGGTCCGGCGACCAAATCGAACGCCACGACGCGCGTTCGAACGAGCGCTCAACGGGGCACCTAACGGTTGCGGTGGTTTGGCCGTAAACGACCGGGGTTAGCGGCACCGAGTGGCGGAGGCGGCGCCGGAGTTCGGGTGACAACGGTTTCGACGTTAGGGGGCACGGCAAGTGGTGCGAGCGATGGCGTTCGAACGAGCAGACAAGGCTGCATCGAATGATGGTGGTGCCGTGGCCGGAGATGATCGGGAATGAGGCCGGCGACGAGCTACGGCGGCGGCGCATTCAGGCGTTCGAGGGAATCAGAGCTAGGGGGCACGGGGAAGCATGTGTGCGTGCGCGTTGGGCTCCTGGTAGCACCAGGAGCACGTTGCCGTGCTCAGCTGAACGTGACAGTGGCTGTGGCCACGGCGGTGAGATGATCAGCGATGGCGAGCTCACGGCAACGGCGGCGGGCTAGCTATGCGGCGCCACGGCGACAGGAGAAAAGGGAAGAAGGTGGAGGTTCACCACGCGGCGCAAGAAAGGCCCTTACAAGCTTTGTAGCAGCAGAGGAGGCGAGGGTCGAAGCGGAGGAGCTCCGGCGATCCACGATGGTCGCCGGCTCGATCCGGGCGATGCAGTGGCCTCCGGCTTGGATGCGAGGCCGGGAAAGAGGGAGAAGGCGATGACGGTGATGGGGGACATGTCAGGAGGACGGGGCGGCTCCCGTGGCCGCGAGGACGAGCGCGGCACGGCGGCGACCGCGTCGGTCTCCTCTCCAGTTCGTAGGAGAGGGAGAGGAAGGAGGGAAGAGTGAGCGAGGAGGAGTCAGGGGGAATGGACGAGGGGGGTCCTTATCCCCTCGGCTGTCGGTGGGCGTCGCCGTGTCGCCGTCTTGACGGAGAACGCCGGCGCAGCCACGGGCGAGGCGACATGCACAGGTGAGAGAGAGGGAGGAGGGAGAAACAGGCCGGCTGGACTGGGCCGTGCCACTGTGCACTTAGGCCCAACTCATAGTAGTTGTTAGGCCTTTTCTGTTTCTCCTTTGCTTTTCTTTTTACAGCAGGGATTAGCAAAATATTTGAGCTGCCAAATGTATTTGTTAAAATGTGAAACTTGTCCACAAAAATACAATGGAATATTATGCTCTGCCACAAAAAGTTTGAGTAAGATTGGAATTCATTTGAATTTTTCAAAAATGGAAATGGCATTTTAAGTGCTATTTTGGCACTGTTTTAAATGCTTAGGCCCATTTTGTTGTTGATGGTGATGATGTTTTACTTAACAACATTTGTTTTGGAATATTTGCTAGAAGGTGAACATTTTTCCAACAAGTTTTGAGCAACTTCATTTTGCACTGTGAATTTGAATTGGATTCAGAGAAGAATTTGAAATGAGATATTTATCCAACATGATTAAGCTTTGTAAATCAAGATGACTTGGCACTGATCATAAGGGATTACTGTAGTGTGATGCTGGGGATGTTACAGCTGGGGCCCCTGCGAGCACCTTTAGTCCCGGTTGGTATCACCAACCAGTACTAGAGATGGACCTTTAGTCCCGGTTTGTATCACCAACCGGGACTAAAGATCTCCCAATATAGATGCTTCGTCCAGCCTGAGCCCAAGCTCTCATTTCTCTCCTCTCTGTTTCCTTCCCCTAGCTCGAGCTCATCCTCCATTGTTGCCAAGATTTGTCAAGATTGGAGGCACCCCATCTATCCAAGGGTTCTAAAAGGTTAGCAACTTCATTATTTCATCTCTCATTGCTAGTTTAGCTCGTTTCATGCTCTAAGTATAGTGATTTGTGGGTTTTATTTTGGGAGTAATTATGCGGGAGTTTATTTGATTTATATGCAATTTGAGCTCAAATTAACTTCTTAGTTTGCATATCTGTATGTGTGGTTTACTTAGTGCGTTCCCGTCCCAGTCCTCACCGCCATCGATCGCCCGCAACGTCCCGTCGCCGGCACCACCTTGGTGAGCCTCTTGTTCTTATCCTTTTTGTAAAAAAAAAAATCTTACTTGTATGATTTAGATAGTTACTTATATAATTTTCTTACTTGTATGATTGTTTGTTATACATAGTGCCATGGTTTTGATATCCGTCCCCGTCAGCCCTCGTCCGGTTTATGATTCGGATGTGGTATATTATCGTTTATAACTATTTGTTGCATTTCGTGTTTATGACAATTATGCCCATCAAGTTGACATAGATATTTTTATCTAGGAGGTATGTGAACCAGAAATTGCAACGGACCCTCTTGTCGAGAAGTTAAATTTTGTTGAAAAAGAAAACGAGTATTTAAAAGAAAAATTGAAAAGAATTGAAGAAGAGAAGATGAAATTGAAGTTGTATGTTGCTGATGTCGTCAATGATTAGAAGATCAAGATGGATGCAATGCGCTTGAAGATTAGAAAGATTAGAAAATATGTCGTTAATAAAGAGGCTTGGTATCATTATGCTGTTGGATCAATTATTACCTTAGTTGCGATTTTGATCGCATTTGTTGTTGCATTTAAATGCTTTAGCCAGATAGTTGTATGTTGTTTTATGAGAATAAGTGTGTATGAACTTTATGTATGAACTTGTATTAATTTGGTCTTTTCGATGTTGTGCAATGAAGATGAGCCGGCAATGGATGTACGATGACCGACGCTCTCCCCAGTTCATTAATGGCGTGCATAGTTTTCTGCGTGCGGCTGAGGCAAACAAGCGGAAAGGTTTTATGTGTTGTCCATGTGGTGTCTGTAAGAATGATATGAATTACTGTACCTCAAAAGTCCTTCACAGCCACCTGCTTCAGTCCGGTTTCATGTCCGGCTATAACTGTTGGACCAAGCATGGAGAAAGAGGGGTTATAATGGAAGAGAATGAAGAAGAAGAGGATGATGACAACTATCCTAGGTTCCCTGAATACGATGGTACTACAATGGGGGAAGAAGCTGAAGAAGAGGCATCAGATGAGCCCGCTAATGATCTTGATCGGGCCATTGCTGATGCACAGAGAAACTGCGCAAGTGAAAAGGAGAAGTTGAAGTTGCAACGCATGTTAGAGGATCACAAAAAATTGTTGTACCCAAATTGCGAAGATGACAAGAAAAAGCTGGGTACCACACTGGAATTGCTGCAATGGAAGGCAGAGAATGGTGTATCTGACAAGGGATTGAAAAGTTGCTGAAAATGTTAAAGAAGATGCTTCCAAAGGACAATGAATTGCCCGACAGTACGTACGAAGCAAAGAAGGATGTCTGCCCTCTAGGATTAGAGGTGTAGAAGATATATGCATGCCCTAATGATTCCATTCTCTACCGCGGTGAGGAGTACGAGAATTTGAATGCATGACCGGTATGCGGTGCATTGCGCTATAAGATCAGCCGCGATGACCCTGGTGATGTTGAGGGCGAGCGCCCCTGGAAGAGGGCTCCTGCCAAGGTGATGTGGTATGCTCCTATAATACAACGGTTGAAACATTTGTTCCAAAACAAAGAGCATGCCAAGTTGTTGCGATGGCACAAAGAAGACCGTAAGAAAGACGGGATGTTGAGAGTACCCGCTGATGGGTCGCAGTGGAGAAAAATCGAGAGAAAGTGGTCGGAGTTTGCAGCTGACGCAAGGAACTTATGGTTTGGTATAAGTGCAGATGGCATTAATCCTTTTGGGGAGCAGAGCAGCAATCATAGCACCTAGCCTGTGGCTCTATGTATCTATAACCATCCTCCTTGGTTGTGCATGATGTGGAAGTTCATTATGATGCCAGTGCTCATCCATGGCCCTAAGCAACCCGGCAATGACATTGATGTGTACCTAAGGCCATTAGTTGAAGAACTTTTACAGTTGTGGAATATAAAAGGTGTACATGTGTGGGATGAGCACAAATAGCAGGAATTTAACCTACGAGCGTTGCTGTTTGTAACCATCAATGATTGGCCTGCTCTTAGTAACCTTTCAGGACAGACAGACAAGGGATACAATGCATGCACACACCGTTTAGTGAGACTGAAAGTATATATTTGGATAAATGTAAAAAGAATGTGTACCTGGGACATCGTCGATTTCTTCCGATCAAGCATCTCTTAAGAAAGAAAGGCAAGCATTTCAAAGGTGAGGCAGATCACCGGAAGAAGCCTGACCACCGTACTAGTGATCATATACCTGATATGGTCAAGGATTTAAAAGTAATCTTTGGAAAGGGTCCTGGCGGACAATCTGTTTCGAATGACGCTGACGGACACGCACCCATGTGGAAGAAGAAATCTATATTTTGGGACCTACCCTATTGGAAAGTCCTAGAAGTCCGCTCTGCAATCGACATGATGCACGTGATGAAAAATCTTTGCGTGAACCTGCTAGGCTTCTTGGGCGTGCATGGGAAGACAAAAGATACACCGGAGGCACGGGAGGACCACCAACGTATGCACGAAAAAGACGGCATGCATCCAAAGAAGTATCAAGGTCTTGCCAGCTATTCTCTTACCAAAGAAGAGAAGGAAATCTTTTTTGAATGCCTGTTTAGTATGAAGGTCCCGTCTGGCTTCTTGTCGAATATAACAGGAATAATAAATATGGCAGAGAAAAAATTCCAAAACCTAAAGTCTCGTGACTACCACGTGATTATGACGCAATTACTTCCGATTGCATTGAGGGGGCTTCTACCAAAAAATATTCGATTAGGCATTGTGAAGTTATGTTCATTCCTCAATGCAATTTCTTAGAAAGTAATCGATCCAGAAATCCTACCAAGGTTACAGAATGATTTGGTCCAATGTCTTGTCAGTATCGAGTTGGTGTTCCCACCATCCTTCTTCAATATTATGATGCACATCCTAGTTCACCTAGTCAAAGAGATTACCATTCTGGGTCTTGTATTTCTACATAATATGTTCCCCTATGAGAGGTTCATGGGAGTCTTAAAGAAATATGTTCATAACCGTGCTAGGACAGAAGGAAGCATCTCCAAGGGCCATGAAACAGAGGAGGTTATTGAGTTTTGTGTTGACTTTATTCCTGACCATAAGCCGATTGGTGTTCCTGAATCGCAGCATGAGGGGAGACTGAGTAGAAAAGGCACGCTAGGAAAGGATTCAGTAATATGTATGGACAGGCATTCTTTCACTCAAGCACACTACACAGTTCTACAAAATTCCACCTTGGTGGCTCCGTATATCGAGGAACACATGGATATTGTACGCTCCAAGAACCCGGAGCAGTCTGGCCCCTGGATTAAACGTACACACATGGCGACTTTCGACGGTTGGTTGCAAACACATCTCATGAATGACACCACTGTTGGAGATGAGCTGTACTTGTTGGCCAAGTCACCATCTTCGACTATATTGACTTTCAAGTGGTACGAGATAAATGGGAATACATTTTACACGATCGCTTAAGATAAAAAGAGCACCAACCAAAAAAGTGGTGTCCGCTTTGATGCAGCAAACAACAATAGGAAAAAGGACACATATTATGGTTACATAGAGGAGATATGGGAACTTGACTATGGACCTTCTTTTAAGGTCCCTTTGTTTCGGTGCAAATGGGTCAATCTGACAGGAGGCGGGGTAAAGGTAGACCCGCAGTACAGAATGACAACAGTGGATCTCAACAATCTTGGGTACACATACGAACCATTCATCCTAGCCAATGATGTGGCGCAGGTTTTCTATGTGAAGGACATGTCTACCAAACCGAGAAAAAGAAAAGATAAGGAAGCGAATACATCATACGATGAGCCAAAGCGCCACATAGTTCTTTCAGGGAAAAGAAATATCGTGGGAGTGGAGGACAAGACAGACATGTTAGAAGATTATGAAAAGTTTGATGAAATTCCTCCCTTCACAGTGAAGACTGACCCAAGCATCCTGTTAAATGATGAAGATTCTCCATGGTTACGGCGCAATCATAAGCAAGGGCCACAAGCGAAGAAAAAGTTTTATACCCCAAGATCCCACTCTGAGATGTGACCGGCTTCACCGCCATCACTTTCTCTCAGGTGGTTCCGACTATCGTGCACAAAAGGTGGTTCCGACCCAGGATGACAAGGCTCGGAAACAAAACGAAGCGAAGAAACATTTCAAGCCCAGGATGATTATTCATCCTCACTTTCAGAATTTGATGGTAGAAGAGGCAATGCAGGTGTGTTTTCCTGTTGAATAGTCTATTTTTTTGGCATATCTCATGAACATCCAGGCTCCTTTATATTATCTTACATCAGGAGTACAAACCCACATCATGAGAAAGATTTTGACAGCATTGATCGCCTTGTGTCATATTTTCAAAAACATATTGACAAACCACCACCTGATGCTGGCCCTTCAATGTGAAATGTTGCAGCAATGGTACCTATGAAAATTAACTTGATAGAACTATTTGTCACTCTCTGATGAAAATTAAAACTCCTCATTTTGACTAACAGAAACATAATATAATTTGGCAAAAGAATAACAAGAAAACATAAACTAAAATAATTAAAACAAAGGAAAATGTATAAAACTAAAAGAGCTAAACAGAATATGTTTTTGATTAAAACACCTATTTAAAATATCCTAAAAATTTCCAAATTGAACATACTGATAAAACACACTAATATTAAACAGCAGGAAAAAGAATCACTCAAAAATCTGTTTTTAAACTGAAGTTATTCACAAACTAGTGATTCACACAAATTTCAAATAATTCAAATTTAACTATTCAAATTTGAAAACTATTGGCACTAACAGAAAGTTTATAATTTTTATGACCTAAAGCAAAAAAGATTCACTCAAAAACTCTAAATATTGCCTATAAGTAGAAACAAAAGTAAAAAAATAAATCAAAAAACAAAAGCAGAAAACATGAAAAACACCTTTAGTCGTGGTTGCCACCACCAGCCGGGACTAAAGGTCCTTCTCCCGCGCGTAATTTGGGCTGGAACCTTTAGTCCCGGTGCGTGGCTGGAACCGGGGCTAAAGGTCCCGCATATATAAGTTGTGTCCCGGGGCCAGCCACCGCCCGGGAGAATAGATCGAACCACCACGCCCTGCCTCGGCGACCACTTCGATCCGCCACTCTCCGACCTCTTCCGGCTTCCCCGAGCACGCCTTCGAGCTCATCGTGACTAGCCGCCTCTCTCCCCCTACCCTCGCTTCCTCTAGTGCCTCGTAGGGTCATTTTCGTCGGTTGCGTCGCTGCCGTCCTGTAGGTCCGACGCGTCGCCGCCGTCCTATAGGTCGCCGCCGGTCGTTTTCGTCGGTCGCGTCACCGCCGTCCTATAGGTCGTCGCCGCCGTCCTGTAGGCGTTGGTCCAACGCGTCGCCGCCGTCCTGTAGGTCGCCGCCGGCGGGCACGCACGCTCGCGGCCGGTTTAAACCGGGTCAGTCTCAGTGACAGGTGGACCCGGCCGGTTTAATTAGTGCCTGATTAGGTTTACTGATAAACACACTTAGGCTAATTAGCCACTGACTGGTGGGACCCATTTAATTAGCTAACCAGTTAACCCTCTAACTAAAACCACTGTGATTGACATTTGGGTCCGCCCTAACCATTTGACTGGTCAATGTGGACCCAGTCTGGCCCCACTGTCAGCCACACAGCAATCTGCTGTGTACATTGCCTTGTGTGCACATAGCAATTTAGTATTTAAATAAATTCGGATTAGTAATATTCCAGTAATTTCAGAATATTGTTTAAACTTCAAAAGTTCATTGAAATTAAACCGTAAGTCAGATGAAAATAATTTATATATGAAAATTGCTCAGAAAAATATGACGAATCAGAATATGCAATCCGTTCATCTGTCACATGCCCCTAGCATGCTGAATATGGAACCGTCCCCCTCTTTTCATCTGTCCGGAAAATGCCAGGAAACTCCCCCCCCCCCTCTTCTCTCCGGTAGACTCCGAGACCGATGCTGCCTCTGTGATCGACTACGTCACCGATGACCCTGATATTAGTTGCATAAGCTCAAACCACATCATATCTCCATGTCATGATCTTGCATCATATTGTTGCATTGCTGTGTATTGATTGCATCTCCGGTATTGTTCTTCTCGATACTATGATTCAGTTTTTGCTTATAGAATGCATTCTAATTGTTTTATCTTTCTTCTGGATTAGTTAAGCTATGGACGATAGCGGCAGAGACCATGAACAGGATATCATGTTCGACATGATACGCTCCTCCCAAAACCCAGAGAATGAACCAGATGACGGCTCACAATATCTGAACGAGTCCGGTGAGGGACTTGAGGAAGAACCAAGAGACGAAGGGCAAACAAACAATGATGGCGAAGAAAATGTTCTCCAATTAACAAAGTCCGGCGAGGTATATATATATTAGGCCTCTGGTGATCATTAGATGTATTAATTGATTTATATATATATATATATATATATATATTAAAGAATCTTTCTTCTTTTAGCCCTCCAGATGGAGCAAATCTTCTACAAGGGTACGAGGCCGGGCCAAAAAGTTGGCCGATGGCATAAAGTACAACATCGATGAAGTCACAGCAGATGGCGAACCGATTGCTCCTGCACAGAATGCTCGCAATTTTATAAGTCAATGCGGAGTTTTTTCTAGGGACAACATCCCGATCACCATTCAAGAATGGAATAAGCCAAAGGAAGATCGAGAGAAGTTAGTTATGTGGACGAAAGATCAAAAAATTTGCTTTGGGATACGCTCATGTCACATTTCAACCTGCCAGAGGGTTTCACAGATGGCCAATGGTTGAAAGTCAAGCAGTTTGCTCTTAAGAAGATGGCCACACAATTCTAGACCTGAAAGAAAAGATTATACAGCGACTACCTCAAGGCAGAAAAGAAGACTCCAGAATTCACTGGAGCACTAGAGAAGGTAAAAGATCACTGGGACTTATTTGTGAAGTACAAGGAATCAGATGAAGCTAAGGAACGGTCGAGAAAAAATAAGATAAATACTGCCAAAAAAGAGTATCACCATGTTCTGGGGCCAGGTGGCTACAAGAGTGGCGTGCCTAAGTGGGAAGCAGCTGAGGCCAAGATGATTGCTGAAGGGGTCACTCCAAAAACAGCGGGTTGGCCCGAGAGGTCCAGGAATTGGTTTTATGCACATGGGGGAAAGTTGGACCCAGCGACAGGGGAGATTATTGAAAAGGCATCTCTTAAAACAGCCTCGGACACTTTACTTGAAGCAATAGAAGATGCTCAAAAGGGGGTGTTCCAGCCCGAGAGAGAGAACGATGAGCTTACACGCGCCCTCGGGAATGCTGAACACGGAGGACGAACACGAGGCAAAGGCGTTGTTCTGTGGGTTCAGGGGGTTTCGGAGTGGAACGACACTTATAGAAGCCGTGCGAGAAAAAAGAAGCAGGATGCAGACCGGCTTCAGAAGGTAGAATCAAAGAACGCGGAGTTGGAACACGTTTTAATGTGGCAGCAGGAGCAGATCGACACAATTACCCTGCAAAGGGAGTCTTAGTGGCAGGAGCAAGCAGATCCAGCATTGGATAGTACCGTCCCATCTATGTGGAAAAGCAGCATGGGTTCCACGGGGGTCCCGGCCGATGATGCACTACTGGCTCGCTACCCCGTGGATGATATCAAAGAGACGACAAGTTGTGAGCTACACATGAAAATGAATAACATATCCATGAAGGTGGCGGTCGGCTTTGCTTTACCGAATGCACCTGAAGCAACCATCCATGGCAATCCGATTCCAGCTGGCTATGCTCGTGTCGGGGTGGATGAAGTTCTGTCGGGATATGACTCACTAGAGCTTGACATTCCTGGAGGTCAAGGGGAGCAGACACTTGGAGAAGTCATACATGGTCTCATTGTATGGAGAGAGGATTGCATCGTGTTTCCAAACTCGGCTCCAAGGCCACCGACTCCTCCGAGTAGCAATACACCTGTAAGTCCCCCGCGTCAGCCGACTCCACCCCACCTCAAGACGGAGCCCAGCGTGAGTCCACCATATCGATCTCCGCCGCGTCAGCCGACTCCACCTCTTATGTCCCAGCAGCAGGGCCACAAGCGAAAGAGAGCACTAAAGAAGAAACCCGAGCCTCCTGCCAAAAAAAAGTTAGCTTACGAGATGACTAAGGAGGAAACCAGATCGGTCGTGGCTTCCGAAGTGAAGTCCCATTTTGCACCGAAACCGCCCTCGCCGCCAAAGGAGATAACACCGGCGAAAACCGTACAGCACTTTTTGGATCTTCTAGAGCGACCCCCGGCAAATGTGGAGAATAGGCCTTCATCAGACTATGAATGCTCTATTAGCAAGTAATATCGTGATCAAATGCAGCAGTCGAAAAGTACTAGTAATAAAAGCGGGAAAACAGTTCCCCAGCTCGGAGAACAGGCAATGCAATCGATCCCCCCGCTCAATGTGATTACCGATAAGGCGGTAACCGATGCTGCTAGAGAGATGGGTATCACTGTTGAACAACTCCTAGGCACCAAGGAACTCCCCATGGGTGATCTAGCATGGAAATATGTCCCCGGGAACCCTCTGGTCAGACCTGAGCAGGTCCCGCATCTACCAACACAAATGCGAAGATTGCATGAGTGGTACATGAAAGAAGTAGCGAACGGGCGACAGACGCTCAGCGTGAAAGTCAAGGAAGAGCATTACTTCTATGAAACCAGACAATCATTGAGCTTTCAGAAAATTTTCAGTTATACAATCAAGACGCACTCGACAAATCTATCGTCAGTTGCTATTGTCTGTAAGTGATTTCTTTCTGTAATTTAAGTCTCTAGCTCAGCTCGTTCATTGCCTGTAATTATCCTCACTATATTCTTTTGTACGCTACTATGCAGAATGAAGATTCTCGAATGCCAAAAAGAAGGAATCTTTGACATTGGGTTCGTTGACCCATATATCATTCATGAACAAATGATAAAAGACTTCCCCGATGACACAGAGGAGAACTTGCTAAGGTTTTTTAAGGAACAAAATACCAAAACAGATATACTATTTCCTGACAACTTCAAGTGAGTGTTACTGTCTTGTACTACAAATTATATTTTTTGCTTACTCGATGTTAAGTGTAGTTCATGAGTTATGCAAGCCTACTTATATAAACATGTGCGCAGGTTCCACTGGATCCTGCTAGACATTAAAGTTGACGTTGGAACTGTTGAAACCATGGACTCACTACGTAGAGACCCTAACGAATACACCAGCTTGATTTTGATGCTCGACAGTTAATTTCAATCAGTATCGCACTATATCGGCCTCTTTCGTTCATTTCCTGATATCAAGTAATTAATAACTCCTTTATTCATTTTATTTGCCGGGCAGGGTTTGGAAATAGTTCATCAAAGAGGTTGTCAGTGAATGGAAACCGAAGTTGTCATGGCGATGGATCAAGGTAATTAAGTACTACTAGCTAGGTCCGCGCACCTCTTTAATTCTAGTATCAATACCATTATCATGCTTGATTATTATCAAATTGAATTCTATTCTCGCAAAGTGCATGAGGCAGGAACAGGGGACTAATTTATGTGCTTACTATGGTTGCGAGAACATTCACATGACGACCGAATGGCGCAGAGATGTAAGACAACTTCGAGTACGTAAACACTATTCATAATTTTTTTATCATGATCTAATATATATACACACAACTAATATATTCATATTGATCTCCTTCTTTATAGATGCAAGAGATGCGGGATAGGCTCCTACCAAAGGACCGCATGCGAGCAATTCAAGAGGAATTTGCGAGATTTTTGCTTAGGGAGGTCATATCTGAAAGAGGAGAATACCATTGCACCTAACGCCTGCATGTAATGATCTGCAAATTGTAGGAGAAATTGTATATACCAAATTATATATATATATATATATATATATATATATATATGTGTGTGTATGGTCATACAAGAAATTATATGATATACGTATGGTCGTACGAGAACGTGTACAGTATGTAGTAGCGTAAAATATGTTTGAAATGAAAAAGAATTGAATGAAAAACACAAAATGAAAAGGAAAAATAAACCATAAAGCCTAAAACCCTAAAACCCTAAACCCCTAAACCCCGAAAACCCTAAACCCCTGAACCCTTAGTCCCGGTTGGTGTCAGCAACCAGGACTAAAGGTCCCCTAGCCCCCGGGCTAGCACGCGGCCAAGTGGAGGGCCTTTAGTCCTGGTTGGTGTCACCAACCGGGACTAAAGGTCCCCCAGCCCCTGGGATAGCACGCCACCACGTGGAGGGCATTTAGTCCCGGGTCGTGGCCAACCGAGACTAAAGGGTGGGGGCCTTTAGTCCTGATTTAATTGTCCCGGTTGGTGACCCGGGACTAAAGGCCTTTTCCAACCGGGACTAAAGGCCGTTTCTCTACTAGTGCCAGAATGTCCCGGCACGTATTCTTATCCGCAACGGGAACTCTTTGAACCACAGATAACGGACACGGCGACCCCCGAGCCCCGCGTCACTCCCACCGAGCGACTCGGGGGAGACCAAGCTCACAACCGCCGGTCCCCCTCAGTCGGCGCCCGCCTCTCCACCGCTGCCACCGGCTCGGCCGCGTTGGCGGCGGCCCCTGTCTCCAAAGGCAGCATGGGGAGATCTGCAGTGGACGCTTTTGGCGCTCGCTGGGCGTGGGCGCGAGATGCGCCGTTCGTGGTGGCGATGCTGGCGGTTGGACGCTGGTGCGTGCGGGCTGCACACCCCTGGCTCGTGCGGGCGCGGTGGGAGTGCCAGCAGCCTAGCTGGATGCGTGGCCGGTGGCGGCTGACGCGGATGGGCCAGATCCATGAATCTTCGGGAGTCCTGGCGTGCAATGGTTGGTGCTTGGGCCCGGAGGGAGGTCTACGGTGGTTGCGTGGTTCCTGGTGGTTGCATCCTCGCGGTGGATCTAGCCTGCGCGCCTAGATCCGTGCGCGCTGACGGCTACAGGCGCCGGCGTGGGGCTGATGGCTCGTGGGTCTCGCTGCACGGGGCCGAGGCTGGTGCTGGTGCTCGCCGACCAGGTGTGTCGGCGCTCCAGGGGCAGCGCCACTTTGATCTGGCGTCTCTGGGCACGGTGGTGGCTGCTACTCAGCAGCGTGGTGGCGGCTCACTGCTGGGAGCTAGGCTGTGTGCAGTAGGCAGGGGATGGGTGCATGGTGGAGGGGTGGTGGGCGGTGGAGGGGCTTCAACAACGAGGTTCGATCCCCCCCGCCTTCAGTCTGCACTGCAGGCGCATCGGATCTGGTCTCCGGTAGGCGTGCAGTGGCACGCGTGGGGCGCGTCGGCGCTCCTGATGTATGGCTGCAGCCTGGAACCATGGTGGTTCTTGGCCTCGGGCAGCGCCCCCTCCTCCTTGCCGACATGGTACTTGGCTGGGCACGGTGGCTCGCGTTGCGTCGAATGGCTCTGCGTCCGGCCGGCCATCGGTGGATCTCGCGTCTAGTGTTGAGTTTGGCCGTCGGTGGTCTCCGCGAGGTGCGGCTGGCTGCGGCGGTTCGTCATGCTTCTTCATCGATGGAGGGTTCGACGGCGGTGGTGGTCGGCTGCCGTCTTGCTGTAGGGATGTGCTCAAACTCCGGGTGAGAACCCTGCATCGGCTATGTCGATGCCTGCGGCAGCGGCGTCTACGGACGTCGTTTTCCTCGCAGGAGGTGCCGTCGTGGAGCTAAAGGACCTACAGTTCTTTGTTTTGTGGTCTTCGGGTAAAAACCCAAGATCGGGCTTGCCGGATCGGATGACGGTGTTGTGTCCTCGACAACACTACCTCCTTGGAGGCGTCATCTAGGAGACCCAAACAACGGCTTCTGTTACTGCGTGTGGTTGTGGGTGGTGCATTTGGTGGTGGTGGTGGTGCAGCCAGCTTGGGGCAGATGATGGTGTTTTCTTCTTCATGTGTTTCTCTTTGGCTGCCCTTCGCGTGGTCTCTGTCCTGTTGATGTGCACGCTCAAGACCCACCCTTGGTTGCCGTGGTGTTGCGGCGAGCTTCAGGCTCTTGGTGTTGTCTTGATTCACCTTTGCTCAATGACGACGCAATGATGCCTCCCCAACCTACTAATTGTTTCGACCGCCCATGGCGGATCTTCCAGTCAAGGTTCATGTTAAGGTTTGTCACTTGTTGATTTTGGTTGATCCTCTGTTGTGCCATGGGGCTCGCTACGTACGTCGATGTGGTGCGTTAGGTTGTTTGCAGAGTCTTGGTATTCTGATCCCTCGACAGCACCCCACATCTACCTGTGTCTCTCGTGGTATTGGTCTTTCTGCCTGATAGCTAGGTCATGCCTTCTCCTGGGTGGTAATTTTTCTCATCTTCTGTAACCTTGTTACCTGTACGGTTTTCGACCCGGTTTCCCTCATAAACGGGATTTTTTTTTTCAAAACTATGACTAAATTTATAGCAAATTTGAAAACTAGCGGGCTGAATGCAAAAAAACCAGAAATAGCACCCTGTCGGCCTGGGCTGGGCCGATGGGGGGCCTGTCGGCCTGCTGTGGGCCAATGGGGGGCTTGTCGGCCTTCTGCGGGCCGAGGGGTGCCTGTCGGCCTCCACTAGGCCGACCAGTGGCCTGTCGGCAGCCGACGAGTGGCTGTCAGCCTCCTGCCGGCCGAGTGGGGCCTGTCGGCCTTTGGTAAGCCGATAGGTCCTTGCATAAGCCCACAGCTCGTTTCTTCCTCCTCTGGTCGCTGGCACTTCCTCTCTCTCTCATTTCCTCTCTGTACTCTCCACCCCCTCACCGATCTACTCATTCTTCCACCCATTTTCCATTCCAAGCGGCAGAATCAATAGATCATAGCATTCTCCAGCGGCCTACGGTCATTTTTTTTGCTATGGTGTAGTTATTTGTGCGTAAGTGAGGAGGAGCATGCTTATCATTCAATGAACTCTCATCAATAACTTTATAAAATTCTTCTTTTAACACTTCATAACAATTTTTAGATTCATGATTTTCAAGAAAAAACATCATAAAGATAACGAAGCGCACTCAACTTCATCTTTTCTTTCAAAGAGTTTATAGCAATAGCATTTTCATCATTAGCAATTGGTTTATCATAATTAGGATTTTTGAAAAGTCCAGCTAGTGGACAAGGATCCATGATAGCAACAAAGATAGCAACAAGAAATATTTTTGTATTTTGGAAAATTTTGGCAAACAAAAGAAAAGGCAAATAAAAAGGCAAAGGCAACTAGGCAAGAAAACAAAAACAAGAAAAATAAGAGGTTTGTGTGTAGGTACCTGATTTGGTAGATGTAGACACCCCAGCAATGGCGCCAGAAATTCTTTAGTTACTCCCGTAGGAGTTGTTGGATTTCTCTGAAGAGGAAGGGGGATGTAGCACAACAGCAGAAAGTATTTCCCTCAGTTAAGAACCAAGGTTTATCGAACCAGTAGGAGTCAACAAGCAAAGAAGCTGAACAGCACCAGCACAAAAACAAAATAATTGCTTGCACCCAACTTGGCAAGGGGGTTGTCAGGCCCCTTGTCTTGGTAGTTGCAAGGTTAAAAGTAAATACTATAGAGATAGTCGTATAGTAAAATGGCAAAATAGTAAAAGGAAAATAAAAGAGCAATTTTTGTAGGAACAAGTATTAATGGAGAATGGACATGGGGGCCATAGATTTACTAGTGGCATCTCTCTCGAAAGGAGGTAATGGCATGGTAACAAATTACTATTGGGTAATTGACAGAAAAGTGGTAATTTATAACTATGATCATTCATGGCATAATCTCACACAGGCTTTACGTCCGTGATAAGTAGATCGTAATCCAATTGCATCTACTACTATTACTCCACCCCAAGACTGCTATCCAGCATGCATCTCAAAGTATTAAGTTTGCAAGAAACAGAGTAACATAATAAGCAAGATCACATAATGTAGACAGAAATAAATCTAGCAATAAGATTAAACCTCATCGTTTTATCCTTAGTGGCAACAATACAAATACGTGTCTTTGTCCTTTCTGTCACTAGACAAGATCACCGCAGGATTAAACCCACTATTATGCACCACTCCCTCTGAAGATCTAGCAATCAATCTTGGCCGAAGAAGAAAAATAGATCAAAAAGCATACATAGCTATTTAATTATGCAGCAAAGAAACTTCAAAAGATTTAATTGATTTCAATGAACAATCTGATCATAAATCCATAATTCATCGGATCCCAACAAACACATCACAAGAATTACATCGGATTCATCTCAGACGAGAACATGGTATTGAAGATCCAAAAGAGAGAAAGAGAAAGCCATCTAGCTACTACTATGGACCCGTAGGTCCTAAAGGAACTACTCACACATCATCATGGAGGCAACAAGGTTGATGAAGATGGCCTCCCCAATGGCTTCCCCCTCTAGCAGAACTCTAGAATAGGGCTCTAGATGGGATTGCTTCAAAACAAAGGCTTGCGGTGGCGATATTTCTCTTCTTGAGGAACGAAGGATGGTTCGGGTATTTATAGGAATTTATGGTCATGGAATTAGGTCAATACTTGGCATTGGGACCCCACAAGCCCTAGGGGCGTGGCCACCCCACTAGCCGCGTGGGCCAGGCTTGTCTGAGCCTCGTGCCTCCTCTTGACTTCTCCCAAAGCTTCCAGGGTCCTCCTTGGTCTAGAAAAAATCATCAAAAATTGGCGTTGTGTTCGGACCTTCCTAGGTATTAATTTTTTGTAAAACCAAAAACAAGCAGAAAACAGAAACTGGCACTAGCACTAAATTAATATGTTAGTCCAGAAAAATAATATAAAATGATATCAAAAGATAATAAAAGCATATATAAATGATAATATAGCAGCATGAAACAATCAAAAATTATAGGGACATTTGAGACATATCAGTGGTTTACTTATTTATGTATAGATTAAGGAAAAAATGACTAAACCAGGCGTCGTGTCAGAGCTGAAGTCAACTGATTCAAAAAATTCAGATGTATCTGAATGTGATGCAGCAACTCCACGCAGTTCTTGTAAGAAGGTGGCTACAGTGATAAACAAGTTTGATGGCCTAAAATGAAAGATCGTTAAGGACATCAACTTTGGACGTCCTTTAGCTCTACCACGAATAAACAAGCTAGACAGGAAATTCACTGTATTGTTGTTGTGTAATGTTAACCCGGATAAAAGAACTATAAAAATCAACGACAATATTTCTCTCCCTATTACTGATACAGATATTCATCGGATTATGCAAATTCCAATGGGATCAAAATCTTTTAAGGGTCTGGAATGCCAATCAGTTGAGGAGAAAATTGAATTCATGCGCATTGCAATGGGGTACATTACCTATGATCCTAAAGAGCTTAGCAACATGAAGGTGGCCGAAATGATAATGATAAGGGATTATCCTAGGGGTGTGGACAAGAGCCATATAGATCAATTAAAGACATCATTTGTCTGTTACATAATGTGTAATTTTCTAATTGAAAGAAGCAGTGCCAACCATGGTGGAAAAGATTTTTGGGGTTCTCTTCTGAAGCCTGATGAGCTACCGTCATACAATTTCTGTGAGGCAGCTATTAACGAAATCATGAATGCTCCCAGGAAGGTACAATATGGTCTCAAGCTAAAAAGGAAAATAAACTACATTTCTAGTTGCCCGCTATTTCTTCAGGTAAGAGTCATCTATATTTTTCAATCCTAAAAAAATGTCAACATATATACTTACCTGTATTAATATAAAAATTTCTATTGTAGGCCTTGTTCCTTGATATCTTAAACCTAGGCTTCCTCAATATACCAAACCACATCATACCAATGATTTCATCTTTTGATTGTGACAAGTTGTCCAAGATGATAGAAGCTATGAAACAAAATATGCATGATAATTCTTTTAGAATGAATGAGGTAATATTAATTAACTTTGCATGTCATTTGTAAACAAAATTTCATCTACCTAAATAGGTTTATAATCCTTCTGTTCTGCAGTTTAGGATTCGAATCCCCTGAAAGCAAAGAGTGGAAAAAAAATCTCACCCACAACATCTGCTTCAAAAATCAATCCCTCCATATCAAAGCATTCCATCCATCACAAAGTTCTGATAACAAGCCATTTGGTTGGGTAGTCTACACCAATTAGACAATCTGAACCAAATAAATACCTATGAGCATGTATACAAGGAGGATTCACAAAAAAGGTTAACAAATAAATTCATGTACCTA
The DNA here is from genome assembly GCA_011799875.1 of Thinopyrum elongatum. Lineage (NCBI taxonomy): Eukaryota > Viridiplantae > Streptophyta > Magnoliopsida > Poales > Poaceae > Thinopyrum > Thinopyrum elongatum. The sequence goes on from CM022303.1 coordinate 55,548,172, forward strand.
CATGTTACATATTGTTTTGCTTGAAAAATAATTTATATGTGTATCCGTATCTGTCATTAACTAAAAATACTTTCTCTACGTATCAGCTATCTGTCTCACAACTAATAGATTTGAAATGGCACAATGCAAGAATTGTCAAACATCTTAATGAATTCAAGTCTGTTGCGCTTCCTGTGTGTTCTGTTGGCAACTATTCAAATAATACAACAGCATATAAAGTTACAGAATACAACATCTCCAGCAATGTCAAAAACTTACTGAATAAGATCTTAAACGACAACATGCTACTAGCCAAAATACTTCAACAACATGCTACTGCACAATCTCATTCAAGTCCAATGAAGAAACAATTAACAAATAGCTTGAAGCATTCAACAAACGACTACAGTGGAGGTGATTCAAATAGTGATTGTAAGTTTATATCGGTAACCTGTTTTAATCTCAAATTGTGTATTTAGTTTATGTACAGAACTATAATGCGTTCTTATGCATATTTGATGCAGGCACTTCTAAAAGATTGAAGATGTCTTTATAACACCAAACTGAAGGTAAAACTAAAAGTAATGTAATCAAATACATTTCATAAACTTTTTTGTTCAGAAAAATGTGTAATGATCAAATACTTAATTTCATCCCAATGGAGCATCGACAGATATCAACTCAACTTAATATGCGGTTTAGCAGAATAGACAGATTAAGACACCAAAACAACCAGATATAGTAAGTGATGATGTTGGCCATATTATGGCATCTGCAGATAAATACAACCCAGTACAACTCCATAATAATTCATCAATTATGGGTGTTTTACCAATGGTTTCCAACTTTGAAACACCAAAGTATATTCATAAGGTAGCTCCACTTTCTCCTGCTACCATTGCAACAAGGATGTCAGAAACTGTTGTGGCATATCGACTATTAGAGAGAGAAGATAACTTAAACCTGAACACAAGATCATTGGAAGCAGAGTTCACTGACTCTCCTCTGGTAAAGATAGCAATGAGCAATGGTAGAAAGGCAAAGAATCCATGGTTGTTTGGTGTGGCTAGAGTTGGAAGATCTTCATTTGTCGTCACTAAATTCTCAAACTTGGTGTTAGACAGCAAACACGATACTATAACAGGGTATCATTATCTGGTCACTAGTTAATATCACTGTTGAGTAATAATTATGCTTGCTAATTGTGTTTAATTGTTGTTGCCTGTATTTCGATCATTCACTACACACCCGAGATATATCAAGCTTATCGGAGCAGAACTAAAAGATATATTTGTGCTTTTCAAGTCATTTAGCTACGAAGTTTTTGACCTCTCTATTCGTAGATTGGTTCATCTTGACAAGTTCATGTATGGAACCTAGAAGAAGCAAAGATGGAGGCATATCACGGAGTCAGACTTTGCGGTAAAACTCAAATTTTAAAGTAGTTTTGTGCACACATTATATACATGTTTTTTTTCTTATATGATCTCTGATGTTTTAATTGATTTGAACTTCATTTGTTCTATTTTGGTTTTTATGTTACATTTAAATTTAGATGATGGCTCTAGAGAATGAGAACGTGCTATCTAGCCATTCAATAGTGAATCAATTTAGACAAGTTGAAGACTTATACGACATATCTGATTGTAGAATTGTAGGGGAATGTGACAGAAAACCAAAAAAAATTGGTACAGCGAGCACTCCCAGGATCACTATGGAGATGCATACAAGGTTTGGATCTAATCGTTACCGACTCGTAGCGCAGCGGAAGTAGAGTCGATGTAGATCGTCGGTGCAGATCCCCGTAGCTAGGATTTACAACCTCCCAACCGCGAGGATGTACTCCCTCATCAGCCCCTCGGACAGCCCATCAGGAGGCGGTCGGACAGTCCCCCGGATGGTGCCACGGACAGTCCTTCGGGAGGCACTCATAGAAACTCGGACGGTCACTCGGATAGCCCTTTGGGAGTCACTCTCGAGCAGCCCCTCGGGCAAAAAAGATCAAACCGACGACCTCTCTACGGGGTTGCACACATACGATGTTATCTATCTGGCACGGCTTCACCGTCCAGAACTAGTTCCCACCGGAACCCAGACAGCCTTTCGGCTCTACGAAACTATTTTGCGGGGAGGGAGAGAGAAGGCCAGATCATGCATGGCATTTGTATGTGAGAAAGAGTGAGTGTGGAGAGTGCCTCTCCACCTCTATTTATAGGAAAACCCAAGGGGTAGGGTGGCTCTCATCCATCCATGTCATCCCCAAGATATTTTTGGACAAAGCCCAAAAAGGTGGCTTTCCATAAAGTAACCATCAAGTGCTTTTCACTATTCATGGAAACATTTTTCTGTGTCCGTTAAATCCGAAAATATTTCTGTAGGTCTTAGAACATTTCCAGTACCCACTAAAATAATTGTGAATGTGTTCTGAAACAATTCTGGATTAGTGATTTTCATCTGCGAAAAGCAACCAAAGCGGTTCCGGCAGCTCCGGAACATTTCCGGGTTTTTTTTCAGGAAAAATCCCAGAAGTTCCCAAAACAATTCTGGTACCCTCTAAGAATTTCCAAGTGTGTGCCGAAACAATTTTGCCTTAATGGTATACTCCGAAACAACCTGTCGGTTTTACCGAAACTATTCCGATGTTCTCTCTGCGGAACTCTTCCATTGTCTTCGAAACTTTTCCGGTGACTTTCTCTCAGACTCCTTGTCTAGTATTCAGTAGATAGATGACCCTTAAGCATGTGACCCTATAGGTTCGGTGAAGTATAGACATGACCGGAACACTTTCTGATCAATGATCAACATCGGAGCCGTGGACACCCATATTGACCCCTAAACCCACACGAATAATATTCGAGTGAACCTCGAGTTGCAGTGTGCTATTCCTGTTGCTTCGCGATATCTTACAAACACCCGAGGTGAGATTTATCAGTATCCCCATTGATCAACACTTGTCCACTATGCCAGTTACCTCGTTACTGGTTTTGTTCTCTTTTCTCATTCCCGTGTTCCGGCATCCCCATGATCGAATCACAATGTGTCTGGCCAGACGATGATGGATACCGTAACACTGAGAGGGCCCAAATAATATCCCACCATCGTCGGAGGAGCAAATCTCAATCTTGATCTATCAAGTCCCTTGTCATACTTTCCCATGAACCCGTAAGCCACCGTAATAGCCACCCAGTTATGGATGACGTTTAACAAACTCCAAAGTTTATGAAGCAAGCATGAAGAAACTCGATACTCTCATGGTCTAAGGAATTATGCAAATATTAACTTTCTATGTATTATTAACCATTAACATGTGACTAATGTATCTCATAGCATAACATCAATTCGGGTCGATTCAATACAAATGTTCTCCTAACATTGTGCCCTCAAAGTTGCCGGCATAGACATGCCCATGATCAGGAAAACGTGATCATCATGCAACACTTGAGCTAGTCTTAGAGGCATGACTAGGAATACATTTTACCATTTATTATTCCACACGTGCACATGGGTTTTCCTCAAATCCTTTATGGATATACGGGCTCGGGAACTACAACAGTTATAGCATTGAATATAAACTTAACTAGGAACATAGGGATAAATAATAACATTTATTATTGCCTCTAGGGCATATCTCCTACAGTAGAATGGTAATGTCATTTATATTTGGATGTTTTTCTTATTCATCTTTCAAATCATAAATATTGTATAGATAGTATTCTTTTTTTTGTAGATTACAGTTCCGGCTCTAGTAAATGTGACATGGTGTTCATATTTCTTTGATACAAAGTTGAAATGTGTCCATGTGGTAGACCCAACATACATTAGGTCTAAAGAAATTGAACTGAATAAGCTACATAATGCAAACATCTCTAAAATAAAAACTGGACTAAGTGATTTGATAAATGAATTGTATTGTGGTTGGAATATATATTTTAGCCTTTGGGAAAACAATTACCTGAAGTCCATCCTTGCAGGCGCTAAGAGGTATTATATTTTCTTCATCAACTCTTTAAATCGGGATTGAAAAATGTGAATTTAAATATGACTGACATAACTCATTTTTTTAGTGAGATTCTGGAATATTAACAATTGTAGGCATATGTGATTTTGATGGCGAACGATTCATTGTAGAACACACAGAGGTAAGTCCATTCAATCAAATCCATCAGAATTAAATTAAAATTATACTATTACCTAATATTTGTTCAATTCTTCAGGACACTGTCATGGAATTCAATGCCCTAATGCTATATGAGTTGATGTCTACCGAGGGGAACAACGGATCTGTGCCTAAAGCCTATATTAGTGAAATTGATGTTTAGGCAAATTTGAATTTGGAACTTACCAGATTATTTATTACATTACACAATATATTCGTAATATTCTTCAAGAAATGGTTCACAACTTTTTATTTTGTTAGCGGTATTACACATAGATCGAAACATTTCTATAGTTAGTTAATGTTGTGACCGCTTTTTAATTTTACTGTAATTTGTATCGTACTTTCATTTGTAATGATATTATGTTCACCACGCGGTTAGTAAGAATGGTTGTTTCACATTCTACATAATGATATTATGTCATATCACATATCAAGAATATAGCACATTACATATTTCATAATTGGATGATAGTTCACTTTAAACGTGTCACGTAACAAGAATATCACATATCATATTTCATATTTTGTGTACATAGCACGAACTCCAATATAAGCATTCAACATTTGACTTTAACATGCAAATTTTCTAATATCATATACCACACACGTGAATTTATAATGTTTATTAGTTTTTTAGTAAACTGCTTATCAAATATCACAAATCTAGTTGTCCATAATTGTATATTCCACATTTCTATATTTTATGATATTATCACATATCATATTTCATATTTTGCACATACAACAAATTGCAATATAAGCATTTCAATTTTGGCGTTAACATATAAAATTTTCTAATTTCATATACCACATATGTAAATATGATATTATTTACTATTTTTATTTCTAATTGCTTATCTAAAAACTGCTTATCAAATATCACAAATCATAGTCTGTCCATAATTGTATATTCCACATTTCTATATTATATGATTTATCACATTCATATTTCATATTTTGCACATACAACAAATTGCAATATAAGCAATTCAATTTTGGCGTTAACATATAAAATTTCTAATTCATATACACAATGCTAAATATGATATTATTACTATTTTTATTTCTAGATGCTTATCAAACATCAAATTTCATAGTCGGCCCATAATATAATATTTCACATTTTGTACATACAACAATTATTTTCCTATTCTTAACCAATATAAGCATTTCACATTTGACTTGAACATATAAACTTTCTAATATCAATGCGACATATGTGAAATATGATATTATTTACCAGTTATATATGTAATAGCTTATCAAATACACATTTCATATTAAGCTCTTAAATGTATATTTCACATTTTATTTTTATATGTTAATATCACATATCATATTTCATATTGTGCATACCACAAATTCCAATATAAGCATTCCACATTTGACTTTAATATATATTTTTCTAATATCATATACCACATATGTGAAATATGATATTATTTACTAGTTTTATATGTAATGGCTTATCAAATATCATATTTCATAGTCTGCCCATAATGTATATTTCACATTTAAATTGCAATAGTTTCATTTCACATTTTTACGATAACATTGTTTTTCATATTATTAGAAAGTTTTATAATTTCAAATATCACTTTAACCAACACAATCTCCTCAATTATGCATATTTTTTTAGTTTCATAAGTTAGATCATATGACATATCAATAACTATCACATTTCATGTCATATTACAAAAACTGAAATATGCATTTTATTACATAAATCATTATTTCACGTACCAGATAAAACAATACTCCATTTTACATACAAGTTATCATATATGGAAAATATCACACAACCATACCAAGTAAAAAAATTGATATTTAATTTATCACAGCTTTAAGTGTTAATACTAAGTAAAAAATTAATATATAGAAATCATATTTAATTTATCACAACCATACCAAACAAAAACGTGTTAACTACTACATAAATCCACATTTCAAATTTTCCCAAATGCGTTTACTCATATCGTAACTCTTGTATGTAAAAGTGGCATGTGAAATATTTTTGTTTGTGATAAATATGAAATACAATTCATTTCATACATGAGTTTTTTTGGTGAAATGAGCGTATAATATATTGAAATGTGAAGTATGCATACATGTGTAAGGTATGAAATGTGGCATGTACAATATTAATTTAGATGATGGATATGAAGTACAATTTGGGGTACATTTGTTATCTGATTTGTGAAATATTTATATATGCGAAATGTGTATCATTGCTTTATAAGTTATGAAATGTCGTATAGGAAACATTATTTGTTAAGCAAGCGTATATTATACTGAAATGTGAAACATGCACACATGTGGAAGTTATGAAATGTCGTATGTGCAATATTAGGATATGAAATATATTTTGGTGTATAAGTGTAATCTGATTTGTGAAACCAATATATATGCGAAATGTGCATCATTGATTTGTAAGTTAATTTATATATATTGTATTGAATGTTCCATGCCATGGAGTCAAACAAGGTACTATATATCATGCTATTTATCCGGAGAAACAAATGAGGGATGGCCGTATCGAAATCCAAGGGAATGCGTGGAAGAACTTTGCGAGAGACCACAACTTTGATGTTGAATTGCGGGTTGTAATCCTTGTTGTTCCTCGTGACCAGAAGCACGTATTGACCATGAGGTTCAAAACTATAGGATACTATAGGCAACCATTAAGTTTAGACGACTCATATGACGAGTCGGACGACGACTCGGATGACGACTTTGATGAGGAATAAGAAGACAAACGTTGATCATAAAAAACTAGACAGCATATCATTATAGATTTTCTAAGTTTATTCTACATTATTCATTTTTGATAAATCTATTTAACCTTTTGAAGGCACAATTATTGTATATTTCAATAGAATGGTTTTTTATTTTACAACTTAACTGTTAGTGTGCTTTGTCAAATCCTGAGTTGTAAAAAAATAGAAAATACAAGGGACAGTAGAAATAAAGTTAAAAAAAATTAAATGTGGTATTATTTGTTTCCTTTGATGTTTGCAAGAAACAACTTGGAAAACTAAAAGAGATATGACACATGTTCACTCTACCTGTGTTACCTACCAACGTTTCAAATTTATTGCGTAATGTATGCAGTGCTGGTCACATAATATTTGAAAATAGTACTAAATCAAGGTTGAAACATCTAAGGGCAGTCCTTGATTGTGTGGGTAGGAGAACGACACTTGCTGCAGTACCTTGACCGCGCTAAACCCAAATAACCACCTGGCTCCTTGCTCTTCTTTGATGGTTTGCTTCCACGTTTTTTCTTGCTTGTTGGGGATACCTACAAGGGGTAGGCCCAAAACGAGCCTATACGGCATGACATATGGGCCCCCGACATAGGACACTCCCAGCACAAATCATCACCATGAAGGAATAAACCCACTCGGACGGTACCTACCCAAGGACTTACTCGGACGACATCGACAACCATCGCCACTCGGGTGTTCCCCCGCTACCCGGACAAATACGTCGAACAGGTCACTCGGACAACATCAAAGACCCATGTTACTCGGATGAAAGGAGCATGGCGCGAGTCGGACAAGCTCTACTCGGACGACAGCAGTCCAACCGCCAGGAGCAATTAAACAAGCATTACGCATGGATGAATAAATGTGCCTTTAAGATCCGAACTTACAAGCAATTAAACATGTCAATTACCACCGTCATAATGGCTAAAACTGTCAGCCATTAGCACACCATTAAACCTAGCTTTTATGTCGGCAGTGCACTCTGTCTCGTTAGAAGGAGTCTCTCTCTCTCTCGCTCGCTCTCAAGCTGGCTCGCTCTCACTTAGGCTCTGGCTCAGAAACACCTCTGTTGTACTCAAAAACACATACGCAAGAACAACTCCTCAGAGGAGACATGACGTAGGGCTTTTACCCCCACCGCGAGGGGCCTGAATCTGCATAGTTACTTGTGTCACCCATTTGCGTGTCGATAGACAAAGCTCCATCCTACTCCCACTCTTCTACTGTCAGAATCATCCCCACGATAGTTGGCGCCCACCGTAAGGCTGCGTGTCTATCGCTAAATGGCGCTCATGGTTTTTTCTTCTTCATCGACTTTCGGCATCGAGCTGATTCCGGTCCGGTCCCGTGCCGGCTGGAAGATCGGGCGCCTCGGTGGCGTCCAGGCGTTCTTCATCGCCTCGACCTTCAACCAACAGCTACGGGCCCTTTATTCTTGAGTTTTTAATATATTTGATCTTGCCTTGCTTACAAAGCTCCGTTAATTTTGCATATGTTCACTCGGTTGACAAGTTCCTGAGTAATTGCGTATTATCCTTCTCCTTGCGTGGGCCATAGAAGTTGCATACTAGCTCAGATCAAAATGATTCGAATATCAAAATCGACCACCTCGACAAGACGAACACTTTTTATGTAGAACGCTTCTTTATTTGAGGTCGTTTTGGTAGCATAATTAGCCGAACAGTATTTCGAATACATAATCTTGGCAATCCGAGCACAGTTTCTTCGGCCCCTGAGATGACATCGGATGACGTTGACCCAAACACCAAAGTTGTTCATTTTAACCATATGGACAATTTTCACATTGGGCACTTTTTTAGAGTGAATTCCGGTTTTTACCCCTTATCTTGACATTTTTGTCACTAATTACCCCCTTTAGCCGGATTTCATCCGTTTTACCCCATTTAGCAAAAGTATTGCCACAATTTACCTTATTTAAAATTTTGTATCCGTTCTGACTGGCGGGTCCCAATTGTCAGATCTAGGCTGGCATGCCACATCGACGGGTTTTTCCTGTCTATTTTTCTCCCTGTTGAACCGGTCCTCCTAGCTTCTCCCGACCGGTCAGACCCGATATGATCGCACCGTCGTCACAGACCCGCCATCAACTGAGCACAGCCTGATGGTTATTGGAATAAACCATGATGTACATGTCCGACTAGGGCAGGAGGCAGTCCTCACATAGGATACGTATAGGCTTACTTTGGCTATGACTGGGTGCTATATATATCTTTGTACACCATGTTCTAATATCACCAGATCAAAGCAATAAAAAAATGTGAGGCTCGAGACTAGCCTGTTGCAATCTATCGATTAGAGTTTCTTCCATCGATCACCAAGTTACGCAGGTGTTCTACCGACGGCATCGTGATCTACCGATCGGATGTAGCGCTAGTGCAAAGCCCAGGTACACGTACGCGTGCATGTGCATGTGGCACTGTTCATCAATCCACCAGTGCTAGCTTCCTTGTCTAGCTAGCTTGCACATTTGGTCCTGGTGAATCCAGCTAGTGTTTCAAAACCAACAATGGGTCCCTGCTATGTCGCCAAAGTAAGAAGAAGAATTCAGTGCAGCGGGTCACGTACATGGACGTGCCCAGCCCGATGTCAGCGAGCTTGATGGAGCCATTGGAATCCACGGGTCGCTTCCTACCTTGATGTCGCAGCCCATACGGCCCTGCTCGTGGAGGTATGAAATCACATGGCCGGCCCCTCAACACTCACCGCTGCCGCCGTCGGTGTCACCGTCACCGATGCCTGACAATACCTAACCGTAGGTTCGAGCGAGCCTGACGGGTGCGTTCGGTCGGAAGCCTGGACAGGCGATGCAATCAATTGGGGGCTGGCAACACAAGCTAGAAGCGGCTGGAGGCCAGCATGGCGCGCGGCCGACTCGGACTTTGTGCGTTGGACGTGATGTGAGCGACCTCCATCGTGCCGAGCTAGTCGGGAGAAGCTGTGCCATGCTCGGCCCGGTTCAGCAGTAAGAAAAATAAGCAGGAAAAACCACCAACGTGGCATGCCAGCTAGACCTGACAATTATGACCCACCGGTCAGAATGCTCACAAAATTTTAAACAGGGTAAATTGTGGCAACATTTTTGCTAAATGGAATAAAATGGATGAAATCTGGCTAAATAGGGTAATTAGTGTCAAAAATGTCAAAATAAAGGGTAAAAACCGGAATTCACTCACTTTTTTATTCCGTGTCATCTTAATTAGATTTTCTGTTGTGCCAAGAACTGATGTCGTCACGAGTGACCTGCATCTCCACGTTGGCCGCTGCTCATCCTCAAGAACGTCGAATATTAGACACTAACATGCAGGTTCACTCGGATGGATCCTTTACTCGATCGACTTCAGCATGCATGTTCAATCGGATGGATCTTTCATTCGGATGCTGCTTCACCACCATCCGAGTCCCGAGAGAAGGAACTCATGATGATTCACTCGGCCGGTTTCAGCATGTAAGACCTACCCGGGTATGCACAACGTATAAGTCCTATGGCGCACCACTCGAGCATGCAGCGAGGCACATGGCGCGCCACTCGGTCAGCCGCGTCTCCCTAAACTTACTCAACTCGGTTAACCGCGTCTTCATCAACTCGCCGGACTCAATCGGCCACGCTGCGCCCGACTCCAACATGTCTTCATCATCCAAGATGCCTGTAAGCGACGTGCAACTCTACGATTACTGCTGCGACATCCCCAAGCAAGCGGCAAATCAGACAGCTAAGTGGCTTTCACGCTCTATATTTTGCTGAACAAATGAGCTATTATATTTTTGCTGCCCACGAGTATTTATTTCCGTGTGCCACACTAGTAGAAAACCTACCTTTGATCCGGAGCATTAGTCCCGGCCGGGTTTGGGCCCGGGACTAATGTGATCATTAGTCCCGGTTCCAACGGCTAGGAGCGGACGGGGGCACGGCCCCATTTAGTCCCGGTTCAATTGGGATCTCTAGTCCCGGTTGGCACCAACCGGGACTAAAGGGGTTGCGGCGGGCTGGTGTGACGCCTCCAGCTCGATCGTGCACTAATCATATACGCAAATGCACACGATCAAGCCTAAGGACTCAATTGAAGGAAATACAACACAACTATAAACATAAATAAAGGCATACAAGCATTATATTATAAGCCAGGGCCTCGAGGGCTCGAATACATAAGCTTGATGTCAACAAGCATCAGTGGAAGCGTTAGATATCTGAGTACAGATATAAAAGATAAAACAAATAGGCCTTTAAAAGGCGAGGCAAAAGAAAACACTAAGATCGAAAAGGCGCAGGCCTTCTGCCTGGGACCCTTCGATCCTACTCCTGGTCATCAGCAAGCTCGTAGTAGTATCCATCCTCGGTGTAGTAGTAGTGATCGTCGACAGAGGCAGCTGGCTCCGGGGCTCCATCATCTGGTTGCATCAAATGGGTATGGGGAAAAAGTGGAAGCAAAGCAACCGTGAGTACTCATCCGAAGTACTCAACAAGCAAGGATCTACACTACATATGCAATATTATCAAAGAAAGGCTGTATATGTGGACTGGGCTGCAGAAATGCCAGAATAGAGAGAAGGCCTAGTCCTATCGAAGACTAGCATCTTCAAGCCTCTTCAGGCATCTTCGAGCATCTTGCAGCATTTAGAAGAGTTCAGAAAAACATAATATAAAGTAATAATAGTGTAATCAACCTCACCCAAAGATCCTTCCTCGACTCCCTGTAAGAAAGCAATCCCAGAGCCATAGTAGTAGTGTTATCAACCTCGCCCAGAGACACTTCCTCGACTCCCCGCGAGAAAGCGATCCTAGAGGCATACTATCCGCTATTAACCTCGCCCAGAGATCCTTCCTCGACTCCCTGCGAGAAAGCAATCCCAGAGCCATACTATCCAGTTATCAACTCCAGTATCCAGTTCTAGTTGTATCGATCGGGATACAACTCCGAGCGTCCGTTACCGAGGATCCGGCTATGCATAGATTAGTTCTTCCCTGCAGGGGTGCACCAACTTACCCACCACGCTCGATTAACTCCGGCCGGACATATTTTTCTGGGTCATACCATGCCTCGGCCAATCGACACACCGCAGCCCTACCTAGAGCTCAGCAGAGAGGTCCCCGTCAGTCTACATCCTAAGCACTCCGGGGTCTTGGGCCCATCGTCCGTTGCACTCCGGGTCGTTGTGTGCAGGGTGGATACCAGCACCGCCTCGGATGGCCGGCATGATCCGACCGTGCCACAATGCTGAACTGGACGTCTGACAGAGCTTTCGGCTGATGCCACCACGCAGAGTGCCCATAACTATTCCCGCATGATGGTTAGTGCTATCGGGCCAGAGGCCGACTCGGATCAAATATCCAAATCGTTAGTGTATTGGTAGCGCGCGGTAACGAGCAGAGACTCACGATCGATGTGACCCCGTCGCCCTATCTCGAGGACTTGCGGCAAGGGCTAAGAATGCCCGGCCACGCCTCGTATTTATTTCTCGGGTACCCTCCAGGTCAACCCGACTTCCCATCACTCGCGGGTACCCCTCAGGGTCGCCCCGCCTTTCCAAGTAACATTTGTAAAGTCCAAGTATCCGTGTGTCCATAACATCAGGGAATCCGAGATATCACCCTCGTTGGATTCCTACTCGATGTATCCATCAAGGTGAACTTAGGAGGAATCACCCTCGAGGTTCACACTTGAGGTGTTGCACGACGGCGTCGTTATCGGAGTGGTGAAGGAGGAATCACCCTCGATGACCATGACCGAATAGCTACTCTACAGAGTTAACATCCGAAGTGCTAAACGAGGTATCACCCTCGGCACTCGATGGTAACGCTGCAGTGTCGTACAACTAAGGGGGTGATGTGCGGTGCCGGGGCCTGGTTGTCGTTCATGTTGATCGAGCCATCTGATAATCCAGCGGGGGCAAATGGGTCAAAGTGGTGTCTCTGGTGGGGCTCTATCCAGCCTATACTAAGTAGTTTAGGATAAACAGGTAAGGTATCAATAGCAGGTTACGATAAACAGGCTATGCATCAGAATAGGATAACTCAAAGCAGTAGCAAATTCTAATGCAAGCAGGAGGAAGAAAGAATAGGCGATATAGGCATGTTCAAAGGGGCGGTGCTTGCCTGGTTGCTTTGCAAACACCAACGAGTCTTCGACGAGGTAGATGATCATCGGGTCATCATCGATCTCGGGGTCTATCGAGAGAGAAAAGGGGGAAGAAACAATAAATAAAGGCAAACAATGCAATCACAGAAGCATAGCACACTACTGGAAAACAGGCTACTAATGGCGCACCACTTTCTGGTACTAATGGCGCACATCAGGTACGCCATTACTACCACGCCATTAGTAAGCGATAGTAATGGCACACATTTGGTGCGCCATTACTATCCCGGACACTAATGGCGCACCAGTAGTGCGCCATTACTAAGGCCAGGGGTGCGCCATTACTATGAATATTAGGTTTTTTTTTTTGCTTTTTTGTATTTGCAGAGGTTACAAAATACATCACAGATATAAACAGCATCATCAACATGACAGCAAATATGTAACAGCCACATCATCATCAACATACGCCCATATGTAACAGCCACATCAGAATTCTTAACCAACACCATTATTAACAAGAGAGCAAATCGCAAAGTATAGCAAGAGAGTACAAAAATTCTTAACCAACATGTTATAAATTACAGTAGACAAATAGCATTGTCCAGTAGCAACAGCATACCAACTATGCGCACTGAAGACGTTTCACTCATCGTCAGAAGATGAGATGACAATGAGTTTGTTCTCTTTTGCGGCCTGAGCTGCTTCCCATGCTACCGCTTGGCGTGCTGGGTCAGGAGGCGGGATGTAGAGGTCGTTGTCGTAGGTGGGGAGTGGTACGCCCAGGTAGAGGCGCGCCCAAGTGGCATTGAAATCCGCCTCCTCTGCTTCATCCTCCTCTTCTTTCTATCTTCCTGGTTGGTGCATTGCGACCACTTTTTTTGTTGTTGTTGACAGATCAAATCAGCTCACAGACGGCTAAAGGAGGAGACGAAGCTCACCTAGGGTGGCTTGGAGACGAGCTCGAACACGCCGTAGGGGAAGAAGACGACGTAGCTGACGTCGAGGAAGAAGACTCCCGCGGCGGGCGTCGATGGCGGGCGTCGTCGCCGTCGATCTGCGAGCACGCGTGGTGAGAGAGAGAGAGAGAGAGAGAGAGAGAGAGAGGGAGAGAGAGAGGGAGGGGGAGGCTTACCGGAGGGGCGCGGGCTCGCGGCGGCGGTGAGGGGAGAGGGCGGAGGGCGGCGGCGGTTGGTGTTGCGCAGGGCGGCGACGGCTGGTGTTGCGCAGGACGGCCACGGCAGGTTAGATTGGATCGGGGCCGCGCGCGGGTTGTGGGGGTGGGGGGAATAGGGTTTGCGGGAGGGTAGGGGGATTAGGGGATCTGGGGAGAGGCGGGCCCAGGTCTGAGGCGAGGTGGACCCAGGAAAATGGAATAGCAATGGCGCACCTTACGGATATGCGCCATTATTGTCTAGGAATACTAATGGCGCACGGTGCCGTGATGCGCCATTGCTAAGCCGGGGAAGGGGTGCTGGTCCAGGACCAACTAATCAATGGCGCACGGTTGGAGGCATGCGCCATTAGTAACAGGGGCACTAATGGCGCACCAAGCCATGGTGCGCCATTGCTATTTAGTAGTGGCGCACCACATGGGCAGTGCGCCATTAGTGTCCATATTATCTATAGCCATTTTCCCAGTAGTGGCATGGCAGCACGTTATTCGAGAGGTGCCCTAATGCATTACTACACAAGTTAGTGGGCGCGGGAAATTATCCGGGAGTGTTCTCCCAGCTCCGGGTGATTATCGAACAGATGAAACGGAGGGGAAAGTTCCATGTTCATCATGCTAGAGGCATGTGACGGGTATGAGGAAGCCATATTCGGATTCGTCTCGTCGTTCTGAGCAACTTTCATGTATAAAGTTTTTTGATCTGAGCTACGGTTTAATTTCTACGAATTTCTAAATATTTAAACAGTTTTCTGAAATTTATTTTATTTACTAAAATCAACGTTATCCAGAATAGTAGCAGTGACATCAGCATGACGCAATGATGACATCATCAGTCAACAGGATGGCTGACCAGGTCAAACCTGACCAGTGGGCCCCACTGGTCAGTGACTGATCTAATTAACAGTGATTAATTAACTTAAACTAACCTGATTATCTAATGGGACCCACTTATCAGTGGCTATACTAAATAACCATTTAATTTAATTTCAAATTAGCCTAATTAATCGTGGGGGGCCCACATGTCAGTGGCACTGTGTGCCTAGTCAGCACAGTTGACCACGGTCAAGGTGGTCAACTGGGGCTGGGGTCCCACGGGAAGTGACCCTGGGGGTGGCCCCAAGTCGGCCACGTCGGCGTCGACCGGCGACTTGCCGCCGTCAACCAAAACGACGGCGGCGCGCACGGGAGGTGGTCAGATCTCGCGGTGCGGCGACCAAATCGAACGCCACGACGCGCGTTCGAACGAGCGCTCAACGGGGCACCTAACGGTTGCGGTGGTTTGGTCGTAAACGACCGGGGTTAGCGGCACCGAGTGGCGGAGGCGGCGCCGGAGTTCGGGTGACAACGGTTTCGACGTTAGGGGGCACGGCAAGTGGTGCGAGCGATGGCGTTCGAACGGGCAGACGAGGCTGCATCGAACGATGGTGGTGCCGTGGCCGGAGATGATCGGGAACGAGGCCGGCGACGAGCTACGGCGGCGGCGCATTCAGGCGTTCGAGGGAATCGGAGCTAGGGGGCACGGGGAAGCATGTGTGCGTGCGCGTTGGGCTCCTGGTAGCACCAGGAGCACGTTGCCGTGCTCAGGTGAACGTGACAGTGGCTGTGGCCACGGCGGTGAGATGATCTGCGATGGCGAGCTCACGGCAACGGCGGCGGGCTAGCTATGCGGCGCCACGGCGACAGGAGAAAAGGGAAGGAGGTGGAGGTTCACCACGCGGCGCAAGAAAGGCCCTTACAAGCTTTGTAGCAGCAGAGGAGGCGAGGGTCGAAGCGGAGGAGCTCCGGCGATCCACGATGGTCGCCGGCTCGATCCGGGCGATGCAGTGGCCTCCGGCTCGGATGCGAGGCCGGGAAAGAGGGAGAAGGCGATGACGGTGATGGGGGACATGTCAGGAGGACGTGGCGGCTCCCGTGGCCGCGAGGACGAGCGCGGCACGGCGGCGACCGCGTCGGTCTCCTCTCCAGTTCGTAGGAGAGGGAGAGGAAGGAGGGAAGAGTGAGCGAGAGGAGTCAGGGGGAATGGACAAGGGGGGTCCTTATCCCCTCGGCTGTCGGTGGGCGTCGCCGTGTCGCCGTCTTGACGGAGAACGCCGGCGCAGCCACGGGCGAGGCGACACGCACAGGTGAGAGAGAGGGAGGAGGGAGAAACAGGCCGGCTGGACTGGGCCATGCCACTGTGCACTTAGGCCCAACTCATAGTAGTTGTTAGGCCTTTTTCTGTTTCTCCTTTGCTTTTCTTTTTACAGCAGGGATTAGCAAAATATTTGAGCTGCCAAATGTATTTGTTAAAATGTGAAACTTCTCCACAAAAATACAATGGAATATTATGCTCTGCCACAAAAAGTTTGAGCAAGATTGGAATTCATTTGAATTTTTCAAAAATGGAAATGGCATTTTAAGTGCTGTTTTGGCACTGTTTTAAATGCTTAGGCCCATTTTGTTGTTGATGGTGATGATGTTTTACTTAACAACATTTGTTTTGGAATATTTGCTAGAAGGTGAACATTTTTCCAGCAAGTTTTGAGCAACTTCATTTTGCACTGTGAATTTGAATTGGATTCAGAGAAGAATTTGAAATGAGATATTTATCCAACATGATTAAGCTTTGTAAATCAAGATGACTTGGCACTGATCATAAGGGATTACTGTAGTGTGATGCTGGGGATGTTACAGCTGGGGCCCCTGCGAGCACCTTTAGTCCCGGTTGGTATCACCAACCAGTACTAGAGATGGACCTTTAGTCCCGGTTTGTATCACCAACCGGCACTAAAGATCTCCCAATATAGATGCTTCGTCCAGCCTGAGCCCAAGCTCTCATTTCTCTCCTCTCTGTTTGCTTCCCCTAGCTCGAGCTCATCCTCCATTGTTGCCAAGATTTGTCAAGATTGGAGTTACCCCATCTATCCAAGGGTTCTAAAAGGTTAGCAACTTCATTATTTCATCTCTCATTGCTAGTTTAGCTCATTTCATGCTCTAAGTATAGTGATTTGTGGGTTTTATTTTGGGAGTAATTATGTGGGAGTTTATTTGATTTATATGCAATTTGAGCTCAAATTAACTTCTTAGTTTGCATATCTGTATGTGTGGTTTACTTAGTGCGTTCCTGTCCCCGTCCTCACCGCCGTCGATCGCCCGCAACGTCCCGTCGCCGGCACCACCTTGGTGAGCCTCTTGTTCTTATCCTTTTTGTAAAAAAAAATCTTATTTGTATGATTTAGATAGTTACTTGTATAATTTTCTTACTTGTATGATTGTTTGTTATACATAGTGCCATGGTTTTGATATCCGTCCCCGTCGGCCCTCGTCCCGTTTATGATTCGGATGTGGTATATTATCGTTTATAACTATTTGTTGCATTTCGTGTTTATGACAATTATGCCCATCAAGTTGACATAGATATTTTTATCTAGGAGGTATGTGAACCGGAAATTGCAACCGACCCTCTTGTCGAGAAGTTAAATTTTGTTGAAAAAGAAAATGAGTATTTAAAAGAAAATTTGAAAAGAATTGAAGAAGATAAGATGAAATTGAAGTTGTATGTTGCCGATGTCGTCAATGATCACAAGATCAAGATGGATGCAATGCGCTTGAAGATTAGAAAGATTAGAAAATATGTCGTTAATAAAGAGGCTTGGTATCATTATGCTGTTGGATCAATTATTACCTTAGTTGCGATTTTGATCACATTTGTTGTTGCATTTAAATGCTTTAGCTAGATAGTTGTATGTTGTTTTATGAGAATAAGTGTGTATGAACTTTATGTATGAACTTGTATTAATTTGGTCTTTTCGATGTTGTGCAATGAAGATGAGCCGGCAATGGATGTACGATGACCGACGCTCTCCCCAGTTCATTAATGGCGTGCATAGTTTTCTGCGTGCGGCTGAGGCAAACAAGCGGAAAGGTTTTATGTGTTGTCCATGTGGTGTCTGTAAGAATGATAGGAATTACTCTACCTCAAAAGTCCTTCACAGCCACCTGCTTCAGTCCGGTTTCATGTCCAGCTATAACTGTTGGACCAAGCAAGGAGAAAGAGGGGTTATAATGGAAGAGAATGAGGAAGAAGAGGATGATGATAACTATCCTAGGTTCCCGGAATACGATGGTACTACAATGGGGGAAGAAGCTGAAGAAGAGGCATCAGATGAGCCCGCTAATGATCTTGATCAGGCCATTGCTGATGCACAGAGAAACTGCACAAGTGAAAAGGAGAAGTTGAAGTTGCAGCGCATGTTAGAGGATCACAAAAAATTGTTGTACCAAAATTGCGAAGATGACAAGAAAAAGCTGGGTACCACACTGGAATAGCTGCAATGGAAGGCAGAGAATGGTGTATCTGACAAGGGATTTGAAAAGTTTCTGAAAATGTTAAAGAAGATGCTTCCAAAGGACAATGAATTGCCCGACAGTACGTACAAAGCAAAGAAGGCTGTCTGCCCTCTAGGATTTGAGGTGTAGAAGATATATGCATGCCCTAATGACTCCATTCTCTACCGCGGTGAGGAGTACGAGAATTTGAATACATACCCGGTATGCGGTGCATTGCGCTATAAGATCAGCCGCGATGACCCTGGTGATGTTGAGGGCGAGCGCCCCAGGAAGAGGGCTCCTGCCAAGGTGATGTGGTATGCTCCTATAATACCACGGTTGAAACATTTGTTCCAAAACAAAGAGCATGCCAAGTTGTTGCGATGGCACAAAGAAGACCGTAAGAAAGACGGGATGTTGATAGTATCCGCTGATGGGTCGCAGTGGAGAAAAATCGAGAGAAAGTGGTCGGAGTTTGCAGCTGACGCAAGGAACTTGCAGATGGCATTAATCCTTTTGGGGAGCAGAGCAGCAATCATAGCACCTGGCCTGTGATTCTATGTATCTATAACCATCCTCCTTGGTTGTGCACGATGTGGAAGTTCATTATGATGCCAGTGCTCATCCATGGCCCTAAGCAACCCGGCAATGACATTGATGTGTACCTAAGGCCATTAGTAGAAGAACTTTTACAGTTGTGGAATATAAAAGGTGTACATGTGTGGGATGAGCACAAATAGCAGGAATTTGACCTACGAGCGTTGCTGTTTGTAACCATCAATGATTGTCCTGCTCTTAGTAACCTTTCAGGACAGACAGACAAGGGATACAATGCATGCACACACCGTTTAGTGAGACTGAAAGTATATATTTGGATAAATGTAAAAAGAATGTGTACCTGGGACATCGTCGATTTCTTCCGATCAAGCATCTCTTAAGAAAGAAAGGCAAGCATTTCAAAGGTGAGGCAGATCACTGGAAGAAGCCTGACCACCGTACTAGTGATCATATACCTGATATGGTCAAGGATTTAAAAGTAATCTTTGGAAAGGGTCCTGGCGGACAATCTGTTTCGAATGACGCTGACGGACACGCACCCATGTGGAAGAAGAGATCTATATTTTGGGACCTACCCTATTGGAAAGTCCTAGAAGTCCGCTCTGCAATCGACATGATGCACGTGATGAAAAATCTTTGCGTGAACCTGCTAGGCTTCTTGGGCGTGCATGGGAAGACAAAAGATACACCGGAGGCACGGGAGGACCACCAACGTATGCACGAAAAAGACGGCATGCATCCAAAGAAGTATCAAGGTCTTGCCAGCTATTCTCTTACCAAAGAAGGGAAGGAAATCTTTTTTGAATGCCTGCTTAGTATGAAGGTCCCGTCTGGCTTCTCGTCGAATATAAAGGAAATAATAAATATGGCAGAGAAAAAATTCCAAAACCTAAAGCCTCGTGACTACCACGTGATTATGACGCAATTACTTCCGATTGCATTGAGGGGGCTTCTACCAAAAAATATTCGATTAGGCATTGTGAAGTTATGTTCATTCCTCAATGCAATTTCTTAGAAAGTAATCGATCCAGAAATCCTACCAAGGTTACAGAATGATTTGGTCCAATGTCTTGTCAGTATCGAGTTGGTGTTCCCACCATCCTTCTTCAATATTATGACGCACATCCTAGTTCACCTAGTCAAAGAGATTACCATTCTGGGTCCTGTATTTCTACATAATATGTTCCCCTGTGAGAGGTTCATGGGAGTCTTAAAGAAATATGTTCATAACCGTGCTAGGACAGAAGGAAGCATCTCCAAGGGCCATGAAACAGAGGAGGTTATTGAGTTTTGTGTTGACTTTATTCCTGACCTTAAGCCGATTGGTGTTCCTGAATCGCAGCATGAGGGGAGACTGAGTAGAAAAGGCACGCTAGGAAAGGATTCAGTTATATGTATGGACAGGCATTCTTTCACTCAAGCACACTACACTGTTCTACAAAATTCCACCTTGGTGGCTCCGTATATCGAGGAACACATGGATATTGTACGCTCCAAGAACCCGGAGCAGTCTGGCCCCTGGATTAAACGTACACACATGGCGACTTTTGGCGGTTGGTTGCAAACACATCTCATGAATGACACCACTGTTGGAGATGAGCTGTACTTGTTGGCCAAGTCACCATCTTCGACTATATTGACTTTCAAATGGTACGAGATAAATGGGAATACATTTTACACGATCGCTTAAGATAAAAAGAGCACCAACCAAAATAGTGGTTGTCCGCTTTGATGCCGCAAACAACAATAGGAAAAAGGACACATATTATGGTTACATAGAGGAGATATGGGAACTTGACTATGGACCTTCTTTTAAGGTCCCTTTGTTTCGGTGCAAATGGGTCAATCTGACAGGAGGCGGGGTAAAGGTAGACCCGCAGTACGGAATGACAACAGTGGATCTCAACAATCTTGGGTACACATACGAACCATTCATCCTAGCCAATGATGTGGCGCAGGTTTTCTATGTGAAGGACATGTCTACCAAACCGAGAAAAAGAAAAGATAAGGAAGCGAATACATCATACGATGAGCCAAAGCGCCACATAGTTCTTTCAGGGAAAAGAAATATCGTGGGAGTGGAGGACAAGACAGACATGTCAGAAGATTATGAAAAGTTTGATGAAATTCCTCCCTTCAAAGTGAAGACTGACCCAAGCATCATGTTAAATGATGAAGATTCTCCATGGTTACGGCGCAATCATAAGCAAGGGCCACAAGCGAAGAAAAAGTTTTATACCCCAAGATCCCACTCTGAGATGTGACCGGCTTCACCGCCATCACTTTCTCTCAGGTGGTTCCGACTATCATGCACAAAAGGTGGTTCCGACCCAGGATGACAAGGCTCGGAAACAAAAGGAAGCGAAGAAATATTTCAATCCCAGGATGATTATTCATCCTCACTTTCAGAATTTGATGGTAGAAGAGGCAATGCAGGTGTGTTTTCCTGTTGAATAGTCTATTGTTTTGGCATATCTCATGAACATCCCGGCTCCTTTATATTATCTTACATCAAGAGTACAAACCCACATCATGAGAAAGATTTTGACAGCATTGATCGCCTTGTGTCATATTTTCAAAAACATATTGACAAACCACCACCTGATGCTGGCCCTTCAATGTGAAATGTTGCAGCAATGGTACCTATGAAAAATAACTTGATAGAACTATTTGTCACTCTCTGATGAAAATTAAAACTCCTCACTTTGACTAACAGAAACATAATATAATTTGGCAAAAGAATAACAAGAAAACATAAACTAAAATAATTAAAACAAAGGAAAATGTATAAAACTAAAAGAGCTAAACAGAATATGTTTTTCATTAAAACACCTATTTAAAATATCCTAAAAATTTCCAAATTGAACATACTGATAAAACACACTAATATTAAACAGCAGGAAAAAGAATCACTCAAATAATTCAAATTTAAACTATTCAAATTTGAAAACTATTGGCATTAACAGAAAGTTTATAATTTTTATGACCTAAAGCAAAAAAGATTCACTCAAAAACTCTAAATATTGCCTATAAGTAGAAACAAAAGTAAAAAAATAAATCAAAAAACAAAAGCAGAAAACATGAAAAGCACCTTTAGTCGCGGTTGCCACCACCAGCCGGGACTAAAGGTCCTTCTCCCGCACGTAATTTGGGCTGGAACATTTAGTCCCGGTGCGTGGCTGGAACCGGGGCTAAAGGTCCCGCGTATATAAGTTGTGTCCCGGGGCCAGCCACCGCCCGGGAGAATAGATCGAACCACCACGCCCTGCCTCGGCGACCACTTCGATCCGCCACTCTCCGACCTCTTCCGGCTTCCCCGAGCACGCCTTCGAGCTCATCGTGACTAGCCGCCTCTCTCCCCCTACCCTCGCTTCCTCTAGTGCCTCGTAGGGTCATTTTCGTCGGTTGCGTCGCTGCCGTCCTGTAGGTCCGACGCGTCGCCGCCGTCCTATAGGTCGCCGCCGGTCGTTTTCGTCGGTCGCATCACCGCCGTCCTATAGGTCGTCGCTGCCGTCCTGTAGGCGTTGGTCCAACGCGTCGCCGCCGTCCTGTAGGTCGCCGCCGGCGGGCACGCACGCTCGTGACCGGTTTAAACCGGGTCCGTCTCAGTGATAGGTGGACCCGGCCGGTTTAACTAGTGCCTGATTAGGTTTACTGATAAACACACTTAGGCTAATTAGCCACTGACTGGTGGGACCCATTTAATTAGCTAACCAGTTAACCCTCTAACTAAAACAACTGTGATTGACATTTGGGTCCGCCCTAACCCTTTGACTGGTCAACGTGGACCCAGTCTGGCCCCACTGTCAGCCACACAGCAATCTGCTGTGTACATTGCCTTGTGTGCACATAGCAATTTAGTATTTAAATAAATTCGGAACAATAATATTCCAGTAATTTCAGAATATTGTTTAAACTTCAAAAGTTCATTGAAATTAAACCGTAAGTCAGATGAAAATAATTTATATATGAAAATTGCTCAGAAAAATATGACGAATCAGAATATGCAATCCGTTCATCTGTCACATGCCCCTAGCATGCTGAATATGGAACCGTCCCCCTCTTTTCATCTGTCCGGAAAATGCCAGGAAACTCCCCCCCCCCCCTCTTCTCTCCGGTAGACTCGGAGACCGATGATGCCTCTGTGATCGACTACGTCACCGATGACCCTGATATTAGTTGCATAAGCTCAAACCACATCATATCTCCATGTCATGATCTTGCATCATATTGTTGCATTGCTGTGTATTGATTGCATCTTCGGTATTGTTCTTCTCGATACTATGATTCAGTTTTTGCTTATAGAATGCATTCTAATTGTTTTATCTTTCTTCTGGATTAGTTAAGCTATGGACGATAGCGGCAGAGACCATGAACAGGATATCATGTTCGACATGATACGCTCCTCCCAAAACCCAGAGAATGAACCAGATGACGGCTCACAATATCTGAACGAGTCTGGTGAGGGACTTGAGGAAGAACCAAGAGACGAAGGGCAAACAAACAAAGATGGCAAAGAAAATGTTCTCCAATTAACAAAGTCCGGCGAGGTATATATATATTAGGCCTCTGGTGATCATTAGATGTATTAATTGATTTATATATATATATATATTAACGAATCTTTCTTCTTTTAGCCCTCCGGATGGAGCAAATCTTCTACAAGGGTACGAGGTCGGGCCAAAAAGTTGGCCGATGGCATAAAGTACAACATCGATGAAGTCACAGCAGATGGCGAACCGATTGCTCCCGCACAGAATGCTCGCAAATTTATAAGTCAATGCGGAGTTATTGTTAGGGACAACATCCCGATCACCATTCAAGAATGGAATAAGCCAAAGGAAGATCGAGAGAAGTTAGTTATGTGGACGAAAGATCAAAAAATTTGCTTTGGGATACGCTCATGTCACATTTCAACCTGCCAGAGGGTTTCACAGATGGCCAATGGTTGAAAGTCAAGCAGTTTGCTCTTAAGAAGATGGCCACACAATTCTAG
Source organism: Thinopyrum elongatum (assembly GCA_011799875.1). Lineage (NCBI taxonomy): Eukaryota > Viridiplantae > Streptophyta > Magnoliopsida > Poales > Poaceae > Thinopyrum > Thinopyrum elongatum. Next base: position 55,572,209 of record CM022303.1, read on the forward strand.
ACCTGAAAGAAAAGATTATACAGCGACTACCTCAAGGCAGAAAAGAAGACTCCAGAATTCACTGGAGCACTAGAGAAGGTAAAAGATCACTGGGACTTATTTGTGAAGTACAAGGAATCAGATGAAGCTAAGGAACGGTCGAGAAAAAATAAGATAAATACTGCCAAAAAAGAGTATCACCATGTTCTGGGGCCAGGTGGCTACAAGAGTGGCGTGCCTAAGTGGGAAGCAGCTGAGGCCAAGATGATTGCTGAAGGGGTCACTCCAAAAACAGCGGGTTGGCCCGAGAGGTCCAGGAATTGGTTTTATGCACATGGGGGAAAGTTGGACCCAGCGACAGGGGAGATTATTGAAAAGGCATCTCTTAAAACAGCCTCGGACACTTTACTTGAAGCAATAGAAGATGCTCAAAAGGGGGTGTTCCAGCCCGAGAGAGAGAACGATGAGCTTACACGCGCCCTCGGGAATGCTGAACACGGAGGACGAACACGAGGCAAAGGCGTTGTTCCGTGGGTTCAGGGGGTTTCGGAGTGGAACGACACTTATAGAAGCCGTGCGAGAAAAAAGAAGCAGGATGCAGACCGGCTTCAGAAGGTAGAATCAAAGAACGCGGAGTTGGAACACGTTTTAATGTGGCAGCAGGAGCAGATCGACACAATTACCCTGCAAAGGGAGTCTTAGTGGCAGGAGCAAGCAGATCCAGCATTGGATAGTACCGTCCCATCTATGTGGAAAAGCAGCATGGGTTCCACGGGGGTCCCGGCCGATGATGCACTACTGGCTCGCTACCCCGTGGATGATATCAAAGAGACGACAAGTTGTGAGCTACACATGAAAATGAATAACATATCCATGAAGGTGGCGGTCGGCTTTGCTTTACCGAATGCACCTGAAGCAACCATCCATGGCAATCCGATTCCAGCTGGCTATGCTCGTGTCGGGGTGGATGAAGTTCTGTCGGGATATGACTCACTAGAGCTTGACATTCCTGGAGGTCAAGGGGAGCAGACACTTGGAGAAGTCATACGTGGTCTCATTGTATGGAGAGAGGATTGCATCGTGTTTCCAAACTCGGCTCCAAGGCCACCGACTCCTCCGAGTAGCAATACACCTGTAAGTCCCCCGCGTCAGCCGACTCCACCCCACCTCAAGACGGAGCCCAGCGTGAGTCCGCCATATCGATCTCCGCCGCGTCAGCCGACTCCACCTCTTATGTCCCAGCAGCAGGGCCACAAGCGAAAGAGAGCACTAAAGAAGAAACCCGAGCCTCCTGCCAAAAAAAAGTTAGCTTACGAGATGACTAAGGAGGAAACCAGATCGGTCGTGGCTTCCGAAGTGAAGTCCCATTTTGCACCGAAACCGCCCTCGCCGCCAAAGGAGATAATACCGACGAAAACCGTACAACACTTTGTGGATCTTCTAGAGCGACCCCCAGCAAATGTGGAGAATAGGCCATCATCAGACTATGAATGCTCTATTAGCAAGTAATATCGTGATCAAATGCAGCAGTCGAAAAGTACTAGTAATAAAAGCGGGAAAACAGTTCCCCAGCTCGGAGAACAGGCAATGCATTCTATCCCCCCGCTCAATGTGATTACCGATAAGGCGGTAACCGACGCTGCTAGAGAGATGGGTATCACTGTTGAACAACTCCTAGGCACCAAGGAACTCCCCATGGGTGATCTAGCATGGAAATATGTCCCCGGGAACCCTCTGGTCAGACCTGAGCCGGTCCCGCATCTACCAACACAAATGTGAAGATTGCATGAGTGGTACATGAAAGAAGTAGCGAACGGGCGACAGACGCTCAGCGTGAAAGTCAAGGAAAAGCATTACTTCTATGAAACCAGACAATCATTGAGCTTTCAGAAAATTTTCAGTTATACAATCAAGACGCACTCGACAAATCTATCGTCAGTTGCTATTGTCTGTAAGTGATTTCTTTCTGTAATTTAAGTCTCTAGCTCAGCTCGTTCATTGCCTGTAATTATCCTCACTATATTCTTTTGTATGCTATTATGCAGAATGAAGATTCTCGAATGCCAAAAAGAGGGAATCTTTGACATTGGGTTCGTTGACCCATATATCATTCATGAACAAATGATAAAAGACTTCCCCGATGACACAGAGGAGAACTTGCTAAGGTTTTTTAAGGCACAAAATACCAAAACAGATATACTATTTCCTTACAAGTGAGTGTTACTGTCTTGTACTACAAATTATATTTTTTGCTTACTCGATGTTAAGTGTAGTTCATGAGTTATGCAAGCCTACTTATATAAACGTGTGCGCAGGTTCCACTGGATCCTGCTAGACATTAAAGTTGACGTTGGAACTGTTGAAACCATGGACTCACTACGTAGAGACCCTAACGAATACACCAGCTTGATTTTGATGCTCGACAGTTAATTTCAATCAGTATCGCACTATATCGGCCTCTTTCGTTCATTTCCTGATATCAAGTAATTAATAACTCCTTTACTCATTTTATTTGCCGGGCAGGGTTTGGAAATAGTTCATCAAAGAGGTTGTCAGTGAATGGAAACCGAAGTTGTCACGGCGATGGATCAAGGTAATTAGGTACTACTAGCTAGGTCCGCGCACCTCTTTAATTCTAGTATCAATACCATTATCATGCTTGATTATTATCTAATTGAATTCTATTCTCGCAAAGTGCATGAGGCAGGAATAGGGGACTAATTTATGTGCTTACTATGGTTGCGAGAACATTCACATGACGACCGAATGGCGCAGAGATGTAAGACAACTTCGGGTACGTAAACACTATTCATAATTTTTTTATCATGATCTAATATATATACACACAACTAATATATTCATATTGATCTCCTTCTTTAAAGATGCAAGAGATGCGGGATACGCTCCTACCAAAGGACCGCATGCGAGCAATTCAAGAGGAATTTGCGAGATTTTTGCTTAGGGAGGTCATATCTGAAAGAGGAGAATACCATTGCACCTAACGCCTGCATGTAATGATCTGCAAATTGTAAGAGAAATTGTATATACCAAATTATATATATATATATATATATATATATATATATATATGTGTGTGTGTGTGTGTGTATGGTCATACGAGAAATTATATGATATATGTATGGTCGTACGAGAACGTGTACAGTATGTAGTAGCGTAAAATATGTTTGAAATGAAAAAGAATTGAATGAAAAACACAAAATGAAAAGGAAAAATAAACCATAAAGCCTAAAACCCTAAAACCCTAAACCCCTAAACCCCGAAAACCCTAAACCCCTAAACCCTTAGTCCCGGTTGGTGTCACCAACCGGGACTAAAGGTCCCCCAGCCCCCGGGCTAGCACGCGGCCAAGTGGAGGGCCTTTAGTCCCGGTTGGTGTCACCAACCGGGACTGAAGGTCCCCCAGCCCCCGGGCTAGCACGCCGCCACGTGGAGGGCATTTAGTCCCGGGTCGTGGCCAACCGAGACTAAAGGGTGGGGTCCTTTAGTCCCGATTTAATTGTCCCGGTTGGTGACCCGGGACTAAAGGCCTTTTCCAACCGGGACTAAAGGCCGTTTCTCTACTAGTGCCAGAATGTCCCGGCACGTATTCTTATCCGCAACGGGAACTCTTTGAACCACAGATAACGGACACGGCGACCCCCGAGCCCCGCGTCACTCCCACCAAGCGACTCGGGGGAGACCAAGCTCACAGCCGCCGGTCCCCCTCAGTCGGCGCCCGCCTCTCCACCGCTGCCACCGGCTCGGCCGCGTTGGCGGCGGCCCCTGTCTCCAAGGCAGCATGGGGAGATCCGTAGTGGACGCTTTTGGCGCTCGCTGGGCGTGGGCGCGAGATGCGCCGTTCGTGGTGGCGATGCTGGCGGTTGGACGCTGGTGCATGCGGGCTGCACACCCCTGCCTTGTGCGGGCGCGGTGGGAGTGCCAGCGGCCTAGCTGGATGCGTGGCCGGTGGCGGCTGACGCAGATGGGCCAGATCCATGCGTCTTCGGGAGTCCTGGCGTGCAATGGTTGGTGCTTGGGCCCGGAGGGAGGTCTACGGTGGTTGCGTGGTTCCTGGTGGTTGCATCCTCGCGGTGGATCTGGCCTGCGCGCCTAGATCTGTGCGCGCTGACGGCTACAGGCGCCGGCGTGGGGCTGATGGCTCGTGGGTCTCGCGGCACGGGGCCAAGGCTGGTGCTGGTGCTCGCCGACCAGGTGTGTCGGGGCTCCAGGGGGAGCGCCGCTTCGATCTAGCGTCTCTGGGCGCGGTGGTGGCTGCTACTCAGCAACGAGGTGGCGGCTCGCTGCTGGGAGCTAGGCTGTGTGCAGTAGGCAGGGGATGGGTGCATGGTGGAGGGGTGGTGGGCGGTGGAGGGGCTTCAACAATGAGGTTCGATCCCCCCGCCTTTAGTCTGCACTGCAGGCGCATCGGATCTGGTCTCCGGTAGGCGTGCAGTGGCGCGCGTGGGGCGCGTCGGCGCTCCTGATGTATGGCTGCAGCCCGGAACCATGGTGGTTCTTGGCCTCGGGCAGCGCCCCCTCCTCCTTGCCGACATGGTGCTTGGCTGGGCACGGTGGCTCGCGTTGCGTCCAATGGCTCTGCGTCCGGCCGGCCATCGGTGGATCTGGCGTCTAGTGTTGAGTTTGGCCGTCGGTGGTCTCCGTGAGGTGCGGCTGGCTGCGGCGGTTCGTCATGCTTCTTCATCGATGGAGGGTTCGACGGCGGTGGTGGTCGGCTGCCGTCTTGCTGTAGGGATGTGCTCAAACTCCGGGTGAGAACCCTGCATCGGCTATGTCGATGCCGGCGGCAGCGGCGTCTACGGACGTTGTTTTCCTCGCAGGAGGTGCCGTCGTGGAGCTACAGGACCTACAGTTCTTTGTTTTGTGGTCTTCGGGTAAAAACCCAAGATCGGGCTTGCCGGATCGGATGACGGTGTTGTGTCCTCGACAACACTACCTCCTTGGAGGCGTCATCTAGGAGACCCAAACAACGGCTTCTGTTACTGCGTGTGGTTGTGGGTGGTGCGTTTGGTGGTGGTGGTGGTGCAGCCAGCTTGGGGCTGATGATGGTGTTTTCTTCTTCATGTGTTTCTCTTTGGCTGCCCTTCGCGTGGTCTCTGTCCTGTTGATGTGCATGCTCAAGACCCACCCTTGGTTGCCGTGGTGTTGCGGCGAGCTTCAGGCTCTTGGTGTTGTCTTGATTCACCTTTGCTCAATGACGACGCAATGATGCCTCCCCAACCTACTAATCGTTTCGACCGCCCATGACGGATCTTCCAGTCAAGGTTCATGTTAAGGTTTGCCACTTGTTGATTTTGGTTGATCCTCTGTTGTGCCATGGGGCTCGGTACGTACGCCGATGCGGTGCGTTAGGTTGTTTGCAGAGTCTTGGTATTCTGATCCCTCGACAGCACCCCACATCTACCTGTGTCTCTCGTGGTATTGGTCTTTCTGCCTGATAGCTAGGTCATGCCTTCTCCTGGGTGGTAATTTTTCTCATCTTCTGTAACCTTGTTACCTGCACGGTTTTCGACCCGGTTTCCCTCATAAACGGGATTTTTTTTCAAAACTATGACTAAATTTATAGCAAATTTGAAAACTAGTGGGCTGAATGCAAAAAAACCAGAAATAGCACCCTGTCGGCCTGGGCTGGGCCGATGGGGGGCCTGTCGGCCTGCTGTGGGCCGATGGGGGGCCTGTCGGCCTTCTGCGGGCCGAGGGTTGCCTGTCGGCCTCCACTAGGCCGACCAGTGGCCTGTCGGCAGCCGACAAGTGGCTGTCAGCCTCCTGCCGGCCGAGTGGGGCCTGTCGGCCTCTGGTAAGCCGATAGGTCCTTGCATAAGCCCACAGCTCGTTTCTTCCTCCTCTGGTCGCTGGCACTTCCTCTCTCTCTCATTTCCTCTCTGTACTCTCCACCCCCTCACCGATCTACTCATTCTTCCACCCATTTTCCATTCCAAGCGGCAGAATCAATAGATCATAGCATTCTCCAGCGGCCTACGGTCATTTTTTTTGCTATGGTGTAGTCATTTGTGCGTAAGTGAGGAGGAGCCATGGTGGGGTGGAGGAGGTGTGGCTGGTGAGCAGGTGGTGTGGTGGAGGAGCTGCGGGTGTGGAGGCAGTGGTGGTGAGGAGGAGGTGAAGGGGACACACGCGTCGAAGATATAGCAATGTCGTCAGAAATATTTTTCTAACCGGTAATATTTTTGTTAGTGTAGCCGGTAATATTTTTGGTAGTGTAGCCGGTAATATTTTTAGTTAGTGTAGTCGGTAATATTTTTATTAGTGTAGCCGGTAATATTTTTGTTAGTGTAGCCGGTAGTATTTTTGTTAGTGTAGTCGGTAATATTGTTAGTTAGTTAAGCCGGTAATATTTTTGTTAGGGTAGTCGGTAATATTTTTAGTTAGTGTAGCCGGTAATATTTTTGTTAGTGTAGCCTGTAATATTTTTTGTTTTTTGTAGCCGGTAATATTTTTTGTTAGTGTAGCCGGTAATATATTTTGTTAGTGTAGCCGGTAATATTATTGTTCGTTGCGATTAATGAGAAGGTGGCAATGTCTGACAGGTGAAAATGTCTGAATCAGTAAATTTGACTGTTTACTACGGCCCTGGTAATGTTCGGTATAATGAGTTGGGGGTTGATCTTAGCGAGTTTAAAAATGGCGTCATGACACTTTCAGACCCGAACAGACTGGACATTAGACAGTTGAAGTACTGGTTGACTACTAATTTTGGGCTGGATCCTGAAGTATGTTCCGTCAGTATTCATGCATTGTGGACGAAATCCTGTAAAAATGTGAAGTGGGAGTTGATGCCGATAGATAGGAGCCAGCATTGGTTGACCCTGTTAAGTCGTTGCCGAGACAGAAGAATCCACCCATATGCCCTAGTGCAACCTGTGGCGAAGGAGGAGAATACCGTACAACTCCACGTGGGGTATGAACCCGGCCACGGTAGTCAAGTAGCTAACGAGATTTATTTATCCGGGTCACAGCCACCGGATGTGGATGCTAGCCAAGCCGAGAAAGAGTCAGATTATGCGCCACACAATGTTTGTGGTCATGATACTGGGCAGAGTAGTCAGTCGATAATATTGGCGGAGGATGTGGATTTTGATTGGGATGAGGAAGAGGAGGAAATGCTGAGGGTGATGGAGGAAGAGGATGAGGATGGATTGGCGGATGATCTGGATTCTGAAAATTCCGAGGATGAAGTGGAGGTACTGATTCCTTCTGCATGGGAACAGGACATATCCACCAGCCTTACGGTCCATGATGGCCATGAGACTCCATGGCAGTATAATCTGAACCAAGTCCAGATAGGTGCTATGTGTGATACAAAGAAAAAATTGAAGTATGCGATGATAAAGTGGGCTATATCTACACAGAGGGTTTTCCGGACACACATATCAAGTCCAACAAACTATACCGTGAAGTGTGCTGAAACAGGTTGTCCTGCGAAGGTGCACGGGCACGTGCCGAAGTATAACATTCACTGGGTTGTCACCAATGTGGTCCCACATAATTGTGTGAGGAAAAACCTGTTGGTTCGTCATCCAAACCTGACTTCAACTCTCATTGCGCAACTCATGTATACTGAGATAGTGGAGAAGAAAGATATGGAAGCAAAACACATCCAGACAGCAGTGAAGGTCAGATGGAATTATGAGATTCCTTATGGGAAGGCTTGGAGGGCTAAGCAGAAGGCTATGGAGGAAAGGTTTGGGACGTTCTTCGACTCATATGATAATGTTGTCCGTCTCCTTGACATACTGAAGGAGAGGAATCCCGGCACTTATGTTAACATACAACACACGAGGTTGGAGAGTATACCAGATTTCAAGGTGTTGAAACGAGTATTCTTCTCTTTCACTATGTGCATCGAAGCTTTCCGGCATTGTCCTCTTGTGATGTTTGTGGATGGTACATTCCTGACTGGTCAGTACAAAGGGCAAATCCTGACTCTATTGGTGTGGACGGGAACAATCAAATCATCCCACTTGCCATGGCATTTGTGGAGGGTGAGAACTTTCCGAGCTGGGTATGGTTCTTCCGTCAAGTTAAAATTGCAATCGTGAAAGACCGACCAAACGTCTGTGTCATTCATGACAGACATGCTGGTATATTGAAGGCCGTGAAGACACTAAGGAATCCAACAGCTGACGAGCCAACACCTTGGAAGGACTTGCAGAGCCGGTGGTGCATGCGCCATCTTGGGGCTAATTTTTTCTCATAGTTTAAGAACAAACGGTTGATGAACTTGTTCAAAAAATTATGCAACCAGAACCAAGAGCGCAAATACGAATTTATTTGGTCAAAACTAGATGAGTTTACTAAGAAGCTGGTCCGTGCGAGGAAGAAAATGGAAAAAGATCAGGTTAAATTAGCAGCACTCATCGCGGAGCTAGAGGAGCCAGTAGGTCTTTGTGACTTGCCAGCAATTGACCCTCCTAATACTCAGAGAAAGAAGGGCAGGGCAATAAAGAATTTTTCTGAGTGGATAGAGAAAGAGCCTCCGGTGAATTGGTCTTTGCTGCATGACACCCATGGAGCTAGGTATGGCCACATGACAACCAATCTTGCAGAGGTGTATAACTTTGTACTCAGAGGGAATAGAGCATTGCCACTCACAGCTATTGTAGAGGCTGTATTCCATGGCACTTTGAGATATTTCAGAGAAAGGCACGAGTTAGCAAAGAAGCATATTGCAGATAACCAGAACACACCTTATTGTAGCCGTGTCATGGAGTACATGGCAAAGAAGATAGAGAAAGCAAAGAAGCACACTGTCAGACTCATAGGTAATCAGGAAAGAAGGTATGAGGTTCAGCTTCCTACAGATGGTTTTGGTTCTACAAATGAGGTGAAGACGCACGAGGTAAAAATTGGAACGGAATTTTATCCAACTTGTGAGTGTACATGCAACAAACCGAAGTTGTTGCACCTGCCTTGCTCACATGTGTTGGCTGCCTGTGGCCAGATTGAGTTGGACGCTATCTCCTTCGTGTCCCCATACTATTTAAAAGATGCAGTACTCAATGTCTGGACAGGTGAGATGACAGGGTTTAGAGTCGTCGGCAATTTCAACAAGGTAAACGATGGGCAGAGAGTATACATTCCGGATCCAGAACTTCGGCGAACAAGCAGGGGCAGACGTAAGGTAAAGCGCATCCGAAACGATATGGACCAATCTGAAGCTGGTGGAGCAACCAGACAATGTTTGCTATGCGCAGCTTATGGGCATAGGATGAAATATTGTCCCGACCTGAACAAAGACGGTGCTTCCACATCGACGACTGCGACAACAGTAGGAAGAGGCGGACGTGGTCGTGGCAGTCGTGGTGGTCGTGGCAGTCGAGGCCGAAGGGGCGGACGAGGAAGAAATAACTCGCAAGCTATATAATGTGTTGGACTATGTTTTAATTTGTAATATGTGTTGGACTATGTTTTAATTTGTAATATTATTTGACTATGTTATAACTTGTAATATGTCTGGACTATGTTTTATTTTGTAATATTATTTGACTATGTTTTAATCTGTAATATGTCTGGACTATGTTTTAATTTTTAATATGTCTGGACTATGTTTTAATTTGCACCTGAGATTTGTTGTTTGAATTGCAGATATGGCTTCGTATCCGTTGCTTAATCGTAATATTGATAGAGGGCACCGGGCCGCACTTATGGAAGCGGGCAAGAACTTAGATGTGTTGGTCACTCGCACCCCAAAGTCTAACTGGATGATACACCATTCATGGGTTAATAGGTATGTGTCGGTATAATGACTTACTATGTTTGACATCATTTTAATAGCCGCTAACTGTATGCTACATTCTCTTTATTTTGTAGGTTAAGTTGGGCTGGACTTCTACCCTTGGCACGGCTGGTTGAGGGTACATTGGATGAGTGGGTTGAACATCCGCAATTGGATGAGGCAGGTGAACCAATGCAGTTACGCAAGAGGCAAGTGAAACGTTTCTCTTACGACAAGTCACTCATTACCTGCTTAGTAGATAGATGGAGACCAGAGACACATACGTTTCACTTTCCCTGGGGAGAGATGGCGCCTACTTTACAGGATGTGTCTTACTTGTTGGGATTACCTCTGGCCGGTGCTGCCATAGGTCCTTTAGAGGCAGAATCTGGTTGGCTAGCATCGATGCAGGGCCGTTTTTTGGCTGCGGTGCCAACTGCTAAGGTCCTAGACAACGATACTCACGGGCCTCATTTTAAGTGGTTGACCCAGTTTCAGGTAACCTTCATGGCAAGTTTAGAAACTGACGTTTTCATTGTTGTCCTCATTGCATAGTTCAAACAATCTTTGGTTTCTATGTAGATTGTCTCCTTAGGATATCCCAATGTTCAGTTGTCAGAGGCACAGATTGACCGATCCCTAGAGGCATATATTTTGTGGTTGTTCGGCAAGACGATGTTCACGGAGAACCACGTGACCACTGTCGATGCATGACTCATCGGTATTGCACGAGAGATAGCTAACGCACGTTGCCCTGGGGACATTCTGCAGAGGAGTTTTGGTTCTGCTGTGTTAGCGGCTACGTACAGAGGCCTGTGCAAAGCTTGCTCGTTGAAGGCTAGAAAATCAAGTATTACAGGATGTCCACTATTGTTGCAGCTCTGGTCATACGAGAGATTCCCTATTGGTCGACCCTATGTCTACGTTGATAGACCTTTTGGTTTGGAGGACATGGCTGGGACTTACGTGACTGCTATCGGCGACTTTCCTACTATGGGATCTGTTTGGACACGGAGAGAGGTATTTTCATATTAAGTAACAACATGAATTACTAATGCTTATTTCTTGCTATTCAATAGTATTACTAATGCTTATTTCTTGTCATGCACAGAGACAATTCGCGCATAGCCAGGTGAGGGGCTGCTACCCCTCCTTCACGGCGCAGTTTGATAGTTTGCACGAGGATCAAGTTATCTGGGAGCCATACTCCCATCAGGCTATATTATCCAGGTGTCCAGTTGGGATTTCTGGATTGTGCACTAGAGATCGGCACTATTGGATGACCAAGGCCAAGTTGGTGTTCGACGTGACGGTTGAGGAGATGGCTCTTCATAGGGTGATGAGACAGTTCGGCCTATGCCAAGAGCCTGACATTCCAGTTATTCCAGACTTACCAGATCACGTGCACAAGTAAGTAATACTATTTTAGTTCTGAGGTCTGCATTCAGAATATCACTAATCATGTAACGCGCATGTCAATCTCAGGTACAGTCGCACAGGAGGAAACAAGTCCCACGATTCTTGGCTTCGCGACATTAGCCCTTACGTGGACGAATGGACTACTGCGCCGACAAATATCTGGGATGAGGTTCGGCCCTTTGACTGGGACAAGTTCGGGTTGTATCTGCAGAGTTACCGGCATAGCACCAGGATGTACTTGGTTCCATCAGCAGCTCCTGATCAGATCGAAGCCCCTCTCACCAGCGATATGTACCCAACTGCCTCTGTTATGGGAACCAGACACCACGCGGTACGTGCTATGGTTCTCACATGTTAAGTTTTTTCTTAACCTAAACATATACAATTGGTTGACTATTCGTGTTGTCTGCCATACAACAATGATCTAATTGGTTAACTCTCCGTGTACAGGGTGACTTGACAAGCGAGGCGCTAGAGGAGGTTTCCGCTTTAATGCAACGCTTTGAGAGGGGAGATAATATCCCACCACGAGAGAACGTCTCATGGTTGAGGCGTCTTGATGAGAAGCTACGGGGGATTTACGCAGCTGTTACATGTAGACGATCTTCGGATGTTGCTATTCCTCGTCCAGCACATCGTCCGCCACGCCACTCTCTGCAGCGTTTAGAACCTCGACCCTCTGTGCAGCGTTCACAACCAGGGAGCTCTTCCTGGCAGCAGACACCTCCTTCACAACCAGGGAGCTCTTTCTTCCAGCAGCCACCTCCTTCAGAACCAGGGGGCTCTTCCTGGCATCATCAGATGGACCTAGGTAACACTACTTTGTACATTCTTTTAAACATTGTAGGTTCGCAAATCAATTTTACATGTTTTACTTTACCGCAGTCGGCAGCCAGTCGCAGCCATTCATGCATTCAGTCCAGTCACCGATGCTTAGTGGTGCTGGTTCGTTCTTAGCCGGCGACGACGACGATGATGACCGAGCTGCAAACACCTATGAGTTCTCGCAGACAGTTCTTCACACTCCACCACCACCATTGACGCAGGAGACACAGACAGACGAGGTTATCTATGGTCGTGGTAATCGTCAACGTCATCCACCGGTTGATCGCTTATCGCCTTCCGGTCCTCGTCCGAGGAAGACCCAGATTCGTCGTCGTCCCCCCCAGTGATATCGTTATCTATGTATGAGTCGTTAAATATATTAGTTTCAGACTATTCGCATATGTTACTATCGCACTTGCTTCTATCTGATCAGGATACATATACTGTTTTATGTATGCGAGAGACATATTACTATTAATCCGCATTGTTATTCGAGTTACATTTTCAAAGAGACTGCAACCGATAATTAAGATACAAGTACATCTCACATAAACGGTAGGACTGAACTTACAAAATACAGCTTACATACTACATGAAGGCATCATCGTAATCCTCCGTCGCTGCAGCACTCTTGCCCTTCGACAATGCGGTACTCTTGCCCTTCGACGATGCGGTACTCTTGCCCTTCGACGATGAGGTACTCTTGGCCTTGGTGCTCAGCATGAAGATATCGTCTTCGTCTTCGCTGTCGGCAGTCCATAAATATGTATGCTCTGCTGCAATCCTTATAAAATTTTCACTCTTCGTCTGCACTACCTTCTTCCACCTTCCATGCAACCTAAGAAGTTCTTTACGTACCTCCTCATAGGTCCTTTCAGGCCACCCAGACCTACGTAATGCGTGAGCCAACTCATTCTGTATGATGTCACTACAGATGAGTTCGTCCCATGGAACTATCCTATTGTCCATCCTGAAATTTGTGGCTAGCCTAAGAAGACATTTGCTCATCTCAGGGTGAAAACTACGATCGAAAGGATAATCGGACATCTCGACTACACTAAAATGGACTGCTTATCTAACTCCGTGTGAAGGGGGTTTTATAGGTAGAGAGGAGAAAATGGCGGGAAAGAACGACTGCGATATGGAGGGAAAGGTGCCGGGAACATATGGCGGGAAGGGGTTGGCGGGAAACGGGTGGCGGGAAGGGGTTGGCGGGAAACGGGTGGCGGGAAGGGGTTGGCGGGAAACCGGTGGCGGGACGGGGTTGGCGGGAAATGGGTTGCGGGCAGGGGTTGGCGGGAAGGGGTTCGTGGGAAACGGGTTGCGGGAACATATATCGGCACAGAGTTGGCGGGAAAATATTAAGGGAAATGAGGGGGAATGGTTGTCCAGCAATTATAATGAATTTATTTGTAAAAAAAACACTTAGAGAAATGGCGGGAAAGGGTTGACGAGAAAGGTAGGCCCGTGGAAGCATAAATAATATTTTTACAATATTTATAAGACGGGCAATCGTTGTACATCATTAATAGATTTAATAAGTCAAATTTCACAAAAAAAAACATTTCAGCTTACCATGGGCCAACAGGAGCCCCCTCGGGCGTATGGGGCCACTCGTCGGCTTCGTGTAGGCCGACAGGCACCCCATCAGCCTATTGGTGGCCGACAGGCCCCCCATCGACCTACCCCAGGCCGACAGGCCCCCCATCGGCCTACCCTAGGCCGACAGGCCCCCCATCGGCCCAGCCCAGGCCGACAGGGTGCTATTTCTAGTTTTTTTGCATTCAGCCTGTTAGTTTTCAAATTTGCTATAAATTTAGTCATAGTTTTGAAAAAAAATCCATAAACGGGGTCAACTTGTTTAGATTTTTTATCCGGTTTCTCTTATAAACTAGATCAGCCAAAGCTTAAGGGGTGACTCTTAGCTTTGGCAGCTTTTTGAGCAATATATTTCGGTGGGGATCCTCTCCCCTCTGTGACCGTTCAAAAAAAACAGATAACAAACCCTCGGGGCTGCACCACTAGATGTACATCTCAATCGAAACAGTACACTACGACTAACACCACTTCATTCGGTCCCGTACTTCCCCGCCAGAGAGACCCTTGGCCGCGCCAAGTCCAATCGGATCCTTCGCTCAGTCGGATTCTTGCTGGTTCCGACCCGTCAAGCCCCTCGTGCACTACGGGTGCTTTCTACTACATTTTTTTAACACATATTTAGTTCTTTCGAGCAATTATTACCTCGGCTTGTACAGTTTTGCGTACACAGATCACATGCTCACTCCTACGGACGACCTCGTCACACCAGTCGGCCTATTCTTCACTCGGTTTTCTTGTTTGTTGCGAAACGCCCAACTCAATACGTTTGGTACCTCACGCCTACTCTTTGTCTCCAACCCGGTCGCAACCTGACTGTCTAGTTGGCAAGAGCAAAAGTTAATGGTCGGCCGACTCACGAAAGAGCTACTCCCCCCGTTCCACAAACACTTTCAGGACAACGAAAGAAGTACGACTGGAATGTTTGCCACATACAATGCCGAGTTTTTTCCTCCTAGTCAGCGGTTCCAGGCCGAAATCAATCACTGTACCGACTATAATTCATTTACCGTGCCAAGTGTATGAAGATTCGCCTGATTGACTCAGTTCCAGGCTAAAGTTATTTGTCATGCTGACTGCACGAAGATTCGCCTGATTGAACCAGTTCCAGGCTGAAGTTATTTATCGTGCCGACTGCATGAAGGGTCACCTGTTTGATTTTGTTCCAGACCAAAAATCTTAAACCTCTGCCTGACTCATCCAGTATGACAGAGGCTCGGGGGCTACACCCTATGGATGCGCTGATCGCGCCCCCATAAAAAGAAATTCCGAGTGGATTCACTCGAGTAAACATACCGTGCCCCGACACGACGCAATTCCGATGATCTCCCGCGAGATCAAAACCAAAAAATGCACTGACACAGCCTCGAGAGAACCAGCAAGGAGCCACAATCTCTCGGATGAGCTTCTCATCGTCAAATTAAATCATTCGGGAGGGTTAAGATAGGGTGAATTAGGCGGTCCTCCACGCATCTATTTGGACCTTCTTCTAGGAACCAAAGCGCAGAATTCATAAGTTTGGATCCAGAGTTGGGAAGAATTGACGTTCCCCCGGGATAATGAATGGCGTCTCTCCGAGAGAATCAGCCCATACGTCAAGCTCGTCACTCGGATTTTATGATACATCCATTATTTGGATCATTAGTCAGTCTCCTCCGGGAGGCGAACGTGTATCACCAAACTTCTACTCATAACTAACTCCCAATACCGTGTCGACTGCACGAAGACAAGCCTGATGGACTTGATTCATCAAATGACCTGAGATGCACCAGCTGAGTTACTCGAGAAAAACTTAACCCTCTCCCAGACTCATCCAGTATGACAGAGGCTCGGGGCTACACCCTATGGGTGCGCTGATCACGCCCCCATAGAACAAAGTTCTGAGTGTCTTCACTTGAAGCAGATATTCAGTGACCAGACACGATGAGATTTTGAGTGTCTTCACCCAAACTGATATTCCGTGCTCCGGTGAGATCAAATTCCAAGTAATTAGTCCAAACGGCATGACCATCACTCAGACTTTATGACACGTCTCCAGTCAAACCATTATTCAGCCTCTCCCAAGAGATGATCGGGCATCACAATCCAAACCATGAAAGGCTTGCTCATTCCTAATCCATCAGGATCTTTCCTTGAGAAAAATTGTGGTTCATCAAAATTCCATGATTATTCGGGGTTCAATCTCCCAAGAACATCCAATTGGATCCAATAGATTTCAGAGCATGTCACCCAAGATCCTGACTAATTCAGGGGCTAATGTTGGCGATATCCACTAGGGGTAGGCCCATAATGAGCCTATACGGCATGACATATGGGCCCCCGACGTAGGACACTCCCAGCACAAATCATCACCATGAAGGAATAAGCCCACTCGGACGGTACCTACCCAAGGACTTACTGGGACAACATCGACAAGCATCGACACTCGGGTGTTCCCCCACTACTTGGACAAATACGTCGACCAGGTCACTCGGACAACATCAAAGACCCATGTTACTCGGATGAAAGGAGCATGGCGCCACTCGGACAAGCGCTAATCGGATGACAGCAGTCCAACTGCCAGGAGCAATTAAACAAGCATTACGCATGGATGAATAAATGTGCCTTTAAGATCAAAACTTACTAGCGATTAAACATGTCAATTACTGGCTAAAACGGTCAGCCATTAGCGCACCATTAAACCTAGCTTTTATGTCCTTTGTAACTCCCGGGCAGCGCACTCTATATAAGCCGCCCAGGGTCTCGTTAGAAGGGGGCTCTCTCTTTCTCTCTTGCCTGCTCTCACGCTGGCCCGCTCTCAACATACCAGGTTTTAATGACTGGAATAGCTAATCGCCGCTTGAAAAGAGATCAAAATCCGCTGAAGGAACATATGTTAGGGCATCAACCCATGCAACACATGCTTACAATTCTTCACCACTGACCCAGATGGTTGGAGAACTCAGATAGTGCCATCTAACAACTCAAAAGAAGATGGCAAAATTGCTGCATGAAGATCTTACCAATTGATTCCCTTGATTGACACACCAACTACCAAGACATGGAGAGAGTCAACATATCTTGTAACAACTAGCCTGACAGGTCCTTCGCGGGCATCGGATGAGACGTCGTTGAGATAGAGAGAGGTCGGAGAAACCATATTTCAATGTGCCATCGCTGTCACAACCTAGTCGATGCCGCCAGGGAACCAATACATAAGGAAAATAAGAACCTATTAGGGCGCATCCCCACTCCTCTAGCCGCCAATACATAAGGAAAATAAGAACCTATTAGGGTGCAGCAGTAGAGAAGACCTTCTAGCGGCTAGGATTGGAGGAACAGGTGAGGCAACTTGCATCGCTGGGTGGTTATTCATTGGACCCTTATTAAACTAATAATACATACCCGTTAAATTTATATAATCATTCATAATCTGTCTGGTGGACCTAGTCGTGGTACCTCCTATTCAGTGTGAAATGCCCTGGACAAACAAGGTGCAACCGTGCTCGGCCAGGGGCAAGAATTGTAGCAAAGCGCTTCTTGGGCCGGTAATGTCCAGTTAGGACATTTTTTCATATAAAATTTATTTCATGAATTTTAAAAATATTTGCAAAATTTAAATAAATCATAAAATTAAAAAATATTCACGAATTTATCTACAAAACGTGAATTTTAAAAGATGTTCATGCTTTTTTATTAAAAAGTTAGGTTAAAAAATGTTCATTTTTCTAAAATCAAATGCTCGTGAATCTTAAAAATGTTTCCAAAAATTGAAAAATTACAAATTTATTCTTGAATTGAATATTTTTTTGAATTTTAAAAAAGTGCTTCACCACGTGGTCATAGTGCACACCGTAAACACATACAAGGTTTTTTTTTTGGAAATCCCAGAATATAGAAAATCCAAGGAAAAAACATAATACTTGGCAAAACCCAACAAATTGAGCAAACTTTGTGAAAGACAAAAAAAAACTATGCAGGATATACCCAATGGGACACCCGAATCCTATTTGGCGCCTTCAGCGCAAAACAGAGTGTATTAGGTACAGGTCGCACCCCCTGCTCGCTAGAATTAACTGGGTCGCCGGCCCATTTATTCCCCCCACCGGTACAATCTCTTGCCAACGTTCGTCGTAGCTGGGATCGTCGAACCCCGAATCCTATTTTGCGCCTTCAGTGCCAATAGAGTGTATTCGGTAAAGGGCACACCCTCCCCCCCCCCCCCCCCC
The DNA here is from genome assembly GCA_011799875.1 of Thinopyrum elongatum. Taxonomy (NCBI): domain Eukaryota; kingdom Viridiplantae; phylum Streptophyta; class Magnoliopsida; order Poales; family Poaceae; genus Thinopyrum; species Thinopyrum elongatum. The sequence continues at coordinate 55,589,987 of CM022303.1, forward strand.
CCAGCCCTAGCTCGCTAGAATTAACTGGGCTGCCGGCCAATTTATTCCCCCCACTAGTTTTGGGAACCTTTATTGGCCTGGGTTTTGATGGTTTTTTGTCAGAGACTTTTTTGTTCGGTTTTTTTTTCTTCTTTGCCATTTTTCTTTTCTTTTTTGCCTTTTTATTTTCTATTTCTTTTTTCAAATGTGTGAAGTTTTCAAATTCAATTTTCTTCTCAAATTCATAAACATTTTTTCAAATTTGATATTTTTTTTAAACTTGTGAACTTTTTTCAAATTCATAAATTTTTTAAAAATTCATGCACTTTTTACAAATCATGAAATTTGTTCTTTCAAATTCATGAACTTTTTTGTATTTGTGAACTATTTTTCAAATTCATGATTTTTTTTTCATGAAATTTTTTTTATCCGTGAACTTTTTTTATGAATTTTTTCTAAATTCATGACTTTTTTTAAAAATTTTGAACATTTTTGTGTTCGCGAACTTCTTTGAAATTCTTGCGATTTTATGTATTTCTTGAATTTTTTCAAATTCATGAAATTTTTAATCAAATTTTTGAACATTTTTCAATTTCCCAATATTTTTTCAAATTTCTGAAAAGTCAATGATCAACACGTCATACATTTAGTTCTCAAGGGTCAATATTTCAATGAACTGACGAGCTTGCGAAGAAACTGAGAAAACCTACCTGCGACTGAGAGGGGTCGAGCGACCGTTGTGCTTTTTAATGGGCCGGACCAATTGACCATGTGCGTGGGCGCCAACAAGCTGAACCGGTGCCTAAGGCGCCGTATAGGAGCTCTCAGTGGGACATATGACAGCGCTCCACGTGGATGCCCCCTATAATGTTTACCCTAGGAGGGCACTCTAACTAGTTAATATGTGACCTTATAGTCCAATGCAGTTTGTTCAAATAGCAACTGAGCGAATATTCACATAACCAAGCAGGCTTGTCTAGCCTGTAGCAAGACCGAACACCGCGTCATCTTACGGGAGTCTCTAAATGGGCTGGCCTAGTAGGAAGTTATGTATGTGTTGCTTTGTTACCTATGTGTTGATTTGCTTTTTAAATTCTGCTTATATTCAAAAAATTCTAAATATATATACAATGTGTAAAATTTTCGACCACCAATTAAAATATGTTTAGACCATATAATAAAACATGTTTGATCAAATTTTAAAAACATAGATAGCATTAAAAAAATGTTCATAACATTTAAAAATGTTCACGCATTTCAGAAAAATATTGATGACATTTGTTTGAAATTTTATATAGAATGTAAATTGTTCACATAATTTTAGAAATACGTTTCATACCATTCAAAAAACATGTGGACACATTTCAAAAAATATTCCGTCACATTTAAAAAAATTATACAAAGTAAAAAATGTTCACATAATTTTTTTAATGTTTTGTAGCAATCAAAAAGTAGGATCATGACATTTTCAAAAAATATTTATACAATGCAAAAAATGTCATGCAATTTTAAAAAAAATGATTCATGTGTAACGTGTATTTAAAAAATGTTTAACATGAAAAAGAACCACCGTGCCAAGGTCACCACTCACCACTGCCGCCCCTCACCGACGTTGCCACCGTCCTCCCCGTTACGAACCACCGCGTTCAGGAGCTCCTCCGCCTTGAGCTCTACTTCCCGATGCAAGGAATCGGTCAGATAGATTCACCCCGAAGCCGTTGCCATCTTCCTCCTTCCCCAACTTCGACCGCTGTCTTTCGTCGTCAATTATGTCGCCGTCGTTACTTCCCCGACCTCCCCAAACCCCTCCATCACATTCGCCATGAGCCACCGCCCATTTCCACTCAGTTGCCCCCTCCAATTAGGGTCCGGAGCCATCACTCGCCGACGCCATGGTCACCACCTCGCCATGGCCGGTCTGTTCAGTCCATACCGAGCTGAATCAAACCGTGAGACTGGTCGGTGCGATCCGGTCCGACTCGCCGGCAGTCAGTCCATAGGGCGGCTCGGTCCGGGACTGGAGCGGACCGGTCCGTATCCACCGTTAAAGCTTGGTGTTTCCCTTTGAGACGGTCTCGTGTTTTTAGATGTGCATGTCATGTACATGGCCCATCGCTACTGCTTACGCAATATGGTGGCCGCCTGTCGTTTCCGAGTGGCGTGCCATGCATGTGAAGGGAACACCCTGTCGTATCGTGCGTACGGTTAAAGTTGCGGCCGAGGGCGTCCTATCCGGCGAAACAAAACCAGCGGCGTTCTTGTCTTTGCCGCCTGGCCGTACGTCGGTTTCCCGCCGGAAAGCAGTGCAAGTTGTGCAGGCATAACAACCGGCCGACGATACGTACCACACACCCGAAAGTCCTCTTTTGATCCCGACCTCATATGCTCCCGCATGAACAGTAAAATCGAAAAAAATAGTAAAAAAAATTCAAAAAAATCTGAAAATTTTTTATGACGAACATTGATGAATGTTCTAAGTGCGTGCAAATTTTCAGATTGAAATGACATTCGTGGAGGTCTGGGCAAAAATAACAAAATCGATGCTCCAAAATGCTTCCAACAATAGTCTTTTTGGACCATCGATTTTATTTTTTTCGCCCAGACCTCCACGAATGTCATTTCGACCTGAAATTTTGCACGCAGTTAGAAAATTTATCAATGTTCATCACAAAAAAATTTCAGATTTTTTTGAATTTTTTTACTATTTTTTTCAATTTTACTGTTCATGCGAGAGCATATGAGCTCGGGATCAAATACACCATGTCCACACCCCCACCCATCCTACGAGCTTATTATGAATTCTATATAAACGGCCAACGATCTAGCATAAGCAGCACTAGTAGTGAGCTCAACCCACTGGCAAGAGCTAGCTAGCTACTCCGTACCTCTGAGCCCTGAACAGTGAAACCTGTAGAAGACTAGATTTAGGCCGTGCACCACAATTGCATTGATCGGTGCACCGGGCACGTATATATGATGTACCAGAGGGGGGCCACAACCTCAACTAAACAGAAAAACTAGGAGGTGGGCCCAAGACACAATATACATGCACAATATATTCAACACCCCCCCGCAGTCGAAGCATCGCCAGAGACGCAGAGACTGGAATGAAACTCCTCGAAGGTGGAAGTCGGCAGTCCCTTAGTCATCACATCGGTGAACTGTTGTGCGGTCGGAACATGAAGAACACGAATGCGTCCAAGGGCCACCTGTTCACGCTCAAAGTGAATGTCCAGCTCAATATGCTTGGTCCGACGATGATGAACGGGGTTGGCGGAAAGGTACACCGCCGAGACGTTGTCACAGTAGACAACCGTAGCCTGGGAGACATGATGATGCAACTCCTGAAGTAACTGTCGTAGCCAGGTGCACTCGGCAACTGCATTAGCCACTGCTCGGTACTCAGCCTCCGCGCTGGAGCGCGAGACTGTGGGTTGTCGCTTGGACGACCACGAGACGAGGAAGGGACCGAGGTAGACACAGTAGCCAGAGGTGGAGCGACGTGTGTCGGGGCAGCCAGCCCAATCTGCATCGGAATAAGCCACCATATCCAGAGAAGTGGATGCCGTGAGAGTGAGTCCAACAGTCATCGTGCCACGGATATATCGGAGAATCCGTTTCACGAGTGTCCAATGGGAGTCACGAGGGGCGTGCATGTGGAGACACACCTGCTGAACAGCATACTGTAGATCCGTCCGAGTGAGGGTCAGATATTGAAGAGCACCAACGATGGACCAGTAGACCGGAGCATCCGACGCGGGCGAGCCCTCGAGAGCAGAAACCTTGGCCTTCGTGTCAACAGGAGTAGCGACAGGATGACAGTTGAGCATGCCGGCACGCTCAAGTAGCTCATGTGCATACTTCTGTTGATGAAGGAAGAAGCCGTCGGGGCGCCGAACGACCTCAATGCCAAGGAAATAATGGAGAGCACCCAAATCCTTGATGGCAAACTCGTCACGCAGCTGGAGAGTGATCTGCTGAAGAAGGGCTGCAGAGGATGCCGTCAGGATGATGTCGTCGACGTAGAGCAGCAAATAAGCAGTCGTGTCGCCGTGGTGGTAGACAAACAACGAGGCATCCAAGCGAGTGACGCAGAAACCAGTGTCTGAAGAAACCCGGCGATACGCTGGTACCAGGCGCGAGGTGCTTGCTTGAGACCGTAGAGAGACCGGGATGGCAAGCACACATGGCCAGGATGAGAGGCGTCGACGAAACCGGTGGGCTGCTCACAGTAAACCTGCTCCTCAAGGTGGCCATGAAGGAAGGCGTTGGAGACATCCATCTGATGAACCGGCCAGCCACGGGAGACCGCCAGCTGAAGGACGGTGCGGATCGTGCCCGGTTTAACAACCGGTGCAAACGTCTCAGTGAAGTCAACGCCAGCCCGCTGCCGAAAACGACGGACCACCCAGCGAGCCTTGTAGCGCTCAAGTGTGCCATCCGAGCGGGTCTTATGACGAAAAACCCACTTGCCGCTGATGACATTGGCGCGGGAAGGCCGGGGAACCAGTGTCCAGGTACGGTTCCGCTGAAGAGCGTCGAACTCTTCCTGCATCGCAGCAAGCCAGTGAGGATCACGGAGGGCTGCTCTGGCGGACGCAGGGATCGGGGACGGCTCGGTGGTGGAGGCAGTGAGGAGATACTCATCGCTGGAGTACCGCAGGCTCGGGCGGTGAACGCCAGCTCGGGCCCGAGTGAGGGGGCGAGCCGGCAACTCCGGGACCGGCGATGTTGCCGGCGAGGGCACCGGTGAGAGCACTGGCGAGGCAGCCGGCGAAGCGGCCGGCTAGGGCGCCGGTGAGGCAGCCAGCGAAGAGGCCGCGCCCGAGGCAGCCGGGGAGGGCGCCGACGGCGAAGCCGGCGGTGACCGCGAGGGCGGCGTGGGGGCGCGAGGCGCAGCTCGTCCCATGGTGCGAGGACCGCCAAAGCCCGGAGGCGGTCCGAGAGCCGAGCGGGGCTGTCCACCTGAGGGAGCCGGGCTCGGGGAAGCCGTCGGTGCAGAACCCGGTGATGGAGGCGGCCCGCCAAGGGTGGTGGCAGGGTCAGGCCGCGACCGTGGTCCGTGCCATGTCGGGGGCACGGCGAGGGGTCCACAGAAGACTCGGCAGAGGGTGGTACCTGCTGAAAAGGAAACACCTTCTCGTCAAAGTACACATACCGCGAGGTGTACACGCGGCGGGACACTGGATCATAGCACCGGTAACCTTTGGTGTTGGAAGGATGGCCCAGAAATATACAAGCAATGGAGCGTGGTGCGAGCTTGTGTGGTGTGAAGGACGCAATACTAGGATAACAGAGACACCCGAATATGCGAAGACCATCATAGGAGGGCGGTGAACCGAAGAGAAGATGGTGCGGGGCATAGTTCCAGCGAGGACAACATGGTCGGATGTTAATGAGCAGAGTGGCGGTGGCGAGTGCATCGGGCCAGAACCGTGGCGAGACATTGGAGTGAAATAGCAATGTGCGGACGCAGTCATTGAGAGTGCGTAGAATGCGTTCGGCACGGTCGTTCTGCTGCGAAGTGTAGGGACAAGTTAGACGAAAAATAGTACAATGAGAGGCAAGAAGATTGCGAATCGCAACGTTGTCAAATTCTTTTCCATTATCAGTTTGGAGGGCAACAATGGGGTGACCAAATTGTGTGGTAACATATGCATAAAATGCCTCGAGCGTGGCTAACGCATCGGATTTACGACGAAGAGGAAATGTCCACACAAAATGAGAGAAATCATCTAAGATGACAAGATAATAAAGATAGCCCGTGTTGCTGGCAACCGGAGATGTCCACACATCACTATGGAGTAACTGAAACTGAAAAGAAGAAATAGTTGTGGATGCACTTAAAGGAAGACGAACGTGCTTGCCGAGTCGGCAAGCATGACAAGTATGGTCGTCGATCTTATCACAAGTGAAAGAAAAACTCCTAAGAATATGACGAAGTGTGGCGGGGTTGGGATGACCCAAGCGAGCATGCCATAGGTCCACTCCGGTGGAGAGGGCGACGGGGGCGGCCGTGGTGGTGGATGGGGAGTGGACCGGGTAGAGCTCATCCGGGCTGTCACATCGGTGGAGCATTATCCGGGTACGTGCGTCCTTAACAGAAAAACCGAGTTCGACGAATTCAACTGTAACAGGATTTTCACGAGTAAAAGATCGAACAGAAACAAAATTTTTAATGAGTGCAGGTGACACAAGTATATTAGAAAGGGCTAACGGCATGTATGAAGATGGAAAAGAACTATGCCCAACATGAGTGATAGGTAGCGAGGAACCGTCACCGACGGTGATGCGAGTGGAAGTGTTAACGGGAAAGAATGAAGTGAGGTTACCGGGGTGCGATGACATGTGGGCGGTGGCGTCCGTGTCCATGTACCAATCACTACCACCACTGGATGAACTTGGAGACGGAGCCGAGTGGAAAGTCGCTAAGAGAGCGGGGTCGCATGGGGAGGACGCCGACTGCTGCTGCTGGTAGCCGGCACCACCGGCAGGCAGAGGAGGCAGCGCGGGGTGCCCGCCAATCGGAGGAGGCAGCGCCGCGTGCAGGTTGTAGTGCAAGGAGCTAGCATCGATGTCCGTATACATGCTGTAGTCCGGGGAGCCATCCATGCCCGTATACATGCTGTTGGCATGGGCACCTGCATGCATGTCCGTATGCATGCTGTAGGCCGGGGCGCCAGCCTGCGTGCCCGCATGCATGCTGTGCGGGTAGGACGGCGTGCTGGTGACGAGGCCTGGCGCAGCCGTCTGCATGCTGTGGAAGAAGCCGGTCGCATCGTGCTGCATGTTGGCGAAGACAGCCAACGGATCCGACTGATGCGAGAAGATCGGTCCGGCAGCTATGGTTCCGATTGAGCCGGCCGTAGACATACCAGCGAGGAGCGTAGACAACGGTGTGGGGGAAGGAGTTGCGGCTGTTTGAGGAAGGTAGGAAGGGCTCGACGGCGGCAGGAGATGCGGCAGCGGCGCGGGGAGATGGCGTGGCGGCGGCGGTGGCACGGAGAGATGACGCGGCGGTGGCGGCGGCGGCGGCGTGGAGAGATGGCGCGGCGGCGGCGCTGGGAGATGGCGCGGCGGCGGCGGCAGGAGATCGCGGAAGATAGGCAAGGATCGACGTGCTAAACTGATCGTGCAACACAATTGCATTGATCGGTGCACTGGGCACGTATATATGATGTATAAGAAGGGGACATAACCTCAACTATACATGAAAACTAGGAGGTGGACCCAAGACACAATATACATGCACAATATATTCAACAAACAGTTTTGCCAAGTCTCAGTCGACTTAGACTTCGTTATATCTCAGTCGATAATATCTTATTTTGATTTTGCATGAAGACTCGTGCAAAAATTCTTTTCAGTTTTTTATTTTTTTTCTTACATACTATATCACTTGACTTAGACTTGTTAAGTCTCAGTGGACTGACACCTAACCAGACCCATTCAACAAAACCGAGCGATCGGCAAGCGGCAGCAGTGCAGAGTGGTCTAGTGATCGATCGGTGACGGCGATGGAGTATACGAAGGTGGCCTCCGGCCGGTTCTTCTTCCTTGAATCAGTGGATAACCGCGCCGGCGACCATGGCCGCCGTCACTTCCTCGAGCTCGACGCCTGCTTCCTGTGCAAGCGCCGCATCGCCTCGAACCACCACGCCTACATGTACAGGGGTGATGCCGCGTTCTGCAGCGAGGACTGCAGGCAGGAGCAGATGGACATGGACGCTGCGCTGGCCACCGCTCCGCACCGCCACCGTGCGCCGCGGATCTTCAGGCCGTCCTCATCGTCGTCCACCTCGTCCTCCTCGCGGGTCGACTTCGCCGTCCACGCCCCCGCCGTGTCAGGCTAGCCAGAAAGCGATTAGCTTTGCGCATGCAGCGGCAGTTTCGATCGGCTGTGAATATTTTTCCCTGTCTTGGTCTCTTGGGTTGGGTGGTTGTGTGGACAGGTGCTCGGTCTCGGTAGGATGACGTACAAGAGGCAGCGAGAACTGTAGTATCATTATCTCACAAGACAGAGGCCGACTTGTCACTTAGTTTTACTAGGACAATGCCCATCCGTTGCTACGGACATAAACTGTAGTATCAAATTATTCTTTTAATTCAGAAAATACATGACGGCATCTGGTTTTCATTATACAACGACAAGTATAAACTTTCTTCCACTTCTTTCCTTCCGGGCAATCTTCGTGTCTTCTTAACTAGGTCAAATCGCTCGCCACACCAAAGAAGATATAACTGGATATTACCGTCAATGATTAAATAGTATTAGTATCACTCAACTTCACGCGCCCATCCAATGTCACTATTACAACTGTAATATATCCTCTTATCACATGAATAGGCAACTCCAACGTGACTTGACCTAGCCAGCCGCCGCCTCCAAAAAGCTAGGGTACGCTGCCTCCTGCCGGCGCCGGCGCCGATCCGTCCCGTCTCCGGTGGCCTCAGGGCCATGGAAGCGGAGTGTATCTCGCCCCTTGCCGGTGGGAGGGCTCTGTTTTTAGATTTTTTTTCGAGCTTTGTTAGGTTTTGTGTCCTGCTCAGGAAGGCGAGACGGCAGCGGTTCTCTGAAGATGGAATAAAGGTCTCCCCGCCTAGCCCCCGTTCCGGTGATGTGCCTAGCATCATCGGTGGGCGTGTGGAGGTGTGTCTCCGGCGGATCTGTCTTTGGTGGATTTGCTCGGATCTGTTCGTCGTTCGTCTTCGTTCGTGTGTCTTCAGGTTGGATCATTTTGATCTACACTCTTCATCTGCGGCGGTTGCTATTCTGGTGCGTTGGTTCTATGGGGCCTTAGCACGACGACTTCCCGACTGTCTACTACAATAAGGTTTGCCCGGCTCCCGCGAGGGAGGGGCGATGACAGCGGCGCGCCTTCGGCTCGCTTCAGTGTTTGTAATCGTGGCTAGGTGGTCTACGGATCTGGATGTAATTTTTATTATCTCTAGTGTTCATTGTACTACCATGATTGAAGATGAATATATTGAAAGTTTTTCCCACAAAAAAAAAATGTCACTATTACAAGGTACATAAAGCTTGACAACTCCTTGGACTTCTAATGCACCTCTTAATTTCAGCAATAACAGCACAAGTAAAGAGATCCAATTTGTGAGATTGTTCTTCATCAAGAGATTTTTTACGGTACATCATACTACCTCTGGAACCAAGTAGTATTGAATCATTTCAACCATTGATTAGTGGGGTAGTTTTGTCATTATTTGTTTTCTGATTTATAAAATCCCTCACGGGACCATCCTCCTGAGGCCTCGTCGTTGCCATCGCCGGTCATCAACAACGCATGCCCAATAATCAATTAGAGCTGGCCTCCGTGCCATTCAAGTTGGAGCTCCAAGTCTCCAACCGGGCATCGAATCAACTAGCAGGCTATGGAGCCGCCGGTACAGCGTCCTGATCATTCGTGCCGTCGTCGCTGCAGCCTGCAGCTCTCTCCGAGGTGTCCCTGCTGTTGTGCCCGCGTCGCTGTGTTCAGCAGCCGCAGCAGCTGGCTTCATCGCCAGAAAACAATCGGCTGATCACGTACATAGTAGTGCACATGCTCAATGAATCTATTGTACATGATGATTTTCTCGGCCAAAAATACCCTCCAGCAAGGATCCACGATTGTGTACAATTGTATCTGTTGCATCTCATGCCCGCCGGAAAGTATTCGGCCGGACCGGTCACTGCAGTCCAGTCAGAGCAGGATAAGAAAACACACGGATTTCTCAATGGGTTTAGAATTTGGTATTTATTTTGTAAGTCTTCCAATTTTACCCCTTGAACAAAATATACTACTGATTTTTTCTAGTAGTATTGATGGAACTTATCCATTGAATAACTGGAAATGAACGGCTCATATTATTTTGACGTACTGTAAAAGGTCTCATCAACAGCATGGTCGTCTCATTCTCCGTAGCAACAATCAGCCCGAAAAGAACACTTTAAATTCTTTAAGCTCATGTCAAATATTAGGCCCAGGTTTTTAACTGTGACCATTTTTTGAAGGGTACCCTATTTTTAACCAATAACGCATCTCTTAATATAGTGCACTACAGCTTGTAGTGCACTGGCATCGGCTTGTACTGACAAATATTTCAAACAAATATAAAAAAGTCCGCAGATAGGCACAACATGAACCGATAATGTCAAAAATATCAAGTACCTTTTGAAATCCAACTCGAAAAACAAAAAAAAGTATTGACAGTGGTTATGGGAAAAAGTTAAAACCCAACTAATGTTGTGTACTACCAGAGTCCAATTCGTCTTTTGGCTTGCTATTACCCAACGCTCATTGCATATGGAAGGATTGGGCGCTGCTCAAATGGATAATATTCATATGGCTTGCTATCCAGTACCGTGCATGTACCTCTGATCGACGATTCCGACATGGATTGCAAGACATCACTGCTCTATGCTTCACTTGCTATCAGGAGGAGGATAATCTAGACCATATCCTTATGCAATGTGTCTATGCTCTGCAGGCATGGCGTGGATGTTTCACTTCTCTGGCTGTTCATATCGCCATCACTTCCATAGAGGACAACCTTGTGGTGTGGTGGCTAAGATCGTGCAAAGCTTACCAAAGACGAGCAGAAAGGGCTTTGATTCACTAGTCATTCTCATTGCTTGGATCTTGTGGAAGCAAAGAAATGCGAGGGTGTTCAGGAATGTGCGGCAGCAACGCAATATCCCCCAATTTGTTAATCTCTTTCTTGATGAGGTACAAACTTGGAGGACGGCTGGAGCTAGGTGTTATCAAACCTTTATGAGGGAGTAGCATGTAATTGAGGTTGAGTGTGTGGTTGCTAGCTGGTAGACTAATTTGTTTTGCTTACAACATTTTTTTATAAATTATTCTTCGTCTTTTATAAAAATATGGTACACAATTTGCATACTGTCTCGAAAAAATGCTTTGCAGCATGCACATTTTTTTCTCGTGTATAATGAATGGGCAGAGCTCCTGCAGTTAATTACCCGTAATTTTTTTGTTAGAAAATAACAGAGGTTGCCTCGCAGGAGCATCTTCTTTGGGGGCGTTGCTACATGTCTGCCTGTCACAGTTTTTAAAAACTTTTTTTTGCGGGCACACTGTTTTTAAAAACTTGATTACAACTATTTTGTGAAGGGATTCTAGAGAAGCTACACATCATTTGTCGTACATACACGAGTAGATAAAAAAGCTACGTACAAGCATTACTCGGATTAAATTTCGAGCATGACACGTGCATTAATTACTAGTGTAACTACAAAAGAAAATATATATTATCGGATGTCCCGGCAACATCGCTACTGCTTTCGCCATATGGTGCATGCCCGCCTGTCGCTTCCTGAGTTTGTATATCTGTACACTTCAAGAATTTCCTAAGTAAGCTAAGCTAGTAGCACAAAATGTTGACATTGGTACATGCATGCTTGTAGAAGAGCCTGTAGAAGATTTTGTGATGACATTATATGACAATATATATGTGTACTGCTGCAGAAAAGAAAAACAAGTTTTAATCACCAAGATGAGATCGATACTAATAATATATATTTATGTGCACGAATTGCGTTGATCGGTGAGAATATGTTCCAAATGTTGGTAAAAGGGTGTTTAAATGAAGGTGGACAAAATCCAATTGATCGGCAAATCGTTTGCCGTGACCATGTAACTCTCAACGAAGTGTTATACTACAGGAAATTGGTAATCAAATTTCAAAATTAGACAACAGGAAGGTACATGCCTTACATAAGATAGATGACGTAAAAGTACACAAGGAAGGGCGTACGTCGAGGTAGCTAGGCCAATAAAGAAGGACGTAACGCCCCTTCGACATCCTCTACTACATCTGACGTCGGCGGTGGCCGGGTTACGCCGGTGTGCGTGGCCAACGCCCAGACCAGGGTGACCAGCTCGCCACCTAGCACTAGTGCCTCCTCCTGCCCCTTGACGTGCTCATCACGGCCGGATGGTGCGATGTACACAATCAGCTCCACCCAAAGGTCGGCCAGTAGTTCCCAAACGGACTGTTCATCTCTCCGGCAATCTTGCATTAGTTTCTTCCCCAGCATTATTCCCTTCTGAACCACATTGATGTAGTCGGACGGGCAGTCTGGCAAGGGCGCCTCCATCATCTTGTCGTACCGTGCCCTCTCCGGCGCGGTGTAGTAAGCCCACCAACCCCCGACCGCCTCCTTGAGATCCCTCTTCATGTCCTCAAACACGCGCTCCGTGCCTTCATGGTCATCCGGTAGCAGCTCTGGGTGGATGACAACGAGGTAAGCACAGTACTTGGACAGCCTCGTCGCCACCAGCCTCGAAGAAGTCTGTGCTTTGTGCTGTCGTGGATACTTCATCTCCACGATGGTGGTTGCAATGTGCCAGGTGAGGATGACCTCGACCACGCTCTTACTCTCGCAGAAGCATGACAAGTCCGTATGCCACCGCCAATGGTCTATCACGTATTGGCCATTGCTAGGAGGGGCGGGGCTACCGTGACGGCCATACGCCGCCAAGCGAAAGCGTTCCATTATGGAGGTCTTTGCTTGTCTTGGCAGAAAGGTAGTGGGCAGCGTCATGGAGAGCCAGCTAACTCTGAGCACGGAGAACTGCTTCAAGGTGATACGGCTAGGGTGGCTGAGCTTGCTGCTGATCCAGGACATGCGGCGGAGAATACCACGGTAGGTGGTGCTGTTGCGCCAGCGTGGCCTTGCGGCGTAGTTGCACAGCAGCGACACGATGAACCAGTTAGAGAAGACGAAGACCATGTACTCGGACACTTGCTCATAGACGAAGGCGATGAAGAGGAGGTAGGTGATGGAGATGTCGACGATGACGAAGAAGGCGGCCGGTGTGCGGAGGAAGTTCCTCCAGAGGCACTTGGTGAGTGTGAATATGCCGGACGATATGGCGTAGTTGTCCCGCCCGATGCTGGCGATGGCCTCGGGCATGTCGCCGTCGCCGGCGAGGGCGACGATCATGACGCAGAGGCCGAACACCACGACAGGGAAGGTGATGTAGTTGACGACGAAGAAGTAGGGGCTCGCGAGCACCACCGGGTGGACGGAGTGGTAGTACTCGCTCAGGAAGCTGATCTCGTCCTTGAGCACCTGGAACAGTGCCACCCCTGGTTCGACTTCGAGGTCACTGTGATGGGGACTGCACAGGCCTTGGAAGATGAGGTCCCGGCAGTGGTCGGTTTCTTCCTTGGTCGCGGCCCGCAGGAGCTCCAACCTAGGCCGGAGCTGCTTGAAGAGCGCAAAGGAGAGGCACAGCCTTTTGAGCCTTTTGAGCCTCGGTTTCTTCTCTTGCTGCGGGAGTGCCCATATTTTCCCCACGGTGACGATGTGGTCACCGTCGTCGTAGTTGGCGGTGAGCCTGTCGAGGTCGAGCTCGTAGCCATGCGAGCCGGGCTTCAGCATAAGATTCTCTTCTCCCATGACCACGTAGCTGCACATCTCCAACCTCTGCGAGGGAGTCGGCGCCTGGACCTCCTGGACGGCGGTGCCGCCATGTGGCGGGTGTTTTACCATTTCAGCCATGTAGGAGGAGAGGAGGCGAGCATTCTTGCCATATGCGAAAGAACGCTTCCCTATCTCGGTGAAGGCGACCCTCTGCACGAACTTGGCGGCGCAGAGCAGCCAGAGGATGCCGAAAACCGCCACCCGCCCGGCTCCCTTGAGGTTGAAGAAGACGAGGTATCCAAGCCAAGCGACGGCGTTGGCGTTGGCGATGATGATAGAGTACCCCTTCTGCATCGCCGCGGTGGTCGGGATGGCCTCCACGTTCTTGCGGAGGAGCTCCGCCAGAAGCATCCAAGTGAGGATGAGCCGAGCCCGCACCGGGAGGTCCACTTCGACCTTGCCGGCGCCGGCGGAATCGGGTGTGTTTTTCGCCTCGGAGAAGAGGTAGGACATGACGGGGAGGAAGAGGGAGACCGCGGAGGTGAGGATGAGGCGGGCTGTGGGGTTGAGGACGGCGCTGGTGTTGGAGATGCGGCTGAAGAGGTTGAGGTTGAAGAAGACGGCCGCGAGGACGAGCATGAAGACGGAGGTGGCCACCACGGTGGACTCGTTGCTCTTGTTGGAGTAGGAGGAGGTCAGGTTCGCGACGTAGGGTGCGATGTCGCCGTGACCTGGGCACGTCAACGGTTTACCACTATCGTTGAAGGACGCCATGATCTACGTACAGGTTTTAGGCCGTGAGTGAATGGTCAGGCGGTTTGGTTTGGCTCTATATATGCGTACCCTGCAAGGAAAGATATAAACACACCGGAGAAGAAGAAGAAGACAGTACCAGCATGGCGTGCTTGGGAGGGTTTTGCACTCGTGATCACGTGAGTATTACACCGGTACTTGGGACTGCCCTTACTTGTTTATAATCAATAATAACTAATACAAAGGGAGGACTGTCGATCCCTTGCTTCCTACTTCTGAATTGCTTTTCTTTTAGAGATATTAAAAAATATCAAAAATGCTACATCCACGGGCCTGTTGCGGAGGTTTCACGGACTATTCCAACAAGGGTGTGGCTAGCTCAGTCGAGTGAGACTTAACCAAGTCTCAGTCTACTGATATAGTATAAGGAGAAAAAAAAAACTGAAAATAATTTTTTTGTACGAATCTCCATACAAGATTAAAGAAATAGAGCATCGACTGAGACATGACGAAGTCTCAGTCGACTGAGACTTAGCAAAACTGTTCCAACAAATTAAACTTGCTCCCCCTGATTTTCAGGAGGGTGGGGCCCATCTCTCCCCTTAGTCCAATCAAACACCCGTAAGGGTCCGTTGATGTAGCATTGCTGTAAAAATATCGAAACAAAAAAAGTTGAGCTGCTAATTCTCATGGTTTTCGTTTAAGTTTGTTCTGGTCATCATGCCTTCTGTTTCTAATGGCTAGAAGGAACATCCCTACCACGCACAAACACACTCAAAGTACATCATATCAAAATACAAGAGTTGAGTGGGAAGTTCATCTGTTCTCTCCGAAATTTGGAGCAGCACCAAGGTGCGGGGGCACGCAGGTGTATTGTCGTGTCCAGCCGTCGGATTACACACGGACTAGTGGTTCAGGTGCCTAGTCGTGTAGGACAATTACACCGCGACTGGTGGTTCAATTAACTAATACAAAGGGAGGAATGTCGATCCCTTGCTTCCCACTCCGGAATTCCATTTCTTTTAGATATTAAAATATCAAAAGAAAAAGTGGAGTTGTGAGTTCTTACTGTTCTGTTGAAGTTTGTTCTACTCCTCATGTCTTCGGTTTTCTACTGGCTAGAAGGAACATCCCTACCACTTGCCCCTCCCCCCCTCTCCCCCACACACAGAAAGTAAAGTGCATCAAAAGACAAGAGTTGAGTGGGAAGTTCTCAAGGATCTGTTCTCCTTGTTTCTTTCGTTTTCTATACTAGAGGATGCAGTACATTCGTAAATTTTCCTATGCAGTATTTATCCTTTTCCCCACCTAGCATAGTGCATCGTCTTTTTTTTAGTGTCTGAGAACTAAATTTATGGTTTCGTGCTTATTCACATTATGTGATATGTAACAATACCGTTCTATAAAAAACAACAAATGTTGTGCTAAATTAAATATCCAATGTGTAGGTATCATCTTTAATTTGTCGGCAATTGATTATTATGGCATTTTGAAATCGCCATATATGTCATTTACATGATATTAGATCAATACATAAATTTGAAATCTAGCTTCCAATATTAGGCTATAGTTTTATGCGGTGTTTGATTAGTATGCACCCTAACATTTAGAAGTATGCATGGTAACATTTAGACTGTAACTGGTAAATGTGCCCGTAAGGGGAAACAAAATGTACACCAAAATTTTCATCAGCGCAATGCAACGACAAAGTTTCCCTTAGTGCAACACAACGACATCTTGATGATGCCAGCCGGCTGCAGGTAGGCGCACACCAAGCACTAGAAGAAATGCATATCACCCGTGCATTAATCGTGAAACGAGCCATAGCACCGCTGATAAGAAACACTTATGTCCTAGGTTCCATGCAGGTCATCGAGCCTTATGTTATACTTTCTTTGTCTCATATTTATTATTTTGCTGGTGGGCCACTTAGTGCTGCTCAGGCGCTCCAAACAAAATTAAGATATAATCTACTCTCATCTCCAAATAAATATGAAAAACGGTATTATATGTATATTTAAAAATGTACAATATTTTTCTATTCATTGACCTAATCTACCATCTCCTGTTTCGGATCTCACCCTTCAATTTTGGTTTCTCCCATGATTATGAAATAACCCAATTAATGGGGACATCCAAAGTCCAGCTTTAATTTCTTAAAAAATGGTTTTAAATCCTAAGATTTGAGTCCTTCTTTTTAAATATTTTCCCACACGAATCCGGTTTTAGTGCTTATGACCAATTTAATTGGTCTCTCAAATCCCACAATCATAATGCGTCCACCACATGAAT
Source organism: Thinopyrum elongatum (assembly GCA_011799875.1). Lineage (NCBI taxonomy): Eukaryota > Viridiplantae > Streptophyta > Magnoliopsida > Poales > Poaceae > Thinopyrum > Thinopyrum elongatum. The sequence continues at coordinate 55,606,398 of CM022303.1, forward strand.
GACCGATTTAATCGGGTCACTCAAATCCCACAATTATAATGCGTCTTCTCTCAGTCCCACAATTAATGTGTCCTTGTGTGCCACCAATCTCCCAATCCCACAATTATGTGGCCTTAATTGACTCATTATCTTCCTTTGTTAGCCTGTGCTTAGTGCGTCCTAAGTCGGCTTATTTAATTGATGGTACGAAGGTAACAAAAGACGTATATAAATTGATGGAGTTGGCTGGAAAATGGGCGAGGTGGTACAATTTAACAGGAGGATCAACCGTTTATATGTACACTTGCCTATCTAGCTCAGTTGGCTACATCTTGAGGTGTTGTGCGTGAGATCCACCCTGAGCGATGGACAAATCGGGAGAAGCCAGAGGCCAAACATTTCACTAGCATAACACCATGTAAGCCCATTTTTCTTATTTTTTTTCTTTTTTCGTTTCCTTTTTTGTTTATTCTGGTTTATTTTTTCCCTTTCTCTCCTTTTTTTTTCTTCTTCCAATTTTCCTTTTTATTTTTCATTTTTCCTTTTTTCTATTTCTTTTTATTTTTCTCATATTTCCTTCAAAACATGTTTTTGTTTTTCGAAAAATGTTCATAAATATCAGAAGTGTTTGTGTTTTTCATAAATTGTTCAAAATTTACAAAACAATCCAATTTTCAAAATTTGTTATAAAATTCAAAAAATGTTCTCATTTCAGAAAATGTTCGTGCTTTTTAGAATTCAAAATTTTTATAGTTTTCATTTTTTTGTTCACAAAATAAAAAAATGTTCATGATTTTCAATAAATGTTCGCCTTTTCCAAAAAGAAATTTGGAGTTTCAAAAATTGTTCACAGATGCAAAAAATGTTCGCCTTTTCATATTATTGTTCAGGTATTCAAAAAATGTTTGTGTTTTCAAAATTTGTTTAGGTTCTTCAAATTGTTCTCGGTTTCAAATTTTTTTAGAAAATTCAGAAAGTGTACGTGTTTCCAAATTTATTCTTGATTCAAATAGTTCTTGATTTCAATTTTTTTCTCCATATTGCCTTTTCAAAATTGGTCTGGATTCTTAAAAATATATCAAGAAAATGCTCATGCTTTTCAAAAATATTGAAATTTGTTCGAGTTGTTCAAACAATTATTGGATTTTCAAACATTTTTTTAAAGTTATTCACAATTTAAAAAAAAATCAGAAAAAGTCAATAAGATGTCTGGATTCTGCATTATAATTTGTTCTTAAACATGCGTGCTCCTCATTTTTCGCTCTGCATAGTTTATTATTTTAAGATGCATTTGTAGATTTTATATAATTTTGTGAAGGTAATCATCATTTTTAATCTGTGAAGGTAATCCTCCTTTCATCATGAAACTTGTCAATCAATTGGGCATGGTGAGCTCGCTTTTAGTCCATGATGGAAATTTAGATGTCGTCCTAGATTTAGGGCAATCTATGACATTTTCAGGTCTCTTACAGTGAATTCATGCTTAGATGAGGTCCTAAGTGCATTAAAATGCTTAGCAACTAATCTCCCTAATGCATAGGTGCTTAGTTTGTGTAGCTAACCTACCTTCATTTAATTTTTTAACAACAAAAATCCTTCATCATTTTGCATAGGACCACGTGCTTAGCATTGATTCTTCTAGGAATCATCAAACTGCCCTGTCTCCTTAGTTGCTTTGCCATATCAGCTTTTTGCCTATGTGCCATTCTTAGCACAATTACACCGCGGAGCACTTAGAAGGGCCTCAGAAAACGCCGTCAAAATCTGTCATAGCATATTTCTGGTAGTGTTGATAAGCCTCCAAGCACCAAATTAGTATCACCAAAGCGGGTGAAAAGTGAATTATCGATTTTTATGAGAGCTGGCATGCCTTTGGAAGGGGAACTGACAACCTTTCCGGGAGGAGGCGGCCGAACAAGATCTAAATTTTGGGATAGAAGGGAGAGGGAAGGCGGAAATCAAATTCGGCCCTCAGGAACACATGTTCCTGCGCGCGAAAAATGCTTTTCAAATGTCAACTTTTTTTTGAAAAAACTTAGATGTGTTCATAGTCACATCCAAATGGTATCTGGAAATTTTTAGGTGAAAAGCTGAAGTATTTTGATCTGTGGAAAAAAGCAAGTTGAATATCAAATGTTCCCTCCAAATGTTACACTCAATTTTGTTTTTTCTCCGACAAAACAATGCTACTCTATTTCGCATGAAATTGTCAAGCATGCTTAAGACATTAACATGAACATCTACATAAAAAAGTCATAATTTATAAATTGTTTTATATTTCTTTTGAATTTACTGTTCACTTAGGAGCCAAAACGGCCCTCGGGACGGTAGGGGACACTTGGAAGTGTCTCATTTTTCTAGCTACAGCTAGCGTCATTGCATTGGGACTTGGAACTCTCCCAGTCGTTGCATTAGCTAATAAAAAACGGAGGGGTGTCGATCCCTTTCTTCCCACTCCTGCAATCATTTATTTTAAAAATAACATCAAAAGACAAAAAGTTCAGTTGGGAGTGTTCTCATGGCTTTGTTGAAATTTGTTCTCCGCATGCCTTTCCATCTCTACTGGCTAGAAGGTACATTCCTACGTGCCTACACGCACTCTCTTTTCTCCTTTTTCTCCAAAAGAAGAGCAAAGAATTTTCACTTCAAATTTAAGAACATCAAAAGACATGAGTTGAGTTGGGAGTACTCATGGCTTTGTTCCGTCCTGGTGCCTTTTGTGTTCTTTACTAGGGTGTACTACAGTCGTACGTTTTCTAACACACTCATATTTCGTTTACCCAAGATGAAGACTAAGAATCTATGCCCTTGGAGTATATATATGGAAAAAGATGCTTTATTTTGCATAAAACTAATTACCAAAGCAGAATGGCATGGATCTATGTGCGGCAACCAACAGCTTTTGTGGTGATCACATTTGTTAGCCATGCGCACTTGTGGTGATCAACTAACATCCGGAGGGCCGTGCTAACATGTGGAGTGCCGTGCTAAGAAAGAGCACGGGTAGAAGATCGTTGTTTGTAATATGATGGTGGACTGATAGCAAGACTGACAGTAGCACAACCACATAATAAATCATTGAAGATGGTTTGAAAAATTCCATCCAGATTGTGAAATGTCCTCATCCAGGGTTGCTCGAATATCTTTTTTTTAAAGGGCGCTTTTATTATCTCAAAATGTAGCATCAAGCGGATACAAATCATGATGAGCGACACCCGGCCTCTGCATAGCTAAGATGCACACAGCCACAAAAAGAACCGTCTGACAAATTATGTATAAAACGACAAGTTGGCAACAGTAAAGCCATACGAAACCAAAACTATGCCTATGTCGATGAAGGAGGTGGACCGATTCGGAGATTATGCTGCCATCCATGTTGGGTAAAAACCTCCCTGGCCACCCGCTCCAACTGCGTACACGCCACCTTGAACAGCGACTGGTACTCCGTACGGTGCAGCGTAGACCACATACGAAGCCAATGCGTACAACGGTAGATAACCTGCATAGGAGAAGAGATTTTGCCATTAAAACACAATAATTTCTGCATAGCCAAAGCGACCATAGTAAGGCAGACGCTCCCACCCGAATTAGCGTACTAATCGTATTTGGTATTCCGTCAAGCCAGTGACTATATATATTGGCAACACTTGTCGGTGGATACAAATTGAACGCTATTTGGATGACGGACCATGTAGAACGCGCAAACTTGCATTGAAAGAAGAGGTGTTTGATTGTCTCGTCGTGAGTACAAAAGCTACACTTCTTGCTTCCTTGCCAGTTGCGTCTAGCAAGATTGTCTTTAGTTAGCACAACTCCTCTCCGAAGATACCACATGAAAATCTTAACTTTCACTGGCATCTTCGATTTCCATATTAGTTTATTATTGTTCACTGGAATCTCTGAGTGCGATAGTGCACGATACATAGTGTCAACTGTGAAGGATCTCGACGTAGTTAGATTCCAGCGAAACACATCCCGCCGTTGTGTCAAGTTAACCAAACCCAAACGGGATAGTAGATGTTCCCATGACACAAGGCGGGGGCCAATCAAATCCCTCCTAAATGATACATCCGGCGGGGAAGAGCTGAGAACATGCGCAAGAGTATCATTCTTATCACATACTATGCGGTACAAAGCTGGATATTGTTCCCAAAGAGTGGCATTTCCTAGCCACTTGTCCTTCCAGAAACGTATCTCAGAGCCGTCCTTTATCGCGAACGATCCGAAGCGAAAAAGATGTTTCTTTACCGCCATCAGACCAGCCCAAAAATGCGAGTCACCAGGCTTCCAATATGCTTGGGATATCGCCTTTTGGGCTAGATACTTGTTACGTAGTAGAGTTGGCCAAACACCATCCTCAGTAAATAGCTTGAATAGCCATTTACTAAGTAAGGCGTCATTTTTGACCTGGAGGTCCTGAATACCTAAACATCCCTGGTCTTTTGGTCCACAAACCACGCTCCATTTGGTTAGCCTATACTTTTTCTTTTCACTGTTGAGGGAGTCCTGGACTAGGGGGTCCTCGGGTGTCCAGCCTGATCATCATGGACCGGACTGTTGGGCCACGTTGAACAAAGCAGAAGGTTGCCCCCGTGTCCGGATGGGAATCCTTATCATCTTAGTGTGTACTCCACGGCAAGTTTAGGTGTCCAAGCGTAGTTATTCCTTTCTCCGTAACCGACTATGTGTAACCCTAGGCCCCCCTGGTGTCTATATAAATAGGGAGGGTTTTAGTCCGTATAAGAGACAGAACAACAATAGGCATACCTCTTAGGGTTTAGCTATACGATCTCAAGGTAGATCAACTCTTGTAATCATCTTTTACATCGAATATAATCAAGCATGACGTAGGGTTTTACCTCCATTAAGAGGGCCCGAACCTGGGTAAACATTGTATCCCTTGTCTCCTGTTAACCATTGATCTTAGACTCACAGTTCGGGACCCCTACCCAAGATCTGCCAGTTTTGACACCGACATTGGTGCTTTCATTGAGAGTTCTACTGTTTGGTTGCTGAGAGGATCGATGGCTTGCCTTGTCATCAACAACGGCATCGTCCCCGGAGAGACCTTCGTCCCCGGCCAGCTCTTCATGTTCGGCGGCTTCGTCTTGCGTGCCAACTCGACCGGGCATCTAGACCAGGTCGACAGCTTCACCCCTGGTCGTCGAATCAGGTTTGGAAGTTTGGATTATGTCGCCGATATCCGAGGCGACCTGATCTTCGAGGGGTTCGCGGTTTCGTCCGGCGCACCCTGCAACCTCGGAGAGGAGCCTTCGGATCCGCCATCCAGCCCCGCCCAGGGGTCGACCCACTCTGCATCTCCGGCCTTGAGTCCGGAGCCGATCACAACGTCCGAAGACGGAGAGTCAGACTCCGCCAGACCCATCACTCCCGTCGCGTACCCAACCCTAGGCTCGGACGCGACCCCACCGTTCGCAGGCCCGGAGTCAATCCTGGCCGCACTCACTATTGTTGAGCCGGACCCTCTTCCGGGTAGGAGCTAGATTCCAACGCCCGGCCCCACGGAGTTAGCGTCTGCCGAACTCGCCCAGGTGATCAACCCTGGGTGCGATCTAGCATATTCCCGTGCTACCGTCCAGCTCTCACTGCTAAACGAGGCGCTGGACCGAATTCAATCCCTTGCTATCACCGAGGCCCTGCCTCCGGTTTGCGCCTGGCCCGATCGGGAGGCTGGGCTCAGGGAATTTTGTATCCCACCCACCACCCACTTAATAGCCACTGTCGAAGACTTAACCGACATGCTAGATTACGCTTCAGAGGACATCGATGGCATGGACGAAGATGTCGAAGCTGAACCTGACCGAAACCCACCCACCACAAGGCGCTGGAGAGCCACCTCCACGTATGATGTGTATATGGTGGATACCCCTAAGAAGAAGGACGACGGCACTCCAGAACAAAACGAGGATAAGCCCGTCGAAGACCCACCAAAACACCGACATCAGCGGCGCCGATCTCGATCACGCCGGGGCAGGAAGAGTAACACTGGCACCGGAGAGGAGGATACGCCGGATAACGCCGATGACCCCAACGGCCCCGCTGACCCTGCATGCGAGCAATATAGACCGGAGGAGCAGGCGGGCAATTTCAATCCTGAAGACCCCGTTAACCATAATGACTCTGAGGATAGCAACTAATTACCCCTCTCTGAAGAGGACATTAGCCTCGGTGATGAAGATTTCAGCGTCCCTGAGGAACCAATAGAACAAGAACACTTCAAGCGACAACTCATTGCTACCGCTCGGAGCCTTAAAAAGAAGCAGCAGCAGCTAAAGGCCGAACAGGACATCCTCAATGATAGATGGACTAAAGTCCTGGCGGCTGAAGAGGGATATGGCTATGAACGTCAAACCAAGAGCTACCCCAAGCGCAAGCTGCTGCCACAATTCGATGACGAAGCTCTTGCGCCAATACCGTCAAGATACAACCAGGCAGACCAGCCCAACCGACCACCTCGTGGATGGGATAGGGCAGCCGATAATGCTGAACACCAGCCCACTCCACCTCGCCATAAAGGCAAGGAAGCAGCACAGCCGGGCTACAAGTATGACCTGTGCCAGGACCTTGCCAATAGAGCCGGCCAGACCAGGTCCATCTACGGATCAAGAGGACATGCCCCCCACCGAGGACGATGGCTATCAAGCCTGGCGCGATGGAAACAACAGAGTTTGGGATCAATACTGAACCTAGATGCCAACTGGCCTTCGACGCGACATAGCTCGGGTAAGGGGCGCCGCTCACCCAATGTGCTTCATAGACGAGGTGATGCGGCATCAGTTTCCAGAAGGGTTTAAACCCGTAAATATCGAACAATATGACGGGACTACGGACCCGGCAGTATGGATCAAGGATTTCCTTCTCCACATCCACATGGCTCGAAGAGATGACCTCCACGCCATAAAATATTTGCCGTTAAAGCTCAAGGGACCAGCAAGACACTGGTTGAATAGCCTCCCTGAAAACTCTATCGGGAGGTGGGAGGACCTTGAGGATGCTTTCTGGGCTAATTTCCAGGGCACTTATGTCCGGCCACCAGATTCGGACGACTTGAGTCACGTAGTCCAGCAGCCCGGGGAGTCAACTCGACAATTCTGGAACCGATTCTTAACTAAAAAGAACCAGAACGTCGACTGTCCGGACGCCGAGGCCATAGCCGCATTTAAACATAGCTTTCGCGATGAGTGGCTCGCCCGACAGCTCGGCCAAGACAAGCCGAAGACTATGTCGGCCCTTACTGCACTCATGACCCGCTTTTGCGCGGGCGAAGATAGTTGGTTAGCCCATAGAAGCAACAACATATCAGACCCCGGTACCTCAGAGGTTCGGGATGGAAACGGGAAGCCGCGGCGCAACAAGAACAACCGCCGAAGTAACAATGGAGAAGTTGATGACACGGCAGTCAACGCCGGATTCAGCAACTCCAAATCTGGTCAGCGGAAGAAGCCCTTTAAATGCAACAAGGATGGTCCATCCGCCCTAGACAAGATATTGGAGAGGCCCTGCCAAATTCATGGCACTCCGGACAAGCCCGCCAACCACACCAATCGTAATTGTTTGGTATTTAAGCAAGCCGGCAAAATAAATGCCGAGGACAAGGGCAAGGGCCCCCAGAGCGATGATGATGAAGAACCTCGCAGCCCGAACACTAGAGGGCAGAAGCAATTTCCCCCTAGGGTAAAAACGGTGAACATGATCTACGCCACCCACATACAGAAGAGGGAGTGCAAGGACGCATTACGGGATGTCTGCCCCATGGAGCCTGTAGCCCCAAAATTCAATCCCTGGTCGGCATGTCCGATCACCTTCGACCGTAGAGACCACCCAACCAGCATCCGTCATGGAGGTTCGGCGGCCCTAGTCCTGGATCCCATAGTCGATGGGTATCACCTCACTAGAGTCCTCATGGACGGAGGCAGCAGCCTCAATTTAATCTATGAAGACACGGTACGGAAGATGGGAATTGACCCATCGAGAATCAAGCCAAGTAACACAACCTTTAAGGGAGTGATATCAGGCGTTGAGGCCCGATGTACGGGCACAATAACTATGGAAGTAGTGCTCGGTTCTCCGGACAATTTCCGCAGCGAAGACTTGATCTTCGATATCGTCCCCTTCTGCAGTGGTTACCACGCGCTATTGGGACGAACTGCGTTCGCTCGCTTCAACGCAGTCCCGCATTACTCTTATCTAAAGCTTAAGATGCCCGGCCCTAGGGGCGTTATCACAGTTAATGGCAACATGGAGCGTTCCCGCTGAACTGAGGAACATACCACGGCTCTGGCAGCCGAAGTGCAGTACAACATGGACAAGCCAAAGAATTCGCTCACCCTCAAGGGACGCGATTCAGGTAAACATGCCTGGCCTGCACCCCAGCACGAAAGCCCACATGATGCTCAGCTGGAATAGCAGTCCGGCCTCCGTAGCACGCCCACTATGCCAGTAAAGTATGTACCTCGCGTGCACAATTTAACACTTAAAATACCATGGGCAGCAGCGGAGGCAATTTTATTACAAAGTTCGAAGCCTGGTTCGACCTTGCTAGGACCCCCCCCCCAAGGTCTTCGGATCATCCTGGGTTCCATTAAGGACCAATTCGGCATCAAGCTACACATACATCGGCGACTTTCATCTTTCAGATCCTTTTTCACAGGACCCAATCACCAGACTAATACCTCTCAAGGATGTTCTTTTCCAAGGAGTAAAGGCGCAAATGTGCCACAGGGCAAAACAGGGACATCAAGCCACATATCAAGGCTCTATGTAAACCTTTCCTTTGTATCAAATTTAATGTAAAGTAAACAAACATTTGCCTACACTTTGGTAGTTCGCATTGTACAGATCGACGTCATATAAGAGTATAAAGGAAGGGAGTGTTTCACCACCTATCTGATTCTAACTGAATGAATTCCCTTTTTAATCTCTTCTTGCTCTTCAAAAACACCAAAGCGCACCGGTTTCTAGACCGGGGGCTGTTACTGCCCTATATATCAAGTCCGAACACTGGCTTCGTTATGTTCGGCGTCTCGGATATTGCACTATATGCATCGGTTCCAAATTATGTCTTGGGTCAATAGTTGGGTTGCCCGACTCCTGTGTTTACCCTCTTATGTTCCGCACGTTCGGCTAAGAAGGTAAAGGGAGAACTAATGCGATTGTATTTCCGGCTCGTCTGGTTAAGTACCTCAGTAGAGAAAGCCGAAAACTGACTGTCATAATATGCGAGAACTGGTTAGCGATCCGATGACTCAGTGTCATACTACAAATCGTTGGTGATTACTCCGTGTTATATGAGGGGCTGGTTTTCGTCCGGCTGTGTGACAAAGGTACATACCTCGGCTAGCCGATCACACACTAGGGGCTAGTTCCTAGCTCCACAGTCAAGCTCCTATGGCTAAGTGAAAGCAATAAAACTACATAGTCTGATTGCCTAGTTTCGTCCACGTAAACCTCCTTTACGGACCAAGAAATTGGCTAAGGATTAACATGTGAAGTTCAAAACACCCCTGTAGTATCTACTTGGGGGCTGAAGCCGACGACTGGTAGCTATTAGGATAAAAACAGCCGCACATGAGTCAAAATAACATCATTACAATGATGCACACATAAGTAGCGCAAACTTAATACATATCAAAAGGCTTAAAGCAAAGTTTTACATATCACGGTACATCACTCATACATAACATCCTTGGAGCACTGGGCCTCTATGGCCCGAGCACCATCCATCACTTCGGCAAAGTAGTGCTCGGGGCACCGATGATCCTTTCCGGCTGAAGGCGGTCCGGTTGCTACTTCGGTGGCCTTCATCTTCGGCCATTGGACCTTGGTCCTCCCAATGGCCATTCGGGCACCCTCGATGCAGACCGACCGCTTCACCGCTTCGATCCACGGAGACGCGTCGCGCAGCCGCTTCACCAATCCGAAGTAGCTGCTGGGAATCGGGTCGGCCGGCCATAAGCGGACGGAGAGGTCCTTCATGGCCAGCTCTGCCGTTTGGTATAGCTCCACCAGCTGCTTCATCTGGTTGCTCAAGAGGGGAGGATGTTCGGGCACTTGGAATTGCGACCAGAACAGTTTCTCCTGCGTCTCCCCCTCCTGAGCACGGAAGTACTTAGCGGCGTCGGCAGCGCTCGTCGGAAGGTCCGCAAACGCGCCTGGAGAACGCCATACTCGGGTGAGTAATGCGTACCGTTGACCTCCAAAGACACTCTGTAGTAAAAAAGGCTTACCAGCCGCCATCTGTTTTGCTTGGAGGATCTCCTCGCGAGCACTCCAGGACTCGCTCCGCGCCTCTTCGGCGTCCTTGCTAATCTTGGAGAGCTCAGTGGATTGATCCGAAGTATTTTGCTCCAGGACCTCACACTTGGTGATGTCTTCCTTGAGCTCTTGCTCGACTTCGGATACCCAAGCTTCATGCTGACACCGAGCAATTTGCTCGGCCTCCAAGTCAGCGGCTGCTTTCTCAGCAGCCGCCTTGCCTGCCGCGTCCTCCTTTCTGGCCTCGGCGAGAGTGGCCTTGAGGCTCTCAACCTCAGCAGCGCCAACTGCTGATAATTTTTTTCCAAAAACAAGCAACATACATCAGGAGTCACCCCTGACTATTCTGAATCCGAACTATTAAAATGATCAATGATATATACCTTGCGTTTCTTCAAACCGCTTGTTGACGCGGTCGATCTCCTCATCGGCGACTCGGAGTTTCCGATTTAACTCGGAAATCTCCGCGGCGTTCGATGCCGCAGCCAGCATGGAGGCCTGTCACGTTAAGACACAACAAATTACTCATCCAAAAGATAAGACTATCAATCCTTTGACCGGTTCTTTTCAAACCAGACAAAGTCTCGGGGGCTACTATGTATATAAAGACATGCATAATCAACTTATTTCTTTTCTAACTAAATACAATAAAAAAGGGCATTGCATCGCCTACCTCAAAGCCAGTTAGCAGGCTGCCGAAGGCGTCTGTCAGTCCCCGGTTTGCGGACCGAATCTTCTCCATCACCGTACCCATCAGGGCACGGTGTTCTTCCACAATGGAAGCACTCTTTAGTGCTTCCTCCAGGACATCCGGCGGCCCAGGCGCCACTGGCTCGGTGGAGAGTGGCGCGGGAGATGGAGCCCTGACCCCCTCTCTGGCAGGGGGCTATACAGTTGGCTCCGGAGTCCTGGTGGGCTCCGGAATAGTGTTCGGCGGGGACCCGGATTGGCTAGGCTCTCCCTTTTCACGTGACAGAGGGGATTTCTCCCCCTGGTCTTCGGCGGCCGAGGTATGCACCTCGGCCATTATCTCGCTGGCCCCACCGACCTTTTCCTAGCCAGGAGGCGTCCTTTGAGACGACACCTCGGCATCCTCCATAGTGGCAGGAGGTGGGGACCGCGGTGGTGTCCCGCTCTCCACCGTGTCAGTGGGTGGAGAGCTCCCCTCCGACAGTGACTTGGCGGGGACTGCACGCGGAGGGCTATAACAAAAATAACATATGATTGATCAAGTTAAAAAGATAGGAACACAAGAGAATTAAAGCAGGTGTTCGGAATCATACATTGTGGCCAGGGGATTAACCCTGGCGTTTTGCTTGGGAACACCCTCGGATGCTACGGACCCAGCTTCGGAGTTCGAGCTATCGGGGAGGATCATGTTCGGCCTCTTTTAGGCGGCTTTCTCGGCGTCTTCGGCTGCCGCCCTCTTCTTTGGGCAAGGGGAATTGCTCCCCTCTCCCTCTCCCTCTTCCTCTCACTCTTCCTCTTCCTCATCGTCCCCCTCATGGGTCGAGGGGGCGTCGGTCTCTCCGGACTTGGTTTCCGGAGGACCCGTTGAGCGGAGGCCACCTCGGGCCTCCTCTGTCTTCTTCTTCTTGGGCTTCTTTTTGGGCGCCTTGTAAGGCGCCGGGACTAGCATCTTGGACAACTGCGGTGTCCTTGGGTCTTCGGGCAGCGGAGCCGGACAGTTAATCCGTTCCGCTTTGGACGACTAGTGCTGCGATTAGAAGGGAAGATTGAGGTAAGTTATTAAACTATAACAAATAGTGTTTGGATTGGTGTCTGGACAGGGTGTGCTTACCTCCTTCGCCGGGCTGATGGCGTCAAGCCCGATGTCCTCGTCCTCCTTCGGCCATTCCTTTTGGAACTTGAACAGCAGCTTCCACATGTTTTTTTGCGTGGTCCGGAGAAGTGCTGCATGGTCCTAGGGTCTTCGGGCTTGAATTCCCATATAGGGGACGCCTGAAGTTGGCAGGGAAGGAGGCGGTGGAAGAGCATCACCTGAACCACATTGGTCAAGGTCTTATTGCCGGCCACCATGTTGGAGACGCGCATTTGGAGCATCTTCACTTCGGTCTGGGACCCCCATTCGAGGCCCTTCTCGTTCCATGAGGTGAGCCTCATGGGGGTTTGGATCTGAAGGCAGGAGCCGCCGCCCAGTTGGTGTTGCAGGGCTCGGTGATGTAGAACCACTTCTACTGCCAGATCTTGACGGTGTCGATGAAGGCACCTTTTGGCCATGTGGCATTGTTGAGCTTGCTCACCATGGCCCCGCCACAATCTGCCTGTTGGCCATCGACCACCTTCGGCTTGAGATTGAAGGTCTTGAGCCATAGGCTGAAGTGTGGAGGGATTCGGAGGAAGGCCTCACAAACGACTATGAAAGCCGAGATGTGGAGGATGGAATTCGGGGCTAGATCGTGGAAATCTAGCACGTAGAAAAACATAAGACCCCGAAGAAAGGGGTGGAGAGGAAATCTGAGCCCTCGGAGGAAGTGGGGGATAAATACCACCCGCTCCCCAGGCTTCGGCGTGGGGATGCCCTGGTTCTCCTCCGGTGCTCAGTGCTCGATGGCCGCTGACAAGTAGCCCACGAGCTTGAGGTCCTCGATGTCCTTGGTGCTGACGGACGAGGCCTCCCACTTTCCCTTCGAACCAGATCCGGCCATGGTTAAAGTGCCGAGGTTGCGAAGGAGGAGCTTGAGGTTGTGGGCGCTGGAGCTCTGAAAGATTTGGGAGGTGAGGGAATGATGGAAGCGTGAGGTGAAAAGGGGTTATCTTTCCCCTCTTATAAGCTGTTAAAATACCAAGTGTCCCTCTGATACGCTGCGAACCTCGTTTCTTCCCAATGAAATCATGACGTAATGCGCGGTTGGGTTACCCAAATATCATTGATAAGTATCCCATAAAGGACGGGCACGATCGCTATATTTCAATGGGACGTGCCAATGGATGCTTAGCCTCGAACCACGAAATGAGGGCGCACAACGGTTCTGTGTTTAAAGAATAGTTGTGTCGTCCCACTAGAAGTTGTCAGTAAAAAAGATGCTATTCTCACTTGGATGTTTGGCCTTCATGGTCAAGGGTTATTAGCTCGGAGCCAGATACAAGTCCTTTTATGCAGGAACTTTGCTTAGAGTTTGGAGGAGGAAGGAACTCGCCTTGCAACGCTGAAGACAGTGCGGATTCCGGATACATCGTCATTGAAGGCTAGTTGAGGGGCTACTGAGGGAGTCCTGGACTAGGGGGTCCTCGGGTGTCCGGCCTGATCATCACGGGCCGGACTGTTGGGCCACGTTGAACAAAGCAGAAGGTTGCCCCTGTGTCCGGATGGGAATCCTTATCATCTTAGTGTGTACTCCACGGCAAGTTTAGGTGTCCAAGCGTAGTTATTCCTTTCTCCGTAACCGACTATGTGTAACCCTAGGCCCCCCTGGTGTCTTTATAAATAGGGAGGGTTTTAGTCCATAGAAGAGACAGAACAACAATAGGCGTACCTCTTAGGGTTTAGCTATACGATCTCGAGGTAGATCAACTCTTGTAATCATCTTTTACATCGAATATAATCAAGCAGGATGTAGGGTTTTACCTCCATTAAGAGGGCCCGAACCTGGGTAAACATTGTGTCCCTTGTCTCCTGTTAACCATTGATCCTAGACTCACAGCTCGGTACCCCCTACCCGAGATCAGCCGGTTTTGATACCGACAACTATCTCCTTGCCAAAAGAATCTGGATCTAAAGTAATCCAGTCTTTGTAGAACCCCTTTGGGAAGTTGGAAAAATGAGAGCATGTAGAGAACAATGTTTGTGAGAACAGAATTGATCAAAACTAGTCGTCCTCCAATGGAGAGCAACTTGCCTTTCCAACTGCTCAACCGTTTCTCCAATCGCTCTTCAACATGTTTCCACTCCGCATTAGTTAGTAGCCGATAATGAACCGGAATTCCCAAATATTTAATCGGGAATTGGCCTTGAGCACAACCGAACAATTCAGCGTATTGTGCAGCCGCGTCCTTGGCTTCTCCAAAACAAAACAATTCACTTTTATGGAAGTTAATTTTTAGACCTGACATTTGTTCAAAAGCTGAAAGCAAGAGTTTCAGATTTTGAGCCTTATCTAGGTTGTGTTCCATAAAAAGAATCGTATCGTCCACATATTGCAAGATAGAAAGTCCCCCATCCACAAGATGTGGCACTACTCCCGCAATTTGGTCGTCCTGTTTGGCGCGTTCTATCAAAGTAGCCAACATGTCAGCGACAATGTTAAATAACATCGGTGTGATGCCCCCGACTCAATCGTGCACTAATCATACACGCAAACGTGCACGATCAAGCCCAGGGACTCACGGGAAGATATCACAACACAACTCTAACACAAATTAACGGAGATCCACGAATATTACAGACCAGGGATCACGAGGATCCGAATACATAAGTCAGTCATACAAATAATATCTGGGTACAGACATAGTTAGACAAGTTTTGCCTTAAGAAGGCTAGCACAAACAACGACTCTAGATCGAAAGGCGAAGGCCTCCTGCCTGGGAGCCTCTGATCCTACTCCTGGTCGGCTGGCTCGATCCAGTAGTAAGTACCGTCTGGACCCTCCTAGTAGTAAGCTCCTGTAGTGGCATCCGGCTCCTGGGCTCCATCGTCTGTTGTATCACCAAGTAGGGGAATATAGGGAAAAAGAGGAAGCAAAGCAACCGTGAGTACTCATCCGAAGTACTCAGCAAGTAAGGATCTACACTACATATGCAGCATTATCAAAGGGGAAAGGCTGTATATGTGGACTGGGCTGCAGAAATGCCAGAATAGAGAGAGGGCCTAGTCCTATCGAAGACTAGCATCTTCAAACTTCTTCACGAAGCCACCATCTTGC
Organism: Thinopyrum elongatum; assembly: GCA_011799875.1. Lineage (NCBI taxonomy): Eukaryota > Viridiplantae > Streptophyta > Magnoliopsida > Poales > Poaceae > Thinopyrum > Thinopyrum elongatum. Next base: position 55,621,535 of record CM022303.1, read on the forward strand.
AGCAATAGAAGAGAGTAGAATAGCATTTTATTAAGCAAACATGTTGAAGTAAGCCTAGAGATCCTTCCTCGACTCCCTGCGAGAAAGCGATCCCGAAGCTTTAATTAATTAAACAAGTATCCAGTTCAAGTAATAGATTGGGATAACAAACTGAGCGTCCTTTACCGTAGGACCGGCTATCGATAGATTATTCTTCCTTGCAGGGGTGCACTACTATTACCCAACACGCTCGATCACCTCTGGCCGGACACACTTGCTGGGTAATGCCCGGCCTCGGGAGATCAACACGAAGCAGCGCCCTACCTAGGCTCAGCAGAGAGGTCAGCATGCCGGACTAACCTAAGCACCCAAAGGTCTTGGGCCATAGCCCTGGGCACCCTGCGTGTTGCGAGACTGGCCGGGGAGCAGGCGCGGCAATGAACTCGTCAGTGAAGTATCCAGCCCAACCCCAACAATCAGCCCGCATGGTGAACCGTGACGTCTGAAGAGCTTTCGGTAGAAACGTACGACGTAGAGGGCCTCATAAACCATTATCCCGCGTGGTGGTAGTGCGTATAGGGCATGTCGACCCACTCAAATCAAATACCCAAATCCAATAGGCTCCTTTAGTAACACGCGGAGACAATCAGAGTTTCTGAAGCTCCGCCACAATATCACACTCGAGTGCCCTTCCGGCACACCCGATATCATCGATCCCCTGCGGATACCCATTAGGGTCGACCTGCCTGTAACAAAGGTCAAAGTAACCGTGTGGTCATACCATCAAAGGGGAAACCCCGAGGAATCACCCTCGGTGGATTCCACTCGATGAAATCATCAGGGTGAACGTATGAGGCATCACCCTCGAGGTTCACAATGAGGGGTTGCACGACAGAGTCGTATCGGAAGTGGAGAAGGAGGAATCACCCTCGATGACCCCGACCGAACAGCTACACTGCAGAGTATTCATCAGGAGTGCGTTATGAGGTATCACCCTCGGCACTCGATAGTAACTATGCAGAGTCGTACAACTAAGGGGGTGAAGTGATGTGTCGGTCTCTGGTCGACGATCACATTGATCGAGTTGTCGATGATCAAGCAGGGGCAATAAGGGTAAGGTGGTGGGGGTCACTGATGGTTCACTACCAACCTATACTAAGCAGTTTAACATAGGCAGGTAAGGTAATAATAAACAGGTTACAAAAGCAGGCTATGCATCAAAATAGGAACAAACAGTAACAGTAGGAAAATCTAATGCCTATCTAAATGATTTAGTTAATTTAGGAATTTATTTGGATTTATTTTATTAAGGTCGAGCACTATTCATTTATTAAAATCAGTCTAAAAGTTCCATGTTTACGTAGCTAGGGGCATCTGATAGATGAACGGACCACGTATTCGGATGCGTCTCAAAATTCTGAGCAACTTTCATGTACAAAGTATTTTCATCTGAGCTACGGTTTATTTTATATTAAATTTTAAAGATTTAATCAATATTCTAGATTTAATTTAATTATTTAATTTAGGATTATCCGAAACAGTGAATGGTGACGTCATCATGACATCACCATGACATCAGCAGGTCAACCTGACAGGTGGGGCCCACCTATCATTGACTTTTTATTAACAGTTAAATAAACAGAGTTAATTAGATTAATTAGGTGATTAGGTTAATTCAGCAGTGTTAATTAAGTTAGTTAATTATTTAGTTAATTAATTAATTACTTAATTAATATTTACTTTTACTTTTATTTGCGTATTTATTTATTTATTTTCGTTTCTGAGATGGGCCCCATTTGGCAGTGGCCCAGAGGGGGCCATAGCGGGCGCCGGCGCTAGCGGGCAGCGGTGCGGGTGAACCCGGGTGGCGGCCGGTGACGGTGCGCAGCGAGCGAGGCGACGGCGGGGCTGCGGCTGGTGCCGAGTGTAACACCCTTGTGTAGTAGCCACTGAGGTTACCTGCTAATAATGCCAAGTTATCTCATTTGCAGTGCCTAGTCATAGTGGTTAATCAAAACAATTCAAATTCAATTCTGAAAATCAACTTAAATTCAAAAGTGCAAAATAAATTTGCTCAAACACTATTGGAAAAATGTTCACTAAATAGCAAATATTCCAGAAGCAGTTATAAAAATATAACCAATGATACTTGGATTAGTTAAATGACTCCAATAATATGAAACAGCACCAAAACAACATTATTTAATCCATTTAAAATCATATCAAATTCAAATAAAATCCTATTTTTGCACAAACAAGTTTGTGATGAAGGCTAACATTGCACTGCAATATTTGAGCCAAGATTCATATTTTACAAAAGTGCACCTGTGGCCTAACTATTATAAAACAGAAAGAAATAAAAGAAAAATAGAAAAGAGAAACAGAAAAATAAAACGAGGCACTGTGCACTGGGCCTAAGTGCACAATGCCCCGATCCGGCCCAGCTAGCCCTCCCCTTCTCTCCCCTCGCGCGTGTCGGCACGGCCGTGGACGCGCCGGCCCGCGCCGATGATGCGACGACACGGCGACGCTACAGAGGCCGTGGAGGGGATAAGGTCGACCCCTCCACCTCTCCGCCGTCCTCATCCGCTCATTCTCCCCCACTCTCCTCACTCGCTCCTCCCTTCTCTCCCTCTAATCCACCGACGACCGAGCGCCACCGCCGCCTCTGCTCCGTCGACCTCGCGGTCCCTAGCGTCCCCGCGAGCCACCACCATGTCCGGGAGGAGCGCCGTGCCGGACCACGTCGCCTACGTCTACTAATCGGGGCCGGGGAGCCCTCACCTGGTCGTATCGAGCTTCGCCCCTCTTCTGCATCGCCGGCGTGACTCCGACGAGCTCGAGCCCGACTGCAGCTACTAAACCCCCCAAGGGCCACCGTGAGACGCACTGTAAGCCGCCGCGTCGAGCCCCTGTCTTTCTCCCCTTCCCCGCACTCGTAGCCGTCGATCTGCTTCATAGCCGAACCACCGCCGCGCGAGCTCATCGCCGGCGTGGCTCCAGTGACCTAACGGTCGAGCGAGCGTGTCCGTAAGCTTCCCCGTGACGCGTAGATCTTCACTAGCTAGCTCTTTTACTTCTGCGCGAGCCCCAGCCCCGAATCTGGTCACGGCCGAGCTCCGGTCGCCGCAGTAGTGGTCGCCGCCATCGTTTCCAGTCACCTCCGGCCCGGAGACCACCCGTGTTGGATGCGGCGTAGCGCGCTTGTTCGAACGCAAGCAACCGCACGTCAAACGCTTCACCGTAGCGGAATTCCGGCGAGCCCCGAGCTGCGCCGCTGCGTTTTTCAGTCACCAGCGCTGTTCTGGCGCCGACAGCCGACGTGGAGCAGTGGGCCCCGCCTCGGGGTCACTGACTGTGGGGCCCCGCTTGCCCCTTTGACTCCGTTGACCTGAGTCAACGCGCTGACGTGGCGGTCCAGTGTCACTGACACGTGGGCCCCACTCCAATAAACTAATTAAAATAAATAAATAACTAGATAAATAATTAGTTTAGCTAATTAAGTGGCTAAGCACTCACTGACATATGTGGCCCACCCTCTAATTGACCCTGTTAATTAGATTGACTCACTGTTAGTCTCAACAGAGGCTGACATGTGGGTCCCACTGGACCCACATGTCAGGTTTGACTCGGGTCAGCCGCTGTTGACTGCTGACGTCACAGTGACATCATGCTGACATCATATATCATTTTCTGTAAATAAAAATAATTCCAGAAAATCATTTAAACTTTGAAAATTAATAACTTTTAAACCGTAGCTCAGATCGAAAAACTTAAAACATGAAAGTTGCTCAGAACGACGAGACGAATCTGATCGTCTCGTCTGTTTTGATGCCGGAACCCCCTACGTAGGTGAAACCGCAACTTCGAGCCCATATCCGGTAGATGAATAGTGCATAATCACGAGATAATAAATCCAACTTAAATCCTATAATAACTAAAATGACCTAGATGCATCTTTAGGCAACCCTGCACTGCATCTTAGCATAGCATGCCCTGTATTGCATCGTTTGCTATGCATTTATCTGTTTCCTCCCCCTCTTTTCTCTCGGTAGACCCCGACGTCGACGTAGCTCCCGAGGCCGACGCTGCTCAGGAGCCCGACGACATAGTTGACGACCTTGCCCTTGCCGCCGAGCTTCCAGGCAAGCACCCCCCTTTTGAGCAATTCGATATCGCCCACTCTCTTCTCTCTTATGCTTGCATTAGAATCTGCTGCTGTTACTGTATCCTATATCTGCTGCATAGCCTGTTTACTTGTAACCCGCTGTTGATACTTAGTTGTTATCCTAAACTGTTTAGTATAGGCTGGGTAGAGACCTATCAGAGACCCCACTTTATCCCGATTGCTCCGCTGGATTCTCAGAAGGCCCGACCAACGGGATCGAAGACCAGGCCCCGACATTGCACGTCACTTCCCCCTTAACTGCTCGACACTACTGGGTTAATATCGAGTGCCGAGGGTGATACCTCGTCAGCACTTCCGATGATAACCTTGCAGGATAGTTATTAAGTCGTGGTAAGCGAGGGTGATTCCTCCTACATCACCCCCGATAACGTCACCGTCGCGCAAATTCTCAAGTGTGGACCTCGAGGGTGATTCCTCCATCGTTTACCTTGATGATTACGTCAGGTGGGAATCCAACGAGGGTGATGCCTTGGATTCCTTCTTGATATGATAGCCACACGGATGCACTTACTTTACTGTTGACACTGCTTATCATCGATAAAGATGGGTTGGCCCTGAGGGGTACCCGCGTGAGCTTAATTGCGAGAGTTGTGGAGTCGGGTGTACCTGGATGGTGCCCAAGATTTGAACACGAGGCGTGGCCGGTCATTCCTAGCCCTTGCCGCAAGTCCTCGAGACGGGGCGAGGGGGTCACATCGATCGTGAGTCTCTGCTCGTTACCGCGCGCTCCTAATCCACTAAACGGTTTGGATATTTGATCCGAGGGGCCTCTGGCCTGATAGCACTAACCATCACGTGGGCATAGTATGGGCGTTCTGCGTCGTATACTTCAGCCGAAGCTTAATAGACGTCAGCGACTAAGCGGCGCGTGCTGGATTGGACTGGTTACGCAACCGCACTTGTATTAAGGGGTTGCTAGGTTTGCTTCCGGCCGCCCACGGAACGCGTAGGAGTTCCCTGGGCGAAGGCCCAAGACCCCTGGGGGCATAGGTTAGTCCGGCATGCTGACCTCTCTGTTAAGTATTTGGTCGGGTTAGGGCGTGTTGCTTAGCCGAGGCCAGGCATGACGCAGAAAAGTGTGTTCGGTCGGAGTTAAGCGAGCGTGGTGGGTAAGTTGGTGCACCCGTGCAGGGAAGAACTAATCTATCGATAGCCTGTCCTATGGTAACGGACACTCGGAGTTGTATCCCGATTGGTACAACTAGAACTGGTGACTTGAGATGAAATGGATAGTATGGCTCTGGGATTGCTTTCTCGCAGGGAGTCGAGGAAGGATCTCTGGTCGAGGTTGATAACATTACTACTACTTTACATTATGTTACTCTGCACTCTTCTAATGCTGCAAGACCGCTGAAGATGCTTGAAGATGCTAGTCTTCAGTAGGACTAGGCTCTCCCCTCTATTCTGGCATTTCTGCAGCCCAGTCCACATAAACAGCCCTCCTTTGAAAATGTTGCATATGTAGTGTAGATCCTTGCTTGCTGAGTACTTCGAATGAGTACTCACGTTTGCTTTATTTTCTTTTTCTCCCCATATCCTTATGTCTCCGCCAGATGACAGAGCCCCTGAGATAGCTGTCCCCGTCGACGACTACGGCTACTACTACTACCCTCCCGGCGAGTACTACTACGAGGAGCCGACAGATGACCAGGAGTAGGATTCGGAGGGTCCTAGGCAGGAGGCCTACGCCTTTCGATCGTAGAATTTTATCTTGCCCCGCCTTCATAAAGGCTTATCTCTATTTCTATAATATATCTGTACCCAGATATCTGATGCTTCCGCTGACACTTGTATGCCATCGAGCTATGTATTCGAGCCCTCGAGGCCCTGGCTTGTAATATAAAGCTTGTATGACTTTATTTATGTTTTAGAGTTGTGTTGTGATATCTTCAAGTGAGTCCTTATGCTTGATCGTGTGCATTTGTGTGTATGGTTAGTGCACGATTAAGCCGGGGTCATCACAGGTTGGTATCAGAGCCGACTGCCTCTAGGAATCCCCCGTTCCAACTCCTTGGCTGAAGTTGAGTCTAGTGGTCCGAAACTGTTTTACTAACTTGGCTGTGTGGCTTACGGGCCCACGTTGCCAACTGGGTGGTATTAGGATCTTTTATTCCTCGTATTTACTCTGGGACTCTGATCACTCTTCTATTCGGGTTTATTAAATTTACTAACACCAACACTTAGGATCTCGTAAATTCCGTCCACCCGGAGAGCTGGATATCTGTGCTTTATTCCTTACCATTGATCTGATTAGTCTGATAATCATTTTCCTTTCCATTGTTTCGTTTAACCTTTCTCTCCGAGTTGTACTATACTTCTCATTGTCATGCTGACGTGATAGCGCCTGACGTTACCGTCGAAATAAAAGGGATGGAATTCCTTACCTCACCCATCGTCTTGAAATCTTCCACCATAGACCTCATCCTCGGAATGGATTGGTTGAAAGCTCACATGCCTCAATCAATTGTGCCACTAAGGTTGTTCACCTCCTACATCCATCAAATGAGTTAGTGAATTACCGAGCTCATATCACTCAGAACGCCGAGGCTCAGATTTATGCCTTGAATGCGTTAAACGCTTCTCCGCTTGAGGGGATCGAAAATGTTCCAGTGGTCTGCGAATTCCAAGATGTTTTTCCAGAAGAACTTCCAGGAATACCCCCTGCTAGAGCTATCGAGTTCGTCATTGACTTGAAGCCTGGCACAACTCCTATTGAGAAGTGTCCTTATAAGATGCCACCGCATCACCTTCTCGAGCTTAAGGAAGAAATCGATAAATCACTTAAGAAGGGCTTCATCCGTCCCAGTTCCTCTGCCTGGGGAGCACCTTCTCTCTTCGTCAAGAAGAAAGATGGTACAAATAGGTTGGTCCAAGATTACCGTCCTATCAACCAGGCAACCATTCAGAATAAATATCCGCTTCCCCGGATCAATGACTTATATGATCAACTTGCTGGATCATCGGTGTTTTCTAAACTCGAATTGAGGTTGGGTTATCACCAGATTTGTGTCCGCGAAGAAGATATTAAGAAGACCGCCTTCGTTACTCGTTATGGCTCCTACAAATACACCGTCATGTCATTTGGCCTAACAAATGCTCCAGCTACGTTCTCCCGTCTGATGAATTATATATTCATGGATTACCTCGACAAGCTCGTCATGGTATATCTGGATGATATTCTTGTATATTCGAAGAATAAGGAAGAACATGCCGAACATCTTCGCCTTGTCCTAGAAAGGCTTCGAGAACATAAGTTGTATGCCAAGTACTCCAAATGCGAATTCTGGCTTTCTGAAGTGACCTACCTTGGACATGTGATTTCCATGGACGGTGTCGCCGTTAACCCGGAGCGCGTTCAGGCTATTCTTGACTGGACTCCTCCGAAGAACGCCAAGCAAGTCAGAAGTTTTCTCGGCCTTGCAAGTTATTGCCGCCGATTCGTAGAGAATTTTTCCAAGATAGCCAAGCCCCTGACTAATCTGCTCCACAAAGGCGTTAAGTTTGAGTGGACAGACAAATGTCAGGAGAGTTTCCAGACCCTCAAGGACAAGCTTACTTCTGCTCCAGTGCTTGCTCCTCCCGATTCTCGCAAAGACTTTGTGATTTATTGTGACGCATCTCGTCCAGGATTAGGTTGTGTCCTAATGCAAGAACGGAAGGTAATTGCATATGCTTCACGTCAATTGCGTCCTCATGAAGAAAATTATCCAGTGAATGATCTTGAACTTACTGCAGTGATCTATGCATTAAAGTTATGGCGACATTACCTTCTTGGTAATCGGTGTGAGATTTATACCGGTCATCAGAGTCTGAAATACTTGTTCACTCAACCGGATCTTAATCTCCGTCAGCAACGATGGTTGGAAACAATTACAAACTATGACTTTGGTATTTCATATACCCCTGGCAAGGCTAATGTGATGGTTGATGCCTTAAGCCGCAAGTCCTATGGCAACAACCTCACGGTTAGGCGAGCTCAACCTCGTCTTTATGCAGAACTGAGTCAGCTGAATCTGTGAATTGTTCCCCAGGGTTCTCTTAATAACCTTGTGGTACAGCCAGACCTTGAGAAAGCTGTTAAGGAAGCGCAAGCCAAAGATGCTGAAATTGACTTGATGAAGAAAGAGCTTCATCTTGAGAAGTACATGGATTTCTCGATTGCAGAAGACGGAACCTTGTATTTCAGAGATAGAATTGTCGTTCCTCGATTCGAGCTTATGACTGACAAGGTCATGAAGGAGGCTCATGATACACCGCTGTCTATCCATCCGGGTAGCACCAAGATGTATCGGGATCTCCGACAGAGGTACTGTTGGTCCAGAATGAAGCAGGACATTGCTTGATATGTTGCTGAATGTGACGTATGTCGTCGCGTGAAAGCAGAACATCAGATGCCCGTTGGAATTCTTCAACCACTTCCTATTCCTTTGTCGAAATGGGATAAAGTGCAGATGGATTTCATTACTGGCCTTCCCAAGTATCAGAAGGGTCACAATGCTATTCTTGTCGTCGTCGATCAACTTTCCAAGGTTGCTCATTTTCTGCCTGTCAAGGAGACTATCACTGCTAGCCAGCTAGCAGAGCTGTATATCTCCAGAATCGTTTCACTCCACGGTATTCCGAAGGAGATCAGTTCGGACCGTGGCGGTCTTTTCACTTCCAAGTCCTGGGAAAGCTTCCAAGAAGCTATGGGGACTCACATTACATGGAGTTCAGCTTATCATCCTCAGTCCCAAGGCCAAGTCGAGCGAGTTAATCAAGTACTTGAAGATATGCTTCGGGCTTGTGTTATATCATTCGGAAAGAAGTGGGAAGAATCTCTCCCGTTTGCCGAATTCTCTTAAAACAACAGCTATCAAGCCAGCTTGAAAATGGCCCCCTTCGAAGTGCTTTATGGACGTAAGTGTCGAACCCCTCTGAATTGGTCAGAAACTGGGGAATGTCCACTCGTGGGACCGGACATTATCCAACACGCTGAAGAACAAGTCAGAATTGTCCGAGAAAATCTTAAGGCGGCTCAGGACCGCCAGAAGAGCAACTTTGATCACAAGCGATGGGGTCTGACTTATCAACCAGGTGATCAAGCTTATCTTCGTGTCACTCCTATGAAGGGCACCTGTCGATTCGCAATCAAGGGCAAGCTAGCTCCTCGCTATATTGGTCCCTTTCGCATTGTTGCCAGACGTGGACAAGTGGCTTATAAATTGGAGTTGCCATCGCAATTCTCTCATATCCACGACGTCTTTCATATGTCACAACTTCGTAAATGCTTCAAGGAATCTCCGTACTGCGTAGTGGATCACAAGATGCTTGAATTGCAAGATGACCTTTCTTATAAGGAGCATCCGATCCGCATCCTCGATGAAGCTGAACGTCGAACTCGTCAGAAGACGACCAAGTTCCTGAAAGTGCAGTGGTCAAATCACACTGAAGATGAAGCCACTTGGGAAGAGAGGATCATCTTCGGGAAGAATATCCCGACCTCTTTCCTTCTACCTCCTAAATTCTCGGACGAGAATTTCTTTTAGAGGAGGAGAATTTGTAACACCCCTGTGTAGTAGCCACTGTGGTTACCTGCTAATAATGCCAAGTCATCTCATTTGCAGTGCCTAGTCATAGTGGTTAATCAAAACAATTCAAATTCAATTCTGAAAATCAACTTAAATTCAAAAGTGGAAAATAAATTTGTTCAAACACTATTGGAAAAATGTTCACTAAATAGAAAATATTCCAGAAGCACTTATTAAAATATAACCAATGATACTTGGATTAGTTTAATGACTCCAACAATATGAAACAGCACCAACACAACAATATTTAATCCATTTAAAATCATATCAAATTCAAATAAAATCCTATTTTTGCCCAAACAAGTTTGTGATGAAGGCTAACATTGCACTGCAATATTTGAGTCAAGATTCATATTTTACAAAAGTGCATCTGTGGCCTAACTATTATAAAACAGAAAGAAATAAAAGAAAAATAGAAAAGAGAAACAGAAAAATAAAACGAGGCACTGTGAACTGGGCCTAAGTGCACAGTGCCCCGATCCGGCCCAGCTAGCCCTCCCCTTCTCTACCCTCGCGCGTGTCGGCACGGCCGTGGACGCGCCGGCGTGCGCCGACGATACGCCGACACGGCGACGCTACAGAGGCCGTGGAGGGGATAAGGTCGACCCCTCTACCTCTCTGCCGTCCTCATCCGCTCATTCTCCCCCACTCTCCTCACTAGCTACTCCCTTCTCTCCCTCTAGTCCACCAACGACCGAGCGGCACCGCCGCCTCTATTCCGTCGACCTCGCGGTCCCTGGCGTCCCCGCGAGCAACCACCATGTCTGGGAGGAGCGCCGTGCCGGACCACGTCGCCTAGTCTACTAATCGGGGCTGGGGAGTCCTCACCAGGTCGTATCGAGCTCCGCCCCTCTTCTGCATCGCCGGCGCGACTCCGACGAGCTCGAGCCCGACTGCAGCTACTAAACCCCCCAAGGGCCACCGTGAGCCGCACTGTAAGCCGCCGCGTCGAGCCCCTCTCTTTCTCCCCTTCCCCGCACTCGTAGCCGTCGATCTACTTCATAGCCGAACCGCCGCCGCGCGAGCTCGTCGCCGGCGTGGCTCCAGTGACCTAACGGTCGAGCGAGCGTGTCCGTAAGCTTCCCCGTGACGCGTAGATCTTCACTAGCTAGCTCTTTTGCTTCTGCGCGAGCCCCAGCCCCGAATCTGGTCACAGCCGAGCTCCGGTCGCCGCAGTAGTGGTCGCCGCCATCATTTCCAGTAACCTCCGGCCTGGAGACCACCCGTGTTGGATGTGGCGTAGCGCGCTCGTTCGAATGCAAGCAACCGCACGTCAAACGCTTCACCGTAGCGGAATTCCGGCGAGCCCCGAGCTGCGCCGCCGTGTTTTTCAGTCACCGGCGCTGTTCCGGCGCTGGCAGCCGACGTGGAGCAGTGGGCCCCGCCTCGGGGTCACTGACTATGGGGCCTCGCGTGCCCCTTTGACCCCGTTGACCTGAGTCAACGCGCTGACGTGGCGGTCCAGTGTCACTATCAAGCGGGCCCCACTCCAATAAACTAATTATAATAAATAAATAATTAGTTTAGCTAATTAAGTGGCTTAGCACTCACTGACATATGTGGCCCACCCCCTAATTAACCCTGTTAATTAGATTAACTCACTGTTAATCTCAACAGAGGCTGACATGTGGGTCCCACTGGACCCACATGTCAGGTTTGACTCTGGTCAGCCGCTGTTGACTGCTGACGTCACAGTGACATCATGCTGACGCCATATATCATTTTCTGTAAATAAAAATAATTCCAGAAAATCATTTATACTTTGAAAATTAATAACTTTTAAACCGTAGCTCAGATCGAAAAACTTAAAACATGAAAGTTGCTCAGAACGACGAGACGAATCTGATCGTCTTGTCTGTTTTGATGCCTCAACCCCCTACGTAGGTGAAACCGCAACTTCGAGGCCATATCCGGTAGATGAATAGTGCATAATCACCGGATAATAAATCCAACTTAAATCCTATAATAACTAAAATGACCTAGATGCATCTTTAGGCAACCCTGCACTGCATCTTAGCATAGCATGCCGTGTATTGCATCGTTTGCTGTGCATTTATCTGTTTCCTCCCCCTCTTTTCTCTTGGTAGACCCCGACGTCGACGTAGCTCCCGAGGCCGACGCTGCTCAGGAGCCCGACGACACAGTTGACGACCTTGCCCTTGCCGCCGAGCTTCCAGGCAAGCACCCCCCTTTTGAGCATTCCGATATCGCCCACTCTCTTCTCTCTTATGCTTGCATTAGGATCTGCTGTTGTTACTGTATCCTATATCTGCTGCATAGCCTGTTTACTTGTAACCCGCTGTTGATACTTACCTGTTATCCTAAACTGTTTAGTATAGGCTGGGTAGAGACCTATCAGAGACCCCACTTTATCCCGACTGCCCCGCTGGATTTTCAGAAGACCCGACCAACGGGATCGAAGACCAGGCCTCGACATTGCACGTCACTTCCCCCTTAATTGCTCGACACTACTGGGTTAATATCGAGTGCCGAGGGTGATACCTCATCAGCACTTCCGATGATAACCTTGTAGGATAGTTATTCGGTCGTGGTAAGCGAGGGTGATTCCTCCTACATCACCCTCGATAACGTCACCGTCGCGCAAATTCTCAAGCATGGAACTCGAGGGTGATTCCTCCATCGTTCACCTTGATGATTACGTCAGGTGGGAATCCAACGAGGGTGATACCTAGGATTCCTTCTTGATATGATAGCCACACGGATGCCCTTACTTTACTGTTGACACTTCTTATCATGGATAAAGATGGGTCGGCCCTGAGGGGTACCCGCGCGAGCTTAATTGCGAGAGTTGTGGTGTTGGGTGTACCTGGATGGTGCCCGAGATTTGAACATGAGGCGTGGCCGGGCATTCCTAGCCCTTTCCGCAAGTCCTCGAGACGGGGCGACGGGGTCACATCGATCGTGAGTCTCTGCTCGTTACCACGCGCTCCTAATCCACTAAACGGTTTGGATATTTGATCCGAGGGGCCTCTGGCCTGATAGCACTAACCATCACATGGGCATAGTATGGGCGTTCTGCTTCGTATACTTCAGCCGAAGCTTAATAGACGTCAGCGACTGAGCAGCGCGCACTGGATTGGACTGGTTACGCAACCGCGCTTGTATTAAGGGGTTGCTAGGTCTGCTTCCGGCCGCCCACGCAACGCGCAGGAGTTCCCTGGGTGAAGGCCCAAGACCCCTGGGGGCATAGGATAGTCCGGCGTGCTGACCTCTCTGTTAAGTATTTGGTCGGGTTGCGGCGTGTTGCTTAGCCGAGGCCGGGCATGACCTAGAAAAGTGTGTCCGGCCGTAGTTAAGTGAGCGTGGTGGGTAAGTTGGTGCACCCCTGTAGGGAAGAACTAATCTATCGATAGCCTGTCCTATGGTAACGGACACTCGGAGTTGTATCCCGATCGGTACAATTAGAACTGGTGGCTTGAGATGAAATGGATAGTATGGCTCTGGGATTGCTTTCTCGCAGGGAGTCGAGGAATGATCTCTGGCCGAGGTTGATAACATTACTACTACTTTACATTATGTTACTCTGCACTCTTCTAATGTTGCAAGACCGCTGAAGATGCTAGTCTTCGGTAGGACTAGGCTCTCCCCTCTATTCTGGCATTTCTGCAGCCCAGTCCACATAAACATCCCTCCTTTGAAAATGTTGCATATGTAGTGTAGATCCTTGCTTGCTCAGTACTTCGGATGAGTACTCACGTTTGCTTTATTTTCTTTTTCTCCACATATCCTTATGTCACCGCCAGATAACGGAGCCCCGGAGATAGCTGCCCCCGTCGACGACTACGGCTACTACTACTACCCTCCTGGCGAGTACTACTACGAGGAGCCGACAGACAACCAGAAGTAGGATTCGGAGGGTCCTAGACAGGAGGCCTACGCCTTTCGATCATAGAATTTTATCTTGCCCCGCCTTCATAAAGGCTTATCTCTATTTCTGTAATATATCTGTACCCAGATATCTGATGCTTCCGCTGACACTTGTATGCCATCGAGCTATGTATTCGAGTGCTCGAGGCCCTCGCTTGTAATATAAAGCTTGTATGACTTTATTTATGTTTTAGAGTTGTGTTGTGATATCTTCAAGTGAGTCCTTAGGCTTGATCATGTGCATTTGCATGTATGGTTAGTGCACGATTAAGCTGGGGTCGTCACACCGAGGCAGGGGCATAGGGGGCGGGCTCGCGCGGCACAGGGCGCACGCGGCCAAGATAGCAGGCGCGAGCGGGAGGGGGCCGCGGGGCGCGGTCCAGCGCGGCGGCGGAGGCAGAGCCGGCGAGGCCCGGGTGAGGCCACGGCGCGGGCAGCAGCAGTGGTGTGGCAGTTGAGGCCGCGGGCGCGCAAGCACGGAGGGTCGCGGGGCTGCCCGACGATGGCGGAGCGGGGTGCATCGCGCGTGGTGAGCGGGCGTGACCGGTGTGGGGCCTCGGGTGACCATCTGGAAGAGCACGGTGAGGCGAGGGCATCACAGCGCGGTGCGGCCAGGGTCGGACGGGCACGGCGTCGGGTGAGTCGCGCGCGCGACGAGGCAACTCGGGAAGGATGAGGACGGCGCGTCGAGGCCAGTGGCGGAGGCGACGAGTGGCGAGGCCGTGCGGGGGGGTGGGGGAAGAGGGGAGGAGAGGCCGGGGGGTGTGGCTCACGGACATGGCAGGGGCACAGGGGCGGCGAGGCTCGGTGAAGAGGCTCGGGGCAGGGGACGGGGAGGCACCGGCGAAGACGGTGGGGCGGCACCGGGTGGCCTCGAGGCAGCGGGGATCGATCCCGATCCAGGAGGGGATCAGGGGAGGGAGAGGGAGTGAGCGAGGGAGTGGGGGGGGGGGTTCTGGTGGATAAGGTTAGGGTTTAGCCAGGGGAGGCCATATAGGGGGCGGGGTGGGCCGGCCTGCTGGGTCGAGGCCCAGTTGGCCGGGGGGGTTGCTGTTTTTATTTTTACTTTGTTTTCTTTTCTTCTTTTCTTTTGTTTCTATTTTTGCAATAATGTGTGGCCTCAAACACTATTTTTTCAAATAGGTAACTTGTTCCAATAAATAAAGTGCATTAGTTAGTACTGCAAAAAATTGGTTTGGAGGCTAATGGAGTTCACACAAATTTTGTATTAAATAAAATGTATTATACCTTGCTGTTTTGGTACTGTTAGAGTCACTTAATTAATTTATTAATTGTTGGTTACAATTTTAGAATTGCCTCTGGAATATTTGTTATTTAATGAACATTTTAGTTTATGTTTTGAATAACTTTTATATTCCACTTTGAATTTAATTGAAGTTTGAACTAGGAGTTTGAAATGCAATATGATGCAAATGATGATTAGGCACTGTTAAACTTGCTGACATGGCATTAACTAAGGGTGATCATTATTGTTCATTACAGGGGGTGTCACAATTCTCCTCATCTAACAAGAATTCTCGTCCCGAGAATTAAGAGGAAGACTGAAAGAAGGCGGGGTATTCTTCACGAAGGCGATCCTCGCGTTCCCAAGTGGCTTCATCTTCAGAATGATTCGACCACTAAACTTTCAGGAATTTGATTGACTTCTGACGAGTTCGGCGTTCAGCTTGATCAAGAATACGGATGGGATATTATGGATAAGACAGATCTTCCCGCAATTCAAGCATTTCATGATCCACAGCTCGAATAGGATCTTTGAAGCAGCGACAAAGTTGGGATACATGAAAGACATCATGCATTTGAGAAAGATTTGGCGGCAGTTGCAACTGATATTCCACTTCTCCTCCACGGGAAAGAATACGGAACGGGCCAATGGGACCTGTGGGTTATGGGCGCACCATGTGGGTTAAAAGTAGGAAAGGCGTTGACATCTTGCATGGTTATGATAGCAAGACATGGCAGAGAATAGCCTATCAGTTATGTCGGCAACAATGTCGGTACCAAGGGCGAGGGACAAAGAGAACCATCTTCTTGCTGATTAAACGAGGCAGACCAATAGGCAAAGTTTTCGTCCATCGGTGGTTACCGGAATGTCATCAACAATAGTAACAAGGTCTTACTGACAGAGTGGTACAACAAGGTGTTTACCTAAGCAGGGAATTATGGCTGCTTAGTTAAGTCAGATTACAAGAAAGGTTAAACAAAACAATGGAAAGGAAAATATGTTTAAACACATATTTCAGGGGTATATCTTTCCCAAGGACAAGCAGAGCATGATAACCATGACAGGATATAAAGTAGAAAACCCTTTAAGGTGAGGGGAGAGAAATTTCATGACATTACCCATTCAATGGTGTTTGGATAAGTGATAAGGAAATTTTTGCAATGTGCTTTCAATGCCCTTGTTGATGTTTGAGTACCACGGTCATGATTCGGGGTAGCATTGACATGGTCATCCGGTAAAGGTCAGACTTTGGATACACAAAGGATCCATCAGGAACAATTCATAGAATAAGTCTTACAAATCCCTCACGGACGAATCTCTAACCTTGCTAAAAAGGAAACTATAATAATAGGCCATCCGGCCAGGTGTGCTAGGCATGACATCACCTTACCGGGTCATAAAAGACCAATGTTATAACTCTTGGAAATATGTTCCAACCATCATATCCGACCGAGATTCATATCTGATTTGGGTCAGGATACCTCAGACTCAGGATGTCTGAGAAGAAAAAGGTGCAACACAAATTGACGAGAATGCATCGTAAGATTCTCGGGAAATGAACTATGGAAGCGAGTTCCAAAACAAGAGTTCATCAGTAAACCAAGGAGAGGATGAGGTGGCTGATGGACTCAGCGACAATTCATCGAGATTTCCAAAAGGATGGATTTCCACAATTTTGTGAACAAGGAGATAACATTTGCCAAATCAAAACGATATAATGATGTATGCTCAAGGAAAACACACAGAATTAAACATTGGTTGAAAGGTGAAACCGAAATATGGGCTTAGGTAGCATGACCAAAATTTAGAATGGTGATTCAATAACCAATACACCAAGAATGAAACTATCGTTCACTAACTTACGAGCAATAGGGTTGCTACAAGTTTTGAATTTTACACATCACAGTCCATTTGTCGGTATTCCGGTTAGAAACAACATGGGGACCAAGGAATGAACGGAGATGGCAAGAAGTAACACTTGTGTCAAGAATTCTTAAGAGGTGGTGAAATTCTGACGACATTCTTGACATAAAAGATGGTAATACTCCAAGGTAAAGAAGAACAAATGCTGGATAGCAAAGATCTCAAGGTATAACACAAAACACGAACAAGTTTGTGTTGAACGGAAGGCAATAATGTTGTCGATGATAACCCAAATCATCGAGGGGCAAGGATGATATTTCTCATCATGAATTCAATAGTTATCTTGGAAGAGCTGAGAATGTTGATGGTGAGCACGACACATTTGTCGAGAGATTTCATGAAGATGCAATCGATCGGCGATGACATCAAGCCAAGGTATGATGAAGCGAAAGGTTATTGAAAACGCTGGTACGACACAAACTCGGAATCAAGCTTGCTGTTCAAGGCAAAAGATATGACGATGAAGATCGATGTAAGTTTAACTCATCGTCGAAATTGAGCTCCGAGAAGCAGTACTAGGTAGCATAGTTAAGATAACGATGTAGCCGATTAGGCTAAGAATGACATGAGTTGAAAGTTAAATTTCCCAGCAGTACATTACTAGGAGTATTGGATCACAGAGTGGATCCGATTCACTTATCGATGTTCTCAGTTGACAAACAACCCAAACCCCGTGGAATATTGAATCAGTGAGAAGGAATACTTGATGAAGTCTCATAAGAAGTATTGTAGTACCGTGATATTATCGGGATACCAGGGGGTAATATTCGAAGGGAGATCAGAATAGAAACTGAGCTGGATCGTTGACTAGCGATAGCAGATACTTTAATCTTGTCAAAAATAGATGAGGCACTGGAATGGTTTTCCTTTCAGATATAATGAATAAGGTTTGCATGGTCGGGGCCATAACTGCAAGGGATCCAATTTATTGACACCGGAAGAATTATTCGAATGATTCAATATTGTTGCAAGAAGCTTTCATGATAAGTTCCACATCGGGTCCATGGGCATGAACAGAGAGTTCAAGGTCGACTCCCACTTCTTCAATGCCTAACCTTTCATTCACTTCTCGCCTTCGAAGGAGTTGTAGAGTTGAAAATTATCTAGTAAAACACCGGAAGGGTATGACTGGCGTAAACTTTTGGGTTCATACGGTTTTAGAGAAGGTATATGTTCATCCCATAGGGCATCTTGGGAACATATTGTAGGAGATATGCCCTAGAGGCAGTAATATCAGTTATTTTGTATCTCCTGGTTTGTAATGAAAGTTTATGTTCCATGCTATAACTGCAATGATTCTCGAGTCTACAATAAAATGAGGCTTGGAGGGAAACTCATGTGCACGTGTGGGATAATAAACGGAAAAATGTATTCCTGGTCAAGCCTCTATGACTGGCTCGAGTATTGCATGATGATCCTATTTTCCTGATCATGGGCATGTCTATGCCGGCAATTTTGAGGGCACAAATTGTTGGTAGAACACTTGTGTTGAATCGACCCAAATTGATGTTATGCTATGAGATACATTCGTCACAAGTTAATGGTATTTTACACAGGGAAGTTAATGTTTGCATAATTCCTTAGACCATGAGAGTGTCGAGTTCCTTCGTACTTGCTTCGTGAACTTTGGTGTTTGTTAAACGTCATCCGTAACTGGGTGGCTATTACGGCGGCTTACGGGTTCACGGAAAAGTATGGCAAGTAACGAGATAGCTCAAGATTGGGATTTGCTCCTCCGACGATGGAGAGATATACTCGGGCCCTCTCGGTGAAACGGTATCCATCATCGTCTGGCCAGACAACTTGTGATTTGATCACTGGGATACCGAAACACGGAAACGAGAAAAGAGAACAAAACCGGTAACGAGGTAACTTGCATAGTGGACAAATTGTTGATCCACGGGGGTGCAATAAATCTCACCTCGGGTGTTTTGTGACATATCGCGAAGCAACAAGAATAGCTCAGGGCAACTGGAGGTTCACTCGAATATTCATTCGTGTGGGTATAGGGGTCAATATGGGTGTCCACGGCTCCGATGTTGATCATTGATCGGAAGGGGTTCCAGGTCATGTCTATGCTTCACCGAACCTATAGGGTCACACGCTTAAGGGTCACCTATCTGCTGAATACTAGACAGGGAGTCTGAGAGAAAATCACCGAAAAAGTTTCGGACACCGAAAAAGTTTTGGACAGCGGAAAGGTTCCGCAAAGAGGTCACCAGATGAGTTCCGGTGAAACTGAAAAGTTGTTTCAGAGGATACCATAAAGTCAAATTGTTTTCGGCACATGCCTGATAATTCTTGGAGGGTGCCAGAATCATTCTGGAAACTTCTGGGAATTTTCTGGAAGAAAAACCGGAAATGTTTCAGAGCTGCCGGAACCGCTTCAGATGCTTTTCGCAGATGAAAATCACTAATCTGGAATTGTTCCAGAACGCGTTGAAAATTATTTTAGTGGGTACTGGAATTGTTCTAAGCCCACGTAAATATTTTCAGTTTGAACGGACGCTGAAAAATGTCATCATGAATAGTGAAAGTGCTTTTTGGATAATTTTTTGGAAGCCACCTTTTAGGGCTTTTGCTAAAGGCTGCTAGAAGGGCTTGGGGGGCCATGAGAGCCCCTCATGGGGGGGCCCCTAGGGGTGGCCGGCCAAGGAAGGGGGAGCTCCTTGGAGCTCCACATGGCATCCCAAGTTTACCCTTATGCCCATGAGGTGTGACCTAATGCATGGGTTTTTGGTAATTAGTGGAGGAGCCCTACCCCTTGGCTTTCCTATAAATAGAGGAGATGGGGGCTGCCATCTCTTCATCCTTGCTCTCATACACATGCCATGCATTATCTGGCTTCTTCTCTCCCTCCCACGAAAAGAGTTTCGTAGAGCCGAAAGGCTGTCTGGGTTCCGGCAGGAACTAGTTCTGGACGGCGAAGCCCTGCCGGATAGCTGACACCGTATGTGTGCAACCCCGTAGAGAGGTCGTAGTTTCGGTCTTTTGCCCGAGGGGCTGTTCGAGTGTCCTCCCGAAGGGCTGTCCGAGTCTCCGTTCGAGTTTCGAGGGTCCTCCCGAAGGGCTGTCCGCGACATCGTCCGGGGGACTGTCCGACCGCCTCCCGAGGGACTGTCCGACCGCCTCCCGAAGGGCTGTCCGACGAGGGAGTACATCCTCGCAGTTGGGAGGTTGTAAATCCTAGCTGTGGGGATCTGCACCAACGATCACCACCGACTCTTCTTCCGCTGCGCTTCGAGTCGGTACGGATCAGATCAAACCTTGTATGCAGTCTCCATAGTGGTCCTGGGCGTGCTCGCTATACCGAAAATTTTCGTTTTCTGTCGCGTTCCCTTACAGTGGCATCAAGAGCCGTGCTATGCGTAGATGCAGGTTACGATCTAGAATACATGGAGATGTATGGGTATTGCATAATATAATTTTGGAGTAGATGAGGTCTATTGCTGAAAATTATTTATGCGGGTGACAGATGAAATCTGTTACCCGACGTTCTTGTTGCTTCCCTAGAATTTGCGTTTGCTCAATCTCGAGACAGCATGGTGGAATTTGACAAAGTTCTGGCAATCCGTGATCCTGATTGATCATGGAAGTGCTATCAGTTCTTTGGGTTCTGCCATAGTCAAAAGAAAGATGAAATTCGCAGATGAAAGGGCATTGCAGATATGATCTGCACGGGGGTCATGCGTATGACGAAGTTTAGTATGGGGCTCGAGATTTAATTATCTCGTGTTTCATACACCCCGAGATGTTAATCTAGCAACATGAATAATCATACTTGATGATAAAACGTTGGTAGCTGCGGTTTGAGTAAAAACCTTAGAAGCCACGTAAAATAAAATTTTGCATAAACCGATTAGAGGCGTCTAACTTGGTTTTGCAGGATGTTTTGCATGTGATGTGGTATAGCAATGCTCATATTCAATTTGATTATGTATGAGATGACTATATGATGTAATTAACATGACCTGCGTGTCATGATTTGGCATGATGGCTGGAGCCATATGATTGCACTTTAATGACCTGCGTGTCAACCTTAAGTAATGCATTTATTTTATCTTGCTATGGAGATAGCAATATTATCTGGTGCATCGACAAGGTGATGGCAATCTTCGCGAAGGTGAACACCGACGCGAATGCCGAAGACGAAGAAATGAAAGACTTCTCCGTCAGAAGAGGCTATACCATATCATGCTATTATGAATTGCCTGAGATGTTTATCCCTCTTGATGCACCCTTCTTGATTGCGCGGTAGTCGCTTTTTATTAGGGTGATCTCTCACTTAAAATATCAAGTAGTTAGTGTTCTCCCAAGTGTAGCACTGTCACGGCACCTAACTTTTCGGGGTATCACAGGATCTCCCTGGGTACGAACAATTAGGGATGTGTGAGGCGGGTGAGTTGAGACCTCACAGCAAGATCACTTGGTTGTCTTGACGTTCTGGAAGGATCTCCCTGAGCTCGGAACACGCCCATCGAAAGATGAACAAGAGTCACATAGAGATGTGATCGGCAAGTTTGCCTACCGATTGAAGTTCGCGCCATCAGTGTTCATCTCGTTCAATGGCGTTGAATGGATATGCGGGTCTTGTATCACTCATAATCAATTTTGAGAGATATTGATTTGAGTGGGAGCGCACTTTAGAATAAAACTGTTTATTCACTAGTGCAAATTTCTTTATAAACAAAGTCTAAGTGAAACCTGTGTTTTCCGTTGTAGATCAAATGGCTCGCAACACCGTGTTCAACTTAGGCCCGTTGTTAGAGAAAGAGAAGTTAACTGCGACTGGAAACAACTATGCGGACTGGGTCCGCAACCTGAGGATTGTCCTCAGGAGCGCTAAGAAACTGTATGTACTTGAAAATGCTCTTCCAGCTAAACCGGCGGCAGAGGCCCCGGAAGATGAACAAAATGTCTGGGCCACTAAGGATGATGATCACAACTTAGTGCAGTGCCTCATGCTAGCTTGCATGTGTACAGACCTTCAAAAACGTTTTGAATTCCATAAACCCCGTAATATGATCCGGGAATTGGATGCTCTGTACAAGGAAACCACAAAGTCTGAACGATTTGATATCATGAAGGCTTTGATGGAATGCAAGATGGCTGAGGGTAGTTCAGTTGGCGAACACGTGGTCAAAATGATTGGCTATGCTGAAAGGCTTAAAACCCTGGAATTTCCACTTCCACCTGGCCATACGATGGACATGTTGCTTTCTTCACTCCCCCCGTCTTATGATGGTTTTGTATTAAACTACAACATGAGTGGGATGGAGAAGGAACCGGAAGAGGTGCTCGCCATGCTGAAAACTGCAGAAGGAGGACTGCAGAAAAATCGCAAGCAAGTGTTGCTTGTGAATAAAACCGCCAGTTTCAAAAAGAAGAAAGGCAAGCCAAAGAAGGGCAAGGGCGCCGGTAAGACCGGCTCCCAAAGCAACTCTAAGGGTGGAGCCAAGAATGAAACTGAGTGCTTCTACTGCAAGGGCACAGGACACTGGAAGAGAAACTGCAAGAAGTATCTGGAAGATAAGAAGTCCGGGAAAACCGGAAAAGGTATAATTGTTATACAAGTTAATGTCATTGACGTTTTGCTTGCTAGCGAAAATTCTAAGTCTTGGGTATTTGATACCGGATCGGTTGCTCACATTTGCAACTCGATACAGGGACTTCAGAAGGTGTGCAAGCTGGCAAAGAATGAAGTCGTGATGCGTGTCGGGAACGGCGCTGGGATCGCCGCTCAAGCCGTCGGCATTATGCCTCTACGTCTCCCTTCAGGATTTATCTTAGAACTAAGTAACTGTTATTTTGTTCCACTGTTGTGTAGAAACATTATCTCCGGATCATGTTTAGTACACGATGGGTATTCGTACAAGTCTGAGAACAATGGTTGTTCACTTTATTGTAAGGATATGTTTTATGGATTTGCACCCATTGTTGGGGCCTTTTCATACTAAATCTTGAATGTGGAAATGATGTCTTTAACGTGAATGCTAAACGCCTTAAGAAGGCTGATACCACCACCACTTTCTTGTGGCACTGTCGGCTTGGCCACATCGGAAAGAAACGCATGCAAAGACTCCATAAAGATGGAGTTTTACCGTCCCTTGATTTTCAATCATTTGACACATGTGAAGCTTGCTTGATGGGGAAAATGACCAAGACGCCGTTCACGGGTCATCCTGAACGGGCGGGTGAATTGTTGGAAATAATACATAGTGATGTATGTGGTCCAATGAACACGGCCGCACGGGGTGGGTATTTTTACTTCGTGACTTTTACTGATGATTTAAGTCGGTATGGCTATATCTACTTGATGAAGCATAAGTCGGAAACCTTTGAAAAGTTCAAAGAATTTCAGAATGAGGTAGAAAATCATCGTGACAAAAAGATTAAGTTTCTGCGGTCTGATCGCGGAGGCGAGTATCTTAGTCATGAGTTTGGCCAACATCTGAGTGACCGTGGAATCGTATCACAGCTTACGCCTCCCGGAACTCCACAGAGAAATGGAGTATCGGAACGACGTAACCGAACCTTGTTGGACATGGTAAGGTCGATGATGTCTCTTACAGATCTACCGATATCTTTTTGGGGTCACGCACTACTTACTGCCGCTTATACACTAAACAGAGCACCGTCTAAGTCTGTTGAGACGACGCCATTTGGATTATGGTATGGGAAGAAACCCAATGTGTCACATCTCAAGGTTTGGGGTTGTGAAGCTTATGTAAAACGTTTACAACCAAGCAAACTCGACCCCAGAGCAGACAAATGTTACTTTGTAGGTTATCCCAAAAACACCATTGGGTATTCCTTCTACCACCAGTCCGAGGGCAAAACATTTGTCGCAAAAGTTGGACACTTTCTCGAGAAAGAGTTTCTCGCCAAAGAATTAAGTGGGAGGACAGTGCAACTTAATGAGATTAGTGAATCTTCGGTGACCGTTGATATGGCTAAGGAACCGGAAGAAATTCCGCTAATTATCCCTACAACTGAGCCGGAAGTTGTCGCATATGATGCGGAAACTTCAGACAATGTTGTAACTGAACCGCGCAGATCAGGTAGGGCTATCCAGCCACCTGAGTGGTTTCATAACGAAATCTTCATTCTTGAAGACGATGAACCTGCGCACTACAAGGAAGCGATGGCGGGGCCCAGCTCAAAAGAATGGCACAAAGCCATGAGATCCGAAATGGAATCCATGTACGAAAACCAAGTTTGGAACTTGGAAGAACTTCCAGAAGGCGTAAAGACGATTGGTTGTAAATGGATTTTCAAAAGGAAGACGGACGCGGATGGTAACATTACTATCCACAAAGCTAGACTTGTCGCGAAAGGGTTCACGCAAGTTCCAGGAGTGGACTACGACGAGACTTTCTCGCCTGTAGCTATGCTTAGGTCTGTTCGGATATTACTAGCAATTGCTGCTTATTTCGATTATGAAATATGGCAGATGGATGTCAAAACGGCTTTCCTAAATGGAAACCTCAAAGAGGATGTATACATGATACAGCCAGAAGGTTTTGTCATTCATGAGGATGCTGGAAAGGTATGCAAACTTCAGAAAGCCATTTATGGTCTGAAGCAAGCGTCAAGGAGCTGGAACATTCGTTTTGATGAAGTGATCAAAGAGTTTGGCTTCATCAGAAATGACGAAGAATCTTGTGTATACAAGAAGTTTAGGGGGAGCGCAAAAGCATTTCTAATCTTGTATGTGGATGACATATTGTTGATTGGAAATGACGTGAATTTTCTTAGTGAAATAAAAGACTCATTGAAGAAAAGGTTTTCAATGAAAGACTTAGGCGAAGCGGCATATGTATTGGGCATCAGAATCTATAGAGATAGATCAAAACGCCTGATAGCGCTTAGCCAAAGCATGTACATTGACAAGGTGTTGAAAAGGTTCAACATGGAGAACTCCAAGAAAGGCCTACTCCCCATGTCACCTGGCACAGTGCTTTGCAAGAATCAGAGTCCTCGAACTCTCGATGAGCGAGTACAAATGAATGATGTTCCATATGCCTCGGCAGTTGGTTCTATTATGTATGCCATGCTATGTACAAGACCGGATGTTTCCTATGCGCTAAGTGTTAGCAGCCGGTACCAAAGTGATCCTGGATTGGAACACTGGGCCGCAGTCAAGGGTATTCTTAAGTACCTCAGACGGACCAAGGATTTACTCCTTGTGTACGGAGGTGATGAAGAGCTCATTGTAAGTGGTTACACTGATGCAGGCTTCATGACTGACCCAGATGACTTCAAATCTCAATCAGGCTATGTTTTCATGTTGAACGGTGGCGCAGTTGATTGGAAAAGTTCCAAGCAAAAGACTGTGGCAGATTCTACGACAGAGGCGGAGTATGTTGCAGCTTCAGAAGCCTCCAAGGAGGCGGTATGGATCAAGCAATTTCTTGAAGAACTTGGTGTGGTTCCAAGTGCTCTGGACCCAGTGGAGATCTATTGTGATAATAGTGGCGCTGTGGCTCAGGCAAGGGAGCCAAGTTCGCACCATAAGACAAGACATATTCAACGCAAATATAAACTCATTCGACATCATGTCGAAGAGGGTTTAGTGAAAGTACGCAAAGTTCACACGGATCTGAATGTGTCAGACCCGATGACAAAGCCTCTACCACGAGCAAAGCATGAGCAACACCGGATAGCCATTGGTGTTAGGGAAGCCATGTAACTGGATTATGACTCTAGTGCAAGTGGGAGTCTGTAGGAGATATGCCCTAGAGGCAGTAATATCAGTTATTTTGTATCTCCTGGTTTGTAATGAAAGTTTATGTTCCATGCTATAACTGCAATGATTCTCGAGTCTACAATAAAACGAGGCTTGGAGGGAAACTCATGTGCACGTGTGGGATAATAAACGAAAAAATGTATTCCTGGTCAAGCCTCTATGACTGGCTCGAGTATTGCATGATGATCCTGTTTTCCTGATCATGGGCATGTCTATGCCGGCAATTTTGAGGGCACAAATTGTTGGTAGAACACTTGTGTTGAATCGACCCAAATTAATGTTATGCTATGAGATACATTCGTCACAAGTTAATGGTATTTTACACAGGGAAGTTAATGTTTGCATAATTCCTTAGACCATGAGAGTGTCGAGTTCCTTCGTACTTGCTTCGTGAACTTTGGGGTTTGTTAAACGTCATCCGTAACTGGGTGGCTATTACGGCGGCTTACGGGTTCACGGAAAAGTATGGCAAGTAACGAGATAGCTCAAGATTGGGATTTGCTCCTCCGACGATGGAGAGATATACTCGGGCCCTCTCGGTGAAACGGTATCCATCATCGTCTGGCCAGACAACTTGTGATTTGATCACTGGGATACCGAAACACGGAAACGAGAAAAGAGAACAAAACCGGTAACGAGGTAACTTGCATAGTGGACAAATTGTTGATCCACGGGGGTGCAATAAATCTCACCTCGGGTGTTTTGTGACATATCGCGAAGCAACAGGAATAGCTCACGGCAACTGGAGGTTCACTCGAATATTCATTCGTGTGGGTATAGGGGTCAATATGGGTGTCCATGGCTCCGATGTTGATCATTGATCGGAAGGGGTTCCAGGTCATGTCTATGCTTCACCGAACCTATAGGGTCACACGCTTAAGGGTCATCTATCTGCTGAATACTAGACAGGGAGTCTGAGAGAAAATCACCGAAAAAGTTTCGGACACCGAAAAAGTTTTGGACAGCGGAAAGGTTCCGCAAAGAGGTCACCAGATGAGTTCCGGTGAAACTGAAAAGTTGTTTCAGAGGATACCATAAAGTCAAATTGTTTTCGGCACATGCCTGATAATTCTTGGAGGGTGCCAGAATCATTCTGGAAACTTCTGGGAATTTTCTGGAAGAAAAACCGGAAATGTTTCGGAGCTGCCGGAACCGCTTCAGATGCTTTTCGCAGATGAAAATCACTAATCTGGAATTGTTCCAGAACGCGTTGAAAATTATTTTAGTGGGTACTGGAATTGTTCTAAGCCCACGTAAATATTTTCAGTTTGAACGGACGCTGAAAAATGTCATCATGAATAGTGAAAGTGCTTTTTGGATAATTTTTTGGAAGCCACCTTTTAGGGCTTTTGCTAAAGGCTTCTAGAAGGGCTTGGGGGGCCATGAGAGCCCCTCATGCGGGGCCCCCTAGGGGTGGCCGGCCAAGGAAGGGGGAGCTCCTTGGAGCTCCACATGGCATCCCAAGTTTACCCTTATGCCCATGAGGTGTGACCTAATGCATGGGTTTTTGGTAATTAGTGGAGGAGCCCTACCCCTTGGCTTTCCTATAAATAGAGGAGATGGGGGCTGCCATCTCTTCATCCTTGCTCTCATACACATGCCATGCATTATCTGGCTTCTTCTCTCCCTCCCACGAAAAGAGTTTCGTAGAGCCGAAAGGCTGTCTGGGTTCCGGCAGGAACTAGTTCTGGACGGCGAAGCCCTGCCGGATAGCTGACACCGTATGTGTGCAACCCCGTAGAGAGGTCGTAGTTTCGGTCTTTTGCCCGAGGGGCTGTTCGAGTGTCCTCCCGAAGGGCTGTCCGAGTCTCCGTTCGAGTTTCGAGGGTCCTCCCGAAGGGCTGTCCGCGACATCGTCCGGGGGACTGTCCGACCGCCTCCCGAGGGACTGTCCGACCGCCTCCCGAAGGGCTGTCCGACGAGGGAGTACATCCTCGCAGTTGGGAGGTTGTAAATCCTAGCTGTGGGGATCTGCACCAACGATCACCACCGACTCTTCTTCCGCTGCGCTTCGAGTCGGTACGGATCAGATCAAACCTTGTATGCAGTCTCCATAGTGGTCCTGGGCGTGCTCGCTATACCGAAAATTTTCGTTTTCTGTCGCGTTCCCTTACACATATTACATAACTTCAGGAGTAATTAACACAAGCTCGAAAGCAGAGCATGTTTGACAAAAGGAGAGAATGCAATTTACCAAAGGCATCATGTATCAGGAAATAATTCACAAGGCGGTTAAACATGAAGGACACTGTCGAATAATATTCCAACAAAGGATCTGATGGTCCATAGCGGAGCTGATGTGAGCATCAGCACACAACCACATGAAGAAGGAATGCAAAGGCATTGGATTATAGAACATCTGACTAATTTGATGCTTAGATATCGAAGGAATTATGAGTTCCAATACGAAGGATTAGAAGCAGACACTCTGACCAAGGATGGGTAACTTGAATAGACCTAAGGGTACGATCAACGACAATTAGATTCGTCGAGAACCAGCTCATGTTCAAAATGACGTCTGAGCCGGAAAGAAAATTTTAAGAGGATCAACTGATGATTGCGTGCATTCGCACTCATGTTGAATCAATAGATCAAAATGACGGTGTCAAAGGATACTAATGAATATTGCCAGACATATGGGAAGCATCCCTAATGCAAGCAGACAAATATTTACAGAGCAATAAGCTGCTAAGGACTTTTGGAAGATCGAATAGTATTCCAATGTATCTTGTGAATCATTTGAACAAGGGGGAAGACCGGTTACTCAGTAAGTGCGAGGAATTATCCGTAGGGGGTATTCATGAGGCCAGGACTGCAAGGCAGTAAGCTTAAAGGATAGTCGGAACGATGAAGAGCAGTTCGGGGCATCTTGTAATAACAAGACCAAAGGGGATTGAATGTAAGAGTGGCAAGTGTATGTAGTTATCCATAAGGATATATCAGCGGTAGGGAATTTACAAAGGCGGTGGACACAAGTGTCTCGGGAAAACATCGAATAGCATCTTCGGAACCTTCTGGTGAAGCAGTCGATCATCTGGAATGAAGGGGCTCTCCGGTAGGAAGCGGTATCGAGAACCTAGAGTCGGCGTTAGTAAAAATCATTTAACCCGAATAGAAGAGAGATCAGAGTCCCAGAGTATAGAAGAGGAATAAAAGATCCTAATACCACCCAGTTGGCGACGTGGGCCCGTAAGCCACATAGCCAAGTTAGTAAATTAGTTTTTCGATGTCTAGACTCAACTTCGACCAAGGAATTGGAAGGGGGCTTCCTATAGGCAATCGGCTCTGATACCAACTTGTGACGCCCCCGACTCAATCATGCACTAATCATACACGCAAACATGCACGATCAAGCCCAGGGACTCACGAGAAGATATCACAACACAACTCTAACACAAATTAACGGAGATCCACGAATATTACAGGCCAGGGATCACGAGGATCCGAATACATAAGTCAGTCATACAAATAATATCTGGGTACACACATAGTTAGACAAGTTTTGCCTTAAGAAGACTAGCACAAACAACGACTCTAGATCGAAAGGCGAAGGCCTCCTGCCTGGGAGCCTCCGATCCTACTCCTTGTCGGCTGGCTCGATCCAGTAGTAAGTACCGTCTGGACCCTCCTGGTAGTAAGCTCCTGCAGTGGCGTCCGGCTCCTGGGCTCCATCGTCTGTTGTATCACCAAGTAGGGGAATATAGGGAAAAAGAGGAAGCAAAGCAACCGTGAGTACTCATCCGAAGTACTCAGCAAGCAAGGATCTACACTACATATGCAACATTATCAAAGGGGAAAGGCTTTATATGTGGATTGGGCTGCAGAAATTCCAGAATAGAGAGAAGGCCTAGTCCTATCGAAGACTAGCATCTTCAAACATCTTCACGAAGCCACCATCTTGCAGCAATAGAAGAGACTAGAATAGCATTTTATTAAGCAAACATGTTGAAGTAAGCCTAGAGATCCTTCCTCGACTCCCTGCGAGAAAGCGATCCCGAAGCTTCAATTAATTAAACAACTATCTAGTTCAAGTAATAGACCGGGATAACAAACTAAGCGTCCTTTACCGTAGGACAGGCTATCGATAGATTATTCTTCCCTGCAGGGGTGCACTACTGTTACCCAACACGCTCGATCACCTCTGGCCAGACACACTTGCTGGGTAATGCGCGGCCTCGGCAGATCAACACGGAGCAGCGCCCTACCTAGGCTGAGCAGAGAGGTCAGCACGCCGGACTAACCTATGCACCCAGAGGTCTTGGGCCATCGCCCTGGGCACCCTGCGCGTTGCGAGACTGGCCGGGGAGCAGGCGTGACACTGAACTCGTCAGTGAAGTATCCAGCCCAACCCCAACAATCAGCCCGCATGGTGATCCGTGACGTCTGAAGAGCTTTCGGGAGAAACGTACGACGTAGAGGGCCCCATAAACCATTATCCCGCATGGTGGTAGTGCATATAGGGCACGTCGACCCACTCAGATCAAATACCCAAATCCAATAGGCTCCTTTAGTAACATGCAGAGACAATCAGAGTTTCTGAAGCTCCGCCACAATATCACACTCGAGTGCCCTTCCGGCACACCCGACATCATCGATCCCCTACGGGTACCCATCAGGGTCGACCCGCCTGTAACAAAGGCCAAAGTAACCGTGTGGTCATAACATCAAAGGGGAAACCCCGAGGAATCACCCTCGGTGGATTCCACTTGATGAAATCATCAAGGTGAACGTATGAGGCATCACCCTCGAGGTTCACACTGAGGGGTTGCACGACAGAGTCGTATCAGAAGTGGAGAAGGAGGAATCACCCTCGATGACCACGACCGAACAACTACACTGCAGAGTATTCATCAGGAGTGCGTTATGAGGTATCACCCTCGACACTCGATAGTAACTATGCAGACTCGTACAACTAAGGGGGTAAAGTGATGTGTCGGTCTCTGGTCGACGATCACATTGATCGAGTCGTCGATAATCAAGCAGGGGCAACAAGGGTAAGGTGGTGGGGGTCACTGATGGTTCACTACCAACCTATACTAAGCAGTTTAACATAGGCAGGTAAGGTAACAATAAACAGGTTACAAAAGCAGGCTATGCATCAGAATAGGAACAAACAGTAACAGTAGGAAAATCTAATTCAAGCAGGAGAAATTGAATGGGCGATATCTGGATGCTCAAGGGGGGGGGGGGGGGGGCTTGCCTGGTTGCTCTGGCAAGAGAGAGAGGGGTCGTCAACGGGCTGCTCGTCTGGAGCGTAGTCGTAGTCAACTGCAACGGCGTCGGTCTCAGCGTCTATCGAGAGAGAAGGAGGGGGAGAGAAACAATAAATTCACGGCAAAAATGCAAACAATATGTATGACATGCCTAAATGCTATGCCGAGGTGTTCTACTGCCTATCTAAATGATTTAGTTAATTTAGGAATTTATTTGGATTTATTTTATTAAGGTCGAGCACTATTCATTTATTGAAATCAGTCTAAAAGTTCCATGTTTAGGTAGCTAGGGGCATCTGACAGATGAACGGACCACGTATTCGGATGCGTCTCAAAATTCTGAGCAACTTTCATGTACAAAGTATTTTCATCTGAGCTACGGTTTATTTTATATTTATTTTTAAAGATTTAATCAATATTCTGAATTTAATTTAATTATTTAATTTAGGATTATCCAAAACAGTGAATGGTGACATCATCATGACATCACCATGACATCAGCAGGTCAACCTGACAGGTGGGGCCCACCTGTCATTGACTGTTTATTAACACATTAACTAAACAATGTTAATTAGTTTAATTAGGTTAATTCAACAGTGTTAATTAAGTTAGTTAATTATTTAGTTAATTAATTAATTACTTAATTAATATTTACTTTTATTTGTGTATTTATTTATTTATTTTCGTTTCTGGGCTGGGCCCCGTTTGGCAGTGGCCCAGAGGGGGCCATAGCGTGCGCTGGCGCTAGCGGGCAGCGGTGTGGGCGAACGGGCGCAGCCACGGGCGAACCCGTGCGGCGGCCGGCAACGGTGCGCAGCGAGCGAGGCGACGGCGGGGCTGCGGCTGGTGCCGAGGCAGGGGCGTAGGGGGCGGGCTCGCGCGGCATAGGGCGCGCGCGGCCAAGATAGCAGGCGCGAGCTGGAGGGGGCCGCGGGGCGCGGGCCAGCGCGGCGGCGGAGGCAGAGCCGGCGAGGCCCGGGCGAGGCCACGGCGCGGGCAGCAGCAGTTCTGTGGCAGTTGAGGCCGCGGGCGCGCAAGCGGCCAGGGAGCAGCGAGCGGCGGCAGACGGGCGAGCACGGAGGGTCGCGGGGCTGCGCGGCGACGGCGGAGCGGGGTGCAGCACGCTTGGTGAGCGGGCGTTACCGGGGTAGGGCCTCGGGTGACCATGTGCAAGAGCACGGTGAGGCGAGGGCATCACCGCGCGGTGCGGCCAGGGTCGGACGGGCACGGCGTCGGGCGTGCGGGCGAGTCGCGCGCACGGCAAGGCAACTCCGGAAGGACGAGGACGGCGCGCCGAGGCCAGGGGCGGAGGCGACGAGTGGTGAGGCCGTGCGCGGAGGGGGGGGGGAGATGGGAGGAGAGGGCGGGGGGGTGTGGCTCACGGACGTGGCAGGGGCACAGGGGCGGCGAGGCTCGGGGAAGCGGCTCGGGGCAGGGGACGAGGAGGCGCCGGCGAAGACGGTGGGGCGGCGTCGGGCATCCTCGAGGCGGCGGGGATCAATCCCGATCCAGGAGGGGATCGGGGGAGGAAGAGAGAGTGAGCGAGGGGGGGTTCTGGGTGGATAAGGTTAGGGTTTGGCCAGGGGAGGCCATATAGGGGGGCGGGGAGGGCCGGCCTGCTGGGTCGAGGCCCAGTTGGCCAAGGGGGGGTTTGCTGTTTTTATTTTTACTTTGTTTTCTTTTCTGCTTTTCTTTTGTTTCTATTTTTGCAATAATGTGTGGCCTCAAACACTGTTTTGTAAAATAGGTAACTTGTTCCAATAAATACAGTGCATTAGTTAGTACTGCTAAAAATTGGTTTGGAGGCTAATGGAGTTCACACAAATTTTGTATTAAATAAAATGTATTAAACCTTGTTGTTTTGGTACTGTTAGAGTCACTTAATTAATTTATTAATTATTGGTTACAATTTTAGAATTATCTCTGGAATATTTGTTATTTAATGAACATTTTAGTTTCTTTTCAATAACTTTTATTTTGCACTTTGAATTTAATTGAAATTTGAACTAGGAGTTTGAAATGCAATATGATGCAAATGATGATTAGGCACTGTTAAACTTGCTGACATGGCATTAACTAAGGGTGATCATTATTGTTCATTACAGGGGGTGTCACAATCGTAGGCATAGGGTCACCCTGACGTAATCCCTTTTTCGTCTGGAAGTAATGGCCTACATCATCATTGACTTTGATAGCCACACTACCTCCAGTAACGAAATTTTGGATCCACTCACGCCATTTATCAGAGAAGCCTTTCATTCTGAGGGTCTGTTGGAGAAACGACCATTTGACTTTATCTCACCCTTGAATTTTGGTTTCTCCCATGATTATGAAATAACCCAATTAATGGGGACGTCCAAAGTCCACCTTTAATTTCTTAAAAAATGGCTTTAAATCCTAAGATTTGCATCCTTCTTTTTTAATATTTTCCAACACGAATCCGGTTTTACTGCTTATGACCAGTTTAATTGGTCTCTCAAATCCCACAATCATAATGCGTCCACCACATGAATGACCGATTTAATCGGGTCACTCAAATCCCACAATTATAATGCGTCTTCTCTCAGTCCCACAATTAATGTGTCCTTGTGTGCCACCAATCTCTCAATCCCACAATTATGTGTCCTTATTTGACTCATTCTCTTCTTTTGTTAGCCTGCGCTTAGTGCCTCCTAGGCCGGCTTATTGAATTGATGGTACCAAGGTAACAAAAGACGTATATAAATTGATGGAGTTGGCTGGAAAATGGGCGAGGTGGAACTATTTAACAGGAGGATCAACCGTTTATATGTACACTTACCTATCTAGCTCAGTTGGCTACATCTTGAGGTGTTGTGCGTGAGGTCGCTGGTTCAAGTCCTTACGGCAGCATTTACTGTTTGCAATATCGTAGGCCCAACAAAGCTGTGACGGACGAAGGATCCACCCTGAGCGATGGACAAATCGGGAGAAGGCAGTGGCCAAACATTTCACAAGCGTAGCACCACCTAAGCCCATTTTTTTTTCTTTTAGTTTCCTTTTTCCTTTTCTCTGTTTTCTTTTTTCCCTTTCCCTCCTTTCTTGTTTTTCCTTCTTCTTTCAGTTTTCCTTTTTAATTGTAATTTTTACTTTTTTCTATTTCTTTTTATTATTATTTTCATATATTCTTCAAAACATGTTTGTGTTTTCGAAAAATGTTCATAAATATCGAAAGTGTTTGTGTATTTAAAAAATATATTCCTTTTCATATTATTGTCACGCATTCAAAAAAAGTTTGAATTTTCAAAAAAATTCCGGTGTTTTCAAATTGTTCTCAGTTAAAAACTTCTTTTCTCAATATCGAGTTTTCGAAATTTGTCAGGATTCTTAAAAAAATATCAAGACCATGTTCACGCTTTTCCAAAAAATGAAATTTGTTCGAGTTGTTCAAACAATTGTTGGATTATTCACATTTTTTTTTAAATAATCAGAGAAAGTCAATAAGATGTCTGGATTCTGCGTTATAATTTGTTCTTAAACATGTGCGCTCCTCATTTTTCGCTCTTCATAGTTTGTTGTTTTAAGATGCATTTGAAGATTTTATATTATTTTGTGAAGCTAATCTATGAAGGTAATCCTCCTTTCGTCATGAAACTTGCCATCCAGTTGGTCATGGTGAGCTCGCTTTTAGTGCATGATGGAAATTTTGATGCCATCATGGATTTTCGGCAATCTATGACATTTCCAGATCTCTTCCAATGAATTTGTGCTTAGATGAGGTCCTAAGTGCATTAAAATGCTTAGCAACTAATCTCCCCAGTGCATAGGTGCTTAGTTTGTGTAGCTAACCTTCCTTCATATAATTTTTTAATAAAAAATCCTTCATTATTGGTTGGTATGCATTCTGCATAGGTCCGCGCACTTAGCATTGTTTCTTCTAGGGATCATCAAACTGCCCTGTCTTCTTAATTGCTTTGCCATATCAGCTTTTTGCCTATGTGCCATTCTTAGCACTAGTAGACCATGGAGCACTTAGAAGGGCCTCAGAAAACACCATCAAAATCTATCATAGCATATTTCTGGTAGTGTTGACAAGCCTCCAAGCATGAAATTAGTATCAACAAAGAGGGTGAAAAGTGAATTATCGATTTACAAGAGCTGGCAAGCCTTTCGAAGGGGAACTCACAACCTTTCCGGGAGGAGGCGGCCGAACAAGATCTAAATTTTGGGATAGAATTGAGAGGGAAGGCGGAAATCCAATTGGGCTCTCAGGAACACATGCTCCTGCGCGTGAAAAATGCTTTTCAAATGTCATTTTTTTAAAACTTAGATGTGTTCATAGTCACATCCAAATGGTATCTGGAAATTTTTAGGTGAAAAGTGTATTTTGGTCTGTGCAAAAAAGCAAGTTGAATACCAAATGTTCCCTCCAAATGTTACACTCAATTTTGTTTTTTCACCGACAAAACAATGCTACTCTATTTCGCATGAAGAATGTCAAGCATGCTTGCGACACTAACATGAACATCTACATAAAAAGAAGTCAGAATTAAATTTGTTTAACATTTGGTTTGAATTTACTGTTCACAAGGGAGCAAATGCAACCGGGAGTCAAAACGGCCCTCTGGCAGTAGGGGACACTTGGAAGTGTCTCATTTTTCTAGCTACAGCTAGCGTCATTGCATTGGGACTTGGAACTTTCCCAGTCGTTGCATTAGCTAATAAAAACGGAGGGGTGTCGATCCCTTTCTTCCCTCTCCTGCAATCATTTATTTTAAAATTAACATCAAAAGACAAAAAGTTCAGTTGGGAGTGTTCTCATGGCTTTATTGAAATTTGTTCTCCGCATGCCTTTCCATTTCTACTGGCTAGAAGGTACATTCCTACGTGCCTACACGCACTCTCTTTTCTTCTTTTTCTCCAAAAGAAGAGCAAAGAATTTTTACTTCAAATTTAAGAACATCAAAAGACATGAGTTGAGTTGGGAGTACTCATGGCTTTGTTCCGTCCTTGTGCCTTTTGTGTTCTTTACTAGGGTGTACTTATAGTCGTACGTTTTCTAACACAATCGTATTTCGTTTACCCAAGATGAGGACTAAGAATCGATGCCCTTGGAGTATATATATGGCAAAAGATTCTTTATTTTGCATAAAACTAATTACTAAAGCAGAACGGCATGCATCTATGCGCGGCAACCAACAGCTTTTGTGGTGATCACATTTGTTGGCCATGCGCGCACTTGTGGTGATCAACTAACATCCGGAGTGCCGTGCTAACATGTGGAGTGCCGTGCTAAGAAAGAGCACGGGCAGAAGATCGTTGTAATATGATGGTGAACTGATAGAAAGACTGACAGTAGCACAACCACATAATAAATCATTGAAGATGGTTTGAAAAATTCCCTCTAGATTGTGAAATGTCCTCATCAAGGGTTGCTGGAATATCTGGGTTGTGAGAAATGGTTTGTTATAAAAAAAATGAGTGGCTGACAGTTCAATCATGGAGAAACATGTCAAAGTCTCGTGTATTCTTAGTGAAGCACAAAGCCAAGCAACTGAATTATTTAAGCTAAACAACTTGGATTGATCTTCACCATTCGGTTGTACCCTCTGCAACCTTCCTTTTTTGTTTCCTTATTCTCTTTTATTTACCTTTGTACATACTCTTATTAGGCAATAAAATTTGCAGTAGGAGCTTGCCTTATTGTTTTCATATCAAAAATAAAATGGAGCCACTACCCCATAAATACAATACTGTGACTGCCAAAAATATGCCTACACTGACGAGTATCAGTCTGTCAGTAACTGGTAGTCTGTGTAACTAATTGTCACCAGATAAAAGGGTCCTTAATCTTTGAGCAATCTAGCTACAAAATTATATGAAGTGTCTTAATTGCTTAGACATATGTCATCCCGTCAGCATCTCTACTCCTCGTACGCGACGGAGCCACCGCGGAGTTAGGGTTCATGCATGTTCAAGGTTAGCCTAATTGAACACATCGAACTTGGAAGGAAGGAGAGGTGGTGATCAAGACTTCAGGAGTGGGACAGATGTAAACGGCTGGTATGATCAAAATGGTTGAGAGGGCGACAATTATCGTTCGAATTTTAATCCAGAGAGCGCTCTAGGTTGTGCAAGGTAACAATAGGTTGCATAGGTGCATGTCCGGCATTGCACACAGCAAGAGTATTTTGTGATAATGTTCTTGTATTATACAGGAAACCAGTTGAATCATCTTGTCTTGTGATTTGCTTGGAGATATGTGGCACCGCGAGCTGTTCTAATATTATGTCAGGGCGTGCCATTGTTGAGTCAGTGTTCATACATGAATGCACGTCCAAGTAAAGGTGAAATTGACAAAGCAAAACATAAACATAAACATAGGCAGTCCAAGGAATCATCATCAAGTACATGTTAATTGACACTAAATGTGCAACCCTATAGCATGTAACATATATTTCACCTTGGATTAATTAATGCAAATCCACACAATAGTAAAAGAATTTCCAAGACCATGCTAATAACAATGCATATTCATTAAGATAGTTTGTCTTGCAACACCACAAGAAACAGAATATGGCACAACGACATCCCACAAGCTGAGCACTCGAGCCACCACAGCAGGAACCTGCTAGACACAATGCAAAGAGAGAAAAACGAAGAAGCGCAAAGACATAATGCCATGTCAGGCATTACAGGCTATAGGAAAGCTAATATTTTGATCGCCGACGTAGTCGACCGCGTCGCACACCACCCTGACGTCGTATGGCCTCGTGTAGGCAGCCGGCCCGACCCTGTACTTCACCACGGCCAGCACCAGCACGCCGATCGCCGGAGCCCTGCCGGAGGGGCCTATGCCTAAGAACGGGCCAAACAGGGTGCCCGACTGGCTCATGTTCACCGTAGCCCCCGGCGGCTGCCAGTGCCATGGCGGCGACGCGGGCGGGCCAGGGTACCCGGCCCCCAGTTTGTAGTCCTTGCCGTTCGACTTGAACTGCAGGTAGACGATGACGCTGCTGTACTTCACCCCGGCGCGGTGGCTGGTGTTGTTGGCGGAGAGGGTGAGGTTCAGCTGCCTCGTCTTGCTTTTACGGTCGAGCTTGCCGGTGACAGCGCCAGTGACGGAGAAGACAATCCTCGCGGGTCGGAGGACCGCGGAGACAGCGATGACGACGGCGGTCACGGCAAGGGTCCCCATGAGGGCGGCGAGGATATAGCGCTTCGTTCTCCATCCGCGAGGATGAACTGCCGCTTTCACCATTGCTAGCTAGCTACTCCACCTTGCGCTAGCTGTTGGTTAGCTATGAGCTTATTAGGAGTTATGACTGACAAGCTAGGCAAAGATCGATATATCATATCCCCTCGGCCTCGGAGGGTAAAGCGATCGATATGGAGAATACATTTCTTTTTTAATTTTCCTACAGTTATCTTTGCAACAGGCAGAAGCGTGAGCTACAAGTAATAATCGCAAAAGTGCTCTAGCATGTTTTTACATGCCGAAAGCCCGAAATTCCTATGATCATATCTCGACATATGCAACTCTGAGTTGCCTTGTCACTTCAAGGTCTTTGGCCTGTGAAAATTCTAGATATTTGCACACCATTTCTATGATGCTACCGCTGGATCAAGATCCTAATATTAGCATTCATAGTTAGACTTTTGTTCAAAAGAGTACGAGTTAGCTAGACTCTTCTTTTTCTCAAGATAGCTTCCATCTAAATACTGTAGTGGAGTAATTAAGTATGCTCGAGGTAGCTTCCTCCGAGAGTCTAAGTACAACTTTCACTTTAGCTTTCACACATGTGGGCACGTTACGGTATGAATTGTAGACAAATCTATGGAAAGGGAATATATAGCTCGACTGACCAATTTAATTAGCTGCACCTGCACTGCATCACTAGCTAGCCAGGTTCGTACACAGGACTAGCCGTAGAGTGTGTTTTAAAAAATATAACCATTTTTTGTAACCAATCTGCAAGAAAAGTAACATGTTTACTTTTAATTTTTGCACACATCATAAATACTTATATTTTTGTGGCCAATATTTGCAGGCATATGCTTGGTAATTGACATCATGATTTTCTTGAGATTATTTAAGCTTTTCTTTGAGGAACGGCCATCATGGCTAGCTCTATTGAATTTAAACAAGCATTACATCGTCCATGAGTCTGGAAATCAGATAGCCCGGGGGTTCATCCGTCCAACTAAGAGAAGTCTTACTAAAATAACCATAATTAGCTAGCGCATCCGCCGTTTGATTAGAAGAACGAAAACAATGCTTAAAAATGACTTTTCTAATCAACGAAGCCACATCCACACATTTCACAATGATTGCTGCAGTAGCATACCATCATCTTGTATGTCCAGTATAGTAGTCTACAACAATCAAAGAATCAGACTCAACTTCCACACGGGGAAACCTAAGGAGTTTGCGAATATCAGTCCATCACGCATAGCCATTTCCTTAGTAGTGAAGACAACAGCAGCATATGGGATATATTTGAGCTTAGTAGACACAATTTTGTCTTTCTAAAAGTCGGGGGGGGGGGGGGGTTGTTAATTAAAAGGTACCGCGATATAGTAGGTGAACCAAAATAAAGTTGCAGAGGAAAAAATTAGCCAAAGCAAAGTACTAGTTTAGATGGATAAACGGAGTGTCGAATCTTAGTCCTTTTCCTTTTCTCGAGATAGCTTCCACCTTGAGGTTGCTTCCATCCGACTCTAAATAACTGGCTAGTGCAAATTTCACTTTAACATGTGTATACTATGTAGCAAGGCACGTGCTATCATATCAATATATATGCATCCATCCATCCATCCATCCATGGAATAGCCAGCAGGTCCGGCCGATTAAGCAATAGCTACTCTATGCACGACTACAAGAATACATCCAATCTCCAATTCATGGATAATAGTAAGGGCGACAGCAACGACGACAGCGAGGACACAAGAGTCCGGTGGTTGATCGATGTGGCCCGGTACGCGGCGGCGGCCCTGGTGACCGCGGTCACCTTGGCGGTCATCGCCAGGGCTGTCACCGTGTCCCTCCGCTCTGAGCCGATCACCATCGAAGTCGCCAATTCGTCCGTCTCCGTGTCCGTGAAGGGCTTGCCGCCGGCACCGGTTACAGTGAGCATCTCTCTGAACCTGCTGTCGTACAACCCAAGCGGCCGCGTCGGCGTCCAGTATAGCAACGTCAACATGAGCCTCCTCGACAGGAGCGGCAAGGCGATCACCTGGTTGAGCGTTCCGAATGGCACCAGCCACGGCATCGTGGTGGGGCCGACAACGGTGCGGCAGACGCTGGTGACGGGGGACCTCGAGGTGCCGGATGAGGTACCCAGCGAGTTCGCCGAGAGGATGCGGCCTCGCAGCAGTAATGGGACGACGTCTGCCGGCCAGGAGATCAAAGAGGCGGCGGTGCACCTTCATGGCTTGCTCCAGACCCAGATCTCCGGGTTCACCTACAGTCACGGCCGCGTCACCGCTTTCCGCTGCTTTCCGGTCACCATCGGCGTCTCGCCGCTCCACCTGTCTGCAGGCGACGCGCCTTGCGATGAGGTGCCGCCCTAGCTAGCTGTGCCTCTGCACATGTTGTGCAGCTGTGGTGATGAGTAAATTAGACGCCTCGTCATTTGAATGAAAGTAAGCTGCGAGATCGAAGTCAAGTGTGGTTTTGAATTATTACCAACCCGCGCGTCGCCACGGGCGAGGAAACATGAAGAGAAACGCATTAAGTCATCTGAGTAATATTGTAATTTCACAACAAGTGTTTAACTTTTTTGAGAATTAATAGTAGTCTAGAAGTCGTTTTATGAGATGAAGCACCATTTGACTCCTTAGAGCGTCTCGCGAACTGAGCTTAGCTTAGATGATCAGGTTTCTCGTAGTGGAACCAACCCACCAGAGTTTAAGTAATAAAGTTGGCACTGGTGCACGCATTTTTCTAGATTTGTTTCAGACTTTCCGGCAATATTCGTTCTATGAAAGGAGACTTTCCCATCGACTATGACGCCTATGGCGACTTCATGAATCTCATGACGTGTTTACGCGCGTGTTTTATAGAGATGAATGTATGTGCGTGTATAGGAGCATCTACAATTGTACCGTGTTAACAAAAAGACTTCTTAGAGCGTGCTGGCACATTCCCTACAATAGAGGACAGTAAAACCGAGCCTAATCCGAGGCCTCTCACGCATCCAAGCTTTCTACCGTCAGATTTCGTGTCTTGATCATTATTGGCCGTCCGGTACACCTCCTCTCGCGCGTGGGCTGCTCCTCACCTTCTCTCGCGCGTGGGCTGCTCCTGGGCCAGCTGTCCTATGGGCAGCAGCTCCCGAAACCAAATCGAGGCTCTCTCGTTCTTTTATACGACGAGACGTTCGATCCCGGATGGACGGCGATCGTTCGTTTCCTCCCGTCCACCCTGACCTCTCATCCCTCTCGTTCAATTCCCACCCCCATCTCTACTCTCTCTCTCACCCACGACACAGGCGGCGCCGCCACCATCCCGGTCAGATGAGGAACGGACGAGGCGCGCAACGGCATATGACGGACGCGCTCAAGCCGAGGTGCCACGAGGGGTTCCAGCGTGAAGCGATAGACGAGCGGACCCATCCCTCCCAAGTAGTTCCGCTGACCTTTCGTTGCTGGCGACCTCAACCTTGGGCGGATCCTAGGTCCGCCGCCGCCCCCGGCTCGTAGGCCCGCCGCCTTGACGGTGTCCGAGGCTCTCCCAACCCCGCCCCTTTTTTCATTCGGCAATGGTCTGGTCTGCTCCACCGTGCCAGAAGAGGACCAGTCACCTTCGACGCCTTCCACGCGGTGGTCGAGCCCATGGAGTCGTTCAACCACGCAACATCCTTGATGCCGGCGCTGAACTTCCCTGGCCAGACGACGCCGACTATTCTCCGGCAGACCAGGTGTTCCATCCTTAAGCATGGCCGTGGTGTGAGTGCAGGGGCGGAGCCAGCCCAGCGGGCCGCCCCGGGCCCTCTTCATGTACTGTAGCGATGTGCACAGTAATTCGCTACAATCTAGGAAGAAATTGGGCCTCATGCCCCGGGCCTGGGCCCTGGGGGCCTGGGGCCTGTATCCGCCACTGTGTGAGTGTGATACAATGTGTTCATTTGCTCAGGCGAACACTTCTTTCTTTGAAGAAATAGTTGCCTGCTCTTTTTTCCCCCTTTAGATGTTTTTGATTGTCTCGTCACTCCTACATGCACTGGCTACTAAGAGATTATGCATGAGATGTGATCGATTTTACCCACATTGATTTTTTATTGATCAGGTGACTGCTTTGTACAATCTGAAAAAAAAATGAAGCTATACCCTCTCTGCCTTCCATTGAGACCTCCCGACGTTTGTCAGCCATGTTCGCTGCTTAGTTCTGAGTTAGTTAGCGATCCTTCTTCATCCATGTGATATCGTAGATGTTCCCATATCAAACCCAGCTGATTTACTGTTTCCTGTTGCAGGGGTTGCCGTGCTTGTTTGTTTGGAATTTCTATATTGGAATTGGAATTGCTCGGAACGTGTGCCTGGGAAACGTATCTGATGCACCAGGTCAATTGGTGCTACCGGTGCACCGAACCCCGTTGCACATTCAAAAATGTTTGAAAAATACGGAAAAAAATTAGTGCATCGACAAAGCATCAATGTATGTTGTCACAAAATTTCGAATCAAAATTCAAAACAATGCTCAAGATACGAAAATGACAGATTTGACGTCAATATGCTAATGGGCCAAAACTGAAGCCCAATTTGTGTTATTTACTATTCAGTGTCAAATTTATCATTTTTGTATCTTAAGCAATGTTTCGAATTTTGATTTGAATTTTTGTGACAACATACATTGATGTTGTGTCAATGCACTAAATTTTTTCTAGATTTTTTGAACATTTTTGAATCTGCAATGGGCGACCGGTGCACCGGTAGCACCAATTGCCCCGGTGCACCAGATACATCCCCCCTGTGCCTGACCCACAACTGCGATCATGGCTGCTAGAGAGGTATACTTGTTAGAATTTCTGTATTTGAATTGCTCAGAAGGTGTTCCTACTTTGAACACAAATGTGTTTTGACTCTTGCAGGGCTTATGTTTGATGTAGAATATCCAAGAGGCACGAGAGCTGCCAGAGTTCTCATTCAGGTATGTTACCACTGTGGCACTATCACCGCTTCATTTGGTTTGACAGGTGTTGTGATTTTCATTATCAACATGCACTTCTGCGGATGCTTTGAGCGGCCCATATTAACGGTTGCTACAGTTTGCAACTTCATGTTCCAAGTTGTTTGAGAGACAGGTCCATCAATTCATTTCCAGTTCAGCTTACTGCTTTTTGCTTGTGTTGTGTTTATAACTTGCCAAACAGGATAACAGGTTAGTGATATAAAGAAGAACCACAAGTTTTAGAAATACGATGATTTTTCTGGTAGATGGCTATTATAAATACATGACTAGCTTCTACCAGAACAACCATAAGAATATGACAATTTTTAGCATTGCCTTTTGCTATTAAATGTGTATATTTTCAGAAAATTTATTTTAATGCACGACTTGATGTACATCTCCTGAGTACATGGATGAACTAATAAGTGAACCATGCAACTGTGTTTCGACTTATCTACTTTTAGAGTAGGAGGTCAAAGCGAGCATGCGAAGAACTTTTGAGCCATCTACTTGAAGGAATATTAGTTTGTTATAGGTGAATATTTTGATGTTACAAATTTGAATGCAACCAGTTATTAGTATGCTAAACTTTTTTACCTGATAAAACTACCTGGCATGTATAAAATGGATGATACTCAGTTTGGGGTCCATTGTATCATGTGCATTTGGAGTTTGACATTGATAGACAATGGTGGAACGACCACGATCAATCTACTTTGTTGCTTCATCTTGCAGTTCAATAATGATATGCTAAATTATCAGCATTATGATTTGGAATAAAGAATTTCTAGGCGTCATCTTCTTACATTAGTATTTGGAATAAACATTCCCTCGATTCTTAAGGTACTTAAATGGTTGTTCAAATTGTATGGTCCTTTCATTTCTAAAATTATCTTTTCAGTGCATTATTTTAGAATAAATAGCTCTTACATTTTATGGGGTTTCTTGCCAAATGGGTCCTACTCTATATGCATTCTTATTCGGAACCTCTACAGCTATTTGTCATGAGCATAGGGCATTGCTGCATCTTATCTGGCTGTGTACAAATTTATCACAATATTACCCTTTATGTTGCATCTTTAATTTAGTCCTCAAGTATGTCTACCTTCTTGTTCATCAGACTTGAAGAGAGACTAATTCTGCTGCGACCATAAGTGGTGGTGATTTCTGTACATGCATTGAACCAACTAGAGTTGACATTGATTCTGTTGCTTCTTTCTTGGTAAGAATAATGTGCGCTCATCTTTGCATAGTTTTTATATAGTTAAGTTTGTAATGTACATGACCAAGTGTGGCCACATGGCTCACCAAATAGTATTTGTAGTGTCTTGGACGTTATTTATACAAAATTTTCATTTGTATTGATCTGAACAGAAAGGTCATGGTTGCATTTTCGTTCCGTGTATGTAGTATTTCCACTACTCTTTTTCCTATACAAATATACAGGGCACAAGCATTGTCAATATCAAATGCACCAAGGGCTGAACGAGCTCATCCATCCAGTGAGAGCATTGCAACTTTCCACATGCCATTGATTAATCCATCTGTTTAGTCGCATCAGATACTCCATCCTTTAATTATATCGCCGATGTCACTTACATATATGTAACTAAGAGAAAATAGGACTTTGTAAGGATGTCAGACTATTATTATTTTGACGTGTTTCGCTGAGAAGCTTTGTCAAGATTAGTATAGTGATCAGTTTCATGGATTGCCGTTTGTTTTCACTTTCCTTGTACGATCACCTCTTGGCACATTCATGCTCATGAAATGCTTATGTTGTAGATTTATAATTCAATTTATGGGATGTTAGAAAAATCTAGGTAGACATGGAACTTAGAGGATGGTCAAT
Source organism: Thinopyrum elongatum (assembly GCA_011799875.1). NCBI lineage: Eukaryota > Viridiplantae > Streptophyta > Magnoliopsida > Poales > Poaceae > Thinopyrum > Thinopyrum elongatum. The sequence goes on from CM022303.1 coordinate 55,666,274, forward strand.
ATGACCCGGAAAATATACAAGATGATAGTTATAGAAAATGATAAATATTGGCTTAGGTTCAGAACTTAGGAATTCAGTTCTTTCATGTCTATGTATTTGTAAAATTATATCACTCTATTGGAAAATTAGACAGGCGCAGCAACGCACGCCAACCATGATCTAGTAAAGTTATATTTAAGGAGGAAAAATAGTTGTTCGCCTAAAGCCCAAATATTGTGAAATGTGACTTTCCCCCCTAACCCCCCCCCCCCCCCCCTCAATCTCCTCAAGACCTCAGGTTTAGTTCAGTCTTCACTTCGACCATGCCGCCGCTGCCGGAACACTCCTCGCCGACCTTCCGTCACCCCGGTGAGTTTAAAATCGAACCCCCACCTCCCCCTAATCTCCCGCAAGCCTCGTGGGGACCGGAATCCAACCGACGGCTTGGAATTATGCGAAATCGGGAAACAACCACTAAATCCTACGTCCCACGTGCACCAATGTGGATATATGGAAATTCCCCTCCGCTGATTTGTCCTGTAGCTGGTTCCTTGCAGGGGCTCACCTCAAACTCCATGTGCACCTCCTGGGCCCCCCACACACATTGGAACCTGGTCAGCTGACTTGCTAGCCTCCCACCTGTTATATTCTCCCACTGCAGGAATAGCTATCAACCCATGGTTCTGCATCTTCACAACCGCCAGGAACCCTGTAGCAACGAAGTATGTCTACCAGAGGGGGGAGGGGTGAATAGGAGTTTTAAATTTTCTTCGAAAAACTCAAATCTCTCAGAACCCAGCAGCGGAACGAAAGAAAAACAGACTATAGTGAACTAAAACAGAGTATCGAAAGGAAACTACGACATGCACTGATACAGATCACACAAATGAAAATGCATCGAAGGAAAACATGGGTGATAGGGATAACCGAAGATGCTCGATGGTGACAAGGTATTTGTTCGAACAGTTCGTCTTTCTGCACAAGGACTACGTCTGGTTGGAGGAGATAAACTCTCTTCACCCTATTCTCTTCGACAATCGATTCGTCAACCGATGCCGATAAGTCGTGGTAGATACTTGAAGGCGATCTCCAAACCTTTACAAACTTCTTCTTCGAGAACCACAATCACTCTTGGTCTCTGAAGAAATTGACACCTAACCGTTTAGAGAGTTTGCAGCTCTCAAGAGTAATAGGCGGAGCGTACTAGACTTAGATTCCAGTGATGCTAACCACTATCTAATTCTTCGGCTCTAGGATTTTTCTCTCGGTGGATTTTAAACTCAAATCGCTCAGAGAGTGGGTTGCTCAACAACCTTCTCAGAATCAAATGGAGCAGCCACCGGACAAAGCCGACGCGGGGTGGCTATTTATAGCCGCAGCCTTCCCAGATGAGAAATGACCATTTTGGACATGAGGTCCAGCCAATGGCCAACCGACACATTTGCAACGGTCGGATTTTGCAGCAACGGTAACATTACTTGAGGAACAAGTAATGCTAACTCCTTGGTCCGAGACAAATCTCTCGCAGCGAAGAAGATCACAGTCTCTTGCTGGCAAGTATTTGCTCGGAACACAAAGAGATTTCTCTCACAACTTTCATAGGATTTGGGTTTAGCATCAGAGAATCAAAGCTTCGAACGCTACACCCCTCTTAATAGTAGGTGGTCCTATGACTCAAGGAAAGAATAGGAACAACGAAATAAATGCTACGTCTTCACTTCGTCTTCATTCTTCCTCGAACGCGGTCATCTTCTTCGAACAGACACCGACCCAATTGCTTGATCTTCAGCAATTTTTAGGGGTCACTCTTGTTAGCTTCATCTTCGGTGATAACCTTCGCTGCAACGCAGGGAGATTATCTTCGTCGTTTGCATCAAACTCTTCGACATCTCAGGGACCTGTTACTCTGTGTGCACTAGCAGACACATAAGTCACATACTATTTATGTCAACAAAATCCAAAACGTAAGGGGCCTATCATTGCACCAACAATCTCCCCCTTTTTGGACGGTTCTTGACAAAATAGATAATCATCGAAGTGAACATTAGATAAGTGAAATGTAAATCGAACAAGAGTGAATTTGCGTTACTTGACTCGATGATGAAATATACTCCCCTTGATGTATGCAGGGCTAATGATATGAGATAAAATTCCTTGCAATTCATTTAAGTATGTGGAGGATTTTTCAATTATTCGAGATAATGATTCGCACTAATGATATGTAATCCATCGAGTATATGGTGCAATCATTCATAACTTCTGATAATAATTCCACCTGCAAAACAAATGCTTCGAGAGAAATGGTGCAGCAGGCGGGGTTATTAACATTACATCATAGAAGTAGTTTTACATCAGAGCAGACAAAGTAGCACAAATAGTCTTTAAGGCATAGAGCTAAGAAAACAGACAAAATAAACACTTAAGGCAAAACCATCAGAGCAAATCTATCGAAACTCGATGTAATTCTCCCCCTTTTTGTCAACTAGTGTCAAAAAGGTGACGAAGAACACGAGTGCAAAAGAAGGCATCACCAGAAGAACTGCCCGAAGATGTTTCTGATTCAGAAGTGTCCGGTAAATATTCATCGTCAGCAGCAGCAGATGTTCCTTCAAGACTGGATTGGGGCTGAGAAGACAAAGGCACATTGGGATCAGCTTGTTGATTCTTGCGGGACAACACATTTTCTTCAGCTGGCTTCTCAGTAGGCGAGGTGGCTTCTGATTCATCGAGCAATTTTCACAGTTGAAATCAATGTAGATCTGTTGTTGGTTCATGAGCTGGAATAGACGGAGTGATACGATCTTGAAAATCTTCAGCAGAGAAACCTTGATCAATGTACTCATAAAGCTCTTTAAGATGTGAATTGCTCAGTTGTTTCTTGGAGAAGAATTTCCAAAGCAATTTTCATAGACGCTTCATATTTTCAGCTGTGATCATGTGCACAATTTTCGTACGGTTGTTGATGGCATTCAATTTGGCAACCAGATGTTCTTTTTCTCGGTGATCCTCAGCCAAATGCTACAACAGCAGCTGTTGAGTGCGCAAGCTCACTTCAAGATGTGAAGGAGGTTGTGTATTCGGCTGTCGATCACGCTGAGGTAGCCATGGTCCATTGAATGTGGAGGGCTTGTCACTGGTGCCTTGCCCGAAGAAAAATCTTCCATGACTTGCAACGTATCACCTACTGGAGGAATGAAGCTTTTGTGACTGACTTTTGCTAGATATTCGGTTTTCATTGCATAATCAACTACTTTCTGAATCCAAGGCCCAAAGACATTGATAGTTTTTGGGTGCTGTGTAGAATCCTTCAGTATGCACAGAAACATGTCTTCAACATCGAAGATGTATCCTTGGGAGATGGCATGGATGGTGTTCGGACGAACATCAGATATAGCATTGTCAGAATTCATTCCAGCCAGAGGACAAATGGTATAAGTGAGCAGATGATATAAAGTTTGATTATCAAAGGTCAAATGCTCGGGCAAGGGAGGACCATTATAGTCCCGAATGTTCTCTTGATCCATTGTGCATCAGAAATTGCATCAATATTGTGAACTCGAATTTCAGTCTTGCCGTGCTCGAACCAAGGGAAATGAAAGTGTGAGACAAAGTCCATTGCAGAGCATTTTATACGTTTCCCTTCGGTCATCCATTCCAAGATCCACTTGGTGCTATCAGCTTCATCACCAGAGATATACAGTGTGTCATAGAATTGAAGTATAATCTCTCTGTTCCACAGATGCTGAAATGCAAAGACATGCATGAGGCCAAAATCTTTGATATCTTGCAATACTTGATTGAAGCAGCCAATGTTCTTCATCGTAGCGATATCCGGGGATTCATGAGGAAAAATCTTGCGGCTGTCATAAAGAATCCGAGAAAAAAATATAGCCTATTCTTGAGTCTAGAACCGAGGAGATTCAAATATGCGCGGTTTGTTGTACAGACTCTCTTGAAAGATCTGAGGATGTGTGTTTCGATTGAAAAGTGGCCCTTTGACACCAACGCCGATAGAGAATAACGGCAATTGTTCACGAGGATATGGATATTTGAGCTCATCTTCAACGGAAATCACTTCATCACCATAAATTACGGAATCTGAATGATGAGCAGAAACGGACTTTACTATAGAAGGACCAACATCTGAAGTTCTTTTCGATGTGTTAAGGGAAATTCGCAGTGGAGAGAGATCAGCCAGTCTATGAGGCACTAAACCTTTGTCAGGCACCGAATCTTTATCAGCCACTAGGGTCGGCGGAGGATTTTCTTCAGCAGACGGTTAAGGTGCAGAGGGAGGAACTGAATCATGTGGTTCAACACGGGCTGGAGATGTTTGAAGTGCAGACTGAGGAATTTCACCTACTTCCGAAATAATTGGCTGAGAAGGATTTGCCTCATGAGCTGGGGAGGCCACATGCACTGGTTCAGTTGGCCTTGGTGTAGTTGGAGTATCTGCAGCTGGCGCATGAACTGACGAGGGTGTTGCATGCTCCGGAGAGTTTTTCTTATGAGGCACTGCTTCTGGAGACTTTTCCTTTGTAGGAGGAGGAGGAGCATTCTTCTTGGCAATTCTCTTCTTCTTCTTTTGCTTAGACAGATCAATATGCCCTTTGAAAAGATCATTATATCCGGTGGCTTGGGCTTGATGATCGAGGCATATCGTGCGAACAATTTGATCCAGACAGAATGAAATCCTAATCTTCTGTTCTGAAGGATAGTCTGAGCACGATTGACATCCACATATGACTCTTCAAGTTGCTTGATGACAAACTTGGATTTCGTAACTTTCATGCGCTCATCGAGCTCATTGAGCTGGGCAGTGAGGTCATTGATCTCAACAGAATCATCTATCATGTCTCGAACCAGATCAGAGGCTTGAGCAATTACTTCAGAGGGAATGGGCAAACATGCCACTTCTCCATCAAACATGTTCTCCACAAATCTGTCAAGCTGCTCCATGATGAATACTTGATTGAAGTAATGAGGTGCATCAGAGTCATCAGTGGTCTGAGCAACAGGAGCAGTCTGAACCAGATTTTGCTCGGTCGGAGGCATAGATGCCAATGGTTGAGTCAATTTCGGAGCAAACTGAGCAGCCTTTTCTTTCACTGTATTTCTTGCGGAGCACTTTGCTCGGTAGAGGGAGCCATGATTTTCTTCACCTTTTACTTCGGGAGCTTCTCTCCTGGCTTAGCTATACTGACAGGGGCATCAACTACCAAATCTTGCAGATCTATTGCATCAGGATGAGGGGTTGTATTTACTTGATCAACCATTGTGACGGTGGTAGGAGGCATTTTTCTCTTCAGAGTGATCTTCTTCGGAGGAGCTATTAGAACTGCACGAGCTCGAAGATCAGGCAGTATGGTAGAAGTAGTGACGTTCACTTGTTTGGAGAGAGTTGCTTGATAAGATGTCATTCGGCCCTTTTCTTTTCGACGTCTAATTTGATAAGATGACGATTTTCTTCTTCTCTAGCTTGTTCTTTCTCAGCTTTCTTGGCTCTCTTTTCTGCATTCTTTAGGCTCTTGGCCTTCTCATCGGGATAAGAGTCAGGCGTTTTGAGCGATGACTCATCAGCATCAGGAGGTGGCGGATGGAAGGCAAAGTTCTTGCATATCGAGGATGAACCATTTTGTAGTTGAACCACTTCCGTACCCAGTGATGTCGAATCTTTTGCAGACGCCTTCTCTTTGCTGTTGAATTTTGTCCTGGGACAGTGTTGTATTTGTCATGAGATATATACTGAGCAGAATTTGTGAAAGGTTGCCTGCCTCCTTTCTTTTTCTTCGGTGCATCTGCTTCTTGCTCGTTTTCATTAGGTTCGGACCTCTTTCTTTTGCTGGATGACAGGCCTATCGTTGGGCCCTTGGAATTTGGAGCTTTGGATTCGTCAGTTGTTCCCATGAATACCTCTTCTTCATCGGCCATACTGTGTGGTCTAGCAGAATCCTCAACTGACTGCATATACCTGCGAGTGAGAGTAGATACGAGGGAAAATGGGGGCAGGGTTACAAATGCTCACAATGAATATTTTTTTGAACAAAAACATTTTGAAGAAGAAATAGATGCAGACTTTGAGAAATGTTTTCGAATGAAGGAAACGTATAGAACGAGCTAGTAGGTCCGAAGAATATACTAGACACCATACTAGGCATTTCATTCGATCGAAACACAACACAAACCCTAGATCTGAAGTGATTCAGATGTGAGGGATAGCTACAAACCACATCCACACTAGGAAAGGTAAAAACCTATATCTAAGATATGCGGTCAAATCGGAGGAAAATAACCGCGGACGAACTCAAATCGTGAAGGATGAAGGTCCGAGTTCGAACCACACGTACCCTAGCTTGGTGACGTGCATCAGCTACGGCGGCGTGGGGAGGAAGATGTCCCGCGGCGGCGAGGAGAGACTCCGGTGACCACTTTCCGGCAGTGAAGCGGCTAAGAGGTCATCGGCGTCGAGCTCAAGGTGGAGCGTTGCGGCGAGGGTTTCGGCGGAGAGGAGGTGAGGAGAAAGAGAGGTGAACTGGATGGAAGAAGGGGTGTGAGGTTTTTATATACTAATGGAATTAATCATACAAAGTGAAATTTGATCGAGCGGTCTCTATTCAAAGACGCTTGCAATTCAACGGACAAGATGGAATGACAGTTGATGTATTGCACGTGGCAACTGTCATAAGAGATCGTGGTCCTGACTTGGGCGGGAAACCCCAAATTTTGGACAGCTTTCGCCAAAACAGATTAATGTTTGGACTGAATCTTAATCGTGGTTAAGGACACCAGATAAAGTTTCATTCCAGATAAAATTTGAGCATTTGTAACGGAACAACATAGACTGGAAGAGATAGAGCAGAGGGAAAACAGGGTCCTAGGCATTTCACTCATGCAGATAAACACAAACACTCGAGCAACTAGCTATGAGGGACAAGCATTCGGACAAAAGTTAACTTTCGATCGCAAAGAACACCAACGAAAGAAAATTGTGGTGGCGTAACCCACCGTATAAGAACTGTGTGACCCCGAGTGTTGCACAATTATTGTGGCACTGATGACCCACAAGTATAGGGGATCAATCGTAGTCCTTTCGATAAGTAAGAGTGTCGAATCCAACGAGGAGCAAAAGGAAATGACAAGTGGTTTTCAGCAAGGTATTTTCTGCAAGCACTGAAATAGTCGGTAACAAGTAGTCTGATAGCAAGATAATTTGTAATGAGCAAGTAACGGTAACGGTAAATAACATGCAGCAAGGTAGCCCAATCCGTTTGTGACAAAGGACGGGCCAAAACGGTCTCTTATGATAAGCAAAGCGTTCTTGAGGGTACACGGGAATTTCATCATGTCACTTTCATCATGTAGGTTCGATTTGTGTTCGCTACTTTGATAATTTGATATGTGGGTGGACCGGTGCTTAGGTGCTGTTCTTACTTGAACAAACCTACTACTTATGATTAACCCCCTCGCAAGCATCCGCAACTACGAGAAAAGTATTAAGATAAAATCTAACCATAGCATTAAACTTTTGGATCCAAATCGGTCCCTTACAAAGTAGCACATAAACTAGGGTATAAGCTTCTGTCACTCCAGCAACCCATCATCTAATAACTACTCCGCAATGCATTCACAACATACATATCATCAAAATATCGAATACACATCAAGTTCACATGATTACTTGCAACATGAGTTCTCCCGTGACCTCAGGAACAAAAGTAACTACTCACAAATAATAATCATTCTCAAGATCAGAGGGGTATTAAATAGCATAATGGATCTGAACATATAATCTTCCACCAAATAAACCATATAGTAATCGGCTACAAGTTGTAATCAACACTACTAGTCACCCACAAGTACCAATCTAAGGTTCCGGTACAAAGATTGAACACAAGAGATGAACTAGTGTTTGAGAGGAGATGATGTTGTTGAAGATGTTGATGGAGATGGCCCTCCCAAAGATGGGAGAGTTGTTGGTGATGACGATGGCGATGATTTCCAACTCCGGGAGGGAAGTTCCCCCGGCGGAATCACTCCATCGGAGGGCAAAAGTGCTCCTGCCCAAGTTCCGCCTCGAGACGGCGGCGCTTCGTCCTGAAAGTCGCCTCCTAATTTTTTCCATGTCAAAATGACCTATATACCAGAAGATGGGCACCGAAGGTGGGCCGAGGAGGGCACAACCCACCAGGGCGCGCCTGGGGGGCCTGGCACGCCCAGGTGGGTTGTGCCCACCTGGTGGGCCTCCTCCGGTAGTTATTTGCTCCAGTATTTTTCATATATTGCAAAATAATTCTCCATAAATTTTCAGCTCATTTGGAGATGTGCAGAATAGGTGCCCTGACATAACTTTTTCAGGTCCAGAATTCCAGTTGCCGGTATTCTCCCTCTTTGTGTTAACGTTGCATATTATGAGAGAAAAGGCATTAGAATTACTTCCAAAAGCATTATTATGCATAAAAACATTATAAATAACAGTAGGAAAACATGATCCAAAATGGACGTATCAGGCACCCGGTTAGTCTAGTATTTCATTAATGTATTCACTCTTAGAAAGAAAATTTCACTTTGTCGAAATTTTCAACCTCTTCGAGTGTTATGCACCCATTCCTTCAAAGATGTGGAAGTGTTAGCACGGGTGCCGAGACCAGCTTACTGCACATTTGTGAAGTCTAGGATATTTAGCTCACACCGTAACGCACAGAATCTTTTCTCATCGAGAGGCTTGGTGAATATATCAGCAAGATTGTCTTCGGTCCTTACGTGATTGATGACAATATCCTCTCGAGCAACATGATCGCGAATGAAATGGTGTCTGATGGCAATATGCTTTGTGCGAGAATGCTGCACAGGATTATGTACAATTTTGATGGCACTTTCATTGTCACAATATAGAGGAATATGCTTGACCTTGATGCCATAATCCATTAGTGTCTGCTTCATCCACAATAACTGAGTGCAACAAGCTCCAGCAGCAATATATTCGGCCTCAGCCGTGGAAAGAGATACACAATTTTGCTTCCTTGATGACCAACAGACCAATGATCTACCGACTAAATGACATGTCCCCAAAGTAGATTTCCTGTCAACCAAGTCACCAGCCCAATCTGAGTCTTAATATCCAACGAGATCAAACTGTGCTCCCTTAGGATACCATAAACCTAAGGCGGGGGTGTGAGCCAAATATCTCAGAATGCGCTTGACTGCTTGGTGATGCGATTCTTTCGGTGCAGCTTGATAGCGGGCAAACATGCAAACACTCAACAAAATATCAGGTCTGGATGCACATAGATAAAGAAGAGAACCAATCATAGAGCGATAGGCCTTCTGATCGTAGTCCTTACCATACACATCTGCATCCAGCTTACCATTCATGGGCATAGGGGTTTTATAGCCCTTCATTTTGGAATCTTGCATTTTGAACTTCTTCAGGCATTCTTTCAGATATTTCTCCAGAGAAATGGAAATGCCATTTGCCTGTAGATGAATTTGCAGTCCGAGAAAGAACTTGAGTTCACCCATCATAGACATTTGATATTTATCGGACATCATTTTCCCGAACTCTAAGCTGCAAGGATTGTTAGTACAACCGAAGATAATATCATCCACATAGATTTGACATACGAATAGATCATTATCAACAGCATGAGTGAAAAGTGTGGGATCAGTGGACCCTGGCTTGAACCCTTTGTCTAGCAAAAACTTCTTCAGGGTGTCATACCAAGCTCGAGGGGCATGCTTCAGCCCATATCAAGCTTTCTTCAACCTGGAAACTTTGTTAGGAAACTCAGGGTGTTCAAAGCCAGGTGGCTGTCTAACATAGAATTCCTCATCTATTTCACCATTGAGGAAAGCACTCTTCACATCCATTTGATAAAGCAAGATATCATTGTAATTTGCATAAGCGCGAAGAATACGAATTGCCTCAAGGCGTGCAACAGGAGCATATGTTTCACCCAGGAGGCTGTCTAACATAGACTTCCTCATCTATTTCACCATTGAGGAAAGCACTCTTCAAATCCATTTGATAAAGCAAGATATCATTGTAATTTGCATAAGCGAGAAGAATACGAATTGCCTCAAGGTGTGCAACAGGAGCATATGTTTCATCGAAATTAATACCTTCTACCTTTGCGTACCCTTGAGCAACAAGACGTGCCTTATTTCTCACCACGATGCCATTTTCATCTTGCTTATTGCGGAAGATCCATTTTTTGCCGATGATATTGTGCTTCTTAGGATTCTGTTTGTCAACCAATTCCCACACATCATTTAGTTCGAATTGCACCAACTTCTCTTGCATGGCATTCATCCAATCTGGATTATTCATGGCTTCTTCATACTTGGTAGGTTCTGCCAATGAAACAAAGGAGAAACTGCCACAGTAGTTCATGAAACGAGTGCGAGACCGAGTTGTGGGTCGATAACCTGGATTCTCAATTTCATCGAGAATTAACGAAGGATCAACTTGATTTGCCACTCGAGGATGAGCATTTTCTTCATAATGATCATTGTCATTTTCATCAGCGTCATCATTTGTATCATCATTCCCTTTGGGATTGCCATTTTGATCGGCATTTTGATTTTGATTGCCATTTACATTCGGAGGAGCATTTGCTTCGGCAGTGGCTTGACGAGTTCTGCTTCGAGTCATAGGAGCATCATCATCAGAGGACTCAGGTGCATTTCCTTCAAGAGGCTTGACACTGCCAATAGCCATTTTCCGAATAGCATCCGATATCAGTGGTTCATCTATCACATTTGGCAGGTGCTCCTTTTGGGAGCCGTTAGATTCATCAAACCGCACATTTACCGTTTCCATAACTTTCATGTGGTGAGAGTTATAGACATGATACATATGCGAGTTTGAGCCATAACCGAGAAGAAAACCTTCATGTGCCTTAGGTGCAAACTTGGAAGAATGATTCATATCAAGAATGTAACAAGGTGCACCAAAAACACGTAGATAAGAAACATTCGGTTTCTTGCCAGTGATAAGCTCATATGAGGTTTTCATAAGGAACTTGTGAAGATAAACACGATTGATAACATGACAAGCAGTGTTAATAGCATCAGCCCAGAAATGAATGGGAGTTTTATACTCACTAAGCATTGTTCTCCCCATTCCAATGAGAGTTCTATTCTTTCGTTCAACGACTCCATTCTGTTGGAGAGTGTAAGCAGCAGAGAACTCATGAGTAATACCATGTTCATCGAGAAATTCAGCAATATGAGTATTTTTGAACTCAATTCCATTGTCGCTTCTCACATGCTTAATTCACATATCATATTCATTCTGGGCCTTCTTAGCGAAGCTTTTGAAGATATCTTGGGTGCAGGTTTTGTCTTCGAGAAAGAATACCCAAGTGTATCGAGAGAAATCATCAACAATAACTAGACCATAATGACTGCCACATAAACTGGCATAATTTTGAGGACCAAATAAATCCATATGAAGAATTTCCATAGGCCTTGTTGTGGCCATGACTGTCTTTGATGAATGATGCTTCTTGGCTAATTTTCCAGCCTCACATGCAGCACAGAGACGATTCTTGTCAAATTTTACATCAGGGATGCCACGGAGATGATTTTTCTTCACCAGAGTCTGCAAATTTCTCGTACCTGCATGACCAAGTCTTCGGTGCCACAGCCATCCTTCGGTTGCTTTTGCAAGCAAACAAGTTTGGACTGAGGGACCCTTAGAGAAATCCACAATATACAGATCACCTTTTCTAATTCCCTCAAAGACAAAGGAATTATCAAAGGCCATGAAGACATTGCATTTTGATATAGAGAAAAGAACTAGCATGCCTAAATCTCATAGCTTGCCAACAGACATGAGATTGAATCCAAGAGACTGAACAAGTAGAACATCATCAATGGACATGTCTTTGGATATAGCAATTTTACCTAGTCCAATTACCTTTCCTTTGTTGTTGTCACCAAAAGTGATATACTTCAGAGGAGGAGCAGTTAAGTTGGGGTCGACAAACAATTACTTGTCTCCGGTCATATGACTAGTGCATCCACTATCCATTATCCATTCTGTACACCCGGAGACATAGTCCTGCAGAAGAATTAGGCTTTCTTAACCACCCACATCTTTGCAGGTGGCTTCGAAACAGTAGAGTGCTACTTCTTGAGCTTGCGTTGGTTTTTCCCTTGAAGAGGAAAGGATGATACAACAAAGTAGAGATAAGTATTTCCCTCAGTTAAGAACCAAGGTATCAATCCAGTAGGAGATACACGCAAGTCTCCAATCTATGCACCTGCACAAACAATCAAACACTTGCACCCAACGCGATAAAGGGGTTGTCAATCCCTTCATGGTCACTTGCAAGGATGAGATCTGATAGAGATAGATATAAAAGCTTACTAAAACGTAAAACAAAGTAAAAGTCAATAAATTGCAGCAAGGTATTTTGTTTTTTTTTGGTTTATAGATCTAAAAATATATGATGGAAAATAGACCCGGGGGCCATAGGTTTCACTAGAGGCTTCTCTATTGAAGGCAAACAATACGGTGGGTGAACAAATTACTGTCGAGCAATAGATAGAAAAGCACAAAGTTATGATGATATCCAGGGCAATGATTATGAATATAGGCATCACGCCCGTGTCAAGTAGACCGACTCCTGCCTACATCTACTACTATTACTCCACACATCGACCGCTATCCAGCATGCATCTAGAGTATTAAGTTCATAAGAACAGAGTAACGCCTTAAGTAAGATGACATGATGTAGAGGGATAAACTCAAGCAATATGATGAAAACCCCTTTTTACCCTTGATGGCAACAATACAATACGTGCCTTGCTACCCCTACTTTGTCACTGGGTGAGGATACCGCAAGATTGAACCCAAAACTAAGCACCTCTCCCATTGCAAGAAGAACCAATTGAGTTGGCCAAACCAAACCGATAATTCGAAGAGAAATACAAAGATATCAAATCATGCATATAAGAATTCAGAGAAGATTCAAATAATATTCATAGATAAACTGATCATAAATCCACAATTCAGCGGATCTCGACAAACACACCGCAAAAGAATATTACATTGGGTAGATCTCCAAGAACATCGAGGAGAACATGGTATTGAGGATTAAAGAGAGAGAAGAAGCCATCTAGCTACTAGCTATGGACCCGTAGGTGTGTGGTAAACTACTCATGCTTCATCGGAAGGGCAATAGAGTTGATGTAGAAGCCCTCCGTGATCGAATCCCCCTCCGATAGGGTGCCAGAAAAGGCCCCAAGATGGGATCTCACGGGTACAGAAGGTTACGGCGGCGGAAAAGTATTTTGGTGGACGCTTCTGTTCGTTTGGGAATATTTCTGAATTTATAGGCCAAGAATTAGGGTTGGAGGAGCTCCAAGGGGCCCACAAGCCCTCAGGGCGCCCCCCCCCTAGGGCGCACCCCTGAGGCTTGTGGCCGCCTCGGGACTCCTCTGACTTCATCTCCAAGTCCTACGTGTATCTTCTGGTCCAAGAAAAATCATCGCGAAAGTTTCATTCCGTTTGGACTCCGTTTGGTATTCCTTTTCTGTAAAACTCAAAAACAAGGAAAAAACAGAAACTGGCACTGGGCTCTAGGTTAGTATGTTAGTCCCAAAAATAATATAAAATAGCATATTAATGCATATAAAACATCCAAAACAAATAATATAATAGCATGGAACAATAAAAAATTATAGATACATTGGAGACGTATCAAGCATCCCCAAGCTCAATTCCTGCTCGTCCTCGAGTAGGTAAATGATAAAAACAGAATTTTTGATGTGGAATGCTACCTAACATATTTATCCATGTAATTTTCTTTATTGTGGCATGGATATTCAGATCCATAAGATTCAAAACGAAAGTTTAATATTGACATAAAAACAATAATACTTCAAGCATACTAATAAAGCAATAGTGTCTTCTCAAAATAACATGGCCAAAGAAAGTTATCCCTACAAAATCATATAGTCTGGCTATGCTCCATCTTCATCACACAAAGTATTAAATCATGCACAACCCCGATTACAAGCCAAGCAATTGTTTCATACTTTTGATGTTCTCAAACTTTTTCCACTTTCACGCAATACATGAGCGTGAGCCATGCATATAGCACTATAGGTGGAATAAAATATGGTGGTTGTGGAGATCACAAACAGAAGGAGATAGTCTCACATCAACTAGGCGTATGATGACCCACAAGTATAGGGGATCAATCGTAGTCCTTTCGATAAGTAAGAGTGTCGAACCCAACGAGGAACAGAAGGACATGACAAGTGGTTTTCAGCAAGGTATTCTCTGCAAGCACTGAAATTGTCGGTGACCAATAGTTTGATAGCAAGATAATTTGTAACGAGCAAGTAATAGTAACGGTAAATAAAGTGCAGCAAGGTAGCCCAATCCTTTTGTGGAAAAAGGACAGGCCAAAATGGCCTCTTATGATAAGCAAAGCATTCTTGAGGGTACACGGGAATTTCATCGTATCACTTTCATCATGTTGCTTTGATTCGTGTTCGCAACTTTGATAATTTGATATGTGGGTGGACCCGTGCTTAGGTGCTGTTCTTAGTTGAACAAACCTCCTACTTATGATTAACCCCCTCGCAAGCATCCGCAACTACGAGAAAAGTATTAAGATAAAATATAACCATAGCATTAAACTTTTGGATCCAAATCGGTCCCTTACATAATAGCGCATAAACTAGGGCTTAAGCTTCTGTCACTCTAGCAACCCATCATCTAATTACTACTCCACAATGCATTCCCTTAGGCCCAAATATGGTGAAGTGCCATGTAGTCGACATTCACATGACACAACTAAGAGAATCACAACATACATATCATCAAAATATCGAACACATATCAAGTTCACATGATTACTTGCAACATGACTTCTCCCGTGACCTCAAGAACAAAAGTAACTACTCACAAATGATAATCATGCTCAAGATCAGAGGGGTATTAAATAGCATAATGGATCTAAACATATAATCTTCCACCAAATAAACCTTATAGTAATCTACTACAAGATGTAATCAACACTACTAGTCACCCATAAGCACCAATCTAAGGTTCCGGTACAAAGATTGAACACAAGAGATGAACTAGGGTTTGAGAGGAGATGGTGCTGTTGAAGATGTTGATGGAGATGGCCCTCCCAAAGATGGGAGAGTTGTTGGTGATGACGATGGTGTTGATTTCCCCCTTCGGGAGGGAAGTTCCGCCGGCGGAATCACTCCGCCGGAGGAAAAAAGTGCTCCTGCCCAAGTTCCGCCTCGAGACGACGGCGCTTTGTCCTGAAAGTCCCCTCCTGATTTTTTCTAGGTCAAAATGACCTATATACCAGAAGATGGGCACCGAAGGTGGGCCGAGGAGGAAACAACCCACCAGGGCACGCCTGGGGGGCCTGGCGCGCCCAGGTGGGTTGTGCCCACCTGGTGGGCCTCCTTCGGTAGTTATTTGCTCCAATAATTCTTAAATAATCCATAAAAAATCTCTGTGAAGTATCAGCTTATTTGGAGTTGTGCAGAATAGGTAGCTCTGACGTGCTTTTTCTGGTCCGGAATTCCAGCTGCCGGTATTCTCCCTCTTTGTGTAAACCTTGCAAATTATGAGAGAAAAGGCATTAGAATTACTCCCAAAAGCATTATTATGCATAAAAACATTATAAATAACAGTAGGTAAACATGATGGAAAATGGACGTATCATCGTATTAATGTGCTATGGAGATGCCCATCAATAGATATCAATGTGAGTGAGTAGGGATTGCCATGCAACGGATGCACTAGAGCTATAAGTTTATGAAAGCTCAAAAAGAAACTAAGTGGGTGTGCATCCAACTCTCTTGCTCATGAAGACCTAGGGCAATTTGAGGAAGCCCATCATTGGAATATACAAGCCAAGTTCTATAATGAAGAATTCCCACTAGTATATGAAAGTGACAACATAGGAGACTCTCTTGTAGGGTAACGCGGAAGAAAACAAAATTTTTCCGACTTACGCACCAGCCCAGGACCACTATGGAGACTGCATACAAGGTTTGATCTTTTCGTTACCGGCTCGTAGCGCAGCGGAAATAGAGTCGATGATGATCGGCGGTGCAGATCCCCGCAGCAAGGATTTACAACCTCCCAACCGCGAGGAGGTACTCCCTCATCTGCCCCACGGACAGCCCTCCGGGAGGCGGTCGGACAGTCCCTCGGATGGTGTCGCGGACAGCCCTTCGGGAGGACTCACAGAACTCGGACCGTCACTTGGACAGCCCTTCGGGAGGCAGTCTCAAAACAGCCCCTTAGGCACAAGGACGGAAACTACAACGTCTCTACGGGGTTGCACACATACGGTGTCATCTATACGGTAGGGCTTCGCCGTCCAGAAATAGTTCCTGCCGGATCCTAGACAGCCTTTCGGCTCTACGAAACTCTTTTCATGGGAGGAAGAGAGAAGCCAGACAAGTCTATGGCATGTGTATGAGAGCAAGGATGTGGTTTGGGCAGCCCCCTCACCTCCTATTTATAGGGAAACCAAGGGGTATAGTGGCCATTCCAAAAACCCAAAAATGCCCATGAATGGACTCCTCCACAAGGGCATAAAGGGGAAGTAATGGAGCAAGTGGGGCTCCATGGAGGAGCCCCTCATGTGGCCAGCCAACCCTCTTGGGGGGGCCCCAAAGGGGGGTTTTTAGCCCCCAAGACTTCTAGAAGCCTTTTGCAAAAAGCCCTAAAAGGTGGCTTTCCAAAAAAATATCGAAAAAGCACTTTCACTATTCATGACGACATTTTTCAGCGTCCGTTCGAACTAAAAATATTTATGTGCTCTTAGAACATTTCCAATACACACTAAAATAATTTTCAATGCATTCTGGAACAATTCCGAATTAGGGATTTTCATCTGCGAAAAGCATCTGAAGTGGTTCTGGTAGCTCCGGAACATTTCTGTTTTTTATCCCGGAAAATTCCCAGAAGTTTCTAGAATAATTCTGGCACCCTCCAAGAATTATCAGGCATGTCCCGGAACCAATTTGACTTAATGGAATACCCCGAAAAAACATTTTGGTTTTACCGAAACTATTCCGGTGTTCTCTCTCCGGAACTTTTCCGGTGTGTCCAAAACTTTTTCGGTGAATTTCTCTCAGATTCCCTGTCTAGTATTCAGCAAATACATGACCCTTAAGCGTGTGACCCTATAGGTTCGGTGAATTATAGACATGACCGGAACTCTTTCCGATCAATGATCAACATCGGAGCCGTGGACGCCCATATTGACCCCTATACCCACACGAATGAATATTCGAGTGCACCTCCAGTTGCCATGTGCTATTCCTGTTGCTTCACGATATGTTACAAATTTCCGAGGTGACATTGATCGGCATCCCCGTGAATCGACAACTTGTTCACTATGCAAGTTACCTCATTACCGGTATTGTTCTCTTTTCTCGTTTCCGTGTTCCAGCATCCCCGTGATCAAATCACAATGTGTCTGGCCAGACGATGATGGATACGTAACACCAAGAGGGCCCAGAGATGTCTCCCCATCATCGGAATAGCAAATCCCAATCTTGAGCTATCAAGTCCCTTGACATACTTTTCCATGAACGCGCAAGCCGCCGTAATAGCCACCCATTTACGGATGACGTTTAACAAACCCCAAAGTTCATGAAGCAAGCATGAAGAAACTCGATACTCTCATGGTCTAAGGAATTATGTAAACATTAACTTCTCTGTGTTATTAACCATTAACTTATGATGAATGTATCTCATAGCATAACATCAATCGGGTCGATTCAACACAAGTGTTCTCCTAACATTGTGCCCTCAAAGTTGCCGGCATAGTCATGCCTATGATCAGGAAAACAGAACCATCATGCAACACTAGAGCTAGTCTTAGAGGCCAGACTGCGAATACATTTTACCGTTTATTATTCCACGCGTGCATATGAGTCTTCCTTTGAGCCTCGTGGTTATAGTAGACTCGAGAACCATAGCAGTTATAGCATGGAACATAAACATAATTATGAACAGGGAGATAATCAGTAACATTTATTATTGCCTCTAGGGCATATCTCCTACAGACTCCCACTTGCACTAGAGTCAATAATCTAGTTAATGCTAATGCACTTTACACATATGGCACATTGGTGTAAAATATGCTTCGCATGTGGTATAGCCTGATGTCCAACGGAGCTGACAACTTCAGATCCTTGTGCATCTTTGCATATCCTCGCGTTTTTACGCTTTCACAAAATTCATATTTTGTGTGGACTTGGCTTTGTATATATGTGAATCACAGGTCGAACCTTTCATCCTCAGACTTAGCTATGGAGTAACTATCTGCAATAGTGTCCCATTAACCAAAGCCTTCTTGGAACCATACTAATTTCATGAATGAACTATATGATTCAGCAACTTGTTTGTCGCTTCGAAAGCGGCAACATACTTAGCCTTTGTTATAGAATTCACCACAGTATCCTGTTTGGAACAATTTCCAAACACCGTGCCACCATATCGTGTATTACACAAAACCCTTAACTTAAATCGAAAATCGCATGGAGCATTGATGAAGACCGTATTGATGTAACAAGTTTACAATGAACTCTTCATTATCTACTCTTGTGAGAAAACATGTCATCAGTGCTACTCTAGTACTTAATGACATCTTTCACTGTTGTCCTATGATCAGTGCTTTCATCACTTTGGTATCTGTACTCGCAACTCCTTGGGAGTACTGGACATATCTGGTTGTTTAAAATACCATGGAATACATGATTAACCCAAACACAAGAGTGCGAGGAATTTCCATCATGTATTTTGCTCATTAGTGTTTTGGGACACCGAGTCTTGCAAAAACTCTTTCCATGTGACTTCGGCAAGAATCACTCCTTGAAGTTTTTAGTGCTAAACTATTTTAGCATCTTGTCAATATGTATTTTATTTGCTTAGCCCCATTAGGCCAATCTATCTCCATAGATCATTATGCCTAATAGCAAGGCTATATAGCCCAAGTACTTCATCAAAAAACTATTTTCAAATGAAGTCCTAATTCGTGTCAAGAAATTTATTTCCAATTAACAATGTGTCAAGCACACAAGATTTTTAGAAATATCATTATGCTCCCACTTACTTTCTTGAAAACACAAGCATCTTCGTTACCCATTGATGAAGTCAAACTCTTTTGACCATTTCATCAAAACGAAGATTCCAACTCCACTTTGCTCTCTTCTGTCCATCGCTGGAACTTTGAAGTTTGCATACTTACAAGCATCCTCTGGATCGACAAAACACTTTGGACTGTATCACTCACAAGTCCTAGGTTGCATTTCCATCTCATGGAAATCCTTTTGTTATCCATGTTTCATATCTCATGATTGAAATATGTATTAATTGCTAGTTCAACCCGAACCAATTTTAAGAATCGCTACAGTGAGACAATCTTATCGCAGTTAACTCCTTGAATTTGTTATTGAAACAAGTCGAGCTTTATGGATAAAACATTTTATCCATATCAGTTATAGTTCCATTAATGTTCGTTAGACTCCAAGTCTTCCGAAGGGTTTATCAAGATATGATCTTGAATCATTTATATGGAAACTATCTCGGATTGTATTGGTATTTAGCCAATTCCGGAGTCAGGGCCCATCAACGCTTCCTTGTGTATCGTAGGTATACTGTTGTCTAACAACAATATCGCCTTGCGCACCTAAGAGGTTTGCCTGAGTTTTGCCTACGTGGTTCAGCTGCAAGTTCGATCGAAGTCCATACATCTCATGTAGTGGCTTCCGTATCAGTCGCAGTAGGAAACTCTGGAATCTCTTCCAAGGCTCCTTTCACTTGATCTGATGAAGAAGATACTCTTATCTCGTCGAGTAGCACTGTCCTCCCACTCACCCTTTGGTAAGAACCATTCTCTTTAAAGGCATACCGTTTTGTGGCAAAACCTTTTGCCTCAGTATAGTGGAGGGGAATACCCAACATTTTGGGATAACCTACAAAGTAGCACTAGTCTGATTTGGAATAGTTTTGTAACATCTTACACAAGCCCCATATTCCAAATGTTAAGAAAAGATATATCATGGTTGGGCGTACCATACCATGGTGTCATTTCAACATATCTGATGGAGCACTTTTCAGTGTAAAAGCCGCAGCCTCTAAAGCATTACTTTTAAAAGGGATAATGGCAATTGATTTATGTCATCTTTGACATTACCATGTCACAAATGGTTTGATTACATCTTCACGGACATTCCACTCACAATGGTGTTCCGGGAGGTGCAAGTTATGAAACTCTTTTCACAACTCATCAGACATTCGCTAAACTTGTAACTCAAATAGTCCTTTCAGCAATCTAATTGCAGAAACATAATTTTCTTGTTACAATAATTTCTACTTCATATTGAGAACCTTATGAATGATTTCAAAAGATCCAGACTTGCGTCTCATCAAGTAAATATCCATATATCTACTTGAGTCATTTTTGAAGATAGACAAATCCACTGGTTCCAACAACATTTATCGGACTACACACATCAAAATATATGGTCACCAATAAGTTTGTTGCTCGTTCCTTATGGCCTGTGAATGGTTTTTCAGTCACTTCACCTTTTGGAGGAAAGTTGCAAGTGTCAGATGATCGATAATCAAACGACTTTAAAAATCCATCATTATGGAATTTCTCCATGCGGGTTTCTCCAATGTGACCAAATGCAGTGCCACACATGTGTGGTATTCTCTTAGTCTCGTGACATTTAGCGTCAGTGTTATGGATGTATCATATTACCATGAATATTCATAACATACACTCCATCCAAGATGGAAGTATGGCCCTTATGTTATTCATAATACTGAACAACAATTGTTCTTTTATGAACAACACTCTTGCAATATTCATTATGCAAATGGGCTAGAGTATATAAAACTCTAAAATGAATTATGAAAGTAAACACAGAGGTAATGTATTATTATCAACATTCATAACATACATCTCATTCTCAATGAAAGTATGGCCCTTATGTTATTCATAACATCAAACATTAAAAGTTCTGTTATGAACAACCTTCTTGCAAGATACCTTATGCAATGGGCTAGAGTGTGTTAAACTCTAAAATGAATTATGAAAGTAAATACATAGGTAATACACCGATGGAAGGCATATCAACTTTTACTATATTCCCAACATATATTTAACCCTCAGTCCCGGCAACTCCTTTAGGCCGTAGTAGTTCTTGCATCGATTTGCCACAGAATGCAATCGAGCGGGTATTTTTGTGATCAACTCACATTACCCGAAAACTAGTGATTAACATGTTTAATCATAGTTCCCAAGAATTACATCTTTGACCAGCCTTCCATACATCAATAACTTGTATGACTTTCATACATGAGCTGGACATTCCAGTCTTCTCTCCTTTTGCCTTTATACTTCCAACAGTTTAACTTTCAGTATTTCTCCTACTACTAGAAGAAGCATCGAACTTCATCATATGATAGGCATTCTTCTGGATCCCTCTCTCATCAGTCAAATGCCCAATAAACACTTTTACTAACAGTTTTTCAAAACAAACATTGCTTTGGATATCACATATCTTTTAGAATTTGTTTGTGTCTGAAAATGATTTTCAGTTCCATGAATATCACATAGCTATCCCAAAACTTTTGAAGTTCGGGTCTCATGGAAGCAAACATATTGCACTTGACCGTAACAGAATTCTAGCTTTTGGATGGAAGGACGAGAGTCACATCATCCATAGCATTAGCGGGAGAATACCGAAAGCATGCGATAGGACAAAGTCCTTCTCGGCACTCTTGATGACAATCCTCACATTATGTTACCAACCGTAAAGTTTTAACCAGATATTTAACAGCTATTCAATTTTAATTGGGAAGGTGGAAACGCGAGCCATTATTCTACAACTATTTTGCAAATTTCACTTAGACAATGTTCACAATTAATTGCACTGAGAATTAAAAGAATTAATTCTAAAGTGCGCTCCCACTCAAATCAATATCTCTCATAATTGATTGTGAGTGATTCAAGACCTGCATTTCCATTCAACGCCATTGTTCGAGATGAACACTGATGGCGCCAACTTCAATTGGTAGGCAAACTTGCCGATCACATCTCTATGTGACTCTTGTTCATCTTTCGATGCGTCTGTTCCGAGCTGAGGACGATCCTACCATGAACGTCAAGACAACCAAGTGATCTCGCTGCGAGGTCTGACCTCACCTGCCTTACACACGTACAATCATTCGTACCCATGTAGATCATGGCGCACCCCGAAAGGAAAGATGCTGTGATGGTGCTACACTTGGGAGAACACTAACTACTTGATATTTTTGTGAGAGATCACCCTAATAAACAGCGACTACCTTGCAATCAAGAAGGGTGCATCATAAGGGATAAACATCTCAGGCAATTCATAATAGCATGATATGGTATAGCCCTTTCTGACGGAGAAGTCTATCATTTCTTCGTCTTCGGCATTCGCGTCGGTGTTCACCTTCGCGAAGTTTGCCACCACCTTGTCGATGCACCAGATAATATTGCTATCTCTATAGCTAATAAAATAATGCATTACAACAAGGTTGACACACAGGTCATTAAAGTGACAATCATATGGCTCCAGCCATCATGCCGAATCATGACACGCATGTCATGTTAATTTACATTGTATAATCATCTCATACATAATCAAATTAATATGAGCACTGCTATACCACATCACATGCACATCTTGCAAAACCAACTTAGACGCCTCTAATTAGTTTATTCAAAATTTTATTTTACGTGGCTTCTAAGGTTTCGAAACAAACCGAAGCTACCAATGTTCATCATCAAGCATGAATATCCAAGTCGCTAGATTAACAATGCGGGGTGTATGAAACACGAGATAATAAAATCTTGAGCCCCATACTAAACTTCGTCATACGCATGACCCCCATGCAGATCATATCTGCATTGCCCTTTCGTCTGCGAAACATCCTTCTTTCTTTAACTATGGTAGAACCCAAAGAACTGTTAGCACTTCATTGATCTGTTAATCAGCATACTCAGGAGCAGCATGAAAGGATCGTGGATTGCCAGAACTTTGTGAGATTCCACCATGCCGTCAAGATCAGGATTATGCAAATTCAAGGGAAGCAACAGGAACATCAGGTAACAAATTTCATCTGCTACCCGCACAAATAATTTTCAGTAATAGAACTCATCTACTACCTAATTATATTGTGCAACACCCATACATCTCTATGTATTCTAGGTCGCAACCTGCATCTACGCATAGTATGGCTCATGATGCCACTGTAGGTAACGCGGCAGAATTTTTTTTTGACTTACGCACCAGCCCAGGACCACTATGGAGACTGCATACAAGGTTTGATCATTTCGTTACCGACTCATAGCGCAGCGGAAGTAGAGTCAATGATGATCGGCAGTGCAGATCCCCGCAGCTAGGATTTACAACCTCCCAACCGCGAGGATGTACTCCCTCATCTGCCCCACAGACAGCCCTTCGGGAGGCGGTCGGACAGTTCCTCGGACGGTGTCGCGGACAGCCCTTCGGGCGGACTCACAGAACTTGGACCGTCACTTGGACAGCCCTTCGGGAGGCACTCTCAAAACAGCCCCTCGGGCACAAGGTTGGAAACTACGACCTCTGTACGGGGTTGCACACATACGGTGTCATCTATTCGGCATGGCTTCACCGTCCAGAACAAGTTCCTGCCGGAACCCAGACAGCCTTTCGGCTCTACGAAACTCTTTTCGTGGGAGGGAGAGAGAAGCCAGACAAGTCTATGGCATGTGCATGTGAGCAAGGATGAGGTTTGGGCAGCCCCCTCACCTCCTATTTATAGGGAAACCAAGGGGTGTAGTGGCCATTCCAAAAACCCAAAAATGCCCATGAATGGACTCCTCCACAAGGGCATAAAGGGGAAGTAATGGAGCAAGTGGGGCCCCATGGAGGAGCCCCTCATGTGGCTGGCCAACCCTCTTGGGGGGCCCCCCAAAGGCGGGGTTTCTTAGCCCCCAAGCCTTCTAGAAGCCTTTTGCAAAAAGCCCTAAAAGGTGGCTTTCCAAAAAATATCAAAAAGCACTTTCAGTATTCACGACGACATTTTTCAGCGTCCATTCGAACTGAAAATATTTATGTGGTCTTAGAACCTTTCCAATACCCACTAAAGTAATTTTCAATGCGTTCCGGAACAATTCTGGATTAGTGATTTTCATCTGCGAAAAGCATCTGAAGTGGTTCTGGCAGCTTCGGAACATTTCTGGTTTTTATCCCGGAAAATTCCCAGAAGTTTCCAGAATAATTCTGGCACCCTCCAAGAATTATCAGGCATGTCCCGGAACCAATTTGACTTAATGGAATACTCCGAAATAACTTTTTGGTTTTACCGAAACTAATCTGGTGTTCTCTCTCCGGAACTTTTCCGGTGTGTCCGAAACTTTTTCGGTGAATTTCTCTCAGACTCCCTATCTAGTATTCAGCAAATAGATGACCCTTAAGCGTGTGACCCTATAGGTTTGGTGAATTATAGACATGACCAGAACTCTTTCCGATCGATGATCAACATCGGAGCCGTGGACACCCATATTGACCCCTATACCCACACGAATGAATATTCGAGTGAACCTCCAGTTGCCGTGTGCTATTCCTGTTGCTTCATGATATGTTACAAATATCCGAGGTGACATTGATCGGCATCCTCGTGAATCAACAACTTGTTCACTATGCCAGTTACCTCGTTACCGGTATTGTTCTCTTTTCTCGTTTCCGTGTTCCGGCATCCCCATGATCAAATCACAATGTGTCTGGCCAGACGATGATGGATACGTAACACCGAGAGGGCCCGGAGATATCTCTCCATCATCGGAGTAGCAAATCCTAATATTGAGCTATCAAGTCCCTTGACATACTTTTCCATGAACCCGCAAGCCGCCGTAATAGCCACCCATTTACAGATGATGTTTAACAAACCCCAAAGTTCATGAAGCAAGCATGAAGAAACTCGATACTCTCATGGTCTAAGGAATTATGCAAACATTAACTTCTCTGTGTTATTAACCATTAACTTATGGCGAATGTATCTCATAGCATAACATCAATCAGGTCGATTCAACACAAGTGTTCTCCTAACATTGTGCCCTCAAAGTTGCCGGCATAGTCATGCCCATGATCAGGAAAACAGAACCATCATGCTACACTTGAGCTAGTCTTAGAGGTCATACTGCGAATACAATTTACCGTTTATTATTCCACGCGTGCATATGAGTCTTCCTTCGAGCCTCGTGGTTATAGTAGACTTGAGAACCGTAGCAGTTATAGCATGGAACATAAACATAATTATGAACAGGGAGATAATCAATAACATTTATTATTGCCTCTAGGGCATATCTCGTACAGACTCCCACTTGCACTAGAGTCAGTAATCTAGTTCATGCTAATGCACTTTACACCTATGGCACATTGGCGTAAAATATGCTTCGCATGTGGTATAGCCTGATGTCCAACAGAGCTGACAACTTCAGATCCGTGTTATCTTTGCATATCCTCACATTTTCATGCTTTCACAAAATTCATATTTTGTGTGGACTTGGCTTTGTATATATGTGAATCACAGGTCAAACCTTGAATCCTCAGACTGAGCTATGGAGCAACTATCTGCAATAGCGTCCCATTAACCAAAGCCTTCTTGGAACCATACTAATTTCATGAATGAACTATATGATTCAACATCTTGTTTGTCGCTTCGAAAGCGGCAACATACTTAGCCTTTGTTATAGAATTCGCCATAGTATCCTGTTTGGAACAATTTCCAAACACCGTGCCACCATATCGTGTAGTACACAAAACCCTTAACTTAAATCGAAAATCGCATGCAGCATTGATGAAGGCTGTATTGATGTAACAAGTTTACAACGAACTCTTCATTATCTACTCTTGTGAGAAAACATGTCATCAGTGCTACTCTAGTACTTAATGACATCTTTCACTGTTGTCCTATGATCAGTGCTTTGATCACTTTGGTATCTGTACTCGCAACTCCTTGGGAGTACTGGACATATCTGGTTGTTTTACATACCATGGAATACATGATTAACCGAAACACAAGAGTGTGTGGAATTTCCATCATGTATTTTGCTTATAAGTGTTTTGGGACACCGAGTCTTGCAAAAACTCTTTCCATGTGACTTCGGCAAGAATCACTCCTTGACGTTTTTAGTGCTAAACTGTTTTAGCATCTTGTCAATATGTATTTTATTTGCTTAGCCCCATTAGGCCAATCTATCTCCATAGATCATTATGCCTAAAAGCAAGGCTATATAGCCGAAGTACTTGATCAAAAAACTATTTTCAAATGAAGTCCTAATTCATGTCAAGAAATTTATTACGAATTAACAATGTGTCAATTGTCGTGGAATTGTCACGGCAGATGTGCTAGTGGAAGGACTTAGTCGTGGAGCCATCGCGACGAGGTTAGCTTGAAGGGGTTAAAACGGGACAAGGGACACAGAGTTTACCCAGGTTCGGCCCCTCACAACGAGGTAAAGGCCTACTCCTGCTTTAGGTTGTATTGCTTGGGTTTCGATTACCAGGGAGTGAATACGCTTGACCTAGTTCTCGACTTGTTGTTTCTTGCCCTAACCCGCCGCCGGGTCACCCCTTTATATACACAGGCTGATGCCCGGTGGCTTACAGAGTCCCGGCCGGCTCATACACAACATGTCCGGCTCGGTGACAGAACTACACTTTCCTTAACTTACAAGTTAAACATATGGCAGTTTACGCCCGCGGGCCTCAAGTCTCCTCCGGGTCTTGGGCCTTCAGTAAGCTTGCTTCGTGAAACGCCATCTCTTCTTGGGCCTCTTCATTATGTTCCGCCAGTGGTATGACCCGGCCCCTCCTGGGTGGGTCATACCCAATAGTTATATTCCCAACATTAGGCCCCAGGTTGATGTGAACTTGTTCATATCAATCTTCAACACTTAGAAAAAATCCTTCCTCATCTGTCCTCACGGGATCTTATAACCCGCCGTGACATCATCTCCTAAAATTGTGGTAACCCGCCGTGATGTCATCTCACATTAATATCACACGAGGCCCAAATCTTAATATGTCGTCACTTTAATGAATCTCCGAAAATCAAGGCGTCTGTGCTGTCACATATCCATTTTTCAGTCTCCTCGATTCCCGCGCATGCCACTTATCCTTTCTGCCTTATAAATAGGGCCAGGGGTCCCTTTCACTTTCCCGCCTTGCCTCCTCGTCTTCATCCTCTTCCTCACGACGCTTCCAGCGCCCGAGCTCCGCCGCTGTTGTCGACTTTTGTCACTTCCTCAACTGCGGCCGCTCCATCAACCTGAACTGACCAGAGTTCGTCCGCACGCCTCCGCTGTTCAACAGCTCCGGTAAGTTTGTCCCTTTCTCTCACCGTAGATCCCATTAGGGTTTCTGCGAGTTCGTCGGTGTTCATCTCTGTTCTTCCCTAGATCATGTAGTTTTTGATCCAAGTGTAGTACCAATCTTGTGCGGTAGCAGTTTGGCACTTGTTTTTAATATCTAAATGCCTCCCCTCCATAGAAGATCTCATCTGAGCATGTGAACTGTCCTGCTGCCGCCACTTTATTTTTAGAATTTTTCTTCATTATCTGAACTGTTGTAGATCCAAAATTATAACATCGATCTGTGAAAACTATTTGTCCAACACTTAGCAATTTTTCCACTTCACAGATCTGAAAATCGATAACTGTGCGGGCGGCTTAACTCATAAACCGTAATCCGCCAGGTACCATTAGTCCCCTCTTAAGCCGCCAATAGTTTACCTTTATAACTCCAATGCTATCCTCCGGCTTAACACATTTGCATGCATGTTTCATCATTGTTTACCCTTGAACCAACAGCCGGTTTAAACACATAATCTTAAACCGGCATAATCTTCTTTTCAGATCATCAAAAATGACTAAGACGTTCATTGCTTGCAACTGGGTCCCATCCCGGGTCACTGAGGAAGACCTGAACAACTTTGTTGCAACTGGCACCTTAGCCAAGAAAGAGGACATCCACTGGCGGGGCCCAGGTCTTGAAAATGCTCCTGAGCCCAAGGACGGAGAAGTGACTGTCTTCACCGACCACATGATCCGAGGGTTTAGCCCGCCCGGCTCAAAGTTCTTCCGAGACGTACTTCATTTTTTCCAACTTCATCCTCAAGACATTGGGCCCAATTCCGTGTCCAATATTTGCAACTTCCAAGTATTTTGTGAAGCTTATCTTCAAGAGGAGCCCACAGTTGAACTGTTTAGAGAATTTTATTATTTGAATCGTCAAACAGAGTTTACTGACGGGCCCAGTTTGGAAGTCGGTGGAGTTTCCATTCAGAAGAGGAAAGAAGCCAGCTTCCCCTATGCCAAGCCGCCCAGTCATCCCAAGGACTGGAACCAGACTTGGTTCTATTGCCAAGACACCTCTCCAGCGGGCGAGAATCCTCGGCCGGGTTATCGTGACCACCGGCTTAGCAACACACATCCACTCCCACCGCGGCTCAGTACGAAGGAACGGGCCTAGTACGCATCCACTTTTTCAAAGCTCAGAGCCTTCATGGCTAACGGCTTGACCGGCATTGACCTTGTTCGGTGTTGGGTCTCTTGGAGGATCCTACCATTAAGCTGCCGCCCCGGTTTAATATGTGAGTACACCGGCAACTTGAGGGATCCCCAACGCCACTGTGAAATTCAACTTTCTGATGCCGAAATCACTTAAGCAACCAAGGCTTTATTGAACGAACCTTGGGCAGAATGCAGTAAAACCGGACTTAGTCCTTATTGCACTTTCAACCAGCCGCCTACTGTAAGTGTTGCACATCATGCTTCAGTTTAAATCATGTTTTCATTAACACTATCCATTTATGATCATTTGACCTCCACAGGCCGATTCTCTGTTTTGGAAGAAGAAGCCGCAAGATATGCCGGCCAAGAAGATCCGGACAAAGACCAAGGCTAACAAGCCTGCCAAGAAGAAGACCGACCCCTCCGAGTTACTTAACATGGATGACGATGATAATGATGATGAGTCAGAGGTAGAACTTGATTCTCTTGGCTCATTTTTTGTACATCTTATTAACAACGATTATTATCAGGATGACGCGGAAGCTAGCTGTGCGGGTGATGAAGAGGTAATTGTTCTTTCCTCCGACTCAGAACCTCTGCCAGAACAGAAATCTCGACAAGCAAG
The DNA here is from genome assembly GCA_011799875.1 of Thinopyrum elongatum. Classification (NCBI taxonomy): domain Eukaryota; kingdom Viridiplantae; phylum Streptophyta; class Magnoliopsida; order Poales; family Poaceae; genus Thinopyrum; species Thinopyrum elongatum. Next base: position 55,695,476 of record CM022303.1, read on the forward strand.
CCGGAAAGTAAAGTTTTCTCATCCTTTAGCTCATTTGGATCCCAACTTTATTTTGAAGAAGCAGCAACATTAAGCTCGCCGCACAACTCGGAACAGCGGAGGCAGAATCCTTTCTTCCGGCTTACCGAACACACCAGCCCCTCGCAAACGTCGTCCAGAGGTCTCACCAATTTCCGACTTAGCTTATCCCAAGGCTGGTCATTTTTGACCACCTCTTAATTTGTCTGATTCAAACTATCAGGGAACATCTCACTCCTCCTCCGGCAACTCAACGGGAACTCAAATCCTGGCCTTCAAGACTGTGCCTGGGTAATGGTGCATTCAATCAGTCGAAACTTCATGCTTAATCAATATGCTCACATCTTTGTATTTTATTTTCCAGTGGTATGGCCAAGCCCAGCAAGAAGGCGAAATTTAACAAGCCGGCTGAAGACTCCAACCCTTCTGAGCCGGAAAAACAATTGCCAGAGACCTCTTATCCAACCGCTGAGGCCACCATTGATGATCCGCCACCAGAAGAGCACGATGTTACCATCGATCGTAACGTTGAACCGGTCATCCCTAATCGGCCAAGTCCCATCAAGCCTACTGAAGAAAAGGCTGATGATGTCGTCGTCACCGGGTTTGGTTATACAGCGCCGGGTAACCCCACTGTCTTATCCAAGCACAGCGCCAAGGAAGAAATTACTGCTGCTGATAAAGGCAAGTGGAAGGTAGACTTAGAAAGCTACGCCCAATTTGGTGCTCAAGAAATCCATTCCGGTTATTTGAACCGTTTATATACCAGCCGTGATTTTGAAGCCGGCTTGGTCAATCTGATGAAGGAATGTTATGAGGTAATTCAATCAACTCTTCCTCATAAGTATATTGCTATCAGCCGCCAAGTCTATAGAGTATGATAGGATTGAATACTCTGTAGACTTTCAAATAGTTGTAAAAATAGAAGAATATCATCACTAGTAGCCCCCAAGGGCCGGCTTAACTATTATGTTAAGCCGGGACTTCAATTAGCAGTAATCAACTTTGCCCCTGTAGCCCCCAAGGACCGGCTTAATCAACATGAATAAACCGGGACTTATCACCATGCCTGAAACCAATAGCACAACATATAGTCTTTATAAACCGGATCATATCATTTTGTCCGGGTCAGTAGATAAATTTGTCTTAAAAAAGAGCAATAGGCATTAGCCACCAAGTGCCGAGGAAAATACTTGTATTGTGCTTGGGACTTCAAAAATAATCATGATCATAATACCTTCCATGTTTGTTCATGTCACAGGCTGAACTAACTGAGAAGGATTCGTAGCTCAACGATCTGAGGGCCAACGTTAAAACTCAGCAATCCGAGACATCCAAGGCCAAGTCAGAATTGAAGACTGCTTTGGAAAACATTGAGCAGCTTAAGCAAAGCTTCAATGCTGATAAAAACGGCTGGGAGAGACCGAGAAGGCGGCTCTATTGAAGAGATCAGAGGATGTTGAAGCCGCGCTTAAACCGGTGACTGACGAGTTGTCCTGTTTAAGGCAGCAGATCAATAACATGTCATTAGCCATCCTTGGTAAGTAGTAAACATGACTCTTGTCATCCCAATAAACATATTATAAACATCTGCCGGCTTATTAACAAATTTACTGATACAGGCTCCCGGAGCGTCAAGTTGGGCTCAGATATGCGCATCAGGCTTAAGGCTGTCTATACTCTTGTAGAACAACTATATACCGGTGCTCAACGGACCATTGCTGCTGCAATTCATAAGAACCAGCCGCCCACCCTCATCAAGGAAACATTGGAGAAGTTGTCAGTGTTGCCCCGAAGGATTGAAGAGTTGAAGCGAGCCTCTGCCAGAGCCGGTGCTTTGACTGCTTTAAGCCGGGCAAAGGCGTGGCAAGCAAAACTTGATCTGGAAGACTTGGCCAATGGTTGCCCAAGTGAAAAAGAGGATGGGTCACCCTTCAGTGCTGATGACTTTGCAAAAATAGCAAGAGCAATGCGTCCATTAGCAACCCGGCAGGCTGAAGAGACCAATCTATCTCAATACCAGGTGGCTTATGATGCCGACAACAAGAAGATGAAGGCGCCGGTTCATCCAGAGGTGGATCTGATCCCACCGACGCGTAAGCATACCTTCGCTCCTGACATTGATCCATCCCACCTTATTGATGATGAAGCTGTGTTTAGAGCTTTGACCGGTATCAACTGGTCTACGCCTGACTTCCAGCAAATGGATAATCAAGGAGCTGTAGACGAAGAAGCGCAGGATGATCCGGAGGCTACAACCCGCCAAGAATAAAAATATGAATTCATGAGCCGGTGCTAGTCATAGCGTTCTGACTCTATATATCAAAAACACTTGTCCTTTTGGGCCTTCAGATGCCTTGTAATAGGCTAGTTTAAACAATTCTGCTCTGTGACGCCATCGTGCGTGTTTTATTTGCATAATACTGCTGATCCATCATTTAAAGATCCGCCACTTATGCTTCATAGCACCATCAATGATGCAAGGCAGTTTAATCATTTGTTCCTGCACATAAACAGATAACAAGTGCCCTGGCGGTTTACCCCAGGGCGGGTGACAATACCATTTTATAAAAAATCACTGATGACTAAATAGTCCATGATCACGGCCGGCTTATCAAAACCTCATATAATAATAGAATAAACATTATACCTGTGATGTTTAGGTGTACTACCGGCTTATCATGCCAGCAAGGGTAACAGCCCGGACAGAACACAACGCCCTGTGCAATTTTATTCATACTGCCGGCTTATCATGCCATATGCAGTAAGGGGTAATATCCCAAAATTTAGAGCACAATACTCAAGCAGATAATCATCATATACTGGCGACTTAAAGTCCAAAGCCAGACCGTGTTAATAAACTCCGGATAAGTTCATACATAAACCATAAGGCAACATAGCCCTCATCGGTTTTCAACCATGTATTAACATGTCCCAAGAGATGAACCTCAAAAAATGTTCAAATCAAATATAAATCAAAAAACAAGGCTTTCATAGGCTGCCAAGCCTCAAAGTCAAGTGTTGTACAAGGGCCGCACAGCCGCTGAGTTAAACCTTCATTCAAACCTTGTAAGCCGGGCCTCACATGACCAATCGCCGTTTTAACCTTGACAAGTTCAGGGTCTATAAGATTGACTGTCAAGAGTACGGCGAGTCATTCCAGGATTACCTGGGCGGAGTGGCAGACTTACAAAGGCAGGATAACCAAGATTTTTTGGTGAATACACCTAGCGTCCAAGCCTATTACAAGGGTCAACAAAGCTTTGTCCATTAACAAAGAGCCCCCAAGTAATATTTTATTCCAGGCATACAAGCCGGATCAGCTGGGTAGTCATAGCTATGCTCAATCAGCAGGAAGCCCCCAAGTAATTTGTAATCATGGCGTACAAGCCGGATCAAGAGGGTAGTCATAGCTATGCTTAATAAGCAGGAAGCCCCCAAGTGATTAGATGAAGTAACAATAAAGACTCATATTCTTAGAAATGAAACGACAGAGGCCCTGAATTCAGGGATGCCGGCTTTATTATATTCATCATAATATATACATTGACAAAGTATGTACATCACAAGAGACGGTGGCTTAGGTGTAATAAGGCCAAAGATGAGCAATATTCCACGGCCGGCGGGTCTCCTCCTCCGACGTGCGTGAGTCCTTGTGGTCTCGAACATTGATAATCTAGTATGACCCGTTGTTCAGATTTTTGCTGACCACAAAGGGCCCTTCCCAAGGTGGGGATAGCTTGTGCATGTCAGATTTGATCCTGGATGAGCCGGAGCACCAAGTCCCCTTCTTGAAAGGTCCTGGTTTTAACCCGGCGGCTGTGATAACGACGCAGATCTTGCTGGTAAATCGCGGAACGAGCCGCCGCAAGGTCACGCTCTTCATCCAACAGGTCAAGTGCATCCTGACGTGCTTTTTCATTATCAGCTTCAACATAAGCCGCCACACGGGGCGAATCATGACGGATGTCACTAGGGAGAACCGCCTCTGCTCTGTAGACCATGAAGAAAGGCGTGTAACCCATAGATCTGTTTGGGGTAGAATTGATACTCCATAGCACTGAGGGTAACTCCTCTACCCAACAACCCGGCATCCTCTGCAAAGGGACCATAAGCCTGGGCTTGATGCCTCTCAAAATTTCTTGATTGGCTCGTTTCGCTTGACCATTGGACTGAGGGTGAGCCACCGACGATACATCAAGTCGAATATGCTCTCGTTGACAAAATTCTTTCATAGCACCTTTGGACAGATTGGTGCCATTATTAGTTATAATACTGTGGGGAAAACCAAAACAGAAATCACCTTTTTGATGAATTGAACCATTGTTGCCGCATCACACTTACTGACTGGCTCTGCTTCAACCCACTTTGTAAATTTGTCAACCGCCACCAAAAGGTGAGTCTTTTTATCTTTGGACCTTTTGAAAGGTCCAACCATATCAAGCCCCCAGACCGCAAACGGCCAAGCGATTGGATTCATTCTTAATTCTTGAGCCGGCACATGCGCTCGTCTTGAGAATTTCTGACAACCATCACATTTACTGACCAAATCCTCTGCATCGGCATGAGCCGTCAGCCAATAAAATCCATGACGAAAAGCCTTGGCTATGAGAGACTTAGAGCCGGCATGATGACCACAATCTCCTTCATGAATCTCTCGTAGAATCTCACTGCCCTCCTCAGGAGAAACACAACGTTGAAACACCCCCGTGACACTACAACGGTGCAACTCTCCATTGACAATAGTCATTGACTTAGACCGCCGGGTTATCTGCCTGGCCAAAGTCTCATCTTCAGGTAACTCGCCCCGGGTCATATAAGCCAAATATGGAATTGTCCAATCAGGAGTAGAATGAAGAGCCGCCACCAATTGTGCCTCCGGGTCAGGAATAGCAAGATCTTCCTCTGTAGGCAACTTGACTGAAGGATTATGCAAAATATCAAGGAAAACATTGGGTGGCACAGGCTTACGCTGGGATCCCAACTGGCTTAAAGCATCAGCCGCCTTGTTTTTTCTTCGATCAACATGCTCTACTTGATAGTCCTTGAAGTGACCAGCAATAGCATCAACCGCTCGGCGATAAGCCACCATGAGTGGGTCCTTAGAATCCCATGTGCCTGAAACCTGCTGAGCCACCAAATCGGAGTCGCTAAAGCATCTCACCCGGCTTAAGTTCATCTCCTTAGCCATCCGAAGACCGTGGAGCAGGGCCTCATACTCAACTACATTGTTAGTACAAGGGAACATCAATCTTAAAACATAACAAAATTTATCGCCTCGTGGGGAAGTCAAAATAACACCAGCCCCCGAGCCTTCCAATTGCCTGGATCCATCGAAGTGAATAGTCCAATATGTGCTATCCGGCTTTTCCTCAGGCATCTGCAGCTCTGTCCAATCATTGATAAAATCCACAAGTGCTTGAGACTTGATGGCTGTGTGAGGCATATACTTCAAACCATGGGGTCCAAGCTCAATGGCTGTAACACCCCCAGTGGTTAACTACAGTAATCACCCTTTCGATTATGCCATGTCAGCATGATTAACAGTGCATGATCATCATTAGCATCATATTGCATTTCAACTCCTAAGTCAAATTCGAATTTAAATGAAAGTGAAAAATAAAAGTTGCTCAAATCAGAAACTAAATTGTTCATATTATGGCAAATAATTCAGAGGCAATACTAAAATTGTAACCAACAAATAATAAAATAATTAGGTGGCTCTAACATAATTAAAACAGCCAGGATAAATGCATTTTAATTATTATAAAAATATTGTGAACTCAAATTGCCTCCAAACCAATTTTTGGTAGTGGTAGGTATTACCTAGTATTTGTTGGAGCAATTCCTATGTTTTAGAAAATTCGTTTAGAGCCCTAACTTTTTACTAAACAGGAGCTGTGGTTAAATAAAAAGAAAAAGATAAAGAAAAACAGAAAAAGAACAAAAGAAAATAAAGCCCCCCCCCTTGCTGGGCCTCGGCCCAGCTGGCCACTGGGCTAGCCAGGCCGGCCCAGCCGGCGCCCACTCCCCTCCTCCCATATCTTCCACCCCCACCCGAAACCCTAGCCGCTACCCCCACCCCCTCGCTCATTCCCCCCCCCCCCGATCCAGAAATTCTGGATCGGATCGACCCCCGTCGCCCGTCGCCGGCGGCCGTCCCCGACCGCCTCCCCGCGCCGATCTGCCTCGCCTGTCGCCTCCCCTACCGCCTCCTCCACTCGACCCCCCTCCCCTGGATCGGACCGGGTCAGAGGCGCCCCGATCCCGTCGCCCGTCGCCGCGCTCCCCGCCGCTGCTCGCGCTCGCTTCCGCCTCGCCGCCCGCGCTCGGACGCCGTCGCCGGGACCTCGCCTCCCTGTCTCCTCCCCGAATCGCCTCAGCGAGCGCTCGCACCCGTCGCCGCTGCCCGACGCCGTCGTCCCCGAGCCCCGCTGCCCGTGCCCTACAACGCCGGTGAGGCCTCGGCCTCGGCCTCCCTCCCTTGTGCGCGCACCGCACCCCGCGCCCCGGCCGCGCCCGCATCGCCGTCGCCGCGCTCCTGCCGCCGCCTCTGCTCGCCTCCCCTTGCGCCTTGGTCACCGGCCGTTGCCCGCGGCCACCACGCGCCCGGGCTCACGCGCGACCACGCCCAGGCCGGCCCCGCTCGTCGCCTCTGCCCACGCCCGCTGCTGCAGCCGCGCGCGCAGCTCTGCTGCCCCGGCTCCACCGCGCCGCCGCTCGCCGTCCGACGGGCCACCGCGCCCGGCCGCCCCTGCCCCGCCCGTCTCCGCCTCACCCGCTGGCCGCACCCGTGCGCCCGTATGCGCACCGGACATGTCCGGTGCCCAAACGGGCACAACCCGGACATGTCCGGCCGTGCCACTGACCGGTGGGCCCTGCCCCCCCTGAGGCAATGACAGATGGGGCCCAGCCCCTAAAAACGAATTAAAAGAAAATGTAATAAAAAAAAATAATTAAAATAAATAAAAATAATTAATTAATTAAATAATTAATTAGTTAATTAATTAAGTTAATTAATCCTGATTAGGTTAATCTAATTAAGTAGTTAGTGTTAATTAAACAGTAATTTAATTAGTTAATCACTAATTAACCTAACAGCCTATGACAGGTGGGACCCACTGGTCCTGATGTCATGCTGACGTCATGCTGACGTCAGCAAGACACTGTTTCGGATAATGTTAATTTAAATAATTAATTAAATTCCAGAAATTAATAAAAACTTTAGAAAATCATATAAAATAATCCGTAGCTCAGATGAAAATACTTTGTACATGAAAGTTGCTCAGAACGACGAGACGAATCTGAATACGCGGTCCGTTCGTCCGTCACGCGTCCCTAACTATCCGAACTTGCAACCGTTCCCCTCTTATCCTCTGTCCGATAATTCCAAAGACCCGGGAAATATCGTCAGATATTCTCCCGCTCCGTCTGTTACGTGTGATGCTGCGTTAGCCTACCCCTAGCACCGTGTATCGTATTTGTCATGCTCATGTTTGCTATATATTTATACTGTTTCCTCCCCCTCTTCTCTCTCGATAGCCCCCGACCCTGACGTCGTCCCCGAGACCGACGCAGCTCCGGATCCCGAAGACACCATAGACGACCTTGCCCTTGCCGCCGAGCAACCAGGCAAGCCCCTCCCTTGAGCATACCGATATCGCCATTCTAATTTCTCATGCTTGCATTAGAATTACTGCTGCTGCTGCTTTACCTATTCTGATGCATAGCCTGTTCATTGTAACCTGCTGTTGATAATTACCTACATATCCTAAACTGTTTAGTCTAGGCTGGGTAGAGACCTATCAGTGACCCCACTTATCCCGACTGCCGCGCTGGATCGTCAGAAGACCCGATCAATGGGATTGAAGACCAGGACCCGACACCGCACATCACCCCCCCCTTAGTTGTAACGACACTGCAGCGTTACTATCGAGTGCCGAGGGTGAAACCTCTTGTAGCACTTCTGATGTTAACTCTGTAGAGTAGCTATTCGGTCATGGTCATCGAGGGTGATTCCTCCTTCACCGCTTCCGATGACGACGCTGTCCTACAACACCTCAAGTGTGGACCCAGTGAGGGTGATTCCTCCTAGTTCACCTTGACGGATACATCGAGTGGGAATTCAATGAGGGTGATACCTCGGATTCCCTGATGTTATGGACACACGGATACTTGGACTTTACAATGTTACTTGGAAAGGCGGGTCGACCCTGAGGGGTACCCGCGTGTGATGTGAAGGCGGGTTGCCAGTGTGGTGCCCGAGTGGTGAATACGAGGCGCGGCCGGGCATTCTTGGCCCTTGCCGCAAGTCCTCGAGACGGGGCGACGGGGTCACATCTTTCGTGAGTCTCTGCTCGTTTCCGCAAGCCCCTAGTCCTAATGATTTGGATATTTGATCTGAGCAGGCCTCTGGTCTGATAGCACTAACCATCACGTGGGCATAGTATGGGCGTTCTGCATCGTAGCATCAGCCGAAAGCTCTGTCAGACGTCCAGTTCAGCATGGCGGCACGGACGGACCGGCGCCCTCCTGGTGCCAGGCTTCTCCCTGCGCGCAACGACTCGGAGTGCACAGGGCGATGGCCCAAGACCTCTGAGCGCTTAGGATGTAGACCGACGGGGACCTCTCTGCTGAGTTGTAGGTAGGGTTGCGATGTGTCGTTTGGCCGAGGCCGGGCATGACCCAGGAAAGTGTGTCCGGCCGAAGTTAATCGAGCGTGTTGGGTAAGTTGGTGCACCCCTGCAGGGAAGAACATTTCTATCGATAGCCGGTCCTACGGTAAAGGACACTCGGAGTTGTATCCTGATTGATACAATTTAGAACTGGATACCTGTGATGAGACCTGTATATATGGCTCTGGGATTGCTTCTCGCAGGGAGTCGAGAAGGGATCTCAGGACGAGGTTTGATGACTTTATGGCTCTGGGATTGCTTTCTCGCAGGGAGTCGAGAAAGGATCTCTGGGTGAGGTTGATATTATTACTGCTACAATATATGGTATTGTTCTACTCTCTTCTACTGCTGCAAGATCGCTGAAGATGCTAGTCTTCGATAGGACTAGGCCTTCTCTCTATTCTGGCATTTCTGCAGCCCAGTCCACATATACAGCCTCCCCTTGATAATGTTGCATATGTAGTGTAGATCCTTGCTTGCTGAGTACTTCTGAGTACTCACAGTTGCTTTGTTTTCCTTTTTCTCCCCATATCAGTTTGACGTGACCAGAGGACGGAGCCCCCTGAGACAGATGCCCCGACGATCGCTACTACTACTACCCAGAGGATGGATACTACTACGAGTTGACTGACGACCAGGAGTAGGTTCGGAGGGTCCCAGGCAGGAGGCCTTCGCCTTTCGATCGTAGTGTTTTATTTTGCCCCGCCTTTCTAAAGGCCTTTCTGTACTTTCTTTTATATCTGTACTCAGATATCTGATGCTTCCGCTGACGCTTGTTCGCAAGCTTATGTATTCGAGCCCTCGAGGCCCTGGCTTGTAATATAAAGCTTGTATGACTTTATTTGTGTTTTAGAGTTGTGTTGTGATATCTTCCCGTGAGTCCTTAGGCTTGATCGTGTGCATTTGCGTGTATGATTAGTGCACGATCGGGCCGGGGGCGTCACAAGTTGGTATCAGAGCCGACTGCCTGTAGGAATCCCCTTTCCAACTCCTTGGCCGAAGTTGAGTTTAGAAACCGGAAAACTGTTTTACTAACTTGGCTGTGTGGCTTACGGGCCCACGTCGCCAATTGGGTGGTATTAGGATCTTTTATTCATCATCTTTACTCTGGGGCTCTGACCTCTCTTCCTTTCGGGTTAACTAAAGTTTACTAACGCCGACACTTAGGATCTCGTAATTCTCGTCCACCCGGAGAGCTGGATATATGTGCGATTTCCCTGACATTGATCTGATTAGTCTGATAATCATTTTCCTTTCCATTGTTTTGTTTAACCTTTCTCTCCGAGATCAGTTATACTTCTCCTTGTCTTTTGACAATCATGAGTTTCCTCTGTTTCAGATGGATCGTTTGTTTCCACCACACCCTGCGACGCAGCTACCAGCTGTTCGAGCAGGGATAGATCCAGAGTACATTCTTTATCCACTGGGGCAGATGTCAATCCGTTACAATACCCCAGTACTTTCTCCTCCAGATACCCGCAAAGACTTTGTGATCTATTGTGACGCATCCCGTGAAGGATTAGGCTGTGTCCTAATGCAAGAGCGTAAAGTGATTGCTTATGGCTCTCGTCAGTTGCGCCCACATGAAGAGAATTATCCGGTACATGATCTAGAACTAGCTGCTGTGATCTATGCACTGCAGTTGTGGCGACATTACCTCCTCGGTAATCGTTGCGAGATCTACACGGATCATAAAAGTTTGAAGTACTTGTTCACTCAGCCATCTCTGAATCTCCGTCAGCAAAGATGGATGGAGACCATTGCGGACTATGACTTGGGTATTTCTTATACCCCTGGCAAGGCTAATGTGATGGCTGATGCGTTGAGCCGCAAATCCTATTGCTGCGAACTTGAGGTTCAGCTACAGCAACCACTTCTGTATGAAGGGCTTCGAAAGCTAAATCTCGAGATAGTTCCCCAAGGATACTTAAAAACCTTGGTTGTTGAACCAGACCTTGAGAAAGCTGTTAAGAATGCGCAAGCTAAAGATGCTGAAATTGATTTGATGAAGAAAGACCTTCACCTTGTAAAGTACAGGGATTTCTCGCTGTCTGAAGATGGAACCTTGTATTTCAGAGACCGCATTGTCGTACCTCGCTTCGAGCTTATGACTGACAAAGTCATGAAGGAGGCACATGATACCCCGCTGTCTATTCATCCGGGTAGCACCAAGATGTATCGTGATCTCCGTCAAAGGTACTGGTGGTCTAAAATGAAGCAAGACATTGCTCGATATGTTGCTGAATGTGATGTGTGTCGACGCGTTAAAGCAGAACATCAGAAGCCTGCTGGAATTCTGCAACCACTTCCTATTCCTTTATGGAAATGGGATATGGTTCAGATGGATTTCGTTACAGGACTTCCCAGGTCACAGAAGGGTCACGATGCTATTCTTGTCATCGTCGACCAACTCTCCAAAGTTGCACACTTTCTGCCTGTCAAGGAGACGATCACTGCTAGTCAGTTAGCAGAGTTATATATCTCCAGAATTGTTTCACTCCACGGTATTCCAAAAGAGATCAGTTCAGACCGTGGCAGCATATTCACTGGTCATTTCTGGGAAAGTTTCCAAAAGGCTATGGGAACTCATATTACCTGGAGTTCAGCTTATCATCCTCAATCCCAAGGCCAAGTTGAACGAGTTAATCAAGTGCTTGAAGACATGTTGCGAGCTTGTGTTATATCGTTTGGCAAGAAGTGGGAAGAATCTCTTCCATATGCCGAGTTCTCCTATAACAACAGCTATCAAGCCAGCATGAAAATGGCCCCCTTTGAAGTTCTCTATGGACGTAAGTGTCGAACCCCTCTGAATTGGTCAGAAACTGGGGAACGACCTCTTGTTGGACCGGATATTATTCAACACGCCGAAGAACAAGTCCATATCGTCCGTGAAAACCTCAAGGCAGCTCAGGACCGCCAGAAGAGCAACTATGATCGCAAACGATGGGGTTTGACTTATCAACCTGGTGATCAAGCTTATCTTCGTGTCACTCCTATGAAAGGCACTCACCGTTTTGGAATCAAGGGCAAGTTAGCTCCCCGCTACATTGGTCCTTTCCGCATTGTTGCAAGACGTGGTCAAGTGGCATATAAATTGGAATTGCCGCCGCAATTCTCTTCTCTCATGTCCACGACGTCTTCCATGTGTCGCAACTTCGTAAATGCTTCAAGGAATCTCCGCACCGAGCTGTGGATCACGAAATGCTCGAATTGCATGATGATCTTTCATATAAGGAGCACCCAATCCGCATTCTCGGTGAAGCTGAACGTCGAACCCGTCAGAAGGTTACCAAGTTCCTCAAAGTGCAGTGGTCAAACCATACTGAAGATGAAGCCACTTGGGAACGCGAGGATCATCTTCGCAAGGAATACCCCGAACTTTTTCCTTCTACTTCTTAATTCTCGGGACGAGAATTCTTGTTAGTAGAGGAGATTTGTAACACCCCCAGTGGTTAACTACAGTAATCACCCTTTTGATTATGCCATGTCAGCATGATTAACAGTGCATGATCATCATTAGCATCATATTGCATTTCAACTCCTAAGTCAAATTCGAATTTAAATGAAAGTGAAAAATAAAAGTTGCTCAAATCAGAAACTAAATTGTTCATATTATGGCAAATAATTCAGAGGCAATACTAAAATTGTAACCAACAAATAATAAAATAATTAGGTGGCTCTAACATAATTAAAACAGCCAGGATAAATGCATTTTAATTATTATAAAAATATTGTGAACTCAAATTGCCTCCAAACCAATTTTTGGTAGTGGTAGGTATTACCTAGTATTTGTTGGAGCAATTCCTATGTTTTACAAAATTCGTTTAGAGCCCTAACTTTTTACTAAACAGGAGCTGTGGTTAAATAAAAAGAAAAAGATAAAGAAAAACAGAAAAAGAACAAAAGAAAACAAAGCCCCCCCCCCTCGCTGGGCCTCGGCCCAGCTGGCCACTGGGCTAGCCAGGCCGGCCCAGCCGGCGCCCACTCCCCTCCCCCATATCGCCCACCCCCACCCGAAACCCTAGCCGCTACACCCCACCCCCTCGCTCATTCCCCCCCCCCCCCGATCCAGAAATTCTGGATCGGGATCGACCCCGTCGCCCGTCGCCGGCCGGCCATCCCCGACCGCCTCCCGCGCCGATCTGCCTCGCCTGTCGCCCCCTACGCCTCCTCCACTCGACCCCCTCCCCCTGGATCGGACCGGGGCAGAGGCGCCCCGATCACCGGCGCCCGTCGCCGCGCTCCCGCCGTGCTCGCGCTCGCTTCCGCCTCGCCGCCCGCGCTCGGACGCCGTCGCCGGGACCTGCCTCCGTCTCCTTCCCGAATCGCCTCAGCGAGCGCTCGCACCCGTCGCCGCTGCCCGACGCCGTCGTCCCCGAGCCCCGCTGCCCGTGCCCTACAACGCCGGTGAGGCCTCGGCCTCGGCCTCCCTCCCTTGTGCGCGCACCCCACCCCGCGCCCCGGCCGCGCCCGCATCGCCGTCGCCGCGCTCCTGCCGCCGCCTCTGCTCGCCTCCCCTTGCGCCTTGGTCACCGGCCGTCGCCCGCGCCCACCACGCGCCCGGGCTCGCGCGCGACCACGCCCAGGCCGGCCCCGCTCGTCGCCTCTGCCCACGCCCGCTGCTGCAGCCGCGCGCGCAGCTCTGCTGCCCCGGCTCCACCGCGCCGCCGCTCGCCGTCCGACGGGCCACCGCGCCCGGCCGCCCCTGCCCCGCCCGTCTGCACCTCACCCGCTGGCCGCACCCGTGCGCCCGTATGCGCACCGGACATGTCCGGTGCCCAAACGGGCACAACCCGGACATGTCCGGCCGTGCCACTGCCGGTGGGCCCTGCCCCCCCTGAGGCAATGACAGATGGGGCCCAGCCCCTAAAAACGAATTAAAAGAAAATGTAATAAAAAAATAATTAAAATAAATAAAAATAATTAATTAATTAAATAATTAATTAGTTAATTAATTAAGTTAATTAATCCTGATTAGGTTAATCTAATTAAGTAGTTAGTGTTAATTAAATAGTAATTTAATTAGTTAATCACTAATTAACCTAACAGCCTATGACAGGTGGGACCCACTGGTCCTGATGTCATGCTGACGTCATGCTGACGTCAGCAAGACACTGTTTCGGATAATGTTAATTTAAATAATTAATTAAATTCCAGAAATTAATAAAAACTTTAGAAAATCATATAAAATAATCCGTAGCTCAGATGAAAATACTTTGTACATGAAAGTTGCTCAGAACGACGAGACGAATCTGAATACGCGGTCCGTTCGTCCGTCACGCGTCCCTAACTATCCGAACTTGCAACCGTTCCCCTCTTATCCTCTGTCCGATAATTCCAAAGACCCGGGAAATATCGTCAGATATTCTCCCGCTCCGTCTGTCACGTGTGATGCTGCGTTAGACTACCCCTAGCACCGTGTATCGTATTTGTCATGCTCATGTTTGCTATATATTTATACTGTTTCCTCCCCCTCTTCTCTCTCGATAGCCCCCGACCCTGACGTCGTCCCCGAGACCGACGCAGCTCCGGATCCCGAAGACACCATAGACGACCTTGCCCTTGCCGCCGAGCAACCAGGCAAGCCCCTCCCTTGAGCATACCGATATCGCCATTCTAATTTCTCATGCTTGCATTAGAATTACTGCTGCTGCTGCTTTACCTATTCTGATGCATAGCCTGTTCATTGTAACCTGCTGTTGATAATTACCTACATATCCTAAACTGTTTAGTCTAGGCTGGGTAGAGACCTATCAGTGACCCCACTTATCCCGACTGCCGCGCTGGATCGTCAGAAGACCCGATCAATGGGATTGAAGACCAGGACCCGACACCGCACATCACCCCCCCCTTAGTTGTAACGACACTGCAGCGTTACTATCGAGTGCCGAGGGTGAAACCTCTTGTAGCACTTCTGATGTTAACTCTGTAGAGTAGCTATTCGGTCATGGTCATCGAGGGTGATTCCTCCTTCACCGCTTCCGATGACGACGCTGTCCTACAACACCTCAAGTGTGGACCCAGTGAGGGTGATTCCTCCTAGTTCACCTTGACGGATACATCGAGTGGGAATTCAATGAGGGTGATACCTCGGATTCCCTGATGTTATGGACACACGGATACTTGGACTTTACAATGTTACTTGGAAAGGCGGGTCGACCCTGAGGGGTACCCGCGTGTGATGTGAAGGCGGGTTGCCAGTGTGGTGCCCGAGTGGTGAATACGAGGCGCGGCCGGGCATTCTTGGCCCTTGCCGCAAGTCCTCGAGACGGGGCGACGGGGTCACATCTTTCGTGAGTCTCTGCTCGTTTCCGCAAGCCCCTAGTCCTAATGATTTGGATATTTGATCTGAGCAGGCCTCTGGTCTGATAGCACTAACCATCACGTGGGCATAGTATGGGCGTTCTGCATCGTAGCATCAGCCGAAAGCTCTGTCAGACGTCCAGTTCAGCATGGCGGCACGGACGGACCGGCGCCCTCCTGGTGCCAGGCTTCTCCCTGCGCGCAACGACTCGGAGTGCACAGGGCGATGGCCCAAGACCTCTGAGCGCTTAGGATGTAGACCGACGGGGACCTCTCTGCTGAGTTGTAGGTAGGGTTGCGATGTGTCGTTTGGCCGAGGCCGGGCATGACCCAGGAAAGTGTGTCCGGCCGAAGTTAATCGAGCGTGTTGGGTAAGTTGGTGCACCCCTGCAGGGAAGAACATTTCTATCGATAGCCGGTCCTACGGTAAAGGACACTCGGAGTTGTATCCTGATTGATACAATTTAGAACTGGATACCTGTGATGAGACCTGTATATATGGCTCTGGGATTGCTTCTCGCAGGGAGTCGAGAAGGGATCTCAGGACGAGGTTTGATGACTTTATGGCTTTGGGATTGCTTTCTCGCAGGGAGTCGAGAAAGGATCTCTGGGTGAGGTTGATATTATTACTGCTACATTATATGGTATTGTTCTACTCTCTTCTACTGCTGCAAGATCGCTGAAGATGCTAGTCTTCGATAGGACTAGGCCTTCTCTCTATTCTGGCATTTCTGCAGCCCAGTCCACATATACAGCCTCCCCTTGATAATGTTGCATATGTAGTGTAGATCCTTGCTTGCTGAGTACTTCTGAGTACTCACGGTTGCTTTGTTTTCCTTTTTCTCCCCATATCAGTTTGACGTGACCAGAGGACGGAGCCCCCTGAGACAGATGCCCCGACGATCGCTACTACTACTACCCAGAGGATGGATACTACTACGAGTTGACTGATGACCAGGAGTAGGTTCGGAGGGTCCTAGGCAGGAGGCCTTCGCCTTTCGATCGTAGTGTTTTATTTTGCCCCGCCTTTCTAAAGGCCTTTCTGTACTTTCTTTTATATCTGTACTCAGATATCTGATGCTTCCGCTGACGCTTGTTCGCAAGCTTATGTATTCGAGCCCTCGAGGCCCTGGCTTGTAATATAAAGCTTGTATGACTTTATTTGTGTTTTAGAGTTGTGTTGTGATATCTTCCCGTGAGTCCTTAGGCTTGATCGTGTGCATTTGCGTGTATGATTAGTGCACGATCGGGCCGGGGGCGTCACAATGGCCCACTTGGCTATCCGACCTGTGGCTTCTATGTTTTGAATAATATCTCCCAAAGGAGCAGAACTAACCACAGTGATAGGGTGACCCAGAAAATATTGCTTGAGCTTTCGACTAGCCATAAACACCCCATACACCAGCTTCTGCCAATGCGGATACCTCTGTTTGGACTCAATGAGTACCTCACTGATGTAATAAACCGGCCGCTGAACCGGATATTCCTTGCCTGATTCCTTCCTTTCCACCACAATTGCCACACTGACAGCCCGGCTATTGGCAGCCACATACAACAATAAGGGCTCTTTATCAATGGGAGCAGCAAGAACCGGCGGTTCAGCCAACTGTTTCTTCAAGGCTTCAAATGCTTGATCAGCAGCATCACTCCAGACAAAGTGATCTGTTTTCTTCATCATCTGGTATAAGGTGATACCCTTTTCTCCCAACCGGCTTATGAACCGGCTCAATGCCGCGATACGACCCGCCAGACGCTGAATATCATTGATACATGCTGGTTTAGCCAAGGAAGTAATAGCCTTGATCTTTTCTGGGTTAGCCTCAATGCCTCTTTTAGAAACCAGAAAACCCAAGAGTTTGCCTGCTGGTACGCCAAAGACACACTTGGCTGGGTTAAGCATCATCTTGTAAACCCGAAGATTATCAAAAGTTTCTTTCAAATCATCTACCAAGGTCTCTTTCTACCTTGATTTCACCACAATATCGTCCACATAAGCGTGAACATTGCGCCCAATCTGATCATGAAGGCAATTCTGCACACACCGCTGGTAAGTCGCCTGGGCACTCTTGAGCCCAAAAGGCATAGACACATAACAGAAGGCTCCAAAAGGAGTGATGAAAGCTGTCTTCTCCTGGTCCTTAACTGCCATTTTGATCTGATGATACCCAGAATAAGCATCCAAGAAACTCAAGCGCTCACAACCCGCCGTAGCATCAATAATTTGATCAATACAAGGGAGAGCAAAAGGATCAGCTAGACAGGCCTTATTAAGGTCTGTATAATCCACGCACATACGCCAAGTACCATTTTTCTTAAGTACCAGCACCGGGTTAGCTAACCACTCAGGATGAAAAACTTCAACAATGAACCCAGCTACCAAGAGCCGGGCCACTTCCTCACCAATGGCCTTACGCCTTTCTTCATTAAAGCGACGAAGGAATTGCTTGACCGGTTTAAACTTCGGATCAATATTGAGAGTGTGCTCAGCAAGTTCCCTCGGTACACCTGGCATGTCTGAAGGTTTCCATGGAAAGATGTCCCGGTTCTTACGGACGAACTCGATGAGCGCACTTTCCTATTTCGGATCCAAATTAGCACTGATGCTGAACTATTTGGATGAATCGCCAGGTACAAAATCAACTAGCTTAGTATCATCAGCCGATTTAAATTTCAATAGAGGGTCATGCTCCGTAGTCGGCTTCTTCAAAGATGGCATATCCGCTGGGTCAACATTATCCTTGTAAAATTTCAACTCTTCTGTTGCACAGACAGACTCAGCATAAGCAGCATCGCCTTCTTCACACTCCAAGGCTATCTTCCGGCTTCCATGCACTGTGATGGTACCCATGTGACCCGGCATCTTGAGCTGTAAATAAACATAACAAGGCCTTGCCATGAACTTAGCATAAGCCGGCCGCCCAAACAGAGCATGATAAGGGCTCTTGATTTTTACCACCTCAAAAGTCAACGTCTCAGACCTGGAATCATGATCATCACCAAAAGCCACTTCCAAAGATATTTTTCCCACTGGATACGCTGACTTACCAGGCACCACACCATGAAAAACAGTGTTCGACGACTTAAGATCCTTGTCAATCAAGCTCATGCGACGAAAAGTTTCATAATAAAGAATATTGATGCTGCTGCCCCCATCCATGAGTACCTTAGTAAATCTGTACCCTCCAACCTGAGGCGCCACCACTAAAGCCAAATGGCCCGGATTATCAACCCGGGGCGGGTGATCCTCACTGCTCTAGGGAATAGGGTGTTCAGACCACCGCAAGTAACGGGGAATCGCCGGCTCAACCGCGTTCACTGCCCTTTTATGGAGCTTCTGATCTCGCTTACATAAAATCGTGGTGAAAACGTGGTACTATCCACTATTCAACTTCTTCGGGTTACTCTGGTAACCAGACTGCTGCTGCTGACTCCCTTGACCAGATTGCTGATTAAAGCCACCTTGATTGCCTTGGCCCTGGAAGCCAGAGTTTGAACCGCCACCACCAAAACTAGGTCCATGAGAGCCGGACCCTGAACCGCCATTCGGGCCATGATTGTCCTGGAAAAAATTGGAATTCCTATATTCCTTCATGATGAAACAATCCTTCCATAGATGAATGGCCGGCTTCTCGTGCGTACCATGCTTTGGACAAAGCTGATTCATCATAGCCTCAAGGTTAAATTTTCGTCCTCCAAACCGAGTGGGCGGTTTTCCCTTGCAACGCTGATTATCATTCTGCGTATTGGTGTTAGCCACAAAATCCAAGTTTCCATCAACCTTGCGCTCACCATTGCCACCTTGACCTGCCGGGTTATGCTGCCGCCCTTTCGCATTGCTGCTCTTCTTTCCCTTACCCGGCTTCTCATCATCAGACTCGGGGTCCTTGGTACTATCAGAGTCGGCATATTTGACGAGAGCCGCCATTAGCTCCCCCATGTCATTGCAGTGACGCTTAAGCCGCCCCAACTTCTGTTTCAAAGGGAGGAAACGGTAGTTTTTCTCCAACATCAGGACTGCTGAACCGGCATTGATACTGTCCGACGAGTATATGATAGCTGAGATCCGGCGCACCCAATGAGTTGTTGACTTGCCTTCACCTTGGACACAAGAATCCAAATCCAGGATTGGCATAGGCTGCTTGCACGTGTCTTTAAAATTCTGGATAAAACGAGCTTTCAACTCCGCCCATGATCTAATGGAATTAGCGGGGAGCCCTTTCAACCAAGTACGAGCCGGCCCATCCAACATCATGGTGAAATACTTAGCACAAGCAGCATCACTAACATCCAGCATCTCCATGGCCATCTCATATCTCTCGATCCAAGCCTCAGGGGGCTGATTCTCTGTATAATTAGGCACCTTGCGAGGGCCCTTAAAATCCTTAGGCAAATGCTCATTGTGTAGAGCCGGCACTAAACACGGCACACCCAAAGTTCTGGAGGTCACTTCCGCCTCCACCGAAGCTGATGGATAAACCGGAGATGGTTGTTGAGCTACTAGCTGAGCCGCCAGTTCAGCCTCCCGACACGCTCTGCCCTGATCCACTAAGGTCTGAGCATCTCCATAACCGCACGTCGGGTTATGCCCATGAGGCTGGTTACGGCGCTGTTCACTGCTTGAAACCGCTGGAGACTCAATATGTCGGCTCTAACTCTGGCTTGGCCGAGGGGTTGAGTGAATCCTTTCGCGACTATACGAATAAGCCGCCTGCTGATCCAACGCCGTCTGAAAAATCTCTCTAGCCCTCCTTGTCACCATCGCAGCTGGAGATTCGCCTTCAACTGGTAGGTCCGCCAACCGCGTTGCCGCAGCAATCACATTATCCAAAGGGTTAAAATAATGACCCGGAGGTGTCGGAACATGCTGAGGCGGAGTATTATTCAAGCGAGGCGGGTCCATCGCGCGTGGCTGAACTGGCACTCCGGTCACAGGTGCTTCGACCGCCCGGTTCACCGCCGGCGGGTCATTGGTTCCTGCTCTGGGCATGTTGAAGAGGTTCCTCGCCTCATAAACCGGGGGTAGACGACTCTGGTGCCGCCTCCTCATGATCTCGTTTGAAGCGTTCTAATCTAGCGTCAGCCGAAAGGAGTCTACCTGAATCCGTTGTGCCTGGGCGTCCAAAGCAGCCCGCTCCATAGCCATCCTAGCATTCTCAGCCGCCAGTTCCTCCTTGGCTTGAGCGATCTCATCTCGCAACTTCGCCACATCAACCTTATGCTGTTCTTGAGTGTCCGGGGTTATCTCCACCCCCATTAGAGTCGCCAAAGCTTCCAACAATTCTGTGAGAACTTGAGCCGGCGGGCGCGCAAAACCACTAGCACCAGCCGCCGCCGCAGCCGTTGAGCTGGAGGTCATAGCCGCGGCGGTTGTCGAACCAAGAGCCGGCTGTGTACCGGCCATGAAGATCGCGACCCTGTTCGGCGGTTTAGGGGTCCGGAATACTGTCACCATCGGAACAGCCCCCAAGCCGGCCGTCTGGTAGTTGATACATTGAGTTGGTCTCGCCGGTTGATGACTCACCATCAGAGTAGATGGCCGTCTCACCACCAGACACAGATCCTTCCTCCAATTCCACCCCATGGATAAATCCAACAAAGGCGTGCTTCACGGCGGGTTGAACCCGGGCGGGTCGTGCACGTTGAGCCGTCTCGATGACGTCGGTGCAGGTGTTCGGCTCAGGGCCCGGTTCATCGATCTTGCCGATGAAGATGTGGATTCCACCGAAGGGGACCCGGTACCCGTACTCAATTCAGCCGGCCTCGGGGCCCCAGCCTGCATCATCAATGTAGAGCTTGCCGTGACGACTCTTGGTCATCCGGCCCATAGCGTATCCCTTGATCCCTTCAAAGCTGCCCTTCAAGAACTCGAAACCACCGTGTGCCGACCCCACGGTGGGCGCCAACTGTCGTGGAATTTCCAGGGCAGATTTCCTAGTGGAAGGACTTAGTCATGGAGCCATCGCGACGAGGTTAGCTTGAAGGGGTTAAAACGGGACAAGGGACACAGAGTTTACCCAGGTTCGGCACCTCACAACGAGGTAAAGGCCTACTCCTGCTTTAGGATGTATTGCTTGGGTTTCGATTACCAGGGAGCGAATACGCTTGACCTAGTTCTCGACTTGTTGTTTCTTGCCCTAACCCGCCGCCGGGTCACCCCTTTATATACACAGGCTGATGCCCGGCGGCTTACAGAGTCCCGGCCGGCTCATACACAACGTGTCCGGCTCGGTGACAGAACAACACTTTCCTTAACGTACAAGTTAAACATATGGCGGTTTACGCCCGTGGGCCTCAAGTCTCCTCCGGGTCTTGGGCCTTCAGTAAGCTTGCTTCGTGAACCGCATCTCTTCCTGGGCCTCTTCATTATGAACCGCCAGTGGCATGACCCGGCCCCTCCTGGGCGGGTCATACCCAATAGTTATATCCCCAACATCAAGCACACAACATTTTTAGAAATATCATTATGCTCCCACTTACTTTTTTGAAAACACAAGCACCTTCATTACCCATTGATGAAGTCAAACTCTTTTGACCATTTCATCAGAATGAAGATTCCAACTCCACTTTGCTCTCTTCTGTCCATCGCTGGAACTCTGAAGTTTGCATACTTACTAGCATCCTCTGGATCGACAAAACACTTTGGACTCTATCACTCACAAGTCCTAGGTTGCATTTCCATCTCATGGAAATGTTTTTGTTATCCATGTTTCATATCTCATGATTGAAATATGTATTAATTGCGAGTTCAACCCGAACTGATTTTAAGCATCGCTACGGTGAGATAATCTCATCGCAGTCAACTCCTTGAATTTGTTATTGAAACAAGTCGAGCTTTATGGATAAAACATTTTATCCATATCGGTTATAGTTCCATTAATGTTCGTTAGACTCCAAGTCTTCCGAAGGGTTTATCAAAATATGATCTTGAATCATTTATATGGAAACTATCTTGGATTATATTGGTATTTAGCCAATTCCGGAGTCAAGGCCCATCAACAATTCCTTGTGTATCGTAGTTATACTGTTGTCTAACAACAATATCTCGCTTGCGCACCTGAGAGGTTTGCACGAGTTTTGCCTACGTGGTTCAGCTGCAAGTTCGATCGAAGTCCATACATCTCATGTAGAGGCTTCCGTATCAGTCATAGTAGGAAACTCTGGAATCACTTCCAAGGCTCCTTTCCCTTGATCTGATGACGAAGATACTCTTATCTCGTCGAGTAGCACTGTCCTCCCACTCACCCTTTTGTAAGAACCATTCTCTTTAAAGGCATACCGTTTTGTGGCAAAACCTTTTGCCTCGATATAGTGGTGGGGGAATACCTAACATTTTGGGATAACCTACAAAGTAGCACTTGTCTGATTTGGAATAGGTTTGTAACATCTTACACAAGCCCCATATTCCAAATATTAAGAAAAGATATATCATGGTTGGGCATACCATACCATGGCGTCATTTCAAAAGATCTGATGGAGCTCTTTTCAGTGTAAAAGCCGCAGTCTCTAAAGCATTACTTTTAAAAGGGATAATGGCATTGATTTATGTCATCTTTGATCTTACCATTTCACAAATGGTTTGATTACATCTTCACGAACATTCCACTCACAATGGTGTTCAGGGAGGTGCAAGTTATGAAACTCTTTTCACAACTCATCAGACATTCGCTAAACTTGTAACTCAAATATTCCTTTCAGCAATCTAATTGCAGAAACATAATTTTCTTGTTACAATAATTTCTACTTCGTATTGAGAACCTTTTGAATGATTTCAAAAGATCCAGACTTGCGTCTCATCAAGTAAATATCCATATATCTACTTGAGTCATTTTTGAAGATAGACAAATCCACTGCTTGCAACAACATTTATCGGACTACACACATCAAAATGTTTGGTCATCAAAAAGTTTGTTGCTTGTTCCTTATGGCCTGTGAATGGTTTTTCAGTCACTTCACCTTTTGGAGGAAAGTTGCAAGTGTCAGATGATTGATAATCAAATGACTTTAAAAATCCATCATTATGGAATTTCTCCATGCGGGTTTCTCCAATGTGACCAAATGCAGAGCCACATATGTGTGGTATTCTCTTAGTCTTGCGACATTTAGCGTCAGTGCTATGGATGTATCATATTACCATCAATATTCATAACATACACTCCATCCAAGATGGAAGTATGGCCCTTATGTTATTCATAATACTGAACAACAATTGTTCTTTTATGAACAACACTCTTGCAACATTCATTATGCAAATGGGCTAGAGTATATAAACCTCTAAAATGAATTATGAAAGTAAACACAGAGGTAATATATTATTATCAACATTCATAACATACATCTCATTCTCAATGAAAGTATGGCCCTTATGTTATTCATAACATCAAACATTAAAAGTTCTCTTATGAACAACCTTCTTGCAAGATACCTTATGCAATGGGCTAGAGTGTGTTAAACTCTAAAATGAATTATGAAAGTAAATACATAGGTAATACACCGATGGAAGGCATATCAACTTTTACTATGTTCCCAACATATATTTAACCCTCAGTCCCGGCAACTCCTTTAGGCCGTAGTAGTTCTTGCATCGATTTGCCACAGAATGCAATCGAGCGGGTATTTTTGTGATCAACTCACATTACCCGAAAACTAGTGATTAACATGTTTAATCATAGTTCCCAAGAATTACATCTTTGACCAGCCTTCCATACATCAATAACTTGTATGACTTTCATACATGAGCTGGACATTCCAGTCTTCTCTCCTTTTGCCTTTATACTTCCAACAGTTTAACTTTCAGTATTTCTCCTACTACTAGAAGAAGCATCGAACTTCATCATATGATAGGCATTCTTCTGGATCCCTCTCTCATCAGTCAAATGCCCAGTAAACACTTTTACTAACAGTTTTTCAAAACAAACATTGCTTTGGATATCACATATCTTTTAGAATTTGTTTGTGTCTGAAAATGATTTTCAGTTCCATGAATATCACATAGCTATCCCAAAACTTTTGAAGTTCGGGTCTCATGGAAGCAAACATATTGCACTTGACCGTAACGGAATTCTAGCTTTTGGATGGAAGGACGAGAGTCACATCATCCATAGCATTAGCGGGAGAATACCGAAAGCATGCGATAGGACAAAGTCCTTCTCGGCACTCTTGATGACAATCCTCACATTATGTTACCAACCGTAAAGTTTTAACCAGATATTTAACAGCTATTCAGTTTTAATTGGGAAGGTGGAAACGCGAGCCATTATTCTACAACTATTTTGCAAATTTCACTTAGACAATGTTCACAATTAATTGCACTGAGAATTAAAAGAATTAATTCTAAAGTGCGCTCCCACTCAAATCAATATCTCTCATAATTGATTGTGAGTGATTCAAGACCCGCATTTCCATTCAACGCCATTGTTCTAGATGAACACTGATGGGGCCAACTTCAATGGGTAGGCAAACTTGCCGATCACACCTCTATGTGACTCTTGTTCATCTTTCAATGCGTTTGTTCTGAGCTCAGGACGATCCTGCCATGAACGTCAAGACAGCCAAGTGATCTCGCTGCGAGGTCTGACCTCACCCTCCTTACACCCGTACAATTGTTCGTACAGATGTAGATCATGGCGCACCCCGAAAGGAAAGATGCTGTGACCGTGCTACACTTGGGAGAACACTAACTACTTGATATTTTTGTGAGAGATCACCCTAATAAACAGCGACTACCGCGCAATCAAGAAGGGTGCATCATAAGGGATAAACATCTCAGGCAATTCATAATAGCATGATATGGTATAGCCCTTTCTGACGGAGAAGTCTTTCATTTCTTCGTCTTCGGCATTCACGGCGGTGTTCACCTTCGCGAAGTTTGCCACCACCTTGTAGATGCACCAGATAATATTGCTATCTCTATAGCTAATAAAATAATGCATTACAACAAGGTTGACACACTGGTCATTAAAGTGACAATCATATGGCTCCAGCCATCTTGCCGAATCATGACACACAGGTCATGTTAATTTACATTGTATAATCATCTCATACATAATCAAATTAATATGAGCACTGCTATACCACATCACATGCACATCCTACAAAACCAAGTTAGATGCCTCTAATCGGTTTATTCAAAATTTTATTTTACGTGGCTTCTAAGGTTTCAAAACAAACCGAATCTACCAACGTTCATCATCAAGCATGATTATCCAACTTGCTAGATTAACAATGTGGGGTGTATGAAACACGAGATAATAAAATCTCGAGCCCCATACTGAACTTCGTCATATGCATGATCCCCGTGCAGATAATATCTGCATTGCCCTTTCGTCTGCGAAACATCCATCTTTCTTTAACTAAGGTGGAACCCAAAGAACTGTTAGCACTTCATTGATCTGTCAATCAGCATACTCAGGAGCAGCATGAAAGGATCGCGGATTGTCAGAAATTTGTGAGATTCCACCATGCCGTCAAGATCAGGATTATGCAAATTCAAGGGAAGCAATAGGAACATCGGGTAACATATTTCATCTGCTACCCGCACAAATAATTTTCAGTAATAAAACTCATCTACTACCTAATTATATTGTGCAACACCCATACATCTCTATGTATTCTAGGTCGCAACCTGCATCTACGCATAGCACGGCTCATGATGCCACTGTAGGGTAACGCGGCAGAAAACAAAAATTTTCTGACTTACGCACCAGCCCAGGACCACTATGGAGACTGCATACAAGGTTTGATCTTTTCGTTACCGACTCATAGCGCAGCGGAAGTAGAGTCGATGATGATCGGCGGTGCAGATCCCCACAGCTAGGATTTACATCCTCCCAACCGCAAGGATGTACTCCCTCATCTGCCCCACGGACAGCCCTCGGGAGGTGGTCGGATAGTCCCTCGGACGGTGTCGCAGACAGCCCTTCGGGAGGACTCATAGAACTCGGACCATCACTTGGACAGCCCTTCAGGAGGCACTCTCAAAACATCCCCTCGGGCACAAGGATCGAAACTACGACCTCTCTACGGGGTTACACACATACGGTGTCATCTATCCGGCAGGGTGTAACACCCCTGTGTAATAAGCACTGTGACTTTGTGTTAATTCTGCCAAGTCATCTTCATTTACGTTGCATGATCACAGTGGTTAATCACTCCAAATTCAAATTCCTCTATGAAAACAATTCAAATTCAAGTGCAAAAATGAAGTTGCCCAAATTTGCTGGAAAAATGTTCACCTTCTAGCAAATAATCCAAAACAATTTGTTGTTAAGAAAAAAAACCTCACCACCAAGTCAAAGTGGGCCTAAGCATTTTAAACAGTGCCAAAACAACACTATAAATGCCTATTTCAATTTTTGAAAAATCCAAATGGAATCAAAAATTGCCCAAACTTCTTGTGGCAGTGCAGAATATTTGATAGCATTTATGTGGCCAAGCTCCACATTTTACCAAGACACTTGGTGGCTTGAAATATTACAAAACTGTCTCTGTGTTTTAAAAAAGAAAAAGAAATAGAAAAAGGCCTAAACTGGGCTGGGCCTAAGTGCACAGTGGCACGGCCCAGCCTAGCGGCCTCTTTCTCCCTCCTCCCTCTCTCTCTCCTTCGCCGTGTCAACGCACCCATGGCCGCATCGGCTCGTTCCGCCGAGACGACGACACGGCGACGCTCGCGGCTGGCCGAGGTGATAAGATCCACCCCGTTCCTCTCCCCTGGCCATCCAGATCCATTCGCCCCCTCCTCCTCGTTTCTCCCTCGCTTGCTGCCACCTCTCCCAAGCGCTGCCATGGCCGCGCCGCCGTGGTCTGCGTAGCCTCGGTCGCTGCCTCGCCTCTCCGTCTCGCCTCGAGCTCCGACTCAGTCATCCACGTCTCCCCGTCGAGCCACCCGACGCCGGACGCCTCCAGGAGCTGCCACGACCTCTTCTTCCCCTTCGGCACTGGCAAGCACCACCGCCTTGATTCGCCGCCCTCCTGCGCTCCGTGACCTCACCGGGCCTTTCATGCACCCCTCGGTGAGCCTTCGCCTTATCCCCCTTCCCTCTCGCCGTCGATTTCGACCCGTAGCCACCGTTTCCGCCGTGCCACGAGCTCGCCTCCGGGGCTTGTCGCCGGCGAGGCCCCGATGACCAAATGGTCATGGGCTAGCGCCAGTTACACTCACCGCATCGCGCAGGCACCGTAGAAACCTTGTGCCACTCGTTTTGCTCGCCGTAGCCCCGATTTCGATGGTACCCGAAGTTCGCCATCCGCTGCGGAGCTCGCCGCCGACGAATCCGACCACCTCAGCCCGTGAGATCACCGTAGATCGATGTGGCCCAGAGCACGTGATTGAACGAGCCAAATCCCGCGCGAAATGATGCACCACAGAGGAAATCCGAGCTCGCCGGAGTTTTTGCCGCCTTTCGGCCTCGCTGTCGCACTCCGGTGGCCGGTGCTGACTCAGCGCCGACGTGGCACCGCAGCCCCACCGCGCTGTCAATGCCAGTGGGACCCACTGGGCCCAGTTGACCGAGTCAGCGCGGCCCCGTGTCACTGACATGTGGGTCCCGTGCGATTAAACAGTTTTAATTAAAATAGATTAATTTGTTAGTTAGTTAGTTAGACACTGACCAGTGGGCCCAGTAGCTTAATTAGCTAAATTAGATTAACATTATACTCTGAATTAGCCACTGTGTATGACTAATGGGTCCCACCGATCAGATTGACCAGTCAGCTGGCTATGTTGACCGCTGATGCCATCTGCTGACGTCATGAGCCACTGTTTTGGATAATTCGAATTTAGTAATAATATTAATTCTAGAAATTCAGTAAAACTTAGAAAAATCATAGAAATTAAACCGTAGCTCCGATGGAAAAACTTTCTACATGAAAGTTGCTCAGAAAAATCCCACGAATCCAACCGTGCTATTTGTTTCCGTGTCGGGACCCTCTACGTAGGTGAACCTGCATCCTTTCGTCCGTTTCTGGTAGATGAATAGTGCATAACTACCGACTAATAATTCCAACTTTCATCCTAAAATAACTAAAGTAAATTAGACATATCTTTAGGCAACCCTGCACTGCACCTTAAGCATAGCATACTCTGTGTTGCTTTTGTTTTTCCTTGTATTTATCTGTTTCTTCCCCCTCTTCTCTCTCGGTAGATCCCAGCACCGAGTTAGTCCCCGAGATCGACGCAGCTCCGGAGACCGACTATACCGTTGACGATCATTCTCTTGCCGCAGAGCTTCCAGGCAAGCACACCCCCCCCCTTGAAGATGCCGATATCGCCTATTCTTTCTCTCTTATTCTTGCATTAGAAATTGTTGCTGCTACTGTTTATCCTATTTCTGATGCATAGCCTGTTTTTCTAACTGCTGTTGATACATATGTCGATGTCAAAACTGGCTGATCTCGGGTAGGGGGTCCCGAACTATGCGTCTGAGGATCAAAGGTAACAAGGGACAAAGGGGACACAATGTTTACCCAGGTTCGGGCCCTCTTAATGGAGGTAAAACTCTACGTCCTGCTTGATTGTATTTGATGAGTATAAGGGTTACAAGAGTTTATCTACCTCGAGATCGTAATGGTTAAACCCTAGTTGTCTAGCCTATGTGAATCCTGATAGCCTCTACGGACTAAACCCTCCGGTTTATATACACACCGGAGGGGCCTAGGGTTGTACAGAGTTGGTTCGTGAAAGAAGGAAATTACATATCCGGACATCAATCTTGTCATCCATGCATAGGAGAGTCCTACCCGGACACGGGGGAAAGCCTTATGCCTTGTATCTTCACGACTCATCAGTCCGGCCCATATCGAATATCCCGGACACCCGAGGACCCCCTAATCCAGGACGCCCTCAGTAGCCCCCGAACTGGCCTTCAAACGACGATGCAGTATCTGGCTTATGTTTTCGGCTTTTGCAAGGTTGGTTCTTCACTATATACTGGGCGGATAATAGTTCGCCCCGGGCTCCCTCGTTCCGCCTTTAAGACTCCTTCCCCGTCGCCTCGATTTCCATGCGCTGGGCGAATGCGAACGATCCATAATTTTTTATCAAAAAGGAAACACCCGGCCACACAGGGACGGCGCCTATATAAAGAGGTCATTTCCCCCGAGTGCCATCCACATCGCGCAGAAAAAGGCCAAGATTAACCACGAAAAAGCTTCAAAACATGGACAACGCCCCAGGCTCTCCTTCACGCCCCATGGCCCTCAAGAGGGGGATTGGCAGAGCTGCTCAGTGCCTCATCTTCAGTTGAGTCGACTCCAGACGCAGGGATATCTTCCCCTCGCAGATCTAGTCTCTGTACGAGCAGGATTGGCCTCAATTGGCAACGACGCGCTGGCTAAAAATTTCCCCAACCCCAATAAGGAGCAGAGGGTGTGCTTTGTTCCATTCCTTTTGCGAGGCTTAGGATTTCTGATCCATCCCTTTCTTAGGGGTCTATTGGAATTTTACGGCATCCAGCTGCACAACCTCACCCCAGGTTTGATTCTGCACATCTCAGGTTTCGTTGCCCTCTGCGAACTGTTCTTGGGCTGCGAGGCCCATTTCGAACTATGGAGAAAGTTCTTTTGCCTTGTCCCCTGCCATCGAGGAGGTTCTATATTTGAAGTGGGCGGTGCCGAAGTATGGAGTATAGCCGGATCAGGCTACCCCATTGGAACTCCCAAAGAGATATATCCACAGTGGTCTTCGGAGTGGTTTTATATAGATGATGTCCCACTGCCGGACCCAGTTCGGCGCGGCCTCCCTGGATTCTCCAGTGCTCCTCTAAAGAAACGCCTCAACTGGCGTCCCCAAGTCCCAAGGAGGAAGACAGTGCGGAAATAAAAAGGTTGGTCAGCAAGGTCAGATTATTAGCCCATACCGAGCTCTCGATAATCGAAGTCATGGCCATTGCAATAAAAAGATGTGTCCAGCCTCTCCATTCCAGAGTAACTCCCTTATGGTGCTACAACGGAGAAGACGACGCATCTCGTTACAGACGCAAGGGTTCGGATACCCCGGCCGAACTAGCCATGATCTTAGCCGATCTGTATAAGGGTGAGAAAGAAGACTTCCTCCGCTTAAACTACCGGGAAGGTTATTCCATGTACAACCCCATCGAATGGGTAAGATTTTGACTCCCTGTGTTGCTTTACTGCTATCACGGCATGCTAATCAAGCTGTTCCTTGTTGTCATAAAACAGTCATGGAGGAAGATGATCGAGGACATTCACTGTCCTACCCCACAGCCAGAGGATCACATCCGCGACGAAGACCCAGGCTTCTACGAGGATCCAGATATATACATAGAGTTCGATGATGGGGTATTTTACCAGGCGAGCCTTGACGGCTCGGATGTGGCTATTACAACCGACTACCCCCGCCCCTATTCCTTCTCCATCGTAAGTATTCAAAGAGCTTTCCCAAAACAGAGTCTCTACTTGCACCTTTATCCATTATACTAAACCGTACTTCATAGGATCGGCGCTCGGCAGGCCGCACCCCCTCGAGGGCGGCCCCTACGCAGGGCAATTGTTCAAAACGAAAGGAGACCGGGAGCGCCGTAGAGCCCTCACAGTCTTCGAAGAGGTATATCTGTTTGATACGTGCCTGGGCATGAGTTCGGATTGTTGAAGTTCCCTTCTATCTTTGATTCAGGAGGAGCACACGACAGACAGTGGGAAAACGCCCTGCTAGCCGAATGTCAGCCAATCCGGCGCTGGCCTCGTCAACTAGGACGAGGGCCGATGCCATGCCAGTTCCGCCGCCTCATGAGGATTCGGATGACATATCTGTCATGAATTTTGAGGTGGAGAGTGTGATGAATCACTGTCGACTGAAAGAGGCCATGCGCGCTCCAGCCTTTTCTGATCAGGAATTTACCGCACTTAGCTCGGTGGATGCATATATCCGAGCCGCTCGAGACGGACTTGCCGGAGTTACTCAATTGTTCTCAAAGGATATACAGGTAAGAGTTTGTGCAATTTTAATAGTCATATGCCAGTAGCCCCCGAGACTTGAAGCGGTGAGGCCAACCGATTTAAGGATCAATATGACCTGCAGGTTCTCAAGGAGAAGAATACTGTGCTATCCCAGGAACTAAAAACAAACCAGACTCAGCTGAATGCAGTCACCGCCGAACTTGCGGAAATGAAAAAGGCTGCAATGATTACTTCCGAGAAGAAGAAACACGCGGAGGAAAAAGACAAACAATCCGAAGAGATAGAGAGCTTAAAGGCTCAGTTATCGGCCGCTCGAAAAGAGAATGAAAAGTTGAAGGGCGGCATGTTCGGTATGACTTTTAAAACCATTAGAGAGACTCATATTTAGTCCACAATTCGGAATGTCATGACTCTGTTGCTGCAGGTCTATTAACAGGTCGGCCGGAAAAAGAAGTATCCGGATTTTGAGGCGACGTGCTTAAGGAGCTGTCCGTGGTGCAAGAGCGGGCCCGGAAAGCCATGAAGAGTATGGCCAAGGCTTTATGGCCATCCGATACCCCTCCAAAAATTATGGAGGGTTTGGCAAGCCTGTTCAAAGGTGCCCGGCACTGCTTCAAGCTATGGAAGACGTCCGCCTGCCGTGAAGGCGCACGAGAAGCCTGGGCGATGGTGAAAACATGCTTTACCAAGCTAGATCCGAATCATATGGCCCGAGTGGGACCGCAGGGACCAGACAGGAAAGAAATTCCGTTGAACTTGGTGTATGACCAAGTAATGATAGCTGCGAAATATTCGCAAGAAGACTATAGGTTAGACAGTCTTATAGATGTAATAGATAAGGAGTAGGCTTTTGATTCAATGTATCAATGTACTTTATGATAATCCTGTATCTTCAGCCGAACATGTGGAAAAATTGTCATCGCAGGCTTTTGGCTTTGACCTCCAAACCAAAATGGTGGAGTGTTTCCGGATACTATTATGGAATGTGAGAAACATTCATTATGTCCGGAAACCAAGCAACCAAATCATTGTGCTCGAACAGACAAAAATTTTAGTTCAGGAGGTATTTTATATTACATATGTAAGAAACATCTTCCAGGAAGATTAGTTCCGTTAAGGGTTCCTTTCCCTGGGTTGGCATGCTTTAATTGCGCGTGCCTGGGCTTTGATCCGTATTACGGGGAAACTGTACCGCATTGTGTTGAAGAGTTACAAGAATGTAACAATCTGTCGTTTGATTGCCAACCAATTATTCTCTTAAGAACGCTAGCTTTCGGCTTCACCCGTCTGAGGTACAGGTCCGGATTACCCGGTTGTAACAATCACAGAGGTGCTCCCTTTACGCCCTAGCCGAACAATCGGGAATGTAGGGCATAAACACGGGAGCGAGGCAACCCAGCTTGGCAAAAGCTTAAGTCATAGAGGTGCATATAATGGCAAAAGGGTGTATATAAACAAACGACATAGAAGATGTGAGCTCCTGGCTCTGAATAATAATAAGCTTCTGTTAAAGAAGCCCCCAGTCATGGTGGGGTGTATACATTTAAAGATGTGTGCCCCTTAAGAGTTCGGCCTATCCGAACATATCCTGGGAAATGTATGAAAGCGAAGAAACAAAAACAAATGAAGAGGAGAAAAAAGGGAACGAAAAAGAAACATGGCCGAATTTATGCATAGAATCTTCGGAGCCGGGCAGCGTTCCATGGATTCGGCTCGAGGTGATTATCCGATGCATTACGAAGGCGATAGGATCCTCCTGTGAGAACTTCAACTATAATGAAGGGGCCCTCCCATTTTAGTTTGAGCTTGTCCTTTTTCTTCTCTAGGAGGCGTAAAACGAGTTTGCCGACATTATAAGTCTTGGCCCGCACTTCTCTGCTTTGGTATCTCCGAGCCTGTTGTGGATAAAATGCGAAACGGGCTCACGCAATATCACGCTCCTCCTCTAGGCCATCTAGGTTTTACCTGCCGATCGAGCTCGGCTTCTCTCTCTTCATACATGTGCACTCGAGGTGAGTCATGAATAATGTCGCAGGGCAAGACAGCCTCTGCGCCATACACCATAAAAAAGGTGTGTATCCGGTCATGCGACTGGGCGTAGTCCGCAGTCCCCAGAGCATGGAATCGAGTTCCTCAACCCAGTTCTTATCTGACTCCCGTAAGGATCGCACTAGTCTGGGTTTGATGCCGCTCGTTATCAGGCCATTAGCCCGTTCGACCTGACCGTTTGTTTGAGGGTAGTATACGGATGCATAATCGAGCTTAATGCCCAAGTTAGCGGACCAATTTTTCACCTCATCGGATGTGAAATTGGAGCCATTATCAGTGATGATGTTGTGCGGGACAGCATAGCGGTGTACCACATAAAGTCGATCACTGACCCTGCTTCAGCCGTTTCTACTGGTTTGGCCTCTATCTACTTAGTGAATTTATCCACCATAACCAGTAAATATTTCTTCTTGTGGCTTCCCCCTTTAAGGGGTCCGACCATATCTGGCCCCCAGACCGCAAAAGACCAGGTGATAGGGATTGTTCTTAAGGCAGTGGGTGGCATATGACTTTCATTGGCGAAAAGCAGACATCCCACACAGTGTTGCACAAGGGCCTGTGCATCTGCTCGGGCTGTTGGCCAAAAGAAACCTGTACAGAAGGCCTTGCTTACGAGGCCCCGAGCTGTGGCGTGATGACCACCTAGACCAGCATGTATTTCAGCCAAGAGCTGCCGTCCCTCCTCTTCGGAGATGCATCTTTGAAGGACTCCAGTGGTACTTTTCTTGTATAGTTCACCTTCGTGAACTTTATAGGCTTTAGAACGTCGGATTATGCGACGGGCCTCATTCTGATCATCAGGAAGCTCCTACCTATTAAGGTAGGCCAGGAAGGGTTCGGTCCATGGAGCGATAACGGCCATGATTTCATGGGCGTAGGGTGTTATTTCGGTGCCCGAGCCCCCGATGAAATCTGAATTGTGTTCGGCTGCTGGGGGTATGACCGGTTCCAGACTAGTATTTCTGCTCTTGTACTGCCAGACCACGGATGGCTTAAAGAGCCTTTCCACAAAGGTGTTAGGCGGGACGGGATCGCATTTAGCACCCATTCGAGCGAGGATGTCCGCTGCCCGATTACTATCTCGAGCAACGTGATGGAACTCGAGCCCCTCAAACCGAGCCGATATTTTGAGTATGGGGTTTCTGTATGCCACCATTTTTGGGTCTTTTGCATTGAATTCTCCATTTATTTGGGATATTGCGAGGTTTGAGTCCCCACACACCTCTAGGCGTTGTATGCCCATGGAGACAGCCATTCGGAGACCATGTAGAAGTGCCTCGTATTCGGCTGCATTGTTGCAGTCCGTATACATGATTTGTAACACGTAGCGGACTATGTCCCCCGTAGGGGATGTAAAGATGACACCAGACCCTAGTCCGGCTAACATTTTAGAGCCGTCAAAGTACATGATACAGTTGGAGTATGTGATGTACTCTTTAGGGAGCTCGGCTTCTGTCCACTCGGCGACAAAGTCGGCCAGCACTTGAGATTTAATAGCTTGGCGTGGCTTGTATATTATTTCAAATGGTAAGAGCTCGATGGCCCATTTGGCTATGAGGCCAGTGGCATCCCGATTATTTATGATATCATTCAGTGGTACTTCGGATGCCACCGTGATCGAACACTCTTGAAAGTAGTGTCGCAGCTTTCGGGATGCCATAAACACAGCATAAGCTATCTTCTGATAGTGAGGGTATCGAGATTTGCATGGTGTAAGGACAACCGATACAGAGTACACTAGTTTCAGGATGGGGAATTTGTGTCCCTCTTCCTCTCGCTCGACGACGAGCACAACGCTCACAACTTGGTGAGTCGCGGATATGTAGAGCAACATAGGCTCGCCAACACCTGGGGCGGCTAGGATTGGGTTAGCTGCTCACAATGTTTTTATTTCTTCCAATCCGGCTGTAGCCGCATCCGTCCATTCGAAGTGATCGGTGCGTCGGAGTACGGTAGAGTGGTAATGCTTTTTCTCCCAATCTGGAGATGAAGCGGCTTAAGGCTGCCACGCACCCAGCTAGTTTTTAACCTGCTTTAAGTTTGTTGGCATTGCCAATTGTGACAGGGCTCGGATTTTGGCTGGGTTTGCTTCAATTCCTCTATTGGAAACAATGAACCCGAGTAATTTCCCGGCTGGAACGCTGAAAACACATTTTTTAGGATTGAGTCGTATGTTATATGTTCGGAGGTTGTCAAATGTGAGGCGTAGATCGTCCACCAATGATTCAACTTGCTTAATCTTGATGACCACGTCATCCACATATGCCTCCACTGTCTTGCCGATTTGTTTTTCCAAACATGTTTGAATCATGCGTTGGTAAGTGGCACCAGCGTTTTTGAGCCCAAAGGGCATAGTGTTGAAGCAAAAAGGCCCATACGGGGTAATAAATGCCTTTGCGGCCTGGTCGGGTTCCTTCATCTTAATCTGATGGTATCCGGAGTAGGAGTCGAGGAAACACAATGAGTCGTGTCCCGCGGTTGTGTCAATAATTTGGTCAATGTGGGGCAGTGGGAAGGGGTCCTTAGGGCAAGCCTTATTGAGGTCTTTGAAATCAACACAAAGGTGCCAGGACTTATCCTTCTTCGGCACCATGACCAGGTTGGCTAGCCAGTCCGGGTGCTTGATTTCTCTAATGAACCCGACCTCGAGTAGTTTGGCTAGCTCCTCCCCCATAGCTTGTCGTTTGGGTTCGGAAAATCACCGCAGCATTTGCTTGACTGGTTTGAACCCCTTTATTATATTGAGGCTATGTTCGGCCAGTCTGCGTGGGATTCCGGGCATGTCCAAAGGGTGCCAGGCAAAGATGTCCCAATTTTCACGCAGGAACGCTCGTAGGGCGGCGTCGACCGTCGGATCCAGCTGTGCTCCAATGGATGCTGTTTTATTAGGGTCCGTCGGGTGCACTTGAAATTTGACTATTTCGTCTGCTGGTTTGAAAGAGGTGGATTTGGGCCTCTTGTCGAGGATCACATCGTCTTTGTCCACTGTAGAACGCAGGGTGGTTTGCTCTTCGGCCGCGAGGGCTTTGGATAGTACCTCGAGGGCCAAAGATGCGGTTTTATTTTCGGCGCGGAGTGCTGTATCCGGATCACTAGTGATAGTGATCGCTCCGTTGGGCCCTGGCATTTTGAGCTTCATGTACCCGTAATGGGTTATGGCTTGGAAGCGTGCGAAGGCATCCCGCCCCAAGAGGGCGTGGTATCCGCTATTGAAAGGGGCCATGTGGAAGAGCAACTCTTCTGACCTGTAATTCTCAGGCGTGCCGAATACTACATCAAGTTTAATTTTCCCCGAGCATCGTGCTTCTCGACTGGGGATGATGCCTCGAAAGGTGGTAATGCTTTGCTCGATGCGGTCCTTGTCCATTTGCATTTTGTCGAGCATGTCTTCGTAGATGAGGTTAAGTCCGCTATCGCCGTCCATGAGCACTTTGGTGAGTCGAAAGCCATCCATAATTGGGTTTAAGACCAAGGCGGCTGGTGCTCGGACTGATCTAGCCCTTGGTTCATCATCGGCCGTAAAAGTTATGGCCGTGTCGTTCCAGGGGTTCATTGCGGTTACTTGGTTTACTTCGGCGAGGTCGCGGAGCGCCCTTTTGCGCCGATTATTTGAAGAATGTTTCTCTGGAGTAGTACTGGTGAGGATAGCCTCACCGCTCTTAGCCACTTGCCGAAGTACCCAACATGCCCGAAGGCTGTGCGTTGGTTCGGTGCTCGGCGTCGTATGTATCTGACAGGGCTTGTCAAGTAGTTCATCAAGGATGGTTCTATATCCTGTGAAGGGTTTGTTTTCCTTGTCAATGGGCTTGTGGTCGGATGCCTTGTAAGGGTGCATCCGTTTTGCCCGTATGGTGGGCTGCTTAAAGGCAGGGGGTTCCCACCGGGCTGTCTGGGCCTTCCATGCGCTTTCCATCGCGCAGTACTTCTGTACTATGTGTGCCAATTCTGTGAAGTGCTGTATGCGGCGGCGGTTGAGGGCGTTGAGAATTCCCTCGTCCGTACAATTACGACAAAAAATCAAAACCACGTCGTCGTCGCAGCAATCTTTAATCTTGTCTTTAACAAGGAGGAATCTGGCCCAAAAGTGATGGACCATTTCCTGAGGTTGCTGCCGTACATAAATTAGGTCACATATGTCTGGAGGGCTTGAATTACTTGGAGAATATTGATTATGGTGGGTGGGTGGGCTAAAACCCGAATCCTAACCCGAGATTGAATCCGGAGCTTGAAGAATCTCCGAGGTCACAAGTTTAGGACTAGGAAGGTCCAGGTGACTTCTGAGCTCAATGCCTGATCCTGAGTTCGGAGGACATATAGTCCCTTCCTGAGGATGGGTGTCCGGCTCGAAGGGCTCGGAAATCCGAACATATCTGGTTTTTAACTTAGGGGAAGAAGCATTCTCGGCTCGTTCCTCAACGACCGCTACAAGATGGGTGATCGGTGGGGACTTGATTTCCCTCTGATCGGGTTTAAGCCCGATCCGATCATAGTCTCTTGCAAGCCCCAGGGCGGCGATGCGATCCAGCAGCTCGTTCAAGGACGAGATATCTGCCGGATCTATCTTTTCGGAGTGTTCGAGGCCAATGCGGGGATGATGTTTGGTGATTGTGGGGGCCGCCCATGGCATGACGGCTGAGCGAGCGCCCATGGTAAAACAGCCGAGCTGGAGGACCTGTCCTGGAGTTAAGGCCCTTCCAGAAGTGATATCGTCATTGATGACAAGGCGAGCCATCGATCCTTCTGTCGACAACACAATGGAACTCTCAATGAAAGCACCCTGTCAAAACCGGCCGATCTCGGGTAGGGGCCCCCGAACTGTGCGTCTGAGGATCGAAGGTAACAAGGGACAAAGGGGACATGATGTTTACCCAGGTTCGGTCCCTCTTAATGGAGGTAAAACCCTACGTCCTGCTTGATTGTATTTGATGAGTATAAGGGTTACAAGAGTTGATCTACCTCGAGATCGTAATGGCTAAACCCTAGCTGTCTAGGCTATGTGAATTTTGATAGCCTCTACGGACTAAACCCTCCGGTTTATATACACACCGGAGGGGCCTAGGGTTGTACAGAGTCGGTTCGTGGAAGAAGGAAATTACATATCCGGACATCAATCTTGTCATCCACGCATAGGAGAGTCCTACCCGGACACGGGGGAAAGCCTTATGCTTTGTATCTTCACGGCTCATCAGTCCGGCCCATATCGAATAGCCCGGACACCTGAGGACCCCCTAATCCAGGACTCCCTCAACCTACCTGCTTATCCTAAACTGCTTAGTATAGGCTGGATAGAGACCCACCAGAGACACCACTTTGACCCAGTTGCCCCCGCTGGATTATCAAATGACTCGATCAGCATGATCGACAACCAGGCCCCGGCACCGCACATCACCTCCTTAGTTGTACGGCACTGCAGCGTTACTATCGAGTGCCGAGGGTGATACCTTGTTTAGCACTTCTGATGTTAACTCTGTAGAGTAGCTATTCGGTCGTGGTCCTCAAGGGTGATTCCTCCTTCACCACTCCCGATAACGACACCGTCGTGCAACACTCTTCCCGCTACTTCTTGAGCTTGCATTGCTTTTTCCCTTGAAGTGGAAAGGGTGTTGCAGCAAAGTAGAGATAAGTATTTCCCTCAGTTTGAGAACCAAGGTATCAATCCAATAGGAGACAATGCAGAAGTCATCGAATACCTGCACAAACAATCAAACAACATGTACCCAATGTGATAAAGGGGTTGTCAATCCCTTCATAGTTATTTGCAAAAGGGAGATCTGATAGAGATAGATAAACGATAAAGTAAATATTTTTGGTATTTTTGGTTTATAGATCGGAAAGTAAAAGATTGCAAAATAATAGATCGGAAACATATATGATGGAAAATAGACCCGGGGGCCATAGGTTTCACTAGAGGGTTCTCTCAAGATAGAAAATATTACGGTGGGTGTACAAATTACTGCCGAGCAATTGATAGAAAAGTGCAAAGTTATGACGATATCTAAGGCAATGATCATGAATATAGGCATCACGTCCGTGTCAAGTAGACCGAAACGATTCTGCATCTACTACTATTACTCCACACATCAACCGCTGTCCAGCATGCATCTAGAGCATTAAGTTCATAAAGAACGGAGTAACGCATTAAGCAAGATGACATGATGTAGAGGAATTAACTCAAGCAATATGACGAAAACCCCATCTTTTTATCCTCGATGGCAACAATACAATACGTGCCTTGCTACCCCTACTGTCACTGGGAAAGGACACTGCAAGATTGAACCCAAAGCTAAGCACTTCTCCCATTGCAAGGAAAACCAATCTAGTTGGCCAAACCAAACCGATAGTTCGAAGAGAATTACAAAGATATCAAATCATGCATAAAAGAATTCAGAGGAGATTCAAATAATATTCAAAGATAAGCTGATCGTAAATCCACAATTCATCGGATCTCGGCAAACACACCGCAAAAAAGTATTACATCGGATAGATCTCCAACAACATTGAGGAGAACATGGTATTGAGAATCAAAGAGAGAGAAGAAGCCATCTAGCTACTAGCTATGGACCCATAGGTCTGTGGTAAATTACTCACGCTTCATCGGAAGGGCAATGGAGTTGATGTAGAAGCCCTCCGTGATCGAATCCCCCTCCGGCAAGACGCGGAAAAGGCCCGTAGATGGGATCTTACGGGTACAGAAGGTTGCGGCGGTGGAAAAGTGTTTTCGTGGCTCTCCCTGTTGGTTTGGGGATATAAGAGTATATATATGCGAAGGAATTAGGTCAGGAAGTGCACGAGGGGCCCACAAGGGTGGGGGGCGCCCCCTACCCCCGGGCATGCCCTCCATCCTTGTGGCCGCCTCATGGCTCCTCTGACTTCATCTCCAAGTCTTCTGGTTGTCTTCTGGTCCAAGAAAAATCATCGCGAAGGTTTTACTCCGTTTGGACTCTGTTTGGTATTCCTTTTCTGCCAAACTCAAAAACAAGGAAAAAAACATGAACTGGCACTGGGCTCTAGGTTAATAGGTTAGTCCTAAAAATAATATAAAATAGCATAATAATGCATATAAAACATCCAAAATAGATAATATAATAGCATGAGCAATCCAAAATTATAGATACGTTGGAGACGTATCAAGCATCCACAAGCTTAATTCCTGCTCGTCCTCGAGTAGGTAAACGATAAAAACAGAATTTTTGATGTGGAATGCTACGTATCATATTTATCCATGTAATTTCTTTATTGTGGCATGAATGTTCAGATCCATATGATTCAAAACAAAAGTTTAATATTGACATAAAAACAATAATACTTCAAGCATACTAACAAGGCAATTATGTCTTCTCAAAATAACATGGCCAAAGAAAGCTTATCCCTACAAAATCATATGGTCTGGCTATACTCCATCTTCATCACATAAAATATTTAAATCATGCACAACCCCGATGACAAGCCAAGCAATTGTTTCATACTTTTGATGTTGTCAAAAAATTTCAACTTTCACGCAATACATGATCGTGAGCCATGGACATTGCACTATAGGTGCTGCAATAGACAGTGGTTGTGGAGAAGACAAAAAGAAGGAGATAGTCTCACATCAACTAGGCGTATCAATGGGCTATGGAGATGCCCATCAATAGATATCAATGTGAGTGAGTAGGGATTGCCATGCAACGGATGCACTAGAGCTATAAGTTTATGAAAGCTCAAAAAGAAACAAAGTGGGTGTGCATCCAACTCGCTTGCTCACGAAGACCTAGGGCAATTTGAGGAAGCCCATCATTGGAATATACAAGCCAAGTTCCTATAATGAAAATTCCCACTAGTATATGAAAGTGACAATATAGGAGACTCTCTATCATGAAGATCATGGTGCTACTTTGAAGCACAAGTGTGGTAAAAGGATAGTAGCATTGCCCCTTCTCTCTTTTCTCTCATTTTTTTTATTTGGGCCTTCTCTCATTTTTTAGCCTCTTTTTTTTTGTCCGGAGTCTCATCCCAACTTGTGGGGGAATCATAGTCTCCATCATCCTTTCCTCACATGGGACAATGCTCTAATAATGAAGATCATCACACTTTTATTTACTTACAACTCAAGAATTACAACTCCATACTTAGACCAAAATATGACTCTATATGAATGCCTCCGGCGGTGTACCGGGATGTGCAATGAATCAAGAGTGACATATATGAAAGAATTATGAACGGTGGCTTTGCCACAAATACGATGTCAACTACATGATCATGCAAAGCAATATGACAATGATGGAGCGTGTCATAATAAACGGAATGGTGGAAAGTTGCATGGCAATATATCTCGGAATGGCTAAGAAAATGCCATAATAGGTAGGTATGGTGTCTGTTTTAAGGAAGGTATATGGTGGGTTTATGGCACCGGCGAAAGTTGCGCGGTACTGGAGAGGCTAGCAATGATGGAAGGGTGAGAGTGCGTATAATCCATGGACTCAACATTAGTCATAAAGAACTCACATACTTATTGCAAAAATATATTAGTTATTGAAATGAAGTACAACGCGCATGCTCCTAGGGGGATAGATTGGTAGGAAAAGACCATCGCTCGTCCCCGACCGCCACTCATAAGGAAGACAATCAATCAATAAATCATGCTCCGACTTCATCACATAACGGTTCACCATACGTGCATGCTACGGGAATCACAATCTTTAACACAAGTATTTATCAAATTCACAATTACTCACAAGGATGACTCTAATATCACCATCTTCAATCTCAAAACAATCATAAGGAATCAAACTTCTCATAGTATTCAATGCACTTTATATGAAAGTTTTTATTATATCCCTCTTGGATGCCTATCATATTAGGACTAAATTTATAACCAAAGCAAATAACCATGCTGTTTAAATAATCTCAAAATAATATAAGTGAAGCATGATATTTCAATAATTTCTATAAAATAAGACCACCGCCGTGCTCTAAAAAGATATAAGTGAAGCACTAGAGCGAAATTGCCTAGCTCAAAAGAGATAAGTGAAGCACATAGAGTATTCTAATAAATCACGATTCATGCGTGTCCCTCTCAAAAGGTGTGTATAGAAAGTAAGATTGTGGCAAACTAAAAAGCAAATACTCAAATCATACAAGACGCTCCAAGCAAAACACATATCATGTGGTGAATAAAAATATAGCCTCAAGTAAAGTAACCGATAGACGAAGACGAAAGAGGGGATGCCTTCCGGGGCATCCCCAAGCATAGGCTCTTGGTTGTCCTTGAATATTAATGTGGGGTGCCTTGGGCATCCCCAAGCTTAGGCTCTTGCCACTCATTATTCCATAGTCCATCAAATCCTTACCCAAAACATGAAAACTTCACAACACAAAACTCAAAAGAAAATCTCATAAGCTCCGTTAGTATAAGAAAATAAATCACCACTTTTAGTACTGTTGTGAACTCATTATTTATTTATATTGGTGTAATATCTACTGTATTCCAACTTTTCCATGGTTCATACCCCCCGATACTACCCACAGATTCATCAAAATAAGCAAACAACACATAGAAAACAGAATCTGTCAAAAACAGAACAGTCTGCGAAGATTTGAATTGTTATAATACTTATGTAACTCCAAAAATTCTGAAAAATTAGGAAAACATAGGAAATTTGTATATCAATCTTGTGTCAAAAAATAAGAGTTATTCAATGGTCCAGTGAATTTAAACAATTCTGGGACTGGGCCCAAAAGTTTCTGTTTTTCAGCAGGATCAAATCAACTATCACCGTAAGCCATCCCAAAGGTCTTACTTGGCACAAACACTAATTAAAACACAAAACCACATCTAACCAGAGGCTAGATGAATTATTTATTGCAAAACAGAACCTAAAAAGCAAAAACAAAAAATAAAATTGGGTTGCCTCCCAACAAGCGCTATTGTTTAACGCCCTTAGCTAGGCATAAAAACACGAATAGATCTAGGTATAATCGTAATAATGATAAGGCAAATCTCGAAAACTCATCTCATACTCCCTTCGTTCAGCAGCAAGTTTTCTTTGTGGTAAGCAAAAGTAATCAAAAGAGCTAAATTTAATAGGATAAGAATCCCCAAGATCAATCTCGGGAGGAATTGATTCCTCCTTCGGCCCTTCATATTGTATGACCAACTCATCATTATAAGCATTCTTTTGGCAAAAAATCTTTAGCTTGTGTCCAAGAGAGAAACCCAACCCATTGTTTTGTATAGCAAAATTATCATTAAGCTCAGAAATCTTATCAACTAAAACATCGGTAGGGACTCTCTTTCTTAAATTTTCATTATAAGCAGCATGATATAGAGATCGTAAACGCATTATGTCCTCTTGATTAAAAAGAATTCCCTCTATAGGAGGACGACCACCATCTACTTTATAATGCGCGAAAATTTCACTAGCTTCTTTCATAATAAATCCAAATTCATGTGCTAGAAATATAGTGGTGGCGCGATAAACAGAAGAATGCTCAATATTAGAAAACTCTAGGAAAATCCTTTGAATGGATGGATGCATATGAACAAATTGTCTATCAAGTTCAACTACGAGCAAAGATATAGCATCCGCGAGACTTCTAGTTTTATGGAGAATAGACCCACCCAAGGTGGGAAGCGCACCGGCACAAGTAAAGAAATCTTGAATAACCCCTTTCCCAATAATATTGCCGCTACCTATGCGAAGCTTTTTAGTGTGTAGAATAGTAGATTCTTCATGAGGATTAGTATTGGCAAAAGCATCAAAGTTTCCCCCATTGTTACTACTATCCTTTTCAGCGATAACCTCCCCAATTTTAGACATGGTGACAGTAAACAAATCTAGCAAATGAGCACCCAAAAGGCAAATGAAAAAGACGAACGGAGGAAGGGACGGAAGAAGGGAGATAGAAGGGCGAATAAAAAGGCAAATCTTTTCGAAAATCATTTTAGAAGTGGGGAAGAGCAAAATGAGAGGCGAATGGCAAATAATGTAATGCAAGAGATGAGAGTTTATGATGTGTACTTGGTATGTCTTGACTTGGCGTAGATCTCCCCGGCAACGGCGCCAGAAATTCGTCCCGCTACTTCTTGACCTTGCGTTGGTTTTTCCCTTGAAGAGGAAAGGGTGATGCAGCAAACTAGAGATAAGTATTTCCCTCAGTTTGAGAACCAAGGTATCAATCCAGTAGGAGACAACGCACAAGTCACCGAATACCTGCACAAACAATCAAACAACTTGCACCCAACGCGATAAAGGGGTTGTCAATCCCTTCACAGTTATTTACAAAAGTGAGATCTGTTAGAGATAGATAAATGATCAAGTAAATATTTTTGGTATTTTTGGTTTATAGATCGGAAAGTAAAAGATTGTAAAATAATAGATCGGAAACAAATATTGTAGATCGAAAACTTATATGATGGAAAATAGAACCGGGGGCCATAGGTTTCACTTGAGGCTTCTCTCAAGATAGAAAATATTACGATGGGTGAACAAATTACTGTCGAGCAATTGATAGAAAAGCGTAAAGTTATGACGATAACTAAGGCAATGATCATGAATATAGGCATCATGTCCGTGTCAAGTAGACCAAAACGGTTCTGCATCTACTACTATTACTCCACACATCGACCGCTATCCAACATGCATCTAGAGTATTAAGTTCATAAGGAACGGAGTAACTCATTAAGCAAGATGACATGATGTAGAGGAATTAACTCAAGCAATATGATGAAAACCC
The DNA here is from genome assembly GCA_011799875.1 of Thinopyrum elongatum. Lineage (NCBI taxonomy): Eukaryota > Viridiplantae > Streptophyta > Magnoliopsida > Poales > Poaceae > Thinopyrum > Thinopyrum elongatum. The sequence goes on from CM022303.1 coordinate 55,740,148, forward strand.
CATCTTTCTATCCTCGATGGGAACAATACAATATGTGCCTTGCTGCCCCTACTGTCACTGGGAAAGGACATCGCAAGATTGAACCCAAAGCTAAGCACTTCTCCCATTGCAAGAAAAACCAATCTAGTTGGCCAAGCCAAACCAATAGTTCGAAGAGAATTACAAAGATATCAAATCATGCATAAAAGAATTCAGAGGAGATTCAAATAATATTCATAGATATGCTGATCATAAATCCACAATTCATTGGATCTCGGCAAACACACCGCAAAAAAGTATTACATCTGACAGATCTCCAACAACATCGAGGAGAACATGGTATTGAGAATCAAAGAGAGAGAAGAAGCCATCTAGCTACTAGCTATGGACCCGTAGGTTTGTTGTAAACTACGCACGCTTCATCAGAAGGGCAATGGAGTTGATGTAGAAGCCCTCCGTGATCGAATCCCCCTCCGGCAGGACACTGAAAAAGGCCCCTAGATGGGATCTCACGGGTACAGAAGGTTGCGGTGGTGGAAAAGTGTTTTCGTGACTCTCCCTATTGGTTTGTGGATATAAGAGTATATATAGGTGAAGGAATTAGGTCAGGAAGTGCACGAGGGGCCCACAAGGGTGGGGAGCGCGCCCTACACCCCTGGGCGCGTCCTCCGTTCTTGTAGCCGCCTCGTGGTTCCTCCGACTTCATCTCCAAGTCTTCTGGTTGTCTTCTGGTCCAAGAAAAATCATCGCGAAGGTTTTATTCCGTTTGGACTCTGTTTGGTATTCCTTTTCTGCGAAACTCAAAAACAAGGAAAAAACATGAACTGGCACTGGCTTTAGGTTAATAGGTTAGTCCCAAAAATAATATAAAATAGCATAATAATCCATATAAAACATCCAAAACAGATAATATAATAGCATGGAACAATCAAAAATTATAGATACGTTGGAGACGTATCAAACACCTCAAGTGTGAACCTCGAGGGTGATTCCTCCTAAGTTCACCTTGACGACTGCATCAGGTGGAATCCATCGAGGGTGATTCCTCAGGTTTACCCCTGGTGTTTGGACACACGGTTACTTTGACTTAACACAGAACCATGATGATATCGGGTCGACCCTGAGGGGTACCCACGAGTGATGTGAAGACGGGTTGACCTGGAGGGTACCCAAGAGATAAATACGAGCCGTTGTCCTGCATTCTTAGCCCTTGCCACAAGTCCTCGAGACGGGGCGACGGGGTCACATCGATCGTGAGTCTCTGCTCGTTACCGCACTACCAATCCACTAACGATTTGGATATTTGATCCGAGTGGTCCTCTGGCCCGATAGCACTAACCATCACACGGGAAAAGTTATCGGCACTCTGCATCGTGGCATCAGCCGAAAGCTCTGTCAGACGTCCAGTTCAGCATCACGGCTGGGACGGACCGGCGCCCTCCTGGTGCCTGGCTTTCCCCTGCAAGCAACGACCCGGAGTGCACAGGGCGATGGCCCAAGACCCCTGAGTGCTTAGGATATAGACCGACGGGGACCTCTCTGCTGAGCTCTAGGTAGGGTTACGGGGTGTCATTTGGTCGAGGCTGGGCATGACCTAGAAAATTGTGTCCGGCCAGAGTTAAGCAAGCGTGGTGGGTAAGTTGGTGCACCCCTATAGGGAAGAACTAATCTATGCATAGCCGGATCCTTGGTAACGGATGCTCGGAGTTGTATCCCGATCGATACAACTAGAACTGGATACTTGTGATGAGAAATGGATAGTATGGCTCTGGGATTGCTTTCTCGTAGGGAGTCGAGGAAGGTTCTCTGGGCGAGGTTGATAACACTACTACTACTACTACTTTATACTGTACTGATCTACACTCTTCTAATGCTGCAAGACCGCTGAAGATGCTAGTCTTCGATAGGACTAGGCCTTCTCTCTATTCTGGCATTTCTGCAGGCTAGTCCACATATACAACCTTTCTTTGATAATGTTGCATATGTAGTGTAGATCCTTGCTTGCTAAGTACTTAGGATGAGTACTCACGGTTGCTTTGCTTCCTCTTTTTCCCCATACCCGAATGATGCGACCAGATGACGGAGCCCCGGAGCCAACTGCCCCTGCTGACGATCGCTACTACTACCCCAAGGGTGGCTACTACTTCGAGATGGCTGACGACCAGAAGTAGGTTCGGAGGGTCCCAGGCAGGAGGCCTGCGCCTTTTCGATTGTAGAGTTTTCTTTGCTCCTCCTTGTAAAGGCCTATCTGTTTTATCTTTTATATCTGTACTCAGATATCTGATGCTTCCGCTGACGCTTGTAAGAGAGCTTATGTATTCGAGCCCTCTGGCTTGTAACATAAAACTTGTATTATTTTAATTTGTGTCTAGAGTTGTGTTGTGATATCTTCAAGTGAGTCCTTAGACTTGATCGTGTGCATTTGCGTGTATGATTAGTGCACGATTAAGCCGGGTGTGTCACAGGTTGGTATCAGAGCCGACTGCCTGTAGGAACCCCCCTTCCAACTCCTTGGCCGAAGTTGAGTCTAGTGGTCCAAAACTGTTTTACTAACATGGCTGTGTTGCTTACGGGCCTACGTCGCCAATTGGGTGGTATTAGGATCTTTTATTCCTCGTCTATACTCTGGGACTCTAATCTCTCTTCTATTCGGGTTAAATGTTTTGCTAACTTTGACATTAGGATCTCGTAATCACATTCATCTGGAGAGCTGGATATTTGCAACTAATCCTTTCCTTGGAATGATTAGTCTGATAACCATCATTTTTCCTTTCCATTGGTTTGTTTAACCTTTCCTTTACAAGTATCTTATGCTTCTCAAACTGTCATTTGACACTTTTGGAACCTCTCGGCAAAATGTGTCATGATCAGCATCAACATTTTGACTTCTTCCGAGATGTTAATTGAATTCATGGTGAGCAATGCCATCTTTGACCCTCGCTGATCTGTGTTATCAGTGACAACCTTCTTGATTACCTGCCCGCATATTGTCGTTAACCCAGAATGAGTTCAGGCTATTCTTGACTGGACTCCCCCGAAGAATGTTAAGCAAGTCAGAAGTTTTCTCGGACTCGCCGGCTATTGCCGCCGATTCGTTGAGAACTTTTCCAAGATTGCAAAGCCACTGACTAACCTGCTCCACAAAGGCGTTAAGTTTGGGTGGACAGAAAAATGTCAGGAAAGTTTTCAAACGCTCAAAGACAAGCTAACAACTGCCCCAGTACTTGCTCCTCCAGATTCTCGCAAAGATTCTGTGATTTATTGTGACGCATCCCATGAAGGATTAGGCTGTGTCCTAATGCAAGAGCGTAAAGTGATTGCTTATGGCGCTCGACAGTTGCGCCCGCATGAGGAGAATTATCCGGTACATGATCTAGAACTAGCTGCTGTCATCTATGCATTGAAGTTGTGGCGACATTACCTCCTCGGTAATCATTGCGAGTTCTACATGGACCATAAAAGCCTGAAGTACTTGTTCACTCAGCCATCTCTGAACCTCCGTCAGCAAAGATGGATGGAGACCATTACGGACTATGATTTGGGTATTTCTTATACACCTGGCAAGGCTAATGTAATGGCTAATGCATTGAGACGTAAATCCTACTGTTGTGAACTTGAGGTTCAGCTACAACAACCACTCTTGTATGAAGAGCTTCGAAAGCTAAATCTCGAGATAGTTCCTCAAGGATACCTAAAAACCTTGATTGTTGAACCAGACCTTGAGAAGGCTATTAAGAGTGCGCAAGCTAAGATGCTGAAGTTGATCTGATGAAGAAAAATCTTCACCTTGAAAAGTACAGGGAATTCTCGCTGTCTGAAGATGGAACCTTGTACTTCAGAGACCGCATTGTCGTATCCCGCTTCGAGCTTATGATTGACAAGGTCATGAAGGAGGCACATGACACACCATTGTCTATTCATCCGGGTAGCACCAAGATGTATCGTGATCTCCGACAAAGGTGCTGGTGGTCTAAAATGAAGCAGGACATTGCTCGATATGTTGCTGAATGTGATGTTTGTCGTCGCGTTAAAGCAGAACATCAGAAGCCTGTTGGAATTCTGCAACCACTTCCTATTCCTTTATGGAAATGGGACAAGGTTCAAATGGATTTCATTACTAGCCTTCCCAAGTCACAGAAGGGTCATGACGCTATTCTCGTCGATAAACTTTCTAAGGTTGCCCCCTTTCTGCCTGTCAAAGAGACTATCACTTCTAGTCAGTTAGCAGAGTTATATATCTCCAGAATTGTATCACTACACGGTATTCCGAAGGAGATCAGTTCGGACCATGGCGGCCTTTTCACTTCAAAGTTCTGGGAAAGTTTCCAAGAAGATATGGGAACTCATATTACATGGAGTTCAGCTTATCACCCCCAAATCCAAGGCCAAGACGAGCGAGTCAATCAAGTGCTTGAAGACATGCTTCGAGCTTGCGTTATATCTTTCAGCAAGAAGTGGGAAGAATCTCTCCCTTACGCCGAGTTCTCGTATAACAACAGCTATCAAGCCAGCTTGAAAATGGCCCCCTTCGAAGTGCTGTATGGACGTAAGTGTCGAACCCCTCTGAATTGGTCAGAAATTGGGGAACGACCACTTGTGGGTCTAGATATTATTCAACACGCCGAAGAGCAAGTCCGTATCGTTCGAGAAAATCTGAAGGCAGCTCAAGACCGCCAGAAGAGCAACTATGATCGCAAACGATGGGGTTTGACTTATCAACCTAGTGATCAAGCTTATCTATGTGTCACTCCTATGAAGGGCACTCACCGTTTCGGAATTAAGGACAAGTTAGCTCCACGCTACATTGGTCCTTTCCGCATTGTTGCAAGACATGGTCAGGTGGCATATAAATTGGAGTTGCCGCCGCAATTTTATCATATCCACGATGTCTTCCATGTGTCGCAACTTCGTCGTTGCTTCAAAGAATCTCCGCACCGAGTAGTGGATCATGAGTTGCTCGAATTGCAAGATGATCTTTCTTATAAGGAGCATCCGATCCGCATTCTAGATGAAGCTACACGTCGTACTCGTCAGAAGGCTACCAAGTTCCTGAAAGTGCAGTGGTCAAATCATACTGAAGATGAAGCCACTTGGGAACGCGAGGACCATCTTCGGGAAGGATACCCCGACCTCTTTCCTTCTACCTCCTGAATTCTCGGGAAGATAATTTCTTTTAGAGGATGAGAATTGTAACACCCCTGTGTAATAAGCACTGTGACTTTGTGTTAATTCTACCAAGTCATCTTCATTTACGTTGCATGATCACAGTGGTTAATCACTCCAAATTCAAATTCCTCTCTGAAAACAATTCAAATTCAAGTGCAAAATGAAGTTGCCCAAAATTTGCTGGAAAAATGTTCACCTTCTAGCAAATAATCCAAAACAATTTGTTGTTAAGGAAAACAACCTCACCACCAAGTCAAAGTGGGCCTAAGCATTTTAAACAGTGCCAAAACAGCACTATAAATGCCTATTTCAGTTTTTGAAAAATCCAAATGGAATCAAAAATTACCCAAACTTCTTGTGGCAGTGCAGAATTTTTCATAGCATTTATGTGGCCAAGCTCCACATTTTACCAAGTCTCTATGTTTTAAAACAGAAAAAGAAATACAAAAAGGCCTAAACTGGACTAGGCCAAAGTGCACAGTGGCACGGCCCAGCCCAGCCGGCCTCTTTCTCCCTCCTCCCTCTCTCTCTCCTTCGCCGTGTCAGCGCACCCATGGCCACACCGGCTCATTCTGCCGAGACGATGATACGGCGACGCTCGCGGCTGGCCGAGGGGAAAAGATCCACCCCGTTCCTCTCCCCTGGCCATCCAGATCCATTCGCCCCCTCCTCCTCGTTTCTCCCTCGCTCGCTCCCACCTCTCCCGAGCACTGCCATGGCCGCACCGCCGTCGTCTGCGTAGCCTCGGTCGCTCCCTCGCCTCTCCGTCTCGCCTCTAGCTCCGACTCGGTCGTCCATGTCTCACCGTCGAGCCACCCGACGCTGGACGCCTCCAGGAGCTGCCCCAACCTCTTCTTCCCGTTCGGCACCGGCGAGCACCACCGCCTTGATTCGCCGCCCACCTGCGCTCCGTGACCTCGCCTCGCCTTTCATGCGCCCCTCGGTGAGCCTCCACCTTCTCCCCCTTCCCTCTCGCCGTCGATTTCGACCCGTAGCCATTGTTTCCACCGTGCCACGAGCTCGCCTCCGCGGGGCTCGTCGCCGGCGAGGCCCCGATGACCAAATGGTCACGGGCTAGCACTAGTTAGACTCATCGCATCGCGCAGGCACCGTAGAAACCTTGCGCCGCTCGTTTTGCTCGCCGTAGCCCCGATTTCGACGGCGCCCAAAGTTCGCCGTCCGCTGCGGAGCTCGCCGCCGACGAATCCGACCACCTCAGCCCGTGAGATCACCGCAGATCGACGTGGCCTAGAGCGCGTGATCGAACAAGCCAAATCCCGCGTGAAATGATGCACCATAGAGGAAATCCGAGCTCGCCGGAGTTTTCGCCGCCGTTCGGCGTCGCCGTCGCACTCCGGTGGCCGGTGCTGACTTAGCGCCGATGTGGCACCGCAGGCCCCACTGCTCTGTCACTGCCACTGGGATCCACTGGGCCCAGTTGACCGAGTCAGCGCGACCCCGTGTCACTGACATGTGGGTCCCGCGCGATTAAACGGTTTTAAGTAAAATAGATTAATCTGTTAGTTAGTTAGGCACTGACCAATGGGCCCAGTAGCTTAATTAGCTAAATTAGATTAACAATAGACTTTGAATTAGCCACTGTGTATGACTGGTGGGTCGCACTGATCAGATTGACCAGTCAACTGGCTATGTTGACCGTTGACGCCATCATGACGTCATGCTGACGTCATGAGCCACTGTTTTGGATAATTCGAATTTAGTAATAATATTAATTACAGAAATTCAGTAAAACTTAGAAAAATCATAGAAATTAAACTGTAGCTCCGATGGAAAAACTTTCTACATGAAAGTTGCTCAGAAAAATCCCGTGAATCCAATCGTGCTATCTGTTTCTGTGTCGGGACCCTCTACATAGGTGAACCCACAACTTTTCATTCGTTTCTGATAGATGAATTGTGCATAACTACCGGTTAATAATTCCAACTTTAATCCTAAAATAACAAAAGTAAATTAGACATATCTTTAGGCAACCCTGCACTGCACCTTAAGCGTAGCATACTCTGTGTTGCTTTTGTTTGCCTTGTATTTATCTGTTTCTCCCCCCTCTTCTCTCTCGGTAGATCCCGGCACCGACTTAGTCCCCGAGACCGACGCAGCTCCGGAGACCGACTATACCATTGACGATCCTTCTCTTGCCGTAGAGCTTCCATGCAAGCACCCCCCTTGAACATGCCGATATCGCCTATTCTTTCTCTCTTATGCTTGCATTAGAAATTGTTGCTGCTACTGTTTATCCTATTTCTGATGCATAGCCTGTTTTTGTAATTGCTGTTGATACCTACCTGCTTATCCTAAACTACTTAGTATAGGCTGGATAGAGACCCACAGAGACACCACTTTGACCCAGTTGCCCCCGATGGATTATCAGATGACTCAATCAGCATGATCGACAACTAGGCCCCGGCACCGCACATCACCTTCTTAGTTGTACGACACTGCAGCGTTACTATCGAGTGCCGAGGGTGATACCTTGTTTAGCACTTCTGATGTTAACTCTGTAGAGTAGCTATTCGGTCGTGGTCCTCGAGGGTGATTCCTCCTTCACCACTCCCGATAACGACGCCGTCGTGCAACACCTCAACTGTGAACCTCGAGGGTAATTCCTCCTAAGTTCACCTTGACGACTGCATCAGGTGGAATCCATCGAGGGTGATTCCTCAGGTTTCCCCCTGGTGTTTGGACACATGGTTACTTTGACTTAACACAGAACCATGATGACATCGGGTCGACCCTGAGGGGTACCCGCGAGTGATGTGAAGACGGGTTGACCTGGAGGGTACCCGAGAGTTAAATACGAGGCGTGGCCGAGCATTCTTAGCCCTTGTCGCAAGTCCTCGAGACGGGGTGATGGGGTCACATTGATAGTGAGTCTCTTCTCGTTACCGCACTACCAATCCACTAACGATTTGGATATTTGATCCGAGTGGGCCTCTGGCCCAATAGCACTAACCATCAAGCTGGAAAAGTTATGGGCACTCTGCATCGTGGCATCAGCCGAAAGATCTGTCAGACGTCCAGTTCAGCATCGCGGCCGGGATGGACCGGCGCCCTCCTGGTGCCTGGCTTCCCCCTGCACACAACGACCCGGAGTGCACAGGGCGATGGCCCAAGACCCCTGAGCGCTTAGGATATAGACCGACGGGGACCTCTCTGCTGAGCACTAGGTAGGGTAGCAGTGTGTCGTTTGGCCGAGGCCGGGCATGACCCAGAAAAGTGTGTCTGGCCGGAGTTAAGCGAGTGTGGTGGGTAAGTTGGTGCACCCCTGCAAGGAAGAACTAATCTATGCAAAGCCGGATCCTCGGTAACGGACGGTCAGAGTTGTATCCCGATCGATACAACTAGAACTGGATACTTGTGATGAGAAATGGATAGTATGGCTCTGGGATTGCTTTCTCGCAGGGAGTCGAGGAACGATCTCTGGCCGAGGTTGATAACACTACTACTACTACTTTATACTGTACTGATCTACACTCTTCTAATGCTGTAAGACCGCTGAAGATGCTAGTCTTCGATAGGACTAGGCCTTCTCTCTATTCTTGCATTTCTGCAGCCCAGTCCACATATACAACATTTCTTTGATAATGTTGCATATGTACTGTAGATCCTTGCTAGCTGAGTACTTAGGATGAGTACTCACGGTTGCTTTGCTTCCTCTTTTTCCCCATACCCAAATGATGTGACCAGATGACGGAGCCCCGGAGCCAGCTGCCCCCGCCAACGACCGCTAGTACTACCCCGAGGGTGGCTACTACTTCGAGATGGTTCACGACCAGAAGTAGGTTCGGAGGGTCCCAGGCAGGAGGCCTGCGCCTTTTCGATCAGAGAGTTTTATTTGCCCCACCTTTTAAAGGCCTATCTATTTTATCTTTTATATCTATACTCAGATATCTGATGCTTCCGCTGACGCTTGTAAGCGAGCTTATGCATTCGAGCCCTCGAGGCCCCTGTCTTGTAACATAAAGCTTGTATTATTTTAATTTGTGTCTAGAGTTGTGTTGTGATATCTTCAAGTGAGTCCTTAGGCTTGATCATGTGCATTTGCATGTATGATTAAGCCGGGGGCATCACACAGGGCTTCGCCGTCCAGAACTATTTGCTGCCAGAACCCAGACAACCTTCCGGCTCTACGAAACTCTTTTCGTGGGAGGGAGAGAGAAGCCAAACAAATCTATGGCATGTATATGAGAGCAAGGATAAGGTTTGGGAAGCCCCCTCACCTCCTATTTATAGGGAAACCAAGGGGTATAGTGGCCATTCCAAAAACCCAAAAATGCCCATGAATGGACTCCTCCACAAGGGCATAAAGGGGATGTAATGGAGCAAGTGGGGCCCCATGGAGGAGGCCCTCATGTGGCCGGCCAACCATCTTGGGGGGCCCCCAAAGGGGGGTTTCTTACCCCCCAAGCCTTCTAGAAGCCTTTTGCAAAAGCCCCTAAAAGGTGGCTTTCCAAAAAATATCCAAAAAGCACTTTCACTATTCATGACGACATTTTTCAGCGTCCGTTCGAACTGAAAATATTTATGTGGGCTTAGAACATTTCCAGTACCCACAAATATAATTTTCAAGGTGTTTCAGAATAATTTTGGATTAGTGATTTTCATCTGCGAAAAGCATCTGAAGTGGTTCCGGCAGCTCCGGAACATTTCTGTTTTTATCCCGGAAAATTCCCAGAATTTCCAGAATAATTCTGGCAACCTCCAAGAATTAACAGGCATGCCCCGGAACCAATTTGACTTAATGGAATACCCCGAAACAACTTTTTGGTTTTACCGAAACTATACCGGTGTTCTCTCTCCGGAACTTTTCCGGTGTGTCCGAAACATTTTCGGTGAATTTCTCTCAGACTCCATGTCTAGTATTCAGGAAATAGATGACCCTTAAGCATGTGAACCTATAGGTTCGGTGAAGTATAGACATGACCGGAACTCCTTTCGATCAATGATCTACATCGGAGCCGTGGACACCCATATTGACCCCTATACCCACACGAATGAATATTCGAGTGAACCTCCAGTTGCCGTGTGCTATTCCTGTTGCTTCACGATATGTTACAAATACCCGGGGTGAGATTGATCGGCATCCCCGTGAATCAACAACTTGTTCACTATGCCAGTTACCTCGTTACCGGTATTGTTCTCTTTTCTCGTTTCCGTGTTCCGGCATCCCCATGATCAAATCACAATGTGTCTGGCCAGACGATGATGGATACCGTAACACCAAGAGGTCCCAGAGATATCTCTCCATCGTCAGAGGAGTAAATCCCAATGTTGAGCTATCAAGTCCCTTGACATACTTTTCCATTAACCCACAAGCCGCCGTAATAGCCATCCATTTACGGATGACGTTTAACAAACCCCAAAGTTCATGAAGCAAGCATGAAGAAACTCGATACTCTCATGTTCTAAGGAATTATGCAAACATTAACTTCTCTATGTTATTAACCATTAACTTATGACGAATGTATCTCATAGCATAACATCAATCGGGTCGATTCAACACAAGTGTTCTCCTAACACTGTGCCCTCAAAGTTGCCGGCATAGTCATGCCCATGATCAGGAAAACAGAACCATCATGCAACACTTGAGCTAGTCTTAGAGGCCAGACTAGGAATACATTTTACTGTTTATTATTCCACACGTGCATATGAGTCTTCCTTCGAGCCTCATGATTATTGTAGACTAGGGAACCATAGTAGTTATAGCATGGAACATAAACATAATTATGAACAGGGAGATAATCAATAACATTTATTATTGCCTCTAGGGCATATCTTCTACAACTCTCTCATGAAGATCATGGTGCTACTTTGAAGCACATGTGTGGTAAAAGGATAGTAGCATTGCCCCTTCTCTCTTTTCTCTCATTTTTTTGTTTGGACTTCTTGTGGCCTCTCTTTTTTTCCAAAGTCCGGAGACTCATCCCAACTTGTGAGGGAATCATAGCTTCCATCATCCTTTCCTCACATGGGACAATGCTCTAATAATGATGATCATCACACTTTTATTCACTTACAACTCAAAAATTACAACTCGATACTAGAACAAAGATATGACTCTATATGAATGCCTCCGGCGGTCTACCAGGATGTGCAATGATCAAGAGTGACATGTATAAAAAATATGAACGGTGGCCTTGCCACAAATACTATGTCAACTACATGATCATGGAAAGCAATATGACAATGATGGAGCGTTCCATAATAAAACGGAACGGTGGAAGTTGCATGGCAATATACTCCCTCCGGTCCTTTTTAGTCTGCATATAAGTTTTGTCTGAAGTCAAAGCACCTTAACTTTGACCAAACTTGTAGAAAATGGCATCAATATTTACAATGAAAAATCAATATTGTTAGATTTATTACGAAATGTAGTTTCATGGAATATATATTTGGTGTTGTGGATGTTGATATTTCTTAATATATATTTGGTCAAACTTTGCAAAGTTTGACTTGACCCAAACCTAATACGTGAAGTAAAAAGGACCGGAGGGAGTATCTCGGAATAGCTATGGAAATGCCATAATAGGTAGGTATGGTGGCTGTTTTGAGGAAGGTATATGGTGGGTGTAATGCACCGGCGAAAGTTGCGCGGTACTAGAGAGGCTAGCAATGGTGGAAGGGTGAGAGTGTGTATAATCCATGGACTCAACATTAGTCATAAAGAACTCACATACTTATTGCAAAAGTCTATTAGCTATCGAAACAAAGTACTACACGCATGCTCCTAGGGTGATAGATTGGTAGGAAAAGACCATCGCTCGTCCCCGACCGCCACTCATAAGGAAGACAATCAATAAATAAATCATGCTCCGACTTCATCACATAACGGTTCACCATACGTGCATGCTATGGGAATCACAAACTTTAACACAAGTATTTCTACCAATCCATAATTACTCACTAGCATGACTCTAATATCACCATCTTTATATCTCAAAACAATCATAAGGAATCAAACTTCTTATAGTATTCAATGCTCTTTATATGAAAGTTTTTATTATATCCCTCTTGGCTGCCCATCATATTAGGATAAAATTCATAACCTAAGCAAATTACCATGCTGTTTATAGACTCTCAAAATAATATAAGTGAAGCATGAGAGTTCAACAATTTCTATAAAATAAAGACACCGCCATGCTCTAAAAAGATATAAGTGAAGCACTAGAACAAATTGCCTAGCTCAAAAGATAGAAGTGAAGCACATAGAGTATTCCAATAAATTCACGATTCATGCGTGTCCCTCTCAAAAGGTGTGTACAGCAAGGATGATTTTGGCAAACTAAAAAGAAAAGACTCATATCATACAAGACGCTCCAAGTAAAACAAATATCCTGTGGTGAATAAAAATATAGCCTCAAGTAAATTTACCGATAGAGAAAGATGAAAGAGGGGATGCCATCCGAGACAGCCCCAAGCTTAGATGCTTGGTTGTCCTTGAATATTACCTTGGGGTGCCTTGGGCATCCCCAAGCTTAGGCTCTTGCCACTCCTTATTCCATAGTCCATCAAATCTTTACCCAAAACTTGAAAACTTCATAACACAAAACTCAACAGAAAACTCATGAGATCCGTTAGTATAAGAAAATAAATCACCACTTTTTGGTACTGTTGTGAACTCATTATTTATTTATATTGGTGTAATATCTAATGTATTCCAACTTTTCCATGGTTCATACCCCCCGATACTACCCATAGATTCATTAAAATAAGCAAACAACACATAGAAAACAGAATCTGTCAAAAACAGAACAGTCTGCGAAGATCTGAATTGTTCTCATACTTCTGTAACTCTAAAAATTCTGAAACTTTTGGAAAACATAGGAAATTTGTATATCAATCTTGTGTAAAAAATTAAGGGTTTTTACACGCTCCAGTGAATTAAACAATTCCGTTACTTGATGCAAAAGTTTCTGTTTTTCAGCAAGATCAAATCAACTATCACCATAAGCCATCCCAAAGGTCTTACTTGGCTCAAACACAAATAAAAACACCAAAACACAATTACTACAGAGGTAATAATTTGAATTTATTGAAAAACAGAACAAAAAACATAAAACATAAAAATAACAATGGGTTGCCTCCCAACAAGTGCTATTGTTTAACGCCCCTAGCTAGGCATAAAACATAGATCTAGCTATTGTCATCTTTGGTATACAATCCACAAGTAGCCCTCATAATAGATTCATATGGCAACTTAATTTTCTTTCTTGGAAAGTGTTCCATGCCCTTCCTTAACGGAAATTGAAATCTAATGTTTCCTTCTTTCATATCAATAATTGCACCAATCGTTCTAAGGAAAGGTCTACCAAGAATAATAGGACATGTAGGATTGCAATCTATATCAAGCACAATGAAATCTATGGGCACATAATTCCTATTTGCAACAATAAGAACATCATTAATTCTTCCCATAGGTTTCTTAATAGTGGAATCCGCGAGATGCAAATTTAAAGAACAATCATCAAATTCACGGAAACCGAGCACATCACATAAAGTTTTTGAAATCGTGGAAACGCTAGCACCCAAGTCACACAAAGCATGGCACTCATAATCCTTAATTTTAATCTTAATTGTACTTTCCCACTCATCATAAAGCTTTCTAGGGATAGAAACTTCCAACTCAAGTTTTTCTTCAAAAGATTTCATCATAGCATCAAAGATATGCTTAGTAAAAGCTTTATTTTGATTATAAGCATGAGGAGAATTCAACATGGATTGCAACAAGGAAATACAATCTATCAAAGAACAATTATCATAATTAAAATCCTTGAAATCCAAAAGAGTGGATTCATCACTACTTAAAGTTTTGACCTCTCCAATCCTACTTTTATCAATTTTTATACTAGAAAACAAAGATTCAATAGGGGTCACACCAATCACTTTAACATCTTCATCATTATTTAAAGACTCCGGTTTAGCGGCCATCTTATTCACAAAAGTAGTTTGTTTATCAGAAATTTGGCCTACTAAAATTTCAAGATGAGCAAATTGAGATTTAAGACCATAAAATTCCTTAGTAACATCATCAAGCTCTTTATTAATATACTCCATCATAGTTTTTTGTTCTTTAAGCTCATTCCTAAAGAAACTATTATGCTCAAATTGTAAAGACTTGAAGTTTTAGCATTATTTTCAATCTCTTCCAACTTCCTAAAATAAGGATCAAAACTCTTGGGTTGAGCCATACATTCAAACAAGCAATCTAACACACAAGCAACCAAAAAGCAAAAGAAAAGATGAACGAAAGAAGGGCGAATAAAAAGGCAAATCTTTTTGTGTTTTTTGAAATCATTTTAGAAGTGGGGGAGAGGAAAACGAGAGGCAAATGGCAAATAATGTACTGCAAGAGATGAGAGTTTATGGTGGGTATTTGGTAAGCTTGATGTAGATCTCCCAGGCAACGGCGCCAGAAATTCTTCCTGCTACTTCTTGAGCTTGCGTTGGTTTTTCCCTTGAAGATGAAAGGGTGATGCAGCAAAGTAGAGATAAGTATTTCCCTCAGTTAAGAACCAAGGTATCAATCCAGTAGGAGATACATGCAAGTCTCCAATCTGTGCACCAGCACAAACAATCAAACACTTGCACCCAACGTGATAAAGGGGTTGTCAATCCCTTCACGGTAACTTGCAAGGATGAGATCTGATAGAGATAGATATAAAAGCTTACTAAAATGTAAAACAAAGTAAAAGTAAATAAATTGTAGCAAGGTATTTTTGGGTTTTTTTTGTTTATAGATCTGAAAATATATGATGGAAAATAGACCCGGGGGCCATAGGTTTCACTAGAGGCTTCTCTCTTGAAGGCAAATAATACGATGGGTGAACAAATTACTGTCGAGCAATTGATAGAAAAATGCAAAGTGATGACGATATCCAAGGCAATGATTATGAATATAGGCATCATGTCAGTGTCTAGTAGATCGACTCCTGCCTGCAACTACTACTATTACTCCACACATCGACCGCTATCCAGCATGCATCTAGAGTATTAAGTTCATAAGAATGAAGTAACGCCTTAAGTAAGATGACATGATGTAGAGGGATAAACTCAAGCAATATGATGAAAACCCCATCTTTTTACCCTTGATGGCAACAATACAATACGTGCCTCGCTACCCCTACTTTGTCACTGGGTGAGGACACCGCAAGATTGAACCCAAAACTACGCACCTCTCACATTGCAAGAAGAACCAATCTAGTTGGCCAAACCAAACCGATAATTCGAAGAGAAATACAAAGATATCAAATCATGCATATAAGAATTGAGAGAAGATTCAAATAATATTCATAGATAAACTGATCATAAATCCACAATTCATTGGACCTCGACAAACACACCGCCAAAGAATATTACATTGGATAGATCTCCAAGAAAATCGAGGATAACATGGTATTGAGGATCAAAGAGAGAGAAGAAGCCATCTAGATACTAGCTATGGACCCGTAGGTCTGTGGTAAACTACTCACGCTTCATCGAAAGGGCAATAGAGTTGATGTAGAAGCCCTCCGTGATTGAATCCCCCTTCGGTAGGGTGCCGGAAAAGGCCCCAAGATGGGATCTCATGGGTACAGAAGGTTACGGGGTGGAAAAGTATTTTGGTGGACGCTTCTGGTCGTTTGGGAATATTTCTGAATTTATAGGCCAAGAATTAGGGTTGGAGGAGCTCTGAGGGGCCCACAAGCCCTCAGGCCGCCCCCCTAGGGCTCGCCCCTGAGGCTTGTGGCCGCCTCAGGACTCCTATGACTTCATCTCCAAGTCCTACGTGTGTCTTCTGGTCCAAGAAAAATCATCGCGAAAGTTTTATTATGTTTGGACTCCGTTTGGTATTCCTTTTCTGTAAAACTCAAAAACAAGGAAAAAACAGAAACTAGCACTGGTCTCTAGGTTAATAAGTTAGTCCCAAAAATAATTTAAAATAGCATATTAATGCATATAAAACATCCAAAACAGATAATATAATAGCATGGAACAATCAAAAATTACAGATACGTTGGAGACGTATCATAGAGCGAGCAGGATATGATTTCTTTCGATAAGCATAATTATTGCTCGAAGAGGTATGAGCATAATTGAGAGAATAGGCATTGAAATTCATTCCAGAAGCATGAGTATAATGATTGAATGAAGTATGCATGTACTCATTCTGTCGAGCTTTTTCTGTCTGCATGGTTAGTCGAGCAGTAATAGGCAAGGCATCAACAGTTTCCTTAGGCACCCAGATAGCTTTCTTTGGGGGTCCATTTCTATTGTTTGGCCCAGTATAGCGAGCAACAATCTCACCATGTTGATTCTTAAACAGCTTATAGTTGTCTAGTGAATCATTATCAGGATATTCAGGGATAGGTGAGTCATATCCCGAGAGTAATGCTGGATTGAGCGTTTCGCTCTTTGCAGGAACCCACACAGTTTGAGGATATTGGTGAGGTTCCCAGTACGTGCCATTTTCATTTAGTTTCCTTTCAAAACCGATGCCTTCTTTCCTGGAATTTTTGTTAAGAATATATTTCTTCAAAACATCACAGTGGGATTGATGCCCTTTGAGTGATTTGAACATCCTTGTCTGAAGAAGATCCTTCAACCTAGCATTTTCATCAAAAACAGAACCATTTTCCTCGACAGAGGGGTTAGTATTCATAGATGATTCAACATTTTATTCTGCATTGGTTCGTTCAAGACATTTTAAGCATGGTGGCTCAAACACTTTAGGTTTCTCTTTAAGTTGTTGGGTGAGAAGAGAATTTTGTCTCATCAAATCCTCATGAGCCTCTCTCAGCGCCTCGAGTTCCTGTTTCCTTTTTAGGTAATCATAGGTGAATCTTTCGTGGTCTGCCGAGAGAAAATCATGACGATTTGTCAGTTCATCCATCTGTGACTTGAGAGTGGAATACTCTTTGGTCAGTGACAGATTTTTCTCCATCTCCTCAACCAACAACCCTTCAGATTTCCTGTGGGTTTTCTCAATTTTCTCAAGAGAGTTTTGTTGAATATTAGCAATTTTGATCAAATTAGCATGGTCATCCTCATCAGAAGAATATTGATCACTGGAGTGAATCTTGTGATTTTTGGAGGATTCCTTTTCCTTCGAAGCTTTGGCCATGAAGCAGTAGGCAGGAGATTCATCATCGCTTGACGGATTCCCGAAGATGTTTGTCGTAGGTGAAGAGGCACATGCTATGCCAGCCATGCCCGAGTCGGAATCCTCATCGGATTCATCAGCTTCTTCGGAGGCAGACGATTCTTCTTCTTCAGAATCCATCTCCTGGCCGATGTACTCCTTGGCCTTGCGAGAAATATTATTGCGGTTAGAGGAGGACTTGGAGAGGTTCCTCGATGAAGATCTTGACGAAGATTTTGAAGTGGAGTTGTCTTTCTTCTTGAAGAATTTCTTCGTTTTCTTTTCTTCATCGGAGTCATAGTTCTTGCTCTTACTTTTGCCTCGATAGTTACCCAAATCATATCTTCCACTGGCATGGATTTTAGCTTCCCAGAGAGGGCAGTCCGAAATGAAGTGTCCAGGCTTTTTGCACTTGAAACATGTGTATTCTCTAGAAGGTTTAGACGAAGATTTTGAACCCCCAGAGTTGCTTGAACTTCCTTTCTAGAACTGGCTCTTCTTGTGGAAGCGTTGGAGACTCTTCGTGATCAGTGCGAGATCTTTGCTGAGTCATTCTGGGTCATCTGAATCTTCTTCGGCATTTCCATCTGAGGAAGAATCAGCCACAGCCTTGAGAGCATGATTTTTGCGTTGACTGGAGCCACAGAGATCTCTCTTCTCTTCTTCCTGTTCCTCATGAGTGTTCAGTCTTTCCATGATATCAACAGAGTCGAGGGTTTTGAAATCAGGACGTTCGCCGATCATCAAGACAAGAGTGTCGAATGAACTATCAAGAGATCGAAGCAGTTTCTTCACAACTTCATGATCAGTGATGTCTTTGGCGCCGAGATCTTGAAGTTCATTTGCTATGTCACTGAGGCGGTCAAAGGTTTGCTGACAACTTTCATTTCCAATGTGCTCGAAGCGATTGAATTTCGCTCGAAGAGTATCAATTCGAGCTTCTTTCTGAGTTGAAACTCCTTCATTGATCTTCTCGAGGACGTCCCACAATTCCTTCGCAGTTTCACACTGGAGATAGCGAAGAAATTGCGCTCGATTGAGGTGGCCACCAATCTCATCTTTGGCTTGAGCATCTAGCTGAATGAGCTTCTTTTCTTCGTCGGTAGGAGGTTGAGGTACAATGATTGTGAGCCCGAACTGCACCACGTTCCACATATCATCATCTACAGCATGGAGAGGGATCTTCATCTTCTCCTTCTAGAAGGGGTAGTCCGTCCCATCGAATATGGGAATCTTGAGATGCGATTTGTAGTTCACTGAAGACATACTTAAACTCCAAAGTTGTTAGACTAATATGAGCAGAGTCAAGGAATACCTAACTCTGATACCAATTGTAGGAACGAAGTATGTCTACCAGAGGGGGGTGAATGGGAGTTTTAAATTTTCTTCGGAAAACTAAAAACTCTCAGAATCCAGCAGTGGAACAAAAGAAAAATAGACTATAGTGAACTAAAACAGAGTATCGAAAGGAAACTACGACATGCACTGGTACAGATCACACGAATGAAAATGCATCAAAGGAAAATATGGCTGATAGGGATAACTGAAGATGCTCGATGGCGACAAGGTATTTGTTCGACCAGTTCGTCCTTCTGCACAAGGACTACGTCTGGTTGGAGGGGCTATGACTTAACATGGAAGATAAACTCTCTTCACCCTATTCTCCTCGACAATCGATTCGTCAACCAATGCCGATAACTTGTGGTAGATACTTGAAGACGATCTCCGAACCTTTACAGAGTTCTTCTTTGAGAACCACAATCACTCTTAGTCTATGAAGAAATTGACACCTAACCGTCTAGAGAGTTTGCAGCTCTCAAGAGTAATAGGCGGAGCGTACTAGACATAGATTCCAGTGATGCTAACCACTATCTAATTCTTCGGCTCTAGGGTTTTTCTCTCGGTGGATTTTAAACTCAAATCGCTCAGAGAGTGGGTTGCTCAACAATCTTCTTAAAATCAAACGGAACAGCCTCCGGACAAGGTCGACGCGGGGTGGCTATTTATAGCCGGTGCCTTCCCAGATGGGAAATGACCATTTTGGACATGAGGTCCAGCAAATGGCCAACCGACACGTTCGCAACGGTCGAATTTTGGAGCAACGGTAACATTACTTCAGGAACAAGTAATGCTAACTCCTCGGTCCGAGAGAAATCTCTCGCAGCAAAGAAGATCACAGTCTCTTGCTGGCAAGTATTTGCTCGGAACACAAAGAGATTTCTCTCACAACTTTCATAGGATTTGGGTTTAGCATCAGGGAATCAAAGCTTCGAACGCTACACCCCTTTTAATAGTATGGTGGTCCTATGACTCAAGTAAAGAAGAGGAACAATGAAATAAATGCTATATCTTCACTTCGTCTTCATTCTTCCTCGAACGCAGTCATCTTCTTCGAATAGACACCAAACAAATTACTTGATCTTCAACAATTTTTAGGGGTCACTCTTGTTAGCTTCATCTTCGCTGATAACCTTCGCTGCAACACAGGGAGATTATCTTCGTCATTTGCATCAAACTCCTCAACATCTCAGGGACCTGTTACTCTGTGTGCACTAGCAAACACATAAGTCCCATACCGTTTATGTCAACAAACACCAAAACGTAAGGGGCCTATCATTGCACCAACAAACCAAAGCTTGTCGCGCGCCTCCGCATCCATCTCCGCCACATCATAGCTCACCGTGCCCTCCGTTGATGCCTTCACCTTGATGGCATCGATGCCGCTCATGGAAGGCAGCTTCTTGCCCTTAGACACAAAGTTCTGGGAGTAGTTTGTAGAGCATTTATGTGCCTTTGAGTAGATCAGGACGTTGAGTTATCCGTCTAACTCCTTTCTCTCTCTCTCTCTCTCTCTCTCTCTCTCTCTCTCTCTCTCTCTCTCTCTCTCTCACACACACACACACACACACACACACACACACTTCATCACCGGGACTTCTTCCCTTCTCATCTCACACACAAGCATACTCCGATCCCTCACTTCGATCCTTGAACTTCTGTCTCCCTCTCTTTCTCTCAGTCGCACACACAATTCCTCTCTATCTATGTTGATAGCTCATGCACACACACTCTATAGATCTGCTCTGTCCCACAAACTCTCTCTCTCTCTCCCCCTAAGTAGTTACGAACCCCTCCATCCGAATCTCTCTCTCTCTCGCACACACACACTCATCGATCTCCCTTCAGAACCAAGCCTCTCCCATTGTTTAATTCTAGCTCACACACACCCTTGGTAGTAGTCCCCCGTAGTGTCTCTCTAACACACACGCTCTCTCAATGTCCCTCTCTCTCTCTCACACACACACACACACCCTCTTTTTCTCTTTATGGGCATCTTCTCTCTCGCACACACACCCCCCTCTTGCTGCAAGCCTCTCCCGTACACATCACTCTATAAAATTAAGCCACATACACATTCTCTCCCTAGCCAGGACTCTTTTGTAATCTCTCTTACATGTAAACACCCCCCGGTCTTTCTCGTCCAATTCACTATCTCTCTCCCTCTAACACACACCCACCAACAAACGCACTCCCCCATCTGCGACCACTTTTCTCTCTCTCTCACACACACACAGTCTCTTTCAGATACACCATCTTTGTCCAACTCGTTCTCTTGCATGCACACTCTCCCCCTCTCTCTAGGTCTCTCTCCCTCTATCTAGACTCTCTCCCACACACCATCTCTCTATAGGATGATGCCCCCCGAACCCACACACGAACACACGTACTATAGGTGGAGTAGGAATATGAAGAGAAGAGGTGCGCACAATCTAACGTTCTGTCACATACACGAGAGTTTACATAACGCACCGTGAAAAATCCCTTAGGCCTTGTTCGGTTAAACCTCTCTTGGAGGGGATTGTAGAGGTTTGGAGGGGATTGAGTGAGATTTTGATTTGTATGGGATTTATTCCACCCCAATCCACTTCAATCCCCTTCAATTTTGTTGCAACCGAACAAGCCCATAGGTATACGATTTCTACATGCGCGGGCATGTGGTGGAGCACATTTGTGTATGAAGAGACAACCTGTGTGACAATTTGACCCGCGGTTCACTTCATGGAGGGTCAGGGACAACACGTGAATGACACAAAGTGCGACCTGGATGCGGTGGTGTGATACTGATCGAGTTTTTCTTTATTGGTAGTTTACAAAAAGAGTTATTTTTCTTCAATGGAGTGTATACAATTTAAAATTATGGGTGAGGAGAGAAAAAGAAAGTTACTCCACTACATATAAAGGATGGATCTTGAGCCCTTGCAGCTCCAGGGTTGCTCCCTTCACATACTCTCTCCCTCGCATATATAAACAAGATAGCAGTGGTCATTTTCTCTCTCCTCATCGGTGGTCACCGAACTGATCGTATCCCATCCTCCATGGGAGGATGGAGTGGAGCATTTGCACGGTTGTCGTGGGCAAGTAAGGAGACCCATAGCCAGCATGTCCCGATCTGTGGACCACACCGTCCTCTGTGACACGCGAGGGCCTTCAGCCTCTTGCTCGTTGTCGTCATGTGGGAAAATACCATTGCTCGCCGACCCATAGTTCTAACTTCTTTTGGAATCGGCCTTGTTCTACTGCCTCAGATCCCCACGTTGTTACATATAGATCTTCTTCTAGTGCCTAGCTCACCACATAGTTAGGCTCCGTCGGCTTGTCCAGCATGACTTAAACTTTTACGGTTGGAGAAGAAACTACTTCATGCAGTCGAGATATCCTGGTTGACTGAGAAAAGAAATGGGTAAAATTTGCAAAGACTGGCTAATGAAACGGTCTTTTAGTCAAAAAGAGAAAAAAATTGGGGCGAGTACTAGTAGAGACTGGCCAATAGACAGGTCGTTTCGTTGAAGAAATAAGGAAAGTGGGCAGTTGGGGGGGGGGGATGCACTATAGAATGACCAGGTCTAATTTTGGTGTGCTCACACTGATATGCATCTTGGATGTTTATTGCTTCCTTTGCCTCAGTACTTTGTGCCTCGATGGAGGTACATGGTGCGCGCGGGGGGGGGGGGGGGGGGGGGGGGGGGGGGGTGGGGGGGGGGGGGGGGGGGCACTGTCCACATCCCCTTATATTGCCACAATTTTGTTGTCGTTAATTCAACAACGCTGAAAAAAATGAAGCAATGCCACTTTTAACTAATATTGTTGTCAATCTAATGCCACTGATAAGTTGAAGCAATGACACCATTTAAGAAATGCCACTATCTTTCTTTATTTCCCATGAAGAAATGCTATTGTTTGCATGTTAATGTAGTGCCACTATTGAAGTAACCCTTTAAATATTTGTGCAAATAGGGATGTCTATCTTCATCTCAAGCATATCTATCTCCATATCGTTTCCACTTGTGCAAACAAAAGCTTGATATCCGACAAGTCTAGAGGATCTACCGTAGCCTTTTCGGTAAGTAACGTAGGGTATTACTCAATGGTGGCCCGAACCTGGCTAAATCCCCTGTGCGACCTCCGATCTTTTACTTCCAGCCACACTAGGTACCCTACCGAGGGTACTGACGGGAAACTGCACCGTCATCAATACCTAACAAGTTAGCCAAAAAGAGCACTCTATAGTTACTGGAAAAATTGGCCATGACCTTGCCTAGAAATTGGACATATTGACGACATGAGTATCTGTAAAAACTACAATCTACAATGTTCAACTAGACAAACTAGTCATCAACCCGTGCCTCTGCACGGGCTAGGGATTATTATTATTATATTGGCACTATGGCACAATCCCAATATACATTGTGGAAACAAACTTTGTAATTAAACATACCATAAAAATGGCATATATTTATATATTTTTCACTCATTAGTACCACATGAATCTATGCTTCCAAAAATATAATACGTAAGCATTTTTGCCAATATCTGATATATTTTTATTTAGCAAAACTGGGGCACAAACAATTATGCAGAGATTTGAAGAAGTTAGCATGGTCTGAATTATGTATCGAAACAATGATTTGATTCACGTGTTTTAGTTCTTCATTGGATTATTTCTTTAATTTTACATTCCAATCGCACATGAGCAACATATATATACCACTGTATTGATATTTGATTGGAAGGATGTTTTTTAATCAAATTATCATAGTTAAACACAAGAAATAGAAATGAAGCAGAACTTCCAAATAAAACATTAATTGCCAATAGGAAACCCACATACACCAAGCATCTTTATTATATGTCGCCTTATACTACTCATTTTTTGCTGACTTGGTGCTCATTCCTCATCTAATGTAAATTTTGTTATGTTATCTATCATGAAAATCAACAAAAAAAAGATAGTATGGAATCACTCACAAAAACAGTTAGTGTGAAATTTGTGTTTCACATAGAAGCGTCTAAGTGGTTGATTGAACTGTAAAGGAAAAAAAATTGTTTTAAGTCAACTCACTCACAAATTTTGTTATTTTAGAAGTACTGGGAAACAATAATTCTACCAAACCATTCAATATCACATAATATTGAACTGTGATGGAACATCTATATAAGTCGAGATTAACAATGATAGCAATGCATGACACGTACCAGGTAGGAGAATTGTTGTTTTAAGTCAAATCGAATCTAGAAAGGCCCTAAAAAATGACTGGACGCCTTATATTCTCCCACAGTTCATTTCCATCGTTGCTAGAAGTCTCCATGACAACTTCCTTCCTTCAACTTATGTTAGTGACACTCCCATGCATGTACGTGGTTACTTAGTTCTAATATATCATTTCTGACTTGTATGATACAACGATACAAATGCTCATTTAATATATGGAGAAAACTAATTTTTGCATGAGTATTTAATCCAATTAAGTGCACTGCTCGACCTTTCTTTCAAAGCTTTAGTTTTAAGTTATGATGAACTTTTGAAATATACACTTAAGGCATGAATTATCCTTTATTTTATTTGTTTTTTATCAGGTTTGGATTGCTGAGGCATGAATTAGCGAGTGAACATGGAACTTGGAATAGTTTGCATGTAATTGTTGAATCGTCCACCACTTGCTTGCATGCTCATATATAAAATAGCCATATCAAATTAACATCGCTATATGTGAAACAGAAGCACTTATAAAAATATGGTATGGCATAAGTATCATTTTTTATCTTGATACATGTTGGCATATGACATATTTTTTATAGTGGCCACACAAATAAGATTTTTTTTTTGCGGGAAACAAATAAGATTTTATGGGTGTATAGATGAGATTAACATGGACATATAAAGCCAAAAAAATTAGAGGTACAATTGGCGAGATTGAGTAATAAAAATACATGAAAAAAATTAGTTTAAGGACTCTACATGTTGTTGTATGCACGATCGGTCTAAATTTAAATTCTATTTATATAGGAAAATTGGATCATGAACATATGCACATCAGTTCCGACCATCCCGACAATGCAGCCATTAATTCTAGCATCGACTTTACGTTCGTATCATCCAAAACAGAATACATCGGATTATAAGCTATGTAGAATATGCCCAGACCTGTGATTCTGGATAGGCCAATAACCGGAGCACGAAGGGAGCCTGAATGTGTCCTGTTGGAAGACAGTGCCACTGAGTCTGTAGCTCGACGCATCCACGTGCGGAGGCAGGGGCCTGAGACAGAGAGAGACATGATCCACGTATCCTCGTCTTATGTACTACTAGGAAGAGGGCTATAGCTAATATGGACATTAATGACGCACCACATATGTGATGCGACACTGCTATATCCTCGTCTTCTGCATTACTATGAAAAGGGCTATAGCTAATATGAACATTAATGGCGCACCACATATGTGGTGCGCCACTGCTAGTGCGCCACTGCTATATAGCAGTGGCGCACCATGTGTAGGTGCGTCATTAGTGTTCATATCACTAATGGCGCACCACACCTACGGTGCGTCACTACTAACAATTTTTTTTTCCAAAACTAGTAATGGCGCACCAGGACATAGTGCGCCATTACTAGTTTTAACTAGTAATGGCGCACCACACACTCAGTGCGCAACTACTAACAATTTTTTTTTTACTTTTTTTTTTGAAAACTAGTAATGACGCACTAATGACGCACCACAACCACGATGCACCACTACTAACAATTTTTTTTTTCAAAACTAGTAATGGCGCACCAGGGGAAAGTGCGCCATTACTAGTTCAAAATAGTAATGGCGCACCACAACCACGGTGCGCCACTACTAACAATTATTTTATTTATTTATTTATTCAAAACTAGTAATGGCGCACCAGGGGAAAGTGACTAGTAATGGCGCACCACACCCACGGTGCGCCACTACTAACAAAATTATTCTTTATTTATTTTTCAAAACTAGTAATGGCGCATCAGGGGAAAGTGCGCCATTACTAGTTCTAACTAGTAATGGCGTACCACACCCACAGTGCGCCACTACTAACTTTCTGAGGTGGCCAAAAAATTCACCAAATGCACCCCCCCTGGACCGCCTTTTCAGTTTCAAAAAAAAATAAAAGAAAATGATAGAAATGTCAAAAAAATAAAAGAAAATAAGATTCCCATGTGATATGTGGTCTACTTGTTAGCAAAATTTACAAACATGAATTTTCGATTTTTCTGCAAAATCTCTTGAGAATTTATAAAATGTGCATAACTTTTGCATACGAACTCCGATGAAAAAGTTTTTTATATGAAAAATCATCTACTCGAAAAGTTATATCCGAAATCAATCGGGGGTAACCTCGTTGAAGAATTTTAGAATCCCCAAAAACCAAAAAGAATAAAAGATACGGAGCTTTTAAGATCTAGAGGGGGGGGGAATGGAGAAAAATTCAAACTTAGTAATGGCGCACCATTTGCTAGGTGCGCCACTAGTAACAGAAAAAAAATTGGTTTCAAATTTTTTTTTTTGGAAAAAATGTTCAAAATATGATACGTAATATGACCGGGAAGTTTGAAATATTTTTTTAAAATTTCATCACACTCATAACATGAACAAAGTCCTAGACATCAACAAGGTTTAATAGGATTGATATGATAGATATATCAATAAGTGCCTGTTAAGTGAGTTGGTGCTGGGGTTGGATAGAACTGAGAAGTTAAGCGTGCTTAGGCTGGAGTAGTGTGAGGATGGGTGACCTTCCGGAAAGTTTGACCACGGAGTGTGATTTGACTTGAGATTAAGCATATTGACCCGAGATTAAGCCATAGTGACCCGAGATTAAGAAAAAAATGAAAAAAAAAATTCTGAAAAAAATTTTGAAAAAAAAATTTCTGAAAAAAATTTGAAAAAAAATTGTTATTAATGGCGCACTTCTATGTGGTGCGCCATTACTAAGTCAGATAGTAATGGCACACTTCTATGTGGTGCGCCATTACTAAGTCAGATAGTAATGGCGCACTTCTAGGCATAGTAATGACGCACTATGTGATGCGTCACTATTATCTGGTATGGTGCGCCATTAGTATTTGTTACTAGTGGCGTGATGATAGTGGCGCATCTATAGTGCGCCATTAATGGTCAAAACAGGTGCGCCACTAATTAGCCTTTTCCTAGCAGTGCTGGTACCGGCGTCGAGAGGGAGGTGTGGCAGTGGGCCCAGAGACGTCTCTGAATCAGATAAGGCAACTTTAGGTGAGCGTCGAGCAACAACACCGGCGGCTGAGGAGGCGCCGGATGTACGTGAAAATAAGTGGCGGCATGGAACAGGAAACCCGGAGGCCAAGCAGCTTATAGAGATTACGTATGGTTGTTCACATAGTTAGTTGGAATAAGGGAGATGTACGTTGTGCACTCGGACTTCCAACACGTATAAAAGTAGGACTTTTCTTCAAAGAGTGTTTTTAGGGAACGGAGAGGAATCAGGGTATGGGAGGATGCCACGCAGCAGAGATTTCACCATATTTCATCCAGTGGCTAAAAACACATCGTATATTAATCCGACGGTGAAAGTTTCTTAATTTCAAGGATTAACGGGATGCCTCGTATGGTGCCTCCAATTAGTAAATATAAGATTCTACAATGTATAAGTACAAAAACTACAATGTACAACTACATAAATTCTACAACTAAAATATAACAACTAATACTACAACTCCGCTAACACTAAAATCTACAACCAAATATAATCTTCAACTACAAACTACACTAAAAGCAACACTACAATCTACAACTACAAACTAGACTAAAAGCTACACTAACATCTAAAACTAAATATAATCTACAACTACAAACTACACTAAAAACTATGCTAAAAACTAGACTAAAAGCTACACTACAATCTATACTAAAAAACTACACTAACACTATATTAAAATCTATAGTAAAATTTATAACTACACAATATAAACTAAAATCTATATAAACAAAAAATAGGGGGATCCAGCCATTGGCGGGGGTTCACTGTGGGTGGGGCGGTGGTGATGGAGCGGTGGGGCAGTGAGGAGGACGACTGTGACAGATGCGTTGGGGGCGGTGGGCGGTGGGGGTGACTGCGGCGAGGGAGTGTTGGGTGCATTTTGGATAGTGGAGACAACGACGATGATGATGGAGACAACGTCAGGGTGGCCTAGACGGCCGAGCGGCGAAGACAGCGACGGGGGCCAGCTGCGGCAGTGGCGACGTCGGGGGGGTTGGGGGGGGGGGGGGGGGGGGGGGGGGGGGGGGGGCACGAGGTGGATGGGGCGGAATGGAATTGGTGTGGGTGTGGGGGGTTGTGTCTTGGTTGGTGCTCGCATGGGTTGTTACGCAAAAGGTATTTTTTGTACTTTTTTTTCATTTGCTGTTTAATTTTTCTTAGGGTTAATGTTTTATTTTATTTCATGCTTATATTATTTATTTTATTTTTTAATTTATTTTCTATACATTGTTTTATATTTATAGTTATGCTTATTTTATTTTATTATTTTATTTCATTTTGCATAATATACATAATGAAAGAGTTGAAGACCATAATTAGGAGAACAACATCACTAATGTGGATGCATAATAGCTAAAGGATAAACAATAACAAAAAGAACTATTACTTGATCTAGTTAATTGCCCTAAACTTAGAACAACGTGAGTGCAATGACTGTCACAAGAAGAAATGCTGCCACGATCTAGTTGGGAGAACGAGCACAATCATAACACAAGCAAAAAATGCATATAAAAACTTCTTGAATTTTCTGATTTGACCTCACATCTCATTATTCTTGACATGCATGTCATCTAGCTGCACTCTCAGTGGTCCATGGCAGTACTTGAGCAACTTGCACCCATATCCACGTGTAACAAGAGCGTGTTCTTCCGGCACATGTGTATACACATAATGATGTGAGCAATAACGCTAGATTTGAATGCATGTGCAAATTTGCTGAAACAGATCGAAGTTTTTTTTTGTCATATACCTTTGCAAGGCCAGCGCAGATGTAGAACTCTCGTTCTAGATTCCATGTTGTGTGGGAAGTTTTCTTTTCGAGAGGGCGTCGGTAGCCGCAAAGCAGCACAGATGCCCTCCACTTCGGCATCGGTGGTGTAGGATTTGCCGCCAGATCGAGCGGAGCGTTCTGCTGCTGCAGCGGGATGATTCGCCAGACATGGCCGGCTGCATAGGTCACAGTGGTGAGCTCATGGCGTAGCCAACTGGGGCAGAGAGGAGCTCGGCCAATGCCGTGGAGTCCTAAACTTTCGACACTCTCCACCGACGTGGGCTTGCACGAGGGGCTCATTCCTTTTCTACTAGCTCTGGTTGGTCTATTACCGGCAAGGTAGCTAAGAAAGAAAACAACCGAAACAAATAGGAGCTTGCTAGGAACAAGGAGGTTGTCAACACTCTTATATAGGCAAAAGACAGTAGTGGCGTGCCATTACAAAGTACTCCACCACTAGACTAATTACCTACGATGTGCATACAAATACAATGCCACAATTAACTTGTGTTTGGTCAGTACAACTGGTCCCACAAATGTTTGACGTGTTATAGAAAAGCAACGCCACCATTAACACTATAAAGGTGGCGTACCAAATATGTCAACACCACCACTATTTGCGAAAAATAGTGATGGCCTTGATTGAAACTGGCGCGTCACAAATTGAAGTTGTGGCTAGCCATTTCTCTACCAGTGAGAAAGCGGCGAACGCCACGAACTCCCGCGAACGAGCACGTGGGCTGCACATTTATATTGCCTGGTGATACGTCTCGAACGTATCTATAATTTTTGGTTGTTTCATGCTATTATATTATCCATCTTGGATGTTTTATATTCATTATTATGCTATTTTATATTATTTTTTGGGACTAAACTATTAACCTAGTGCCTAGTGTCAGTTGCTGTTTTTTCCATGTTTTTGTCTTTTACAGAAAATTAATACCAAACAGAGTCCAAACGGAACGAAACTTTTTGATGATTTTTCTTGGACCAGAAGGCACCTAGGAAGCTTCCGGAGGAGGCCAGAAGAACCATGAGGCCGTGACAACCTCGGGAGGCGCGCCCTAGGGGGACCCCCAGGCTTGTGGGCACGCAAATATTCCCCGTATACCAGATGGCGCACCAAAAATACTTTTCCGCGGCCGCAAGTTTCTGTCCTCGTGAGATCCCATCTTGGGGTCTTTTCCGGTACTCTGTCGGAGTGGGATTCGATCACGGATGGTCTCTACATCAACCTTGCTGCCCTTCCGATGATGTGTGAGTAGTTTACCACAGACCTACGGGTCCATAGCTAGTAGCTAGATGGCTTCTTCTCTCTCTTTGATCTTCAATACAATGTTCTCCTTGATGTTCTTGGAGATCTATTCGATGTAATCTTCTTTTGGACTGCGTTTGTTGAGATCCGATGAATTGTGGATTTATGATCATATTATCTATGAATATTATTTGAGTCTTCTCTGAACTCTTTTACGCATAAGATAGCTTTGTATTTCTCTTCGATTTATTAATTTGGTTTGGCCAACTAGATTGATTTTTCTTGCAATGGGAGATGTGCTTTGTTTTGGGTTCAATCTTGCGGTGTTCTCAACCAGTGACAGAAGGGGTAGCGAGGCACGTATTTGTATTGTTCCCATTAAGGATAAAAAGATGGGGTTTATTTCATATTGATTGGATCTATCCCTCTACATCATGTCATCTGACTTAAGGCGTTACTCCGTTCCTGTTAACTTAATACACTAGATGCATGCTAGATAGCGGTCGATGTGTGGAGTAATAGCAGTACATGCAGGCAGGAGTCGGTCTACTTGTCACGGACGTGATGCCTATATTCATGATCATTGCCTTAGATATCGTCATAACTTTGCGCTCTTCTACAATTGTTCAACAGTAATTTATTTACCCACCGTATGCGTTCTTTCAAGAGAGAAGTCTCTAGTGAAAACTATGGCCCTTGGGTATATTTTTATCATATTATTTTCAGATCTATAAAAGAAAAAACCCAAAAATACCTTCCTGTAATTTATTTTATTTTGCACTTATACCTATCTCTATCAGATCTCATCCTTGCAAGTAAACGTGAAGGGATTGACAACCCCTTTATCACGTTGGGTGCAAGTATTTGTTTGTTTATGTATGTGCTATCATTGGTGACTTGTGTGTTCCTTCTACTGGATTGATACCTTGGTTCTTAACTGAGGGAAATACTTATATCTACTTTGCTGCATCACCCTTTACTCTTCAAAAGAAAAACCAACGCAAGCTCAAGAAGTAGCAGGAAGAATTTCTGACGCCGTTGCCGGAGAGGATCTACATCAAGCCTACCAATTATCCATCATAAACTCTCATCTCTTACATTTACATTATTCGCCATTTGCCTCTCGTTTTTATCTCCCCCACTTATAAAACTTTTCCAGAAAAACACAAAAATATTTGCCTTTTTATTCGCCTTTTTTCTGTTCGTCTTTTCGTTTGCTTTTTGCTTGCTTGGGTGCTAGATTGCTTACTTTGTCACGATGTCTCAAGAAAATACTAAGTTGTATGATTTTTTCAACACTAATAATAATAATTTTATTAGTACTCTGATTGCTCCCACCACTAGTGCGGAATCTTATGAGATTAATGCCACTTTATTGAATCTTGTTGTGAAATAACAATTTTCTGATAGTCCTAATGAAGATGCTGCATCCCATCTAAATACTTTCGTTGAATTGTGTGATATAGAAAATAAAAAAGATGTGGATAATGATATTATTAAATTGAAGTTATTTCCGTTCTCACTACGAGATCGTGCTAAAACTTGGTTTTCGTCCTTGCCTAAAAATAGTATTGATTCATGGAATAAGTGTAAGGATGCTTTTATTTCCACGTATTTTCCTCCCGCTAAGATCATCTCCCTTAGCAATGATATAATGAATTTTAGGCAACTAGATCATGAACATGTTGCACAATCTTGGGAGATGATGAAATTGATGATAAGAAATTGCCCTACTCATGGTTTAAGTTTATGGATGATCAAACAATTTTTTTATGCTGGATTGAATTTTGCATCTAGAAATCTTTTAGATTCTGCCGCGGGTGGTACTTTTATGGAAATCCCATTAGGAGAAGCTACTAAACTCCTAGACAATACTATGGCAAATTACTCTCAATGGCATACCGAAAGATTTTCTAGTAGTAAAAAAGTGCATGCTATTGAAGAAAAAAATACTTTGAATGGAAAGATGGATGAACTTATAAAATTGATTGCTAGCAAGAGTGCTCCTATTGATCCTAATGATATGTCTTTGTCTACTTTGATTGAGAATAATAATGAATCTATGGATGTGAATTATGTTGGTAGGAACAATTTTTGTAATAACGCGTATAGAGGCAATTTTAATCCTAGGCTGTTTCCTAGTAATTCCTCTAATAATTATGGTAATTCCTATAACAATTCTTATGGAAATTATAATAAGATACTCTCTGATCTTGAGAATAATATTAAAGTTTTATTAACTTCTGAAAGATTTTCAATGCTATGGTAGAAGAAAAATTGCTTAAGATTGATGATTTGGCTAGAAACGTTGATAGAATTTCTCATGAGATTGATTATTTTAAGATTAGGTCTATGCCTCCCAAGATTGATATTAATGAGTCTCTGAAAGCTGCCCAAATTTCTTGCCAGCTGCCGCGGCTCGCGGGACCACGCCGTCGGACACTTGACGTGCTAGGTCTGCCACCATGGACCTCTCGAGCACAAGCTAGTCAAGTTCCTCCATAGAGACAGCCGACGGCACTACTTCCCTGCGGTCTCGTTTGCCGCCCCTTGCTTTTCCTTCCCATCGCCGGTGCCAGCGCTGCTTTTTGATTTCCTCTCCGCTGCGGCAGTAGACTAGTATATAAATGAACGAAGGAGTATGGTTACTACCCACGTGTGACAATTGCACTGTTGCGTAGAATCTACAAAAATAGTTCACTGCAATTTGTCTTTTATGCTGATCGATGTAGTTGGTCTCTTCAATTAATTCACTTAACTTTTGTTTTATGTTTCAAATATTTCACTTAACTTCTGGGCTGCAGTTGGTCTCTGTGCCATTGGCGCAGCGGGTCATCTAATATATGAATGACGGAAGGTGTATGGCTACTACCCACACAATGGGCCCCGAACCATGGTAAACTTGTGCCCTATGTTCATTAGATGGCATGTGGTGACTTTCCACCACCGAAAAAATCATGTGTGCCAATTATACTGCTGCAAAGAATGTACAAAAATATCTTCAACAACATTCTCCTGTCACGCCCTATAAAAGAATTCCTGGCGGTTAAAGCTTTCCTGGCAGTATAAGTGACCTAGTTTCTTAACCTTTCCCGGCAGTTGATTGCCATAATATTTTTTCGTGGTGTAGTGTGTGTCGTCGCCGCCGCACCCTCTTTTTCTTGGGTAAACATATTTGTGATGTTGGGTCGATGTTGTCATATATTTGTGGGAACATTTTCACCTCTTGAGCTCTAGCACACTTGTACACCTCACTAATGTGCCCTATTACAGATCACGCAAAGGCCGAAAGATATGCAATTATGCAAGCATGATTGAACAAGATTGAATAAGCTTCTTGCAATTGGCCACACACGATCTGATGCGATGTGTACCACAAATCAATTTGAAAGCATGGGAAAGAAAAGAAAAGGTTGTAAAGCATCGATATTTTTCCTTCTTTTGTCTCTCTACGAATGTTCTATTCTTAAAGGCCCTGATGGGATTGCGAGTAGTATCTCTGATGGGACCATGTTTCATTGTTCCTGGTACTAACGTTAATAGCTTATTGACATATTATACATGAAGCAGAAGAACCTAGCTACCTAGCTTACTACTTTAGGCTTTCTTTACGTATCTTAGTCGTTGCATGGAACTTGCGCCTCAATTCTATATTTTGAGATAGATTAGCACATAGATGCTCTATACTTTGGAGGTCACTCAGGGTTAGTATTTGTTCCACAAAATATTTATATGTTATTTCCTAGGGTTGAGCAAAATAAATACATGGACCAAGAAATCAGTGGCACGCAGGAAACGATAATAACTTTGTCGATTATATAACTGCTTTTTAGAAAACCGAGTATTTGATTACTTGCCTTATTTTTTTACATCCAACATATTTACGTTCAAGTTCTAAACATTTACAACATTAATTTACTTTTAACAACCTCTTAAAATATGTAGAACATCATAGTTCAGCAATCGTGCAAAATCGGGTAAATAAGCAGGAAGATATCAATTACTTTTTGCGTGCAGGAGGCCGTCCATCCCTGTCTAGAATGTGATTCTGAAATTTGTATTCTTTGTTGGAAGGCTGTGACTGTTCATGGCCACGGCACATTCCGTTACGTAATGGACTAGTATATCAATGAAGGAAGGAGTATGGTTAGTACCCACGTGTGACTGTTCTACTATTGTGAAGAATCGACAAAAATAGTTCACTACAGTTGATCTTTTGTGTCGATCGCTGTGCTTAATCTTTTCAATTAGTGCACTTAACTTTCATTTTATATTTCAAATAGTTCACTTAACTTCTAGGCTATAGTTGGTCTCTACGCCAATGACGCAACGGGTCATCTAATATATAAATGGAGGAAGGTGTATGGCTACTACCCACGCAAGGGGGCCCGAACTGTAGTAAACTTGTGCCCCGTGTTCGTTTGATGACATGTGGTGACTTTCCACTACCGAACAAATCACATGCGGCTTTTGTACTGCTGTGAAGAATCTACAAAAGTATCCTCAACAACATTCTCCCGTGTCGTCGCCGCCACACCCTCTTTCTCGGGTAGACATACTTGTGATGTTGGATCGATGTTGTCATATTTTGGGGAGCATTTTCACCTCTTGTACACCGAACTAATGTGCCCTATTACAGATCACGCAAAGGCCGAAAGATATGCAATTATGCATGCATGATTGAACAAGAGTGACTAAGCTTGCGGCAATTGGTCACACACGATCTGCTGCGATGCATCCCACAAATCAATTTGAAAGCATGGAAAAGAACAGAAAAGGTTGTAAATCATCGATATTTTTCCTTCTTTTATCTCTCTACGAATGTTCCTTTCTTAAAGGCCAAGGGATTGCCAGTAGTAGTATCTCTGATGCGACCCTGTTTCTTTGTTCCTGGTACTAATGTTATTATTTTATTGATATTTTATATATGAAGCAGAATAACCTAGCTCCCTAGCCTACTACTTTAGGGTTTCTTCACGTATCTTAGTCTTCGCATGGAACTTGCCCCTCAATTCTATATTTAGAGCACTACTAGGAAAAGGCCTGTTTGTGGCGCACCTGTTTTGACCATTAATGACGCATTATAGGTGCGCCACTATCATCACGCCACTAGTAACAAATACTAATGGCGCACCCCTGGTGCGCCATTAGTATACCAGACAATAGTGGCGCACCTGGCAGTGCGCCATTAATATGTCAACCGGTGCGCCATTACTATGCCTCCTAGGGGGCCATATTTACCTTGTGCTCTGGGTTACTAATGGCGCACTTCTAGAAAATGCGTCACTAGTGTGTTTATTGCAGTGCGCCACTAAAGTGCAGTATGGTGTGCCACTAGTGTGAATATTAGGAATTTTTTTTTCTTTTCTGATATTTGCACAGGTTACAAAATATATTACTGCACAGAATATAGACAGCACAACATATAAACAGCAGATTTATCGAATACAATAGAAGATTAGTCTCCGAATACAATTCATCATATTAGTCTCCGAATTCAAAATACCGAACAAAGTTAGAACATTACAAGTCTCGAGACCGCGAGTAGCGAGTTTGTCTTCACATTACAAGTCGATATCGATCATCTAAACTACCATCACATAGAAGAGAGCTGCGGTCACGATGAGCATCATCGCGATGAAACTGGTCTTCATCCGGTTCCTCCTCCGCTCCCTCCTCTCTCCCGCTAGATAGCGCGCGTATCTAGCTTCCGCCTCCGCCCTAGTGGTGTACCCTTTGTAACTGTTACCGCTGAAACGGTGAACCTGTCTCTGACACTCCTCCCAGTCGTCGTAGACTCCGGGAACCTTACCCTTGTACACGACATACGACAGCATCTCTATGCACTAGACAAACAAAACGTTAGTAGCAATTCACAGACAATACATAAGCAATATATAAGTATGCAACAAAAGGATCGGAAGAGAAAAGCAACACATTAATAGCACGATTCATGGTCCTACTAATAAATAGCATCGATTACATATAAGTTGAACGACTGTCCAAACTAAAGAGACATACAAGTTCATTAAAGTTTAATTACAACATGAGCTAATCGATATTTCAGAACTACATAGCATCACTACTTTCGACTCGACTCAGGGACCGGAGCGTGGATGAAGCCGCCGTCTTTCGTGATGGTCATGAAATCGCGGGCGTTGTCAGCCTGCATTTGTAGCGTTGTTTCTATCTCACTGTTGGACGGTTGATATCTGAGGTAGAACTGCCCCGAGGTACGAAGGACATCTTGATGGATGATTTCCGCAAACTCCTACTGGATGCGAAAGAATTCTTGTCTGATGTCCATGTCCTGGATTGCCGACAAGCGTGCTGCCCAAGCTTTGAGATTATTTGGTAGCAGAAGGTGATTATGGTCCCGTACGATCGCCCGCATGTGATGGAGGGCGTAGTAGGCATCCTTCTGACCGCCAGGCGGCTGCTTGACGCAGGGGATCGTCGTATTGTGGGTGAACACGTGCTTGCCATACCTACGAATTGGCCTGCTGAAGATGCCTCCAGACCTGGCGTAG
This sequence comes from Thinopyrum elongatum, assembly GCA_011799875.1. NCBI lineage: Eukaryota > Viridiplantae > Streptophyta > Magnoliopsida > Poales > Poaceae > Thinopyrum > Thinopyrum elongatum. The sequence goes on from CM022303.1 coordinate 55,776,577, forward strand.
CCGGGAAGAGCTTCATCAAGAACTTTCTTGATATTTGTGTAGTCTTTCTTCGACTGACGGTCCGAGTCGAAATACGTGGCCGTGGAATATTTCGGGCTTAAGAGGATGAGTGTGCAATGTGTGTCACTGCACAAAACACGGAATGTTAGAAAAAAAAGAACGATCGAAATCTAAGAAATCATATGTTACGGGGCGGTGAGGGGATGACTTACTCGGGAAAGTAAGGCACGAGTAAGTTATCCTCATCTGGGTTTGCCAGAATGACGCCTTCGAGGTATGAACTCGCAACTTGCCGGTCCCCAGCGCTGCCCAAGATCTTGGCACGCATGTAGAAGGGGTCGACTATCACGATGTCCGGGGTCTTGTCTCTAATGATCCGCATCTTCATACTTAGCGAAAATAGCCGAATGAAGGTGTAGTGCAGTGGATGAAGGTTAAACATAGCGAAGATGTCATCAAACCGCAGGACGATCATACCCCCGATGGTGCTATCGACAAAGCCCTTGCCCTCTGGCACCTTGGCCACGAAAACCGGGTATGCCACATCATTCTCGGAGAGACGCCGCTTCTCCAAAGAAAGAACATTGTCATGCAGACTCCGCATAGCACCGGTTGCAGCATTGAGCAGATTAGTCGGTAGCATCGGCCTACCCGCCACATGCACCCTTCTCGAGATATCCTTAGGTGAAGGTGGCCCGTCCTGAGCACGGATCGTACTCGGTGCCGGCTGGCTCGCACCCTTGTTATTCTTTCTTTTCCGTCCCTTCTGCTTCTTCTGCTGTAATGGGATTGAGTTCTGCTCAGAGACCACCTTCTTGAGTGTGTTGGGGCTGATAATATTTCGCACCTCGGCTATCTGAGGCTCGGTGAAGGCGGCAGCTGGAGGCGTCTCCTAAGAACTGAACGCCAGACGACGCCTATTGCAATTGGGTTTCTCCGCGGTACCAGCTAGACCGCGATCGTCTTTTGCAGGGTTGGGTTCTTGAGAAGGAGGCCCCAAGAATTCGTCATCGTACCCATGTTCGTTGAAGTACTTATCGACGTTGGTAAATGTACCGTCGTCGTCGTCCGGATCCTGTGCCATATGCATGTCCGGATCAACTGACGGCGGTAGCGTTGCGGCGGTCTTGCCATGGATTGGCGCCGGCACGACTGGCGGTGTTGTCTGTGGGGTGGTGTCCCCCGCCCCCAAACGAATCTGGCTCTTCGGCCAAAGCATGGACCAGCTTATGCAGGCGCTGAGGGTCATCACATCATCTTCGTCGGCCCCAGGGGGTCGAGACGGAGGTAACAAGTCATCACAGCCCCGCAGCACCCGAACCAGTTGAACCCTATACACGGTTGGTGGCATCGGATTACCGTGGAACACGCGGTTGCCCGGTTGAACGATTCTGGCCTTGGCGACATCGATCAACTCGCCGTCCACGAAGTGCAGGAGAGTGCATGGAACGTCGGCGGCGCCCTACGAAAACATGTAGGGCGTCAGGGATGCCCAGTCAAAGGCAAGGAGATGAAGTCATCGGCCGAGAGGCTTAGTTACCGTGATGGCGTCGAGCTCGGCTAATGTCGAGACACCGCCAACGGCGGGCGTGCAAGTGACGGAGGGGCCGCTTGCTGCCGAGGTGCCGGCCGGCGTATTCTTACCACACCCAGGTGCATTAAGTGTAGGGTAACGCAGCAGAAAACAAAAATTTTCCGACCTACGCACCAGCCCAGGACCACTATGGAGACTGCATACAAGGTTTGATCATTTTCGTTACCGACCCGTAGCGCAGCGAAAGTAGAGTCGATGACGATCGGTGGTGCAGATCCCCGCAGCTAGGATTTACAACCTCCCAACCGCGAGGATGTATACCCTCGTCTTCCCTTCGGACAGCCCTCCGGGAGGCAGTCGAACAGTCCCCCGGACGGTGTCGCGGACAGCCCTTCGGGAGGACCTTCGAGACTCGAACGGTCACTCGGACAGCCCTTCGGGAGGACTCACAGAACTCGGACCGTCACTTGGACAGCCCTTCGGGAGGCACTCACGAACAGCCCCTCGGGCACTAAGATCGAAACTACGACCTCTCTACAGAGTTGCACACATACGGTGTCAACTATCCGGCAGGGCTTCGCCGTCCAGAACTAGTTCCCACCGGAACCCAGACAGCCTTTCGGCTCTACGAAACTCTTTTCGTGGGAGGGAGAGAGAAGCCAGATCATTGCATGGCACTTGTATGTGAGAAGGAGTGAGTCTTTAGGCAGCCCCCTCCACCCCTATTTATAGGCCAAGCCCAAGGGTGGCTTCTCCAAGAAGCCAAGGGGAAAAATACCAAAGGACCCTCAAGGTGGCTTCTCCAAGAAGCCACCCAAAAAGCACTTTCACTATTCACGACGACATTTTTCAGCGTCCGTTCGAACTGAAAATATTTATGTGGGCTAAGAACAATTCCAGTACCCACTAAAATAATTTTCAACGCGTTCTGGAACAATTCCAGATTAGTGATTTTCATCTGCGAAAAGCATCTGAAGCGGTTCCGGCAGCTCCGAAACATTTCCGGTTTTTCTTCCAGAAAATTCCCAGAAGTTTCCAGAATGATTCTGGCACCCTCCAAGAATTATCAGGCATGTGCCGAAACCAATTTGACTTAATGGTATCCTCTGAAACAACTTTTCAGTTTCACCGGAACTCATCCGGTGACCTCTCTCTGCGGAACTTTTCCGCTGTCCGAAACTTTTCGGTGTCCGAAACTTTTTCGGTGATTTTCTCTCAGACTCCCTGTCTAGTATTCAGCAGATAGATGACCCTTAAGCGTGTGACCCTATAGGTTCGGTGAAGTATAGACATGACACGGAACCCCTTCCGATCAATGATCAACATCGGAGCCGTGGACACCCAGATTGACCCCTATACCCACACGAATGAATATTCGAGTGAACCTCCAGTTGCCGTGTGCTATTCCTGTTGCTTCGCGATATGTTACAAATACCTGAGGTGAGACATGTTGGCATTCCCGTGGATCAACAACTTGTCCACTATGCTAGTTACCTCGTTACCGGTATTGTTCTCTTTTCTCGTTACCGTGTTCCGGCATCCCCGTGATCAAATCACAAAGTGTCTGGCCAGACGATGATGGATACCGTAACACCGAGAGGGCCCAGAGATATCTCTCCATCGTCGGAGGAGCAAATCCCAATCTTGAGCTATCAAGTTACTTGACATACTTTCCCATGAACCCATAAGCCGCCGTAATAGCCACCCATTTACGGATGACGTTTAACAAACCCCAAAGTTCATGAAGCAAGCATGAAGAAACTCGATACTCTCATGGTCTGAGGAATCATGCAAACGTTAACCATCTCTGTGTTATTAACCATTAACTTGTGACGAATGAATCTCATAGCATAACACCAATCGGGTCGATTCAACACAAATGTTCTTCTAACATTGTGCCCTCAAAGTTGATGGCATAGACATGCCCATGATTGGGAAAACATAATCATCATGCAACACTTGAGCTAGTCTTAGAGGCATGACTAGGAATACATTTTACCGTTTATTATTCCACACGTGCACATGGGTTTTCCCCAGAGCCTTTATGGATATACGGGCTCAGGAACCACAGCAGTTATAGCATGGAACATAAACCTAATTATGAACACGGAGATAAATAATAACATTTATTATTGCCTCTAGGGCATATCTCCTACAGACTCCCACTTGCACTAGAGTCAATAATCTAGTTAATGCTAATGCACTTTACACCTGTGGCACACCGGTGTAAATATGCTTCGCTTGTGGTATAGCCTGATGTCCAACGGATCTGACGACTTCAGCTCCGTGTGTATCTTTGCATATCCTCACGTTTTCACGCTTTCACAAAATTCATATTTTGTGTGGACTTGGCTTTGTATGTATGTGAATCACAGGTCGAACCTGGATTCCTCAGACTGAGTTATGGAGCAACTACCTGCAGTAGTGTCCTATTGACAAAAGCCATCTTGGAACCATACTAAGTTCATGAATGAACTATATGATTCAACATCTTCTTTGTCGCTTTTAAAAGCGCCAACATACTTCGCCTCTGTTATAGAATTCGCCACAGTAACTTGTTTGGAACAATTTCCAACTAACGTGCCACCATATTGTGTATTGCACAAAACCCTTAACTTAAATCGAAAATCGCTTGGAGCATGGATGAAGACTGTATCGATGTAACCTTTTACAACGAACTCTTCATGATCTCTGCTTGCGAGAAAACATGTCATCAGTGCTACTATAGTACTCAATGACCCTTTTTCACTGTTGTCCCATGATCAGTACTTTTGATCACTTTGGTATCTATACTCGCAACAACTTTGGGAGTATTGGACATATCTGGTTGTTTTTACATACCATGGAATACATGATTAATCCAAACACAAGAGTGTGTGGAATCTCCATCATGTATTTTGCTCATCAGTGTTTTGGGACACCGAGTCTTGCAAAAACTCTTTCCATGTGACTTCGGCAAGAATCACTCCTTGACGTTTTTAATGCTAAAAGGTTTTAGCATCTTGTCAATATGTATCTTTTCTCAGCCCTATTAGGTAAATCTATCTCCATAGATCATCATGCCTAATATAAAGGCTATTTAGCCCAAGCACTTCATTGAAAAACTATTTTCAAATGAAGTCCTAATTCGTGTCAAGAATTTTAATTCCAATTAACAATGTGTCAAGCACACAAGGTTTTTAGAAAGTTTATTATGCTCCCACTTACTTTCTTGAATCACAAGCATCTTCGTTACCCATTGATGAAGTCAAACCCTTTTGACCATTTCATCAAAACACGAAGATTCCAACTCCATTTTGCTCTCTTCTGTTCATCGCTGGAACTCTGAAGTTTGCAAACTTACTAGCATCCTCTGGATCGACAAATTACTTTGGACTGTATCACATACAAGTCCTAGGTTTTATTTCCATCAGATAGAAATCCTTTTGTCATCCATGTTTCATATCTCATGATTGAAATATGTCTTAATTGCTAGTTCAACCCGAACCGACTTTAAGCATCGCTACGGTGAGACAATCTCATCGTAGTCAACTCCTTGAACTTGTTATTGCAACAAGTCGAGCTTTATGGATAAAACATTTTTATCCGTATCAGTTTTAAGTTCCATAAATATTCATTAGACTCTAAGTCTTCCGAAGGGTGTATCAAGGTTTTAATCTTGAATCACTTATATGGAAACTAACTCGGATTGTATTGGCATTTAGCCAATTATGGAGTCAGGGCCCATCAATGCTTCCTTGTGTATTGTAGGTATACTGTTGTCTAACAACAATATCTCGTTTGCGCACCTGAGAGGTTTGCACGAGCCTTTCCCACGTGGTTCAGCTGCAAGTTCGATCGAAGTCCATACATTTTATTGTAGAGACTTCCGTATCAGTTGCAGTAGGAAACTCTGGAATCACTTCCAAGGTCTCTTTCCTTTGAACTGATGACGAAGATACTATTTATCCCATCGAGTTGCATTGTTCTCCCACTCACCTTTTTGAAAGAACCATTTTCTTCAAAAAGCATACCGTTCTTTGTGGCAAACCTATTTGCCTCGGTATAGTGAGGGAGGAATACCCAATGACTTGGGATAACCTACAAAGTAGCATTTGTCTGATTTGGAATAGGTTTGTAACCTTTTACACAAGCCCCATATTCCAAATGTTAAGAAAAGATATGACATGGTTGGGCATACCATACCATGGTGTCATTTCAACAGACCCTGATGGAGCTCTTTTCAGTGTAAAAGCGGCAGTCTCTAAAGCATCACCTTTTAAAAGGGATAATGGCAAATTTATTTATGTCATCTTTGATCTTACCATGTCATAAATGGTTCAATTACATCTTCACGGACTTTCCACTCACAGTGGTGTTCCGGGAGGTGTAAGTTATGAAACTCTTTTCACAACTCATCAGACATTCGCTAAACTTGTAACTCAATTTTTTTTTTCTGCAATCGAATTGTAGAAACATAATTTTCTTGTTACAATAACTTCTACTTCATATTTGAAAACCTTTCGAATGATTTCAAAAGATCCAGACTTACGTCTCATCAAGTAAATATCCATATATCTACTTGAGTCATTTCTGAAGATAGATAAATCCACTACTTGCAACAACATTTATTGAACTACACACATCAAAATGTATGATCACCAATAAGTTTGTTGCTCATTCCTTATGGCCTGTGAACGGTATTTCAGTCACTTCACTTTTCGGAGGAAAGTTGCAAGTGTCAGATGATTCAAAATCAAATGACTTCAAAATCCATCATAATGGAATTTTCCATGCGGGTTTCTCCAATGTGACCAAATGCAGTGCCACACTTGTGTGGTATTCTTTTAGTCTTGCGACATTTAGTGTCAGTGTTATGGATGTATCATATTACCATCAATATTCATAACATACGTCCCATCTGGATGGAAGCATGGCCCTTCATGTTATTCATAATACTGAACAACAATTGTTCTTTTATGAACAACCCTTTTGCAACAAACATTTTGCAATGGGCTAGAGTGTATGAAACTCTAAAATGAATTATGAAAGTAAATCTAGAGGTAATATATTAATATCATTATTCATAACATACATCTCATTCTCAATGAAAGTATGGCCCTTATGTTATTCATAACTTCGAACATCAAAAGTTCTCTTATGAACAACCTTCTTGCAAGATACCTTATGCAATGGGCTAGAGTTTGTGAAACTCCAAACGAATTATAAAAATAAATACAGACGGTAATACACCGATGGAAGGTATAGTAACATTTACTATGTTCCCTGTGTATACCTAAACCTCATTTCTGGCTAGTCTTTTAGGCCATAGTAGTTCTTACATCGAATTGCAACAGAATGCAATCGAGCGGGTATCTTTGTGATTGTCTCACAATACCCAAGAATTAGTGATTAACATGTTTAACCATAATTCCCAAGAACTATATCTTTTACCAGCCTTCTCTACATCAAAAACTTGTATGACATTCATACATGAGCTGGATATTCCAGTCTTCTTTCTTTTTGCCTTTATACTTCTAACAGTTTAACTTTCAGTATTTCTCCTACTCTCAGAAGAAGCATCCAACTTAAGAGTGGCGTTAGCCCCGGACTTCCTAGGCATGAAAGTTTCACTAACACCCTTCGGACACTTCCATTCTCTTTAAGTTGTTTGTTTTATTCACCTTTCATCATATGACAGGCGTTCTACTGGATCCCTCTCTTATTAGTCTAATGCATAGTAAACTCCTTTACTAATAGTTTGCAAACAAACATTGCTTTGGATATCTCATATCTTTTAGCCTTTGTCTGTCTCTGAAAATGATTTTCAGATTCCATGAATATCACATAACTATCCAAACTTTCGAAGTTCGGGTCTCATGGAAGCAAACATATTGCACTTGACTAAAAATGGAATTCTAGCTTTTGGATCGAAGGACGAGAGTCACATGATCCATAGCATAAGCGAGAGAATACCAAAAGTATGCGATAGGACAAAGTCAGCACGCCGGACTAACCTATGCCCCCAGGGGTCTTGGGCCTTCGCCCCGGGAACTCCTGCGCGTTACGTTCACGGCCGAGAGCAGACCTAGCAACCCCTTAATACAAGCGCAGTTGCGTAACCAGTCCAACTCGGCGCGCGCCGCTCAGTCGCTGACATCCATTAAGCTTCGGCTGAAGTATACGACGCATAACGCCCATACTATGCCCACGTGATGGTTAGTGCTATCAGGCCAGAGGCCCCTCGGATCAAATATCCAAACCATTAGTGTGTTGGTAGTGCGGTAACGAGCAGAGACTCACGAAAGATGTGACACCGTCGCCCCGTCTCGAGGACTTGCGCCAAGGGCTAAGAATGCCCGGCCACGCCTCGTGTTCAACTCTCGGGCACCATCCAGGTCCACCCGATTTCACATCACTCGCAATTAAGCTCGCGCGGGTACCCCTCAGGGCCGACCCGTCTTTAGTAACATGTTTCAGTGTAAAGTCATAGTAACAATGGTAACCGTGTGTCTAACACCAAGGGGAACCCTCGATGGAATTCCCTCGGAAGTTATCGTCAAGGTGAACGAAGGAGGAATCACCCTCGAGGTCCACTCTTGAAAAGTTGCGCGACGGTGTCGTTATCGGGGGTAGTGTAGGAGGAATCACCCTTGCTGACCACGCCCGATTAACTAACCTACAAGGTTATCATCAGAAGTGCTGACTGTAGGGTAACGCAGCAGAAAACAAAAATTTTCCGACCTACGCACCAGCCCAGGACCACTATGGAGACTGCATACAAGGTTTGATCATTTTCGTTACCGACCCGTAGCGCAGCGAAAGTAGAGTCGATGACGATCGGTGGTGCAGATCCCCGCAGCTAGGATTTACAACCTCCCAACCGCGAGGATGTATACCCTCGTCTTCCCTTCGGACAGCCCTCCGGGAGGCGGTCGAACAGTCCCCCGGACGGTGTCGCGGACAGCCCTTCGGGAGGACCTTCGAAACTCGAACGGTCACTCGGACAGCCCTTCGGGAGGACTCACAGAACTCGGACCGTCACTTGGACAGCCCTTCGGGAGGCACTCACGAACAGCCCCTCGGGCACTAAGATCGAAACTACGACCTCTCTACAGAGTTGCACACATACGGGGTCAACTATCCGGCAGGGCTTCGCCGTCCAGAACTAGTTCCCACCGGAACCCAGACAGCCTTTCGGCTCTACGAAACTCTTTTCGTGGGAGGGAGAGAGAAGCCAGATCATTGCATGGCACTTGTATGTGAGAAGGAGTGAGTCTTTAGGCAGCCCCCTCCACCCCTATTTATAGGCCAAGCCCAAGGGTGGCTTCTCCAAGAAGCCAAGGGGAAAAATACCAAAGGACCCTCAAGGTGGCTTCTCCAAGAAGCCATCCAAAAAGCACTTTCACTATTCACGACGACATTTTTCAGCGTCCGTTCAAACTGAAAATATTTATGTGGGCTTAGTACATTTCCAGTACCCACTAAAATAATTTTCAATGCGTTCTGGAACAATTCCAGTTTAGTGATTTCATCTGCGAAAAGCATCTGAAGCGGTTCCGGCAGCCCCGGAACATTTCCGGTTTTTCTTCCAGAAAATTCCCAGAAGTTTCCAGAATGATTCTGGCATCCTCCAAGAATTATCAGGCATGTGCCGAAACCATTTTGACTTAATGGTATCCCATGAAACAACTTTTCAGTTTCACCGGAACTCATCCGGTGACCTCTCTCTGCGGAACTTTTCCGCTGTCCGAAACTTTTCGGTGTCCGAAACTTTTTCGGTGATTTTCTCTCAGACTCCCTGTCTAGTATTCAGCAGATAGATGACCCTTAAGCGTGTGACCCTATAGGTTCGGTGAAGTATAGACATGACCTGGAACCCCTTCCGATCAATGATCAACATCGGAGCCGTGGACACCCATATTGACCCCTATACCCACACGAATGAATATTCGAGTGAACCTCCAGTTGCCGTTTGCTATTCCTGTTGCTTCACGATATGTTACAAATACCCAAGGTTAGACATGTTGGCATCCCCGTGGATCAACAACTTGTCCACTATGCCAGTTACCCCGTTATCGGTATTGTTCTCTTTTCTCGTTACCGTGTTCCGGCATCCCCGTGATCAAATCACAAAGTGTCTGGCCAGACGATGATGGATACCGTAACACCGAGAGGGCCCAGAGATATCTCTCCATCGCCGGAGGAGCAAATCCCAATCTTGAGCTATCAAGTTACTTGACATACTTTCCCATGAACCCGTAAGCCGCCGTAATAGCCACCCATTTACGGATGACGTTTAACAAACCCCAAAGTTCATGAAGCAAGCATGAAGAAACTCGATACTCTCATGGTCTGAGGAATCATGCAAACGTTAACCATCTCTGTGCTATTAACCATTAACTTGTGACGAATGTATCTCATAGCATAACATCAATCGGGTCGATTCAACACAAATGTTCTTCTAACATTTGTGCCCTCCAAGTTGCTGGCATAGACATGCCTATGATTGGGAAAACATAATCATCATGCAACACTTGAGCTAGTCTTAGAGGCATGACTAGGAATACATTTTACCGTTTATTATTCCACACGTGCACATGGGTTTTCCCCAGAGCCTTTATGGATATACGGGCTCGGGAACCACAGCAGTTATAGCATGGAACATAAACCTAATTATGAACACGGAGATAAATAATAACATTTATTATTGCCTCTAGGGCATATCTCTTACATTAAGCTCCAATGCCGGCGCCTCCGCCGGAGACACCAATGGCGCCGGCGGCGCGTTGTGCGAGTTGCTGCCCGTGAAGCTGGGAATCGGGGGCGGCCCCTGTTGGCCGCCCGCAATCCATGCCTGCAGCCCCTCAATCAAGGTAGGCACATTGGCGGTGATCGTCGCTCCCAGTTGGTCTCGCACTTGCTCTTCGACTATCTCCGGAATCCGCGCCACTTGTGCCTTGAGTTCTTGAACCTTGCGCTCCTGGCTTTCCGAGCTGGCCGTCTTTCTCTCCTTTCGCCCAGCGTTATAGTATTCCGACCATTTCGTGGACAAGCCTTTGCCGGCCACACGACCAGCTGACGACGGCTTACTGAACTTATCCTTGTGTTTCATTACGTTCAACGCCCTATTTAAAGTGGTGTCCCAAGGCGATTTGCTCTGAGACGACCCCGCGCTATTGCTTTCAGTGTCCTGCGGAAGGAACGTGAACCATTTAGAAATTTGGCTTCATTAATTAGAATGCAACCATATGGAGCTAATTACGCGGGGGTGTATTCCTTACCAGAACAAGCTCAAGTGCCTTGGTCTTCGCATCCGTGGTAAGCTCCTTTGTTACCGGGTCCACCTTGTACCGGGCCCTGACATAGTTCCTAGTCTGCTTGTCACGATATTTATCGAAGCGGGGCGGTAGGCCTTGCTCGGCACGCTCCGCGTCCTCCTTGTCCCATATAGGTTCCGCCACTCTGTAACCGCCGGGACCGAGTGTGTGGACCCCTAAGTTCAAGTCCCGCATATCTTTCCCCACTGACTTGATTCCTCGGATGCGTTGCTCTCGCACTTGATCTTGAATTCCAGGTAGTCAGCTTCGCTGATCGAAGGATTTTTCTCCTTGATCTTCTCATAACTATCACCTCTTAGAATCCCTCTCTTCACCGCGGCTCTCCAAGTAGCCAGGGCCGTGCTCATCTTCGTGAGGGTGGCACTGTTCACTTTATTCCCTAAGAGGCGTGTGTTTGCGAACTCACCGGGGAACTTGTATCGTTCGTGCAGCTTCGTGAAGAGGAGGTTGCGCAAATTCCCTCGGTCACAATGCCTTAGGTTCTCGGTGTTGATCGAGATGGTGCTTCGGAGAATGCACCCGAGTTGTCCCGAGTACCCCTTGACTAATTCTTTCGGCGCCGTTGGATGCCCACTGGAGGACACTTCAGTAAATGCCTCCTTGACGGTGCCGAGCACGTTCGGGCGCCGGTCCTTCCGTTGCCTCTTCGGTTGGCTGCCATCTATGCGTGCACTGCCATCATCAGTGGTGGCATCCTCGGCGGCACCATCAGTGGTGTCATCCCCGATGCCACTAGGGGTTGTGTAGTCGGGATCGGTGTCTTCCGCGGCGTCCTCATAGCGGTGAGGTTCTTCCTCCATCTCCTGGGACAGCTCCCAGAATGCCTTGCCCGAACCGCCGGGCTCATCGTTGTGGGCCATGTTCGCTCTAAATAGGAAAGAAGTTTCGTCAAAAAGTTGGTTATTGTCAAGGAACAAGATCTCTAAGTTGACCAAATAACCTAATTCTCGAGGAATGTCGCCAAAAAGTTGGCTATTGTCAAGGAACAATTGAGAGATGTTTGTGATATTGCATAGGTGTTTTGGGATCAATTGAGAGATGTTTTGTGATATTGCCTAGGTACCCCTGATCTTCTTCTACAAATATTTTTGCTATATCAATCTCCAAAAAAGCATGTGATGCTGAATCAATACTCAATATATATATAGGTGGTGCTCTCTTTATCACATTTTTATTGGAATATGCAACATTAATCTTCTTTTACTTGAATCAGGTGCACATATTTACATTCCTATTTCATGCTTTCTTGTTTGGAACTATAGAATCTACCTTGGAATCTGCAAATCTCTTAGAATGTACTAAGAGATGCCAGATTTGTTGGGGGACTCCTATACTTAAGGCATATAAGACCTGGCATTTCCTATGCCGCAAGTGTGGTAGACAGATACATGCTTGATCCTAGGAGTGGACATATGAAGGCGGCGAGTGGTAGTCATGTCGAGGCTGTAGGGGGTCCAACTGAATCTTCTTCTAATAAGCTGGGCTCTTCTGCTGCTGCAGAGAAGGCGGCGAGTGGTGGTCATGTCGAGGCTGTAGGGGGTCCAACTGAATCTTCTTCTAATAAGCTGGGCTCTTCTGCCGCTGCAGAGAAGGCGGCGAGTGGTAGTCACGTCGAGGCTATAGGGGGTCCAACTGAATCTTCTTCTAATAAGCTGGGCTCTTCTGCAGCACCAGCAGCAGAGAATGCAGAAGAAGCTGTAGGAGGAGGTGCGACGACTGAATCTGATAAGAAGCTGGGGGGCTCTGCAGCTGCAGCAGCAGGGAATGCTCCTGTGGAGGGGGAGGGTGGAGAAGACAAGCTGGGATCTGCAGAAAGATGTGTGGTTAGTTGAGATGAGCTGAGCGCAAGGAATGTATCATGAGAAGAAGGATAATGGTGATTTTCTGGACTGGAGCGCAAGGAAGAAGAAGATGAGTGTTGCCGCTGCTGCTGCTGCTGGGTTGGTTGGTTGGTTAGAAGAAGAAGAAGACGAAGAATGAATTATAATTTAATTAATAATATGTATGGTAACTGTAATAGACATTGTTAAGTAGTTGGTTCCTCTAAGAACTAATTTATGGTTGGATTATTCTGTACTCTATGATGCATCCATTAGGGGAGGGCGAAGTGTCTGTTTATCATGTCTGTCCTTGTGTTAGAAGGTGTATTAGTTGCCAATAATTTTCTAGGAACAATTTTGGAAATCTACAGAAATTGTTAGGAATTGTCTTAGTCAAGAAGTGCTAGCAAATGGCTTAAATGTATCAGGTCCTACTCTAGTTTACTCCAGTTTAGGTTGCAGTAAAAATGCACCACTATGGAGTATAAGGTCCCTAGCAAAAATGCACTACAGAGCAAGCAATAATGATACTCCAATTTTCACAGATTAAAGCAATACTGACTGCAAGCAATATTGCAAAATTACAGAGAACCAAAATTGCAAAATTCAGTACTCCATAACATTACTGAAACTTTACTGTGCTTGGAACTATACTGAAACTTTACTCCATATATATATGATCATTGTGTTTCATTTAATTTTGTGTGGAGTATTTTTAATTAAATAAAGTTTTTAACTGCTTGAGATGAGAGAAATGAGAAGAAGAAAGAAGGGCTACTGCTTGCAAGCACAGCTGCTTGCAAGTCCTATAGTAAATGGTTTCAGTTAAACATCTATTATTTATTCCATAAGAACAGCAAATCAACTGCATTAGTCGCAAGTACCCCATATGTCCTATTTTTAGCAAAGTCATGCTAAAATTCACGGAAAATTTCAGCATGATCTTTGCTGAAAATAGGACATATGGAGTACCCGAATTTGCCGGAACGGAAGTTAATCGACATTCCGGCAAACTCAAGGGCCTCTCGGGGTACCTGCAAAATCATTATCCCACCCCCGCCCCGCTGCAACCCCACAACACCCAACTTCACTATGCAAGAGATATTAAGTTGCAGTCATTCTAAATTCGACCAAAATTAGAAATTTTTTAACCTAATTTGACCTAAATTCGAGAGGAATTTGACCTAAACCTAGCAAAAGAGAGAAGAAGAGGGCATGGCCGGGAGGGAGGAGAGGAGGAAGAGAGGAGAAGAGAGGCAGAGGGAGGAGGGCAATGAAGATTACCTGACCACGATGAGGTGGTGGCCGGAGCGGAGCCGACGGAGGGCGGAGACGGCGAGCTTGGGGGAGGCGGGGATAGACGGCGGGGAGGTTGCGAGGTGCTCGGGCCTCCTCTCCTGGTGGACGCGGGCCTCCTCCTCCTAGTGCTCCGGCGGCGACTCCGGCGGCGGAGCGGGCGCGGGGGTCGTTAGGTGCGGGGGGTCGTCGTCGGTGGTGGAGCAGGCGCGGGGGGCGAGGGGGATCTGGCGAGGGAGGGACAGCGCGCGAGATGGACAGAACACACTGCACCTACATAGAGGGGGGAAGGTTAGTAATGGCGCACCATCTAGGGGTGCGCCATAAACACAGTGATAGCAATGGCGCACCTTCCCCTGGTGCGCCATTATTAACTTTTTTTTTATTATTTTTAGTTGCATCTAATATTTTTTTAGAAAATGACGATCAAATTTGAAAACATTTATGAATGTGAAAAAATATCATTAAATTTGTTATTTGAAAATATTTATGAATATGAAAAAATATCATCAAATTTGTTATTTGAAAATATCATCAAATTTGTTATTTGAAAATATTTGAAAAAATATCATAAAAATTGGTATACCAATGGCGCACCTCCTAGGGGTGCGCCACAAGTACCTTGATAGCAATGGCGCATCTTCTCCTGGTGCGCCATTACTAACTTTTTTTTTATTATTTTTAGTTGCATCTAATAATTTTTTAGAAAATGACGATCAAATTTGAAAACATTTATGAATGTGAAAAAATATCATCAAATTTGTTATTTGAAAATATTTATGAATATGAAAAAATATCATCAAATTTGTTATTTGAAAATATCATCAAATTTGTTATTTGAAAATATCATCAAATTTGTTTTTTTTTTTGGATTTTTAATTGCATTCATTTGTGAATTGTTAAAACATTGATGAATATGAAAAAATATCATCAAATTTGAAAAAATATTCATGAATTCAAAACGTGCCCATGAAATTTAAAAATATTCATGAGTTCAAAAAATATCATCAAATAAAAATTGGTATACCAGAATAAACATAAATACCAGAATAAACATAAATAAATATTCATGAGGACTAGAACAGAAGAAATATCATTTCAATATGTCGAAATACAATCGAGAAATGAAGACTACAATTTAAATACAATCGATCTTAGCTAGCTATCTTTTCACAATCTTCTTGCCCTTCTTTTTCGCAAATGGAGTTCTTCTCTTGAACGGACGTCCTTTAGGTAGGGTGGTCCTGCTTCTTCTTGTGGTGTATGGCACTTCATCGTCGTCGTCATGTTCCATCTTCGGGTCGCCGTACTTGTCGAAGTCTTGCTCATTGGCGACTCCATTCATTCCGATGATCTTCCTTTTGCCTCTCCTCACGACAACACAACTGGGTTTTGACGGGTCGGTAATGAAGAAGTATTGGTCCACTTGGGAAGCCAGTACCCATGGCTCATTTTTCGCGGTGACGTTTGCGCCCGCGGTCTTGGATTTGGCTTCGGGTATAACCATGGTGGTGAAATACCGGTCTTCTTTTAGGACGCTCTTGGCCCATCTGACACGGAACATCGGGAGCTTCTCTCCAGCGTAGCTCAGCTCCCAGATCTCCTTGATCCTTCCGTAGTATCTGTCCTTGTCGTTACCGGTGTAGGATTCCATCGTTACCCCGGAGTTCTGATAACCATCGCTCTTCATGTCCTTTTCCTCGGTGTAGAATGTGTAGCCGTTGATATCGTACGCCTCATAGGTCATCAAGTTGTGCTCGGCGCCCTGTGACAAGGTGAATATGAGTGTTTCTTCCGCGGAAGAATCCTCATGTAAAGGGTACGACAGAAGCTTCTCCTTGAACCAACGCGTGAAACATGAGTTGTGCTCTTTGATTATATCTCCGTCCGTCCTCTATTGGCCTCGGTCATTGTACGTCTTCTCAATAAAGGTTTTGTGCTCTACCACCCTAGAATCGACCACGTCTATGTGTTGTAGCGCGACTAGGTTTGCTCTTTCAAAGTCGGCGAGTCGACCCTCGAAGTCGACATGCATTTCGCGGCGACCCTCGCGGTGACCCCATCCAGCGAGCCTGCCGAGGTGCCTGTTGACAGGCAGACCAACGGGGTTCTCGATGCCTAGATAATTCGTGCAGTAGAAGATGCACTCTTCAGTCAGAAAGGCCCTGGCTATGCTTCCCTCTGGACGTGACATGTTGCGAACGTATCCTTTGATGACACAATTCATCCTTTCGAACGGCATCATGTTGTGCAGGAACGTCGGCCCGAGTTGGATGATATCCTCCACGATATGGACCAGCAGATGCACCATAACGTCGAAGAATGCGGGCGGGAAGTACATCTCAAGCTCGCATAGTATCACCACGATCTCTTCCTGTAGCCTTCTGAGTTGCCTCACGCCAACCGACTTCCGAGAGATGACGTCGAAAAAGTTGCATAGGCCAAATAGCATTTCACGGACGTGCGCGTCCATGATCCCACGGATTGCAACTGGAAGTATCTGCGTCATCAGCACGTGACAGTCGTGAGACTTCATCCCGCTGAACTTCTGCTTCGCTGAGTCTAGGTATCTGCTTATCTTCCCCGCGTAACCGTAAGGAAGTTTTACTCCTACTAGGCAGGTGAAAAACTACTCGATCTCCTCCTGACTTAGAGTGAAGCACGCGGGAGGGCAGTCATTTCCGATCTTCTTGGCCTTTTTGCCTTTGCGACGACTTTCCGTGTCCTTCGCCTCATCATCATCATCATCATCATCATCATTAGCATGAAGCTCCTCCCTGATGCCCATTGATTTCAAGTCCGCCCTTGCTTTCGGCCCATCTTTGGTCCTCTCTGGCATGTTGAGCAGGGTACCAAGCAGACTCTCACACACGTTCTTCGTGATATGCATGACATCAAGGCTGTGAGGCACACGGAGGATCTTCCAGTACGGCAAGTCCCAGAAAACCGACCTCGTTTTCCATACCTTCAGCAGCGGCTCTGGCGCCTTTCGCTTCTTTCCCGGCAGTGGGCACTCTTTCCAATTTTTCAACAGCTCGTCTATTTCCTCGCCGCTCCTCGTACGCGGGCGTCTTCGGGGTTCGGTTTCACCATCGAACAGATCCTTGCGTTTTCTCCATGAGTCATCGTCGCGAAGCCACCTTTGATGTCCCATGAACACGGTTTTCGAAGACCCGGGATCTCTATCTAGCTGGCGATACGTTGTGTCATCCATGCACCTGACGCATGCACGAAATCCGTGGACCACCTGCCCCGCGACATATCCATAACCGAGATAGTCTTGCACCGTCGTGAGCAGTGCGGCTCTCATAGGGAAATATTCTTTCTCTGCGGCGTCCCACGTATTGGCTGGCGTTTTCCACAGCGTGTCTAGCTCCTCTTTCAGCAGCCCCAGATACAGATTGATGTCGTTCCCTGGTTGTTTCGGCCCTTCAATTAGCATACTCATGTGAATGTACTTCCTCTTCATGCACTTCCAGGGGGGAAGGTTGTACATCCACACAAACACAGGGCAGGTGCTATGTGTGCTTCTCTGGCTGCCAAATGGATTGACTCCATCGGTGCTCGCGCCCAGCACGATGTTCCTTGGATCGTTCCCAAATTCTGGGTGTTCGAAGTTCAACGCTTGCCACTGGCTCGCATCCTTAGGGTGACTCAGCATCTTGTCTTTTTTATTTATCTCCGGATCATTTTCGTCATCTTCTCGCTTCTTCTCCTCCCTATCCGCGTGCCAACGCAAGAGCTTTGCTTCCTTAGAGTCCGCGAAATACCGCTGCAGACGAGGAGTGATCGGAAAGTACCACACCACTTTTCGAGGAGCTTTCTTCCTCTTCTTGTATCGAGTGACGCCGCACACCGGACATATGGTAGACTCCGCGTGCTTGTCCCGATAAATGATGCAATCGTTAATGCACACATGGTATTTCACGTGCGGTAAATCCAAAGGACACACGATTTTCTTCGCCTCCTCGAAACTGGTCGGGCACTTGTTCCCCTTGGGAAGACGTTCGTGCCAGAATGACATGTTCTCGTCGAAGCATGCGTCGGTCATTTTGTGTTTTACCTTCATCTCCAGAGCCATGAGCGTTACTTTCAGGCGGGTATCCTCGGGCCTGCATCCTTCATACAATGGAGTAACCGCGTCTATCTCCAGTTGATCCAGCTTGGCTTTCTCTCGGGCGGCAGCTCTTGCGTTATCCGTCTGCTTGAGAAGCAGCTCTTGAATATGAGGGTCCTGCACCCAGCCCATCGATGGTCCATCGTCGTCTGCTCCGGCATCTTCATCTTCATGATCATGCCCTTCGTCTTGATCTTCCTCATCATCATGTCCGGCATCTTCTACATGATGACTGTGTACTGCATCTACTTCGTGATCATGTCCTGGAGATTCTTCGTCTTCTCGCCCGCCCTCGCCGCGGTTGTCTTGCTGCCCTTCCTCATTTCTTGCCCGGCCCCCATGGACAACTTCATAATCATCTTCATCACCTTGCCACCGATAGCCATCCATGAAACCACGCAAGAGCAGGTGGTCCCGCACCTGTACGGAATCCGGGTCCATAAGGCTCTTCAGCTTGCATCTTCGACACGGATATCTTATCTTCGTCTCGTTCTTTTGAAGCATCTCGGCCTTCGCGGACCTCAAAAACCTATTCACGATGCCTTCGGTCATCGTGCGGACCATGGTCGCCTGCAGGGTAGAGCAAAACGATATTTTAGAACCAAAAATTTTTTGGCATGACTTTGCCTAAAAATAGGACAAAAAATAATGCATAGTGCCAAATTCTCGCCGAAACGGAAATGAATCAACATTCCGGCAAAATATTGGCAACTATCGCATTTCAAATACCGGTACCTGCAAACACAAACATATGCAACACCACAAACATATGCAACACCACAAACATACTTAGATCTAAGCCATAAAAAGTGCATGTGCACGTTGTTGGAGGGAGAAAAAAGTAGATCTACAACATAAAGAAAGCTTTCCGCTTACTTACCTATCAAAAAAAGGAAATTTAACCACTTAATTTGGGTGAATCTATGGTGCAAATGAGGTGAGGAGGAGGAGGCAGCCGAGACAAGCTTAAAGGAGGAGGTGGAGAGAATGAAGTGGGGAAAGTGAGTGTGGTAGGTGGCTGTCCAAAATATCTAGCTGCTCTCAGGTTACCAATGGCGCACCACTTAACAATGCGCCATTGGTAACCCTGGTTACTAATGGCGCACCTGTTACGTGGTGCGCCATTACTAGTTTGAACTATTAATGGCGCACTATACCCGAGTGCGCCATTACTAGTTTTCAAAAAAAAGTAAAAAAAAAAATTTGTTAGTAGTGGCGCACTGAGTGTGTGGTGCGTCATTACTAGTTAAAACTAGTAATGACGCACTATGCCCTGGTGTGCCATTACTAGTTTTGGAAAAAAAAAACTTGTTAGTAGTGGCGCACCGTGGGTGTGGTGCGCCATTAGTGATATGGACACTAATGACGTACCTACACATGATGCGCCACTGCTATATAGCAGTGGCGCACCACATATGTGGTGTGCCATTAATGTCCATATTAGCTATAGCCCTTTTCCTAGTAGTGGATATAGATTAGCACAGAGATGCTCTATACTTTGGATGTCACTCACGATTATTATATGTTCTACAAAATATTTATATGTTATTTCCTAGTCTTAAGCAAAATAAACACATGGACCAAGAAATCAGTGGCCTGCAGAAAATGGTAATAACTTTGAGTATCTGCTTTCTAAAGAACTGAGTATTTGATTACTTCCTTTAATTTGTGTACATCAAACATTTTTACCTTTAATTTCTTAACCCTTAAGACATTAATTTAGTTTAGTTAATTGTCAACAAATTACCTACCACGGATTTGTTTTCACAACCTCTTAAAATACGTAGAACATCATAGTTCGCAATCATGCATAATCGGGTAAATAAGCAGGGAGATATCTATTACTTTTTCCGTGCAGGAGGTGGTCCATCCCTGTCTAGAATGTGATTCTGAAAGTTGTATTCTTTGTTGGAAGACTGTGAGAGTTTTTCCTTAGCTCTAAAAGGTTAGCCCAATATCATATTTTTACTTAGGCGTCATCATGGTATGTGGGATGATAAAGTGAAATAAAGTGGACGTGACATTTCTTTGTACGATATTGGCGTAAATTTAGTGCATATGATATTGCAATTCAACGACAGTGATTTTGACAATTGGATCTTCATCTAATGGATTTGTTCATGTTTTCATGCTCGAAGTGGGGACTGTACGTGGACATCCACTCGTTCCTGGGGTTTGGAACGTCGAGAAAACCGAGAACCCTTTGTGCTTCCACGTGGTGCAGCGAAGAAAACTGGAGCTGCAGAAGCGGATTTACATGTATTGATTTCCATCATCCATTGTTCAACATGTATATATTAATTTTTCCCACAAAAATGTGAATGTATAGGTATGAATTGATTTCCATGGAGGTTGTACATGTACCAACATTCTAGCTAGCTAGCTAGTAAGAAGCTTCCTTAAAAAAGAAAAGAAAAGGTACGTGATTTCTATCCTTTGTTTGTTGAAGAAAGTAGTTTATAGTATAACAGTGCATGCATGGCTACCTTGGTCCGTCGATGCGTACGCATATAGTTTTCCTCCTATATATAGAGAGATTAGAGAGCGGAGGACCAGCACAAGTCATAAGCTAGCGACCATGGATCTATCCCAGACCATCTGCACTTTGCCGCTGCTATTTCTTCTTCTTCTCAGCTTGTCTGCAGGTTCTTGTATGGGTGACCATCACCAGCTCCTCAACTTCATGACTGTGAAAACAAGCTCCCTAAAGCACATCGCAGAAGGCGCCGTCTGCTCCGGACACAAGGGTGAGTATCTAAGTGTACTGCATGCATGCATAGGCATACGTATTTAGTATCAGTCTTGCTAAGTCTCAGTCCATTCTATATCCGTGAGATCTTACATTAAGATCCGTGCAAAACTTTTTTTTAGTTTTTCTTTTTCTCTCTAGCATGTTATATCACTTGATTTGGTTAAATCTCAGTCGACTGAGACCTAACCACACCCATTTAGTATACGTAGTATAGTAGCTAGCTTAATATTGAGCTCATCGATGGATATGCATGCGTGTTAACCTGTCATCTTCGTCTGTGGACAAACAGTGACGATGCCGTCCGGCGGCGATGGTGTCAGGTGGGTACCGATGAACCGCCCGCACGGCCCATGCTCGTCGTCGGCCGCGACTACGGTCGTCGACGGCATGCTCCTGTGGGACCAGCTACGCACCAGCTCCATCCGGAGGGAGCTCTCCGGCGGCGGCGCCGGCGATGGCCTGCCGGTCATCCACTCCCGTGAAGCCAAAACTAGCAACATCGACAGCAGTATGACTGCGAAAGGCACGCTCGGGGGCGGCGGCGGAACAAGCTCCACGACAATGGAAAGGACCAGCGAACACTTCTACTCCAAGGTGAGCCAAACGGTGGTGGTGGACACGAGCAGCGACATTCCGTGGGTGCAATGCCTCCCGTGCCCCGCGCCGCAGTGTCACCTCCAGAAGGACCAACTCTACGACCCCGCCAACTCCAGCACGTACGCACCTATCCCCTGCGGCTCCACTGCCTGCGCGGAGCTCGGTAGCAGCCACAGCAGTGGCTGCTCCGCTGGCTCCGACCAATGCAAGTACATCCTCGACTACGGCGACGGCAGGGCCACCGCCGGGACGTACGTCACCGACACGCTGACCTTGTCGCCCACCATCGCCGTCAAGGGCTTCCGGTTCGGGTGCAGCCACGCCGTGAGGGGCACCTTCAGCGACCAGACCGCCGGCGTCCTGGCCCTCGGCGGTGGCGCCGGGTCACTCCTTGCGCAGACGGCGGAGGCCTTCGGCAACGCCTTCTCCTACTGTGTCCCGCACCCGAGCTCTGACGGCTTCCTCTCGCTGGGTGGACCGGTGGGGAACTCGTTGCAGTTCGCGAGCACGCCTCTGATCAAGAACCAACACGCTCCGACGTTCTACATCGTGCGCCTGGAGGCGATCACCGTGGCCGGGAGGCGGCTCGACGTGCCGCCGGCTACGTTCGCCGGTGGTGCGGTGATGGACTCAGGGGCGGTCGTCACGCAGCTGCCACCCTCGGCATACGCAGCGCTGCGGGCAGCGTTCAGGAGCGCCATGACGGCGTATGGCCCGCTTGCGGATCCCGTACGCAACCTTGACACCTGCTATGACTTCACCCGCTTCCCCGAGGTCAGTGTCCCCAAGGTGTCCCTAGTGTTCGCAGGCGGTGCCACCTTGGAGCTCGAGCCGGCGTCGATCATGCTGGACGGCTGCCTAGCTTTCACGGCCTCCCCCGGCGGCCACGGCTCCATCGGATTCATCGGCAACGTGCAGCAGCAGACCTACGAGGTTTTGTACGACGTCGGCAGCGGGAGCGTGGGATTCCGCAGTGGCGCGTGCTGATGTGGCAAGCTGAAGGCCAACCACGACCAGTTGTGTGATGCATGATTGGCCCTATAATATATATCTGGGGTCTACAAGCTAGCTTGCTCATTGGGATGGAGCTAGTTTGTTATAAATAAATGCAAGAAAGAAGATCCATGTAATACTTATATATGCGTGTAATTTTATATAGTTTTATATATGCATGTAATTTTGTTCAACGGTTGTATGATTGTGAACCTTATAATATACCCTTACAGATTGTCAAGGAATTCAACTGATATAATTACTCTACTGATTGATGTGCAATAATGTAATATGACTATTAAGAAGCATTCTGATTGTGGAAGTGGTTTCGACACTTCTTACTACAACAAATTTGTTTGAAGGATTCCTCGGCAGAAACTAGAATGCACACTTTCAGTAATTGACGAGCTAATTGGTTGTTGAACTTCAGATAAAGATTGTTGGGCATGAAAGCGGTCACCAGCGGGTTGATTGGCCTCACCAGCTCATACGTGTTCATGAGGCGTGTTTTTTTCCCTTGATTAATAGTATTTGTGTTTGGATGCTTGCAGGTGTTGGAAGTGACATACTAGGTTGTTCTCCAAGTCGCTGCTCACACGTGTGTGACGCACGCGTGAGCCGGCGCAGCCAGAGGCGGCGCACTACCAACGAAACCTGACAAACTGGCCCCACGCGCCAGCCGGTTCCCATGGGTGCGACCCATGCCCCCACTTGCAAGCCAGAGGGCGGCCCTACGCACGAGCCGACACAGGTGTACGCGACGCACGCACTATCTGTTGCGATCGGACCAGCTCGACGCGCTGCCAGGGGACGTCCACGGACGGATCCTACTAGGCCATCGCACGTGGGAATGGGCACGACGTAGGACGCCACATGACGGTGGCCCCGTGCGCGCCCATCGTCCACCCGTCATGAACCGCGGAGGCTGGTCACCCGGATCTGAGCCGTCCGGTTAGATTGGACAGCCTAGACTGCCTCCAAAAGGCTATCGCAAGACGACAGCCGGAAATGGATTGCTCAGAGGCGCTCTCAGCCTGGGAAGCCACCAGAAAGACGTGTACTCAACATTCTTTATAGGAGCAAATGCCTCAACTCACAGTACAAAGTTTACAAAGGTGCTTACTTGGCAATACCAAACTAAATCGATGACTAGTAGTAATCCTACCGCGTTATGCAAGTCTGTGTTTAAGTCCAATATCCTTAAATGGTGCCGATGTGAATGCGGACAAGAAGATCGTGTGGCGACGGATCCCAGCGTCGACTGCACCAGCGGGCTAGCCTTCCCGGCGAACGACAGCGCACTGGTGGTGCAGCGCCCCTGTGATAAATAAACGCAGCACTGGTGGTGCAGCACTGGTGGTCCACCCGTCATTGGGATGGAGCTAGTTTGTTATAAATAAACGCAGTGGCGCCCGCAGACGCTGCCAGGCGGGTCCTGCTAGGCCGTCGCACGCGGGCATGGGCACGACGTAGGCCGCCCGATGACGGTGGCCCCATCCACCCATGAAGAACCGCGGAGGCGGGCCGTCCGGATCCAAACCGTCTGGTTAGATGGACGGAGCAGAGCGCCTCCGAAAGGCTCTCGCAGCACGGCAGCCGGAAACGGACGGCTTGGAGGCGCTGTCCGCCCTAGAAGCCACTAGGAAGACGGGTACTCCAACATTTTTTTATAAAATCAATTGCTTCAACTCACGGTACAAAGTTTACAAAGGTGCTTACATGTATATATAGCAGCTAGATTAGGCAGTACCAAACTAAATCGATGACTAGTACTAATCCTACTCCGTTACGTACATGTAAGTCGTGTTTAAGTCCAATATCCTTGCCCTCAAAGGTTAGCCCAAGATCAGATTTCTGTTTATTTAGACATCATCATTGTATGGGATGATAAAGTTAAAACAGCAGACGTGACATCTAGAGTATCTCTTTTGTGATATCCTGGTGAGATTTAATACACGAGTTATTATATTGGGTGTACTACTCCATTTAATGCCTTTATTGATGCATTTTTTTTTCTCTTCTCTAACCTAACTCTAGATGCCCACTACGCGTTTTCCTTCCAACTTTGTCGGCACGACCATCCCAAACCTCCTCCGCTTTGATGTCTCCACCGCTGGTTCAGCTCAAGCTAGCCATGCATGCTTGTTTGCCCGCCTTACCAACAAAGTTATCCCGTTATTCAGAATTTCAAAATTAGTTTGAAATTTTGAAAAATGCTTGAAAGTTCAAAAAAATGTTTTTAATTTTTGTACAGAATTTCCAAAAAAATGCGTCATTTTTCAGAAAATGTTCGCATATTTGATAAAATGTTCACCTTTCAAAAAATGTTCATACGATCAAAAAAATTTCCTGTTTCAAATTTTGTTCACAAATTTCAAAAATTGTTGTTTTTTCAAAAATCTTTGCATATTTGAAAAAGTGTTCGCCTTTCAAAATATGTTCATAAGATCAAAAGATGTTCCTGTTTCAAATTTTGTTCGCATATGAAAAAATATTTCCTTTTTGTCCAAATGTTTATGTTTTCAAAAAGTGTTCCTTTTTTCCAACATTTGTTCATAAATTCAAAAATATTCCCGTTTTTTAATTTGTTCGCAAATTCAAAAATTGTTCGTGTTTGTCAAAAAAGTTGGAATTGAAAAGATATTCCCATTTTGTAAAATTTGTTCACAAATTAATACATTCTTTCCGTTTTGAAATTTTGTTAAAATCCAAAAATTGGGCAATTTTTTAATACCCTTTTGTGTTTTTTGAAAATTGTTCGGATTTTTTTTTAAGTATTGGGAATTTTTCTTTAAATGTTTGAAAAAAGGGAATATATTTGGTTATGTCGATATAGTTAGTACTAAAATTTTCACGCTGCATGTTCAACACTAGCACTAATCAGCTCCAGTGGTTAGGTCGCTGTCTCTACTAGCGCCGAATCACGAGTTTTAATCCTAGCCGAAGCAGCTCTTTTTTGCGGTGTTTTTTACACCACTGGCTGTTGCTGTGTGGGCCGGCCCAGGCGAAGACTGCCCTATGCGAACCCCCGCCAACCTACCGCAGAATGCGGCAGATAGGAGATCCCACACCGATTAAATTTCCTATATCTCGCTCCTTGTGAATAATTGTTGAGCAAAACACTCAAGCCAGATCGGGGATGGGCTGGCCCAAGTTGAGGAGATGGTACTAGTTGAGTAGTTTTCTTTGTTTTTCTCCTTTATCTTTTATCATATTTTATTTTGTATTTATATCTGTGGGTCCGCTTTTTTATTATTTTTTACCTTTTAGATTTTCATAATCCTTTTTCAAAATTCATAAAAAAATTTAAATTTTCGAATTTTTAAAAAACTGATGAATATTATTTTTGAAAAATTAGACTTCTTAAAACTCATAAACAAAAAATTTCATGCATAAAAAATACGTTTGTTAATATTTAAACAAATTATGAATATTTTAAAATCTTGCAAAAATAATTTAATAAAAAGTCTGTCAATCTAAGAGCCGTATTTTATGAAGGACATCTGATTAAAAATCGAAGAGCCAAAAATAAGAAATGATATTGTCAGAATAGCACCGAAGTGGGCCGGCCCAGAGCAAACGCAACTGCATTCTGTCGATTGTTTTAGGTTTTTGGCAGGAGGGTTTGGTCTATAACACATTGAGTCAATATGTTGAATAAATTTTGGTAGCAATGATGGTTGTTTGCAATGGAAAAACGAATGCACTAGATCAAATAATTAAGCTTATAATACATGTATTTATCATGTGTTACCTTTTCTTGAATAACCTAGCATCCGTGATCCGCCCAGTGGTATGATGCCTCCAATTCAACTCTTCTAGTTTATATCTTAATAAATATATATCCCTATAATAACTAGGCCGTGCAGGTGCACGGGTTTATGACCAGTTAAGTTAAATGGCTTGATGTATGCCAGCCTAGAGACCAAAGGGGGTTGGGGTCTTGGGGGTTACAAATTTGGATGACAAGAACATTAGTCTTTTGTGCAAGTGAATTTGGAGACTTGAGAATGAATATGGGGATTGGTAGGATATGCTTAGAGCAAAATATTCGAAGAGAAAAACTTTGACTCATGTGAGTCATCTCCTGCCAATTCTCATTTTTTGTATGGTCTCATGATTATTCAACATATTTTTTATAGTTGCTGTCAGAGAATTGTTGGAGATGGGTGTAAAACAAGATATTGTTGGTACAAAATACTCTTACAAAATAAATATTTTATGTAGTACACTAAAAGGTCACAACAACAACGATGTTTGTCCATAAGCCTGTTGGTACAAAATAGAGAACAAGTTTATTAGCTATACTTGATAGCCAAACACATAGCAATGAAAGTGAAGCAATGAAAGTGATTGTACAAAGTGTCGTATTAAAATGATAACATCCCAAGAAGGACCATGAGCGAATTTCTTTGACCTATGTAGGAAAATCATGTGAACAAAATTACTAAGACATATATTTTCTGTTTTTCATCTTTGGTGAAACGAATAAAACCCTCATACTCATGCATTTCATAATTGTTGACAAATAAAACCTGCATAGTGAGGCCTTGGGGTTCTAAATCTAGTCTTAATGCATGAAAATAACATGTTAAATTGCATACTAAACTAACATACATATATATATAGGGCAATAATAATGACTCATCCACAGGATGCATAGCAAACAACAAATTTAAACACTAATAGAAAGGAATAGAGCTCACAATCATGGCTGCAGCCGTGGGCGAAGAATGATGAAGCACACGCTGATTTACGACCGCGCACACATGCGCGGGAGACCCAGCGTCCGAGGACTGGGGTGGAATGCAACTGCTGGACTGGAAGGACGAGCCCCGAAGTTAGTGATCTGCCAGGCGATGGCAGATATGTGTCTTTGCGTCGCAAGATGCCTACTGTGGCACTGGGCTCTCTCCACCAAATAATACCGGGATAGAGGGGAAGTAAAAGTGAAAAGAATACAGTCGGTGGTCGGGAACATGATCGTCGACAGAGAGTGGTGCCGGAAAGGGTAAAGAGAGAGTAGTGTCAGGGACTGGCAATTAGGGTTCCATTGTGGAGAGGCAGTGTATGGTTGAATATAACATGACGCGAACAATGCAATACTAATCGGCAGGAAAAATAAAGGGTCTGCTTTGAATGAACTACAAAGATGGGTGAATTTTAGCGGACGGCCAGTGGTTACCTTTACTCTTATTTGAACATTGGTATAAGCTATCATTGACCACCCAGTTTTAGATCGGTCTGTGATAACCATCTTGCTTAGCCAAAAGTTGATATTACGAATGCAACTTTCGAGGTCAGTCAGTGCAAATGCACATCACTGACGCGTGGCATGTGGCCGATCAGTGATGAGGGGTCAGTAGTATGTCGACCTGTAGTAGTGTGTATTAGATCAGGAGATGTTTTTATATTGTGAGACGCTGGATGTGTGGAACAAAATTTTAGATATGTGCAGTCGGTTTGTTCTGAGTGAAGAACCTAACAATGCAAAATGGTTTTTGACCTGTTATAGGAATGTAGCCTTCCCATTTAAGCTGCTTTGGAAATTAAAAGTATCTCTGAAGATGAAAGCTTTTATATGGTTAGTTGTCAAAGGAAGGATCCCAACCAAGATTAATTTGTGTAAAAAGGTTGGAAAGGCACCAGCAACCGTGTGTTTTGTGGTGCCAATGAAAGTATTGATCACCCAGCTAAAAAAAAAACAGTATGGATCATCTGTTTTTCACTTATTCATTTGCTCGTTTTCTTTGGTTGGTAGTTGGGAGTGATCTGAGTAATCTCAAAATTCCCATGTCATTAATTCTTTGATTTTCGCCAGAATTGGCTCCCTAATTATACTGGGAAAGGTCGAGTGGTTATATCTATTGGTACGGCCGCTTGACTTTTGTCTCTCTAGAAAGCAAGAAATAAATCCTTCTTTCAATTTTTTTTGACTAAAGATCCCAGTGACTTAATCTTTACCTTGTGTTCTTTGCTGGATTTGTTGGTTATGCTATAGAAAAAAGGAGCAAAAAGTTTCCTAAGGAAGTTACCAAGAGGTTGTCTAGGTAGGGAGGGACGTCTTAAGGTGTGCTCATGGCTGGGGTCCTACTGTAAGGAGGCTCTATTGATTCCTTGTTTCGAATCATGTGACAAGTTGGCCTTGGTTGTGTGAACGAGCTGAGATGATCCTCATTCTGTTTAGTGTTATGGTATTATGTGCTATTTTGATTAGCTTTCCCCTGGCATTGCATTATGTAGGAGGTGCAGTTTTAGGTATCTCGGGATGTCGCGCCACCGGTTTTCCCATGGGTGCACCCATGCCCCCACTTGCAAGCCAGAGGGCGGCCCTACCCAGCCGACACAGGTGTACCGAGACGCACCCACTATCTGTTGCGATCGGACCAGCTCACGCGCTGCCAGGGGACGTCCACGGACGATCCATCTAGGCCATCGCACGTGGGAATGGGCACGACGTAGGACGCCACATGACGGTGGCCCCGTGCGCGCCCATCGTCCACCCGTCATGAACCGCGAGGCTGGTCACCCGGATCTGAGCCGTCCGGTTGATTGGACAGCCTAGACTGCCTCCAAAAGGCTATCGCAAGACACAGCCGAAATGGATTGCTCGAGGCGCTCTCAGCCTGGAAGCCACCAGAAAGACTGTACTCAACATTCTTTATAGGACAAATGCCTCAACTCACAGTACAAAGTTTACAAAGGTGCTTACATGTATATATAGCAGCTAGACTTGGCAATACCAAACTAAATCGTGACTAGTAGTAATCCTACCGCGTTATGCAAGTCTGTGTTTAAGTCCAATATCCTTAAATGGTGCCGATTGTGAATGCGGACAAAATCGTGTGGCGACGGATCCCAGCGTCGACTGCACCAGCGGGCTAGCCTTCCCGGCGAACGACAGCGCACTGGTGGTGCAGCGCCCCTGTGATAAATAACGCAGCACTGGTGGTGCAGCACTGGTGGTCCACCCTTCATTGGGATGGAGCTAGTTTGTTATAAATAAACGCAGTGGCGCCCGCAGACGCTGCCAGGCGGGTCCTGCTAGGCCGTCGCACGCGGGCATGGGCACGACGTAGGCCGCCCGATGACGTGTGCCCCATCACCCCTGAAGAACCGCGGAGGCGCCGTCCGGATCCAAACCGTCTGGTTAGATGGACGGAGCAGAGCGCCTCCGAAAGGCTCTCGCAGCACGGCAGCCGGAAACGGACGGCTTGAGGGCGCTGTCCCCTAGAAGCCACTAGGAAACGGGTACTCCAACATTTTTTATAAAATCAATTGCTTCAACTCACGGTACAAAGTTTACAAAGGTGCTTACATGTATATATAGCAGCTAGATTAGGCAGTACCAAACTAAATCGATGACTAGTACTAATCCTACTCCGTTACGTACATGTAAGTCGTGTTTAAGTCCAATATCCTTGCCCTCAAAGGTTAGCCCAAGATCAGATTTCTGTTTATTTAGACATCTCATTGTATGGGATGATGTTAAAACAGCAGACGTGAATCTAGAGATCTCTTTTGTGATATCCTGGTGAGATTTAATACACGAGTTATTATATTGGGTGTACTACTCCATTTAATGCCTTTATTGATGCTTTTTTTTTCTCTTCTCTAACCTAACTCTAGATGCCCACTACGCGTTTTCCTTCCAACTTTGTCGGCACGACCATCCCAAACCTCCTCCGCTTTGATGTCTCCACCGCTGGTTCAGCTCAAGCTAGCCATGCATGCTTGTTTGCCCGCCTTACCAACAAAGTTATCCCGTTATTCAGAATTTCAAAATTAGTTTGAAATTTTGAAAAATGCTTGAAAGTTCAAAAAAATGTTTTTAATTTTTGTACAGAATTTCCAAAAAAATGCGTCATTTTTCAGAAAATGTTCGCATATTTGATAATGTTCACCTTTCAAAAAATGTTCATACGATCAAAAAAATTTCCTGTTTCAAATTTTGTTCACAAATTTCAAAAATTGTTGTTTTTTCAAAAATCTTTGCATATTTGAAAAGTGTTCGCCTTTCAAAATATGTTCATAAGATCAAAAGATGTTCCTGTTTCAAATTTTGTTCGCATGAAAAAATATTTCCTTTTTGTCCAAATGTTTATGTTTTCAAAGGTGTTCCTTTTTTCCAACATTTGTTCATAAATTCAAAAATATTCCCGTTTTTTAATTTGTTCGCAAATTCAAAAATTGTTCGTGTTTGTCAAAAAAGTTGGAATTGAAAAGATATTCCCATTTTGTAAAATGTGTTCACAAATTAATACATTCTTTCCGTTTTGAAATTTTGTTAAAATCCAAAATGGGCAATTTTTTAATACCCTTTTGTGTTTTTTGAAAATTGTTCGGATTTTTTTTTAAGTATTGGGAATTTTTCTTTAAATGTTTGAAAAAAGGGAATATATTTGGTTATGTCGATATAGTTAGTACTAAAATTTTCACGCTGCATGTTCAACACTAGCACTAATCAGCTCCAGTGGTTAGGTCGCTGTCTCTACTAGCGCCGAATCACGAGTTTTAATCCTAGCCGAAGCAGCTCTTTTTGCGGTGTTTTTTACACCACTGGCTGTTGCTGTGTGGGCCGGCCCAGGCGAAGACTGCCCTATGCGAACCCCCGCCAACCTACCGCAGAATCGGCAGATAGGAGATCCACAACCGATTAAATTTCCTATATCTCGCTCCTTGGAATAATTGTTGAGCAAAACACTCAAGCCAGATCGGGGATGGCTGGCCCAAGTTGAGGAGATGGTACTAGTTGAGTAGTTTTCTTTTGTTTTCTCCTTTATCTTTTCATATTTTATTTGTATTTATTACTGTGGGTCCGCTTTTTTATTATTTTTACCTTTTAGATTTTCATAATCCTTATTCAAAATTCATAAAAAAATTTAAATTTTCGAATTTTTAAAAAACTGTGAATATTATTTTGAAAATTAGACTTCTTAAAACTCATAAACAAAATTTTCATGCATAAAAAATACGTTTGTTAATATTTAAACAAATTATGAATATTTTAAAATCTTGCAAAAATAATTTAAATAAAGTCTGTCAATCTAGAGCCGTATTTTATGAAGGACATCTGATTAAAAATCGAAGAGCCAAAATAAGAAATGATATTGTCAGAATAGCACCGAAGTGGGCCGGCCCAGAGCAAACGCAACTGCATTCTGTCGATTGTTTTAGGTTTTTGGCAGGAGGGTTTGGTCTATAACACATTGAGTCAATATGTTGAATAAATTTTGGTAGCAATGATGGTTGTTTGCAATGGAAAAACGAATGCACTAGATCAAATAATTAGCTTATAATCATGTATTTATCATGTGTTACCTTTTCTTGAATAACCTATCGGCTCCATCGGATTCATCGGCAACGTGCAGCAGCAGACCTACGAGGTTTTGTACGACGTCGGCAGCGGGAGCGTGGGATTCCGCAGTGGCGCGTGCTGATGTGGCAAGCTGAAGGCCAACCACGACCAGTTGTGTGATGCATGATTGGCCCTATAATATATATCTGGGGTCTACAAGCTAGCTTGCTCATTGGGATGGAGCTAGTTTGTTATAAATAAATGCAAGAAAGAAGATCCATGTAATACTTATATATGCGTGTAATTTTATATAGTTTTATATATGCATGTAATTTTGTTCAACGGTTGTATGATTGTGAACCTTATAATATACCCTTACAGATTGTCAAGGAATTCAACTGATATAATTACTCTACTGATTGATGTGCAATAATGTAATATGACTATTAAGAAGCATTCTGATTGTGGAAGTGGTTTCGACACTTCTTACTACAACAAATTTGTTTGAAGGATTCCTCGGCAGAAACTAGAATGCACACTTTCAGTAATTGACGAGCTAATTGGTTGTTGAACTTCAGATAAAGATTGTTGGGCATGAAAGCGGTCACCAGCGGGTTGATTGGCCTCACCAGCTCATACGTGTTCATGAGGCGTGTTTTTTTCCCTTGATTAATAGTATTTGTGTTTGGATGCTTGCAGGTGTTGGAAGTGACATACTAGGTTGTTCTCCAAGTCGCTGCTCACACGTGTGTGACGCACGCGTGAGCCGGCGCAGCCAGAGGCGGCGCACTACCAACGAAACCTGACAAACTGGCCCCA